>CM035837.1:96262443-97462443 GCA_020510985.1 Pholidichthys leucotaenia
GGAGCCCTCGTGTGCCTGTGTACTTTGGCTCGTTGACACGCCGTGCAGGCTGCTGCCCACTCCTTAACTTGTTTGCAAAGACTCGGCCACACAAATTTCTCTCCTACCATTTTGACCGACGCACGTACTCCCGGGTGCGCCAAAGAATGAATTGAGTCAAAAACGCGGCGGCGCCACGCGGCCGGTACTACTGGACGCGGCCATCCAGTGGAGACATTGCAGATTAGGGGGGGCATACCGTCTTGCAGCACCCTGTTCTCCAGCCTTAACCCTGTTGGTCCAGACTGGAGCGCGCGCACGTCCGCGTCACTAACCTGCTCCGCGGCCATGGCTGCGTAATCTATTCCTACGTTGACTGGGGCCGCCACGGCACGCAAGAGGCAATCTGCCACTACATTCAGTTTGCCCGCCACATGCTGAATATCAGTGGTAAACTCTGAGATCGTGGCCAGCTGTCTCTGCTGCCGGCCTGACCACGGTTCGGAAACCTTGGCCATCGCGAATATTAGCGGCTTGTGGTCAACGAACGTGGTGAAACGGCGTCCTTCCAGCCAGAACTGAAAGTGGCGGATGGCCAAATGGAGAGCGAGCAGCTCCCTGTCGAACGCGCTGTATTTACGTTCGCTATCGCTCAAGGTCCTACTGAAAAAGGCGAGGGGCTGCCAAACCCTGGCTACATGCTGCTCCACGACCGCCCCTATGGCCACATCTGACGCATCAGTAGTGAGCGCTATGCGGGCCGTTGGGTCTGGGTGTGCCAACAACACAGCCTTTGCCAAGGCTGCTTTTACCTCCGAGAACGCTTCTCGACCTTATCCGCGTGTTTGTGTTTTTTGAGCGCAGCATACAGCGGCTGCATGAGTTGCGCCGCGCGGGGGATAAAACGGTTATAAAAATTCACCATTCCCAAAAACTCATGTAACGCCCTGACCGTCTGCGGCCGGGGAAAATCTGCCACCGCGCGCACTTTGTCAGGAAGTGGAACCGCTCCTTCGGGGGAGACGCGGTGTCCTAAAAAATCGATCTGCACCACCCCAAACTGACACTTCGCTGGGTTGATTATTAACCCGTGATCTCCCAACCTCCGGAAAACTGTGGCCAGGTGTTTTTCGTGTTCGTCTTCGGACGCGCTGGCTACTAAAATATCGTCCAAGTAGACGAACACAAAAGGGAGATCGCGAAGCACCGCGTCCATCATGCGTTGGAACATCTGTGCAGCCCCTTTAAGCCCGAATGGCATGCGCAAAAACTCGAAAAGGCCAAATGGAGTTATTACTGCTGTTTTGGGTATGTCCTCAGCGCGCACTGGGACTTGGTGGTAACCGCGGACCAAATCTATCTTAGAAAAAACACGAGCCCCTGCCAAATGAACGGAAAAATCTTGGATATGCGGGATTGGGTAGCGGTCGTGCGCTGTAGTGTTGTTTAACCTGCGGAAATCCCCGCAAGGTCGCCATGATCCGTCAGCCTTCGGGACCATGTGTAGCGGGGAAGCCCACGGACTGTTTGAACACCTGATAATGCCCAACCTCTCCAGGTTGGCGAACTCCTCGCGCGCTATGGCCAGTTTAGCTGCGTCCAAGCGCCGAGCTTTTGCAAAAACGGGTGGTCCGGTAGTGGTAATAAAATGTTCTACCCCGTGCTTAGCGACTGTTGCCGAAAATGTGGGGACCGTGAGTGCTGGGAACTGAGTGAGCAGTGTGTGGAACTTACCGCTTGCAGCTGTGACGTTGGCTTGTGCTGTTGGCGGGGCCACTCACGCTGTACAGGGAATAGAATCAAAAGAAAATGCATTAACCAGGCGCCTGTTAGCAAGATCAACCAACAAACCATGTGAGCACAAAAAATCAGCACCCAACATATTGAAATTCACTGCTGCAAAAACAAAAGTCCACTCAAATGTACGGCCGTGTAGAGACAGAAGCAGAGTCTTCTCACCAAAGGTCTTAATCTCCGAGCCGTTCGCTGCTGCCACCCCGGGACCTCTGGAACCTGCCAGCCTGTCCGCGTAGGAAGGTGTGATGAAACTCAACTGGGAGCCTGTGTCCACGAGGAAATGCCTCCCCGAGCGTGCGTCCAACAAGTAGAGCAGCTTGTTCTCCTCCCCGAGGGCCGTGGCTGCTACCGACCCCCGGTCTTGGCGTTTCCCGAACGCTTGAACTCTCTGCGAAGGGGCGATGGTAGAAACAAAGGACGTCTCCTCCGCGTTCCCTGGCTCCCGCCGCCGCCGTCGTCGGTGGGTCTGCTACTGCTGCCCCTGCCCCCCTGCCATCTGTGGTCATCGCGCCGAGTTCCGCTGCTGCGGCCGTGGCCGCGCGTTGTCTGCTGGCGTTGACAATTCGCTGCGCCTCCCGGGCCAGCGCTCGGTAGTCCCGCTGGTTCAACAACGGCGAACTGGTCAGGGTCGCTCTCGTCGCTGACGGTAGGGTCCTGAGGAAGAGGTGGGTGAAGATGAAGTGGTCATCATCTGAGCCTTTCAACCTCAACATCTTCTCCATCAGATTAACGGGCGTGTCATCTCCCAACTCAGTCAGCGCCAGGAGTCCCTCTGCTCGCTCCTCGACGGAGGGGGTGAAGTGCTGGATGAGTGCAGCCTTCAACGCGCCGTACTTGTCGCTGTCTGGCGGCTGCTCGATAAGGCTCTCCACATGCTGAGCTGTGTGGTTGTCCAGTCTTGCGACCACATGGTAGAATTTTGTGTCGTCTACCGATATTCCTCTGAGGTTGAATTGTGCCTCAACCGCGTGCAACCAGGAGCACGGATTGTTCTGCCAAAAGTCCGGTAGCTGGACCGTAGCGGCATTCGCTTGGCTGGGGGCTCCTGACGAGGCTGGCCCCGGGGAAATCTCCTGTTGCTGCATGCTACGTCTTGGGTCACCAGTGTGGGAATGTGAAAATGATGAGACAGATTTCTCTCACAGCAGTTTTATTCACATTCACCAACATCTCAACGAGAAACAGGACATAACAGGGAACTCTCGTCCTTAAATACCAGGACTCTCACAGTTCACAAGTCACATGCATCACAGGTCACATTGCATTATAATCGCCAGTAACAATGCATCTCCTCTCTGTAATATCACCCCCACAGTCTACAATGCATCTCCTCTTTAATCCTCTGATAACACCCCCACAGTCTCAAGCCTTGCATACCAAAGCTAACATCCTCGCAGCTTCCTGTTATCTCCAAGGAAGCTCTGTCTTTGCTCTGATCTAAAATGTGAGGCCTTACATCAGTCACAAAGTAGGTCACATATGTGTGGCCACACCACAATACATATATATATATATATATACAGTATATATATACAGTATACTGTATATACTGTATATATATATACAGACATGGACAAAATTGTTGGTACCCCTCTGTTAATGAAAGAAAAACCCACAATTGTCACAGAAATAACTTGAATCTGACAAAAGTGGTAATAAATAAAAATTCTATGAAAATTAACCAATGAAAATCAGACAATGCTTTTGAATTGTAGTTCAACAGAATTATTTAAAAAACAAACTCATGAAACAGGCCTGGACAAAAATGATGGTACCCTTAACTTAATATTTTGTTGCACAACCTTTTGAGGCAATCACTGCAATCAAACGATTTCTGTAACTGTCAGTGAGACTTCTGCACCTCTCAGCAGATATTTTGGCCCACTCCTCATGAGCAAACTGCTCCAGTTGTCTCAGGTTTGAAGGGTGCCTTCTCCAGACGGCATATTTCAGCTCCTTCTACAGATGTTCAATAGGATTTAGATCAGGGCTCATAGAAGGCCACTTTAGAATAGTCCAATGTTTCGCTCTTGGCCATTCTTGGGTGTTTTTAGCTGTGTGTTTTGGGTCATTATCCTGTTGCAAGACCCATGACCTGTGACTGAGACCAAGCGGTCTGACACTGGGCAGCACATTTCTCTCTAGAATACCTTGATAGTCTTGAGATTTCATTGTACCCTGCACAGATTCAAGACACCCTGTGCCAGATACAGCAAAGCAGCCCCAGAACATAACAGAACCTCCTCCATGTTTCACAGTAGGGATGGTGTTCTTTTCTTGGCATGCTTCATTTTTGCGTCTGTGAACAAAGAGCTGATGTGCCTTGCCAAAATGTTCCAGTTTTGTTTCGTCTGTCCGTAGGACATTCTCCCAGAAGCTTTGTGGCTTATCAACATGCAGTTTTGCAAATTCCAGTCTGGCTTTTTTTGTGATTTTTTTTTAACAGTGGTGTCCTCCTTGGTCGTCTCCCATGAAGTCCACTTTGGCTCAAACAACGACGGATGGTGCGATCTGACACTGATGTACCTTGACCTTGGAGATCACCATGAATGTGTTTAGAGGTTGTTCTGGGCTCTTTTGTTACCATTCGTATTATCCGTCTCCTGCAGCCACGTCCAGGGAGGTTGGCTACAGTCCCGTGGATCTTAAATTTCTGAATAATATGTGCAACTGTAGTCACAGGAACATCAAGCTGCTTGGAGATGGTCTTATAGCCTTTACCTTTAACATGCTTGTCTATAATTTTCTTTCTAAGCTCCTGAGTCAACTCTCTCCTTTGCTTCCTATGGTCCATGTTTAGTGTGGTACACACCATGTCAACAAACAGCACAGTGACTACTTGTCACCCTTTAAATAGGTCGACTGACTGATTACAAGTTTATAGACACCTGTGATGTTAATTAGAGGACACATCTTGGTTGAACATGTCCCTGTGGTCACATTATTTTCAATCTTTTCTAGGGGTACCATCATTTCACCTACCGGAGTGGTGGCTCAGTTGGTAGAGCATCCGCCCCACACCTGGGAGGCAGGGGTTCAAATCCCGGCCAGGTCATGCCGAAGACCATATAAAAGCAGAACTTCCTGCCATCCAGCTTGGTGCTCAGCAATAATGGAATGGAGGAGGGAAATCTGTGGCGGCGCCTTGCATGGCAGCGGCCCTTCTGATTCTACACATGGGGTGTGTGTGATTGACACTGTAGATAGGATGAAGCACAATTTCGTTCTACTGTACATGATTGGTTGTATGGTTGAATGACAATAAAGGGTGATTTCATTTAATTTTTGTCCAGGCCTGTTTCATGAGTTTGTTTTTTAAAATAATTATGTTGAATCACAATTCAAAAGCATTGTCTGATTTTCATTGGTTAATTTTCATAGAATTTTTATTTATTACCACTTTTGTCAGATTCAAGTTATTTCTGTGACCACTGTGGGTTTTTCTTTCATTAACAGAGGGGTACCAACAATTTTGTCCACGTCTGTATATAGACCGGAGTGGTAGCCTAGAGGTACATCATGTATGTCCCGGCTAGGTCATGCCAAAGACCATATAAAAATGGTACTTCCTGCCTTTTAGCTTGGTGCTCAGCATAACAGAATGGGGGAAGGAAAGCTGGTTACCTAGCCATAGGGGGAGCACAAGTCAGTGTACTCTCTGTGCTGGTCCCAAGCCCAGTTAAAATGGGGATGGTTGCATCAGGAACAGAGGTGCTGCTTGCTGGCTGGCAAGGAAGGCAAATGCTTGGGGCCCCAGGAGAGATGGGGGCCCCCGATGGCTTTGAATCACTACAGCAGTGGCATTATGGAGAGTTTGCAATGACAGTGGTAGGCCGTCACAGAACTCGCTAAAGGAGCCCCACCCCATCCTCTCTCTAGCATTGACTGGTGCCTGTCTTATGTAAAGAAGCAAGTGAGAGCAGCTCTATCAAAATAAAGCAAAATTATCTGTCTGGCAGCGGCAAAAGAAAGAAGAAAAAAGAGGAAGGGGAGAAAAAAGCAAGACAGTGGTAAGTACTGTAGTGCAAATAATACAGTAGTTACAATTCCTATAAAAAGTATTCACCCCTGTTGGATGTTTCAACCTTTTATTGCTTTATAAAAGAAATCATGGCCAAAATAATTTGACTGTTTTGACAAAAATTTGCAAAAAAAAAAAAGCTTCTTTCATGTCAAAGTGAAAATAGATTTTTACAAACTACTGTCAATTAATTAAAATTATATAAGATAAAGTAATCGATTGCATAAGTATTCACCTCCTTTAAAGTGACATCTAATTCAACAGAGGTCCAGCTAGTTGATGCCTGCAGTCTCACAATTAGTGAAATGGACATCACCTGAGTGCAGTCAATGTGTGTCAAGTGATTGCAGTATAAAAACACCTATGTCTGGGCGGTCCAGTCTCTGATTCATCAGTATTCCTGCTACAATTGCAACATGAAGACAAAAGAACAGTCCAAGCAACTCAGAGAAAAGATCATTGAAAATCATAAGGCAGGAGATGGCTACAATAAGATTTCCAACTCACTGGGCATCCCACAGAGTTCAGTTAAAGCCATTATTAAGAAATGGAAGTAGTATGGCACTTGTCTAAATCTGCCTAGAGCTGGCCATCCTCACAAACTGAGTGATTGAGCAAGAAGAAGACTGGTGAGGCGGCCATCAAGACACCGACAACCACTCTGAAGGAGTTGAGAGCTTCAGTGGCCCAGATGGGAGACTGTACATGCACCAACTGTTGCCTGGATTCTTCACCAGTCAAAGCTGTATGGAGAATGGCAAAGAGAAAGCCACTGTTGAAAAAAGCTCACATGAAGTCTTGCCTGGATTTTGCCCAAAGGCATGTGGGAGACTCCAATGTCAATTGGAAGAAGGTTCTTTGGTCTGATGAGACAAAAATTGAGCTTTTTAGCCATCAGACTAGACGCTATGTTTGGTGACCACCAAACACTTCACATCACCACAAACACACCGTCTCTACCGTGTAGCATGGTGGTGGAAACATCATGCTCTGGGGATGCTTCTCAGCAGCAGGCCCTGAAAAGCTTGTAAAGGTAGAGGGAACATGAATGCAGAAAAATATCACCATATCCTGGAGGATAATTCAATCTGATTCAGTCTGCAAGAGAACTGCAACTTAGGAGTGTGGTGAGCTGCGCTGTGTGTTTTCTGCTCCTAATTATCGCCACACCTGCGTGCACACTTGCTCCTCTCATCAAGCAGCCTTTATAAGGAGTGCTGCCCTGCAATCTGCACGGAGACGTCAACACTCCTCCAGGGCAAAGATTGTGCTAGAATCATCCCTCTCCTTCTACAGGAAGTTTCACCTTCCTCTCTCCTCACGATTCAACGTTTCTACCCCTGGGAGTTTTGTCTCCCCAACTCTACTGTAAGCAACTGTCTGGATTTAACCATCCTCTGCACCTGCTCCTCTCTCTTCCTTACCCTGTACACAGGTGGACCCACCTTTGGCGGACCTCTTCCTGCTCCTGGCGGCGGACCGGATAATCCATAAGCTGTGGGCTCCACTCACCTCTGCAGCAGGAGTGCTCTTTGCCCAACTGAGCGCTCTCCTCTACTCGGGCACCCAGCACTGTAAATACCTGCACAAGCACGACTTCACGTCAGCGGGACCCTGGAGACTTTTGAAGGACAGACTACTCTTCAGAGCATTAATTACTCTCCATTCACCGTGACTTTCACTCATTCTGCTCATTCTGCCATTGAATCCTGTGAACTCATATCCCTGTCTTCCCCTCTCTTCACAGGGTTGCCAGACTCGTCCTGCTCTGCATGCTTTGGCCCACACATTCACACACACACTCACACTCACACTCACTCACTCTCACAACTCCAATAAAGATCATTGTGGTTTATTTGAGTCTGTGTCTGTGCTTGGGTTTTACTGAAACATGTCAAGGAGAAGATTTATCTTCCAGCACGACAACAGCCCCAAGTATCCAGCAAAAGCTACACAGAAATGGTTCAAAGACAACAAGGTGAATGTTTTGGAGTGGCCAAGTCAAAGTTCAAATCTCAAATTTGGGGCTGGACTTGAAAAGAACTGTTCATGCCCAATCCTCGAGCAACTTGACAGAGCTGGAGCTGTTTTGCAAGGAAGAATGGAGAAAAATTGCAGTGTCCAGATGTGCTAGCCTGATTAAGACATATCCACACAGACTCAGTGCTGTGATTGCAGCCAAAGGTGCATCTACTAAATACTGACTTGAAGGGGGTGAATACTTATGCAATCATTTACTTTGTCTTATATAATCTTAATAAACTGACAGTAGTTTTTAAAAATCTGTTTTCACTTTGACATGAAAGAAACTTTTTTTTGCAAGCTTTTGTCAAAAAAGCCAAATTATTTTGACCATGATTTCTTCTTTTTCTTCTTCTTTTCGATTTGATTGGCGGTTGGCAACCAGCTTACAGGTGCATTCCCGCCACTGACTTGATTATCATCACTATATCTTTGTATAAGGAGTTCTTATAAGGAGTTCTGAACAACTCATGTGTGAAAAAAGTATCTGTCCTTGGACCGTGCATTTCTGCATGCCTGCGCCCCGGAGGGGCCAGCATAAAGCAACAAAAGGTTGAAACATCCAAGGAGGGTGAATACTTTTTATAGGCAGTGTAATTTGGGTGGTGCGGTGGTGCAGTGGTTAGCACTGCGGCAGCAGCAATTCACCCTTGACCATGGGATCCCTGGTTCGATCCCAGCCCCTGACCAACAGTGATCTGTGTGGAGTTTGCATGTTCTCCCTGTGTCTGTGTGGGTTTACTCTGGGATTTCTCCGGTTTCCTCCCACAGGCCAAAAACATGCAGGTTAGGTTAACTGGAGACTCTAAAAGTGGCCCTAGGTGTGAATGTGTGTGTGAATGGTTAAGGGATAGCGCCGTACCGTGGCTGCTTCATCCATCCAGGTGGGTGCCCTCAATTTCCCCTCTGGGGATCAATAAAGTATACAAAATCAAAATCAAAAAAAAAAAAAATTAGCTCAGAGCATCTTAAGCTGGATTTATGTTCCTTCTTCTTCATCATCTTTTAGATTTGATTGGCGGTTGGCAACCAGCTTACAGGTGCATTACTGCCACTGACTTGATTATCATCACTCTATATCTTTGTATAAGGAGTTCCCATAAGGAGTTCTGAACAACTCCTTATGTGCAAAAAAATCACTCGTCCTTGGACCGTGTCCAGGAGCTGCACATTCATCTTCACTCATATCATCACTCTATACTGACAACCAGCTTACAGGTGCATTACCACCACGTACTTCACTCTATATCATCACTCTATCTGATCAGGAGCTTCTTCTTCTTTTTTTAGATTTGATTGGCGGTTGGCAACCAGCTTACAGGTGCAATACCACCACCGGCTTGATTATCATCACTCTATATCTTTGTATAAGGAGTTCTGAACAACTCCCTATGTGTGAAAAAATTATCCGTGCGGGTGTGTAGTTCATCTCGATTTATGTTCCATGCTCTGCATGTCTACTTGAGTGCAAGGCTTGTGTGACATAAATTACATCATCATCTCCCTCCTCTAGGCTCCACGGGCCCTCCGCAGCTGAGCGCATGCAGCCCAAATTTTGTGACAGCTCTTCCTGGGCACGTTAACTATGCATGCACAACCTCTAACCTCCCATTCAAGAGGTGGCACTACCGACACAGCATATAAAGACAAAGACGAAGAATAAGACAAATTAAAAAGAAACGTGACAAGATGAGATTAGAGAAAGAAAAACATGATTAGAGGTAAAAGTAGTGACAAGCTGAACATCGGAAGAGATATAGAGTGATGATTTAGAGTAAAGTACATGGCGGTAATGCACTTGTAAGCTGGTTGCCAACCGCCAATCAAATCTAAAAAAAGAAGAGGTAAAAGTAGTAAACATGGGAGTTTCTTTTCTCTCCTTTGTGCAGTTGTTGTTGTTGTTGCTAAAATGTGCATGGCTCATTTTCTACTTGTATATAGTTGGTGAACAAACTGGTGCGTCAGTGCATTTGCATCACCTATAGGGTTGGAGTAAAACTACAAATGATGGCTATGCTCAAGTGTCAAACACTTGGCTGAGTAGATGCAAAAAATGAAGCATACAGTATATGCAGCTGGGTGTGCACTGACCTTGTCCAAAGGGTACATGCATCGTAGACATGGGGAGCAGAAGTGGAGCATAAATAAGGCTTTAGTGTGTCCTACCTAGGGATGAGCCAATATCACTTTTTCCAGACAGATACTGATACTGTGACTTTGAGTATCAGCTGATACCAATCCAAACCCGATACATTCTCTCTTATTTAAAACAATAAAAGTACAGAACATACTTTGTTAATGACTGGTTGCATTTTGTACACATAAAAAACAGAAATCTAAAAATCAAAGAATATATTACAAATTTGACTCAGTTCAGCAATGCTGCTGCTTTTAAATTTTAAACTTTGCAACACTGGCAGCATTTCACTGGTCAGCACTATGTAAACATGCATTCTGAAGTTTTAAGTGCAAGTTTATACAAAACTTTGAAGCTGAGTATTTAAGTAAACATTCAGATGAAATTCAGTGTCACTTTATCCATGAAGTAAAAAAATACTGTAGATCTGAAAATAAAGGAACTAACCTTTTTAAGCTGTTTTTTTCATCCATTATTATTATCATAAGTATTCTCCTGGTCCTCGGTTTACATATTTAATAGTGTTTATGATATTATTCTCTGTCCATTCTTAGTTTTTAGGTTTGCTCTTATTTTGAAGTCATTCCTGTTCCATTTCATGGTAGCCTTGCACCCTCTGGGATTAATATAGTATGTGGCGGTTTGGGAAAACCCCCACAACACACAGGGACAGACAGCTTGCTACTCCTGGGTTTTTTCCGCTGCATGCTGTGATCTAATCTGCCATTTATGCATTTCACTGCTGTGAGGTTAATGTGCCATCCATGCATTGTGTTCATGCATCCTGTCTGTGCCTCTCATATGCAAATGCTCATATCGACCCATGTGAATGCTTTGATGTATTGTTGTAGCTGAGTATATAAGCTGTCTGAATTTCATGTTCAACCTCTCATTCTCACTCTGCAACTGCTGCTGCAGGACACAGACATTGTGTCCCTCTTCTCTGAGAGCCGTGGGCTCGCTCCCGGCGCGCACGCACGGTGCCGGGAGAGGAGCTCGTGACGGCGGTATGATTAATAAAACCTGCTTAAAACCTCAGCATCGCTGCCTTATTTTATCATCCGCCGCACTGGTGACCCGATGCTGAAACGAACACGCTGCCAGCGAACGCAACACCCGGCGGTGATTCTCCAACGACAAGCGAACGACAAGCGAACGCGGCAGCCTGAATGATCTGCCCTCCCTTCTGCTTCAGGGAGACCTCAACGCGGAGTTTCCAGGTGAAACTCCCCGGAGAACACCCACGACCGGGAAAGCTGAGCAACGTTTCATGGTGAGATCTGCACGCCTAGATCGGCACATCCACACTGGACCGGCCGCGCTCACAGCTCCTCCACACGAGAGCGTATGCACCTCGTCCCATCTCCACGACGGCGATCCCCATGGCCGACGGAGCACACGTGGACCTGAACGCACCATGACCGAGCGAGTGACAGAGCGTCTACTTCCCTTCACCGCTCCAACACACTGAACAGGGATGATCAAGCTCCCTGACCCTGGTTCTCCTCTCCAGCTGGCCCACACACGCACGGAGACCCCGCACACGCACCGGGGAGTTACGAGGACGGCGCACCACGCACGGGACAAATACGGCTTTTCTGACCGCCTTCCTTCTGCTGCACACTGGCCCTTCAGGCTTGCTCATTCACCTGAGGCACGCAGCTTGCTCACTGGATTTTATGGTCTTAGCCACGGCACACAAGGGAAATTCAGCGGTTTGCGGTTCCCGAGAGCTTTAAGGTTGTGCCCGCACCTAAAGCCAACACGCCAGTCCCTCTGCCCTCATCACAGCCGCCACGCAGCCTCGTCTTTTCTTCATGGCCGCTATTAATCCTTGCAGGACTTAATCGCGGGAGGAGCCAGTGACTAATTTTTCTTCTTGTGGACGGGACAGCCCTTCGACATCGCGGACCCACAAGCAATTTTTGCGCGGCCCGGACGTTTTCATCGTCTCCGGCCGGCTTTTACTACCCCCCACCCCCCTCCACCCCCTCCTGCACAGAGCTTTTCCCTGCTCGCTGCCCAAGCTGCACTATCGAGGTCTCGGCCACCTGCCGAGCCCTCTGGGGGGGAGCTGTGGCGGTTTGGGAAAACCCCCACAACACACAGGGACAGACAGCTCGCTACTCCTGGGTTTTTTCCGCTGCATGCTGTGATCTAATCTGCCATTTATGAATTTCACTGCTGTGAGGTTAATGTGCCATCCATGCATTGTGTTCATGCATCCTGTCTGTGCCTCTCATATGCAAATGCTCATATCGACCCATGTGAATGCTTTGATGTATTGTTGTAGCTGAGTATATAAGCTGTCTGAATTTCATGTTCAACCTCTCATTCTCACTCTGCAACTGCTGCTGCAGGACACAGACATTGTGTCCCTCTTCTCTGAGAGCCGTGGGCTCGCTCCCGGCGCACACGCACGGTGCCGGGAGAGGAGCTCGTGACGGCAGTATGATTAATAAAACCTGCTTAAAACCTCAGCATCGCTGCCTTATTTTATCATCTGCCGCATAGTATACAAAATACAAAAAAAAATTAAAATTGCTGTTTATGTTTCTGTTTCCTACCTCTCATGAACTGTAAGACTCTCCCCCGAAAGGTACGCTCCAGTCTGATTTTTACTTTCAGTTTCATTCTTTTTAGGTTTCATTTTTAGTATCCAGCCTCCTGAGCTGGAAAAACAGCACTGCAGCAGCTGCTGCTGTGCAACACACGTCCTTCTGCTCAGTTCTTGACAGAATTCAGCATATTCCTTTGCCGTGATACTTTTATCAAGTGTTTTATCAAGTTAGTAGTTGCCAGTCGGTGCATCGTGACATGCACTACACAAAGAGCAGAGATAAACAAACCTATCATCTGGTCAGTCACTGCAACAGATACTGGAGTCAGTTTGTCTTGGCCTGTCCTTGCCACTGATAATACCTCTATCTGCCAAGAATGTGCCACTAGTCCAGCAAAAGCTAGCAGTACTCAAATACTTTGCAAGCAGTTTCATGAAATGCTCAGTCAGAAAGCAACTCATACCGGCTTGGACGTCACACGGGTTAACAAGGCCAGGAGTTCCTGGCAGCGGAGGGCGAAGGACAGAGCTGCGTGGAGGAATCTGATCAGATCTAAATGAAACAGTCATTGTCGCCCCCGACAGACTGCTGTGATGATGATGATGATGATGATGAGTGTAAAATTGTAAATGCTGGTACCACAGCAACATACTGAGGTGAGTCCCACAGACAGGCTCCAGTGATGTGACACTTGTTGCCTCTGTTTACAGAAGCCGTGCGCAGAGTGGCTGAGAACACAATCGCACCTTCATTTTATTATTATTAATGTATCGGATCAGTGAATTACTTTTATTCCTTACCAATACCAATCCAGCCATTTTATGTGGATCAAACCCGATACCGATATGGCAGATCAGATTGGCTCACCCCTAGTCCTGCCTCTGCTGTTTAGTATCTTTTCAAATAAAAATGTGTACTTTTGAAATTTAAAAAAAAATTATATTTCACACTTTTTGTTAGTGCCAGATTATTTATTATACAGTGGGGCAAAAAAGTATTTAGTCAGCCACCAATTGTGCAAGTTCTCCCACTTAAAAGAAGAGCGAGGTCTCCAATTTTCATCATAGGTATACCTCAACTATGAGAGACAAAATGAGAAAAAAAATCCAGAAAATCACATTGAAGGATTTTTAATGAATTAATTGGTAAATTCCCCGGTAAAATAAGTATTTGGTCAATAACAAAAATTCATCTCAATACTTTGTTATATACCCTTTGTTGGCAATGACAGAGGTCAAACGTCTTCTGTAAGTCTTCACAAGGTTTTCACACACTGTTGCTGGTATTTTGGCCCATTCCTCCATGCAGATCTCCTCTAGAGCAGTGATGTTTCGGGGCTGTCGCTGGGCAACACGGACTTTCACCTCCCTCCAAAGATTTTCTGTGGGGTCGAGATCTGGAGACTGGCTAGGCCACTCCAGGACCTTGAAATGCTTCTTACGAAGCCACTCATTCGTTGCCAGGGCGGTGTGTTTGGGATCATTGTCATGCTGAAAGACCCAGCCACGTTTCATCTTCAATGCCCTTGCTGATGGAAGGAGGTTTTCACTCAAAATCTCACGATACATGGCCTCATTCATTCTTTCCTTTACACGGATCAGTTGTCCTGGTCCCTTTGCAGAAAAACAGCCCCAAAGCATGATGTTTCCAGCCCCATGCTTCACAGTAGGTATGGTGTTCTTTCACCTCCAAACAGGACAAGTTGAGTTTTTACAATAAAGTTCTATTTTGGTTTCATCTGACCATATGACATTCTCCCAATCCTCTTCTGGATCATCCAAATGCTCTCTAGCAAACTTCAGACGGGCCTGGACATGTACTAGCTTAAGCAGGGGGACATGTCTGGCACTGCAGGATTTGAGTCCCTGGCGGCGTAGTGTCTTACTGATGGTAGCCTTTGTTACTTTGGTCCCAGGTCTCTGCAGGTCATTCACTAGGTCCCCCCGTGTGGTTCTGGGATTTTTGCTCACCATTCTCGTGATCATTTTGACCCCACGGGGTGAGATCTTGCGTGGAGCCCCAGATCGAGGGAGATTATCAGTGGTCTTGTATGTCTTCCATTTTCTAATAATTGCTCCCACAGTTGATTTCTTCACACCAAGCTGCTTACCTATTGCAGATTCAGTCTTCCCAGCCTGGTGCAGGTCTACAATTTTGTTTCTGGTGTCCTTTGACAGCTCTTTGGTCTTTAGTGGAGTTTGGAGTCTGACTGTTTGAGGTTGTGGACAGGTGTCTTTTATACTGATAACAAGTTCAAACAGGTGCCATTAATACAGGTAACGAGTGGAGGACAGAGGAGCTTCTTAAAGAAGAAGTTACAGGTCTGTAAGAGCCAGAAATCTTGCTTGTTTGTAGGTGACCAAATTCTTATTTTACCGAAGAATTTACCAATTAATTCATTAAAAATCCTTCAATGTGATTTTCTGGATTTTTTTTTTCTCATTTTGTCTCTCATAGTTGAGGTATACCTATGATGAAAATTGGAGACCTCTCTCATCTTTTAAGTGGGAGAACTTGCACAATTGGTGGCTGACTAAATACTTTTTTACCCCACTGTATAAGGGTGATGAACGCTGGTTGGAGGGCCACCCTGTGAATTTTTGCCTAGGGCCCCAAGAGGCTCTAGAATCACCTCTGGTTAGGAAGAGCATCTGTCAGTGCTGCCACTTCGGGGCATGAAGGGTTTATTTATTTTATTTTATTTAACCTTTATTTATACAGGGAAGTTCCATTGAGAGGCAACCTCTCATTTTCAAGGACACCCTGTTCACAACCACACAGCTACACATTCACAACTGGAAGCTTGCCCAGTTCAACCACAGACTGGCCTGTGGTCACTGAGCAGCTCCACTAGAGCACTTGCTCAAGGGTACCACAGTGGGGTTATCTGTCCCACCCAGATCTGATCCTGCTGGTCCAGGGATTAAACCGGCGACCTTCCACTCACCAGTCCACATCCCTAAGCATTAGGCCACCACTGCCCCAGGATGGACCCAAAAACCAGACAGAAGTTTGCATGATTTCCATCCATCTTCTTTTACTTAATCCATTTTGGGTTGCGGGGGTGCTGGAGGCTATCCCAGCATCTTTGGGCGGGAGGCAGGGTACACCCTGGACAGATCGCCAGTCCATCGCAGGGCCAACACAGAGAGACAGACAACCATTCACTCTCACATCCATACCTAAGGACAATTTAGAATCCCCAGTTGATGCCAATTAACCTAACTTGCATGATTTATTAAAAGTAAATGCAGGCAGAGGTCTGGAAAGACGTAATGGCAGAGAACTCATTTAGTGGCAATTATCCAAATGTAGTGGTAAGGAGACTGACTCTTTGTTTAGGATGCTACATCGAGGAAAGGAAAGTGGTGAAAATAAATTGGGAAGCCAATGATTACAAAATAAGGGACAGCTGTGGCAAATTAGGAATGTAAGAGAGAACGAAACAGAAAATGAACTATGACAAAGAGGCTAGACTGGAACAAAAACAAAGAGCACTTCAAAATAAGAGTCAACTCAGAAACAATGATAAGGTACGAAACAAAACATAAACCCTACCAACATAACAGTAGCAAAAATAATGATAAACACTACAAAAATAACTAAGAGCATGTCCAGATCGTAACAGTGCCCCCCCCCCCTTTAAGGAACGGATTCCAGATGACCCTGGAGAAAAAAGAAAAATAGACCCCCAACCCGGGTAGGTGGTGGGGGCACCAGGATTGCCGGGTTTGAAACATTTCACCCCCCTCAAAACACAAATCAGAGCCGAGGAGCAAAACCAGTCTGCCGGGTGGACTACCAGAGCCCCAAGACCACCCTACAGGGAAAACCAGTTTGTCGGGTGGCTGACCAGGGTTCATGGACCACCCGGCATGGAGAAACAGTTCACCAGGAGGCCGCCCAAAGTCCAAGGGCCACCCAGTGGGAATGCGCCACCTGCCGAGAGGCTGCCCAGAGTCCAAGAACCACCCAACAGGGGCACACGTTGCGGCAGGGGGCCAGCCGACATCCAGACCCGGCTGGGCTGAGGCAGAGGAACCCCCGGGAGGCCGATCAGTGAATAACTCTGGAGAGGACAGGGGAATCTTCACCGCCTGGAGCACAGACGACGAAGGGTGAACCTCCTGCAGTGAGGGTGATGGTGATGGAGCTAGAGCGTGGACCTCCTGCAGCGAGGACGGGAGACCTGGCGCGTGGACCTCCTGTAACAAGGACGGGAGACCTGGAGTGTAGACCTCCTGCAGCAAGGATGAGAGACCTGGAGTGTGGACCTCCTGCAGTGAGGACAGGAAAGCTGGAACATGGACCTCCTGAAAAAAGGGTGATGGAATGTGGACCTCCTGAAACTCCACCCCAGATGTGGCCACCTCAAATGAGGGAGAGGAGGTCAATGAGGTGACAACACAATCATTAGCAGCAGACCTGTGGAGAGGAGCCAGAGGCAGATGGATGCTGCACTTCTGCCTCCGCCAGAAGCAAGGCAAGAACTTTCCAGTACAGATGTTAAGAATACAAGGAAAAGGACTTGCCTTTGCTGTTGGTCCACTGTCACTGGGGTGACGACCTTGGGCATGGCTGCTGGGGTGGCGCTGACCTTGGGCATAGCTGCCGGGATGGCGACCTCGGGAGATGCTGGCACAACAGCAGGCGAGGCAGTCAGGTGTGGAACAGCAGGCAAGGAGGTCAGGTGTAGGACAGCAGGCGAGAAGATCAGGTGCAGATCAGCAGGTGAGGAGGTCAGGTATGGAACAGCGGCTGTACTGGAGGACAGGTGAGGAGCAGTGGCTGCGGCTGGAGCTCTATGGAGCAGAGGAGACGCAGCAGCAGGAAGCACAGCTGCAGGAGTGCTCGGAAGAGAAAAGGAAGTGGAGGTTGGAGAAGGCATGCAAATGCAGGCGGCAGCAGAGACAGGTTGTGAGGGTTAGGCAACAGTGGGAGGCTGCTGCCAAGGCCTCTCACCAGGGACAAGGCAAGGCACATTACTCAAAGGTGGTAAAAATTGAGAAGGTACTTGCCTTGCCCCCTGCTCCACTGCCGCTGCTGCTGGAGGGCTACGAGGAGATGGTCTGGAGCTGGAGAGTGAGGGGAACCTTCGGAGATCTGCGGAGCCTCCGCTGGAAATGATAAGCCGAGCCGAAGTGACTGCCAGTGCTGACGTGAGCCATGTCTCCCTGTGGTTCCTTACCGATTCTCCTCCTTCATCTCCTCATCAGCCATAGGCGGTGTCTCCTAAGCCAAACCACCATCCCGGCGGCCAACCAAGGTCCCAGGTGAAGAGGCGGGTGTTGGCGGAGAGAGTGAGGCTTGGGATGGCAAGGTATGGACTGGTGGGAAGTAGCAGAGGGTGGGGTTCTCACCAGCCTTTGGAGTGACCACTGGAGGTTTGGGACTGAGATGTGGAGTCGATTCAACTGGGGGAAGCTCCGCAAGTTGGGAAAGCCCCAGGTGACACTCGCCGCAGTGCCTAAATAGGTCAGGGCCTCCTCCAGAGTACGAGAAGTGCAGGCATCATCAATGAAAACCTTAATAAGCGTGGCTGTCCAATACTCCTCTTCATCCAGTCCCATGCATGCAAACTTCATTTCTGCTGGGTCCATAACTGGCAGCGTCCAACTGTTGGTGTTAGCCCTCCAGGGCAGGAAGGATGAACCCAAACGGCAGACAGAAGTTTGCGTGATTTATTAAAAGTAAACAGCCCAAGGGCTGGAAAGACATAAAGCTATAACGGTAGAGAATTCACAGTTAGTCGCAATAATCCAAACGTAGTGATAAGAAGAGTGACTCTTCATTTAGGCTGCCGCATCGAGGAAAGGAAAGCCACGAAAATAAACAGGGAAGCCAATAATTACAAAATAAAGGACAGCTGTGGCAAATTAGGAACCTAAAGAGTGAATGAAACCGAAACAGGAAATGAATTATGAAAAAGAAGTTAGACCTGAACAAAAACAAGGAGCACTTCAAAATAAGAGTAGATTCAGAAACAATGGTAAGGTATGACACAAAACATAAACCTTATCAACCTAAGAAGAATAATGATAATAATAGCAATAATAATGACAAACAGTTCTGCATGGGTTTACTCCGGGATTTCTCCGGTTTCCTCCCACAGGCCAAAAACATGCATGTTAAGTTAATTGGCATCAAAAACTGGGGATTCTAAATTGTCCTTAGGTATAACTGTGAGAGTGAATGGTTGTCTGTCTCTCTGTGTTGGCCCTGCAACAGACTGGCGATCTGTCCAGGGTGTACCCTGCCTCTCGCCCAAAGATGCTGTGATAGGCCCCAGCACCCTCCCCCCACCCCCCCGCAACCCGAAAAGGATTAAGTGGAAGAAGATGGATGGATGGATGGATGACACACAGTCCAAAAATAACTAGGAGCATGGACATGGTCTGCGACCATTTTAAAACTGGATGCTGTTACGATCTGCGACCATGTCCATTCTCCTAGATTGTAACAGCATCCAGAGTAAAAATCCTTGCCAAATCAATATGCAGATCAAAGCACTATATAAGTAAAGGTTCTAATCCCTTATCCTTATCATCACACTATCAGGTGATAATGATACACTGTGGTGACCCGGAAAGGGAGTAGTCGAAGGGAAAAAAATATTAGGTCATACTGAAGTGATTATAGTGGTTCCTCAAGAAACAATTCTTGACTTCACTGAAAGATACATTAGAAGCTCTGAGAGCTAGCAGAGCATTGCTACAGCATGTCTCCATATTTTTCCAATACTGGTGTCCTAAAAGCACAACTTTAATGTCAGAACTGATTCTTCCTTCACTGTGTATGACAATGATGGGTCCCTGTGAGAAGTCAGCTTCATGTTGTCCCTCTACAAGACTTGCCTGAGAAAAGGAATGGCAATGAGGCCATGCATGACACTGCTGTTCAGAACAACAGAGCTGTTTGCCCCCTCCAATTCCTGCAATTATCAGGAACCTTCCACTAACTAATTCTGACCTTTGCTCTGTGACTGGCTCCATTTTGTTCTTCCTTTAAGCCCTTGACATTCCACAAGTCAGGTTAGCCCTTTGCACTCAAGAAATTTATTTGAAATCAACCTACTGCACTTTCACATCCATTATTTCAGATTCGCTGACTTTGTTTAAGTGTTTCTATAAGCAAGGCTGAATGAGTCCAAAATATTTCACTTATTTTCAAACATGAGTCACTAAGCACAAAGAGGCTTTCTTTTTTACAGTATTACATTCTCTGGTCTCATGATTTTTCAGTACCATAAATTTTTTCCTTTTCCTATGTGTGGAAACTGTGGTAAACATGGTTGCTGGCAGATGCGTTTATAAAAATGACTGCTTCTTCTTTTCTTTTTCTGCATGCTTGACTTGGCTGTTCAGATTGGTGCATCTCTTACCTGCAGTGTGCATTAGTTTCCTATAGATAGATTTTTTTTTCTCCTTTGCAATAGATTAGAAGCACATGGAAACATGTTGGGGTAGGCAAATAAGAAAAAAAAAATGACAGGAAATGATCTCACAAACACTCTCCCTCTTGCTGATTGCTCCCATTTTCCAGTTACAGAAAAAGAGTGAGTAATGCCTTCTGCTGCTTTTGAGTATGTGCCACTGTTCCAGCCATGGATACATTACAGTAGCTTCTATACACACTGGGGCAATCACTGTGTGGAGGTCTGCTTCACTACTACTTTTCATTTTTTCAAATGAAAAGGCATGCAGCAAAATGCATCTCCTTCCTTGGTGATTGCTGCCTTGCACTATTATTTCCAACCACAATGTATCAAACAGCTATCATGCATCAAATGAATGTTTAATTAATAGCAAATAGTGAACAGGGTTAGCAGTAGGTGATATGAAGGAAAACAAACTTTTAAAATAATAATTTTAAAACCCTAACATGAAATAGAAGATAAATCTTGAAGTAACCAGCTCTTGCACCAACACAACTCTTTGATCTCTTTGTGTAATTACACTCTTCATAATTACATTTAGTTGAATGTGAGGTGAATGGCAACATACAGCCCAGAGGCTTCTCAGTGGCTTGAACGCTGGCATGGCTTGGGAGACGATAACCAAGGCAGCATAGGATTAGGTTTTCGAAGGCCCTGAAATTAGAGGGTGAAAAAATACTTGTGTCAAGATATCCTCCCGGGGTGTGTTGAGACAAGTTCAAGATACAAACATTAGTCAGACTTTCAAGAAATATTTGCTGACCAAATGCATTCACTCTGTGAAGCATGCGCAAATGTGTTTTCAAATGTGGAGTTATAATCACGAGTAAATATTGTCTGATAAACGAAAGAAAAACAATAAAAGTGAGAAAAAGGTTGTTTCAGGTCAAATGATTTTTGTTCAAACTTGTAGACTCGTTAGTGCCATAAATGCACAAAATATATGAATGTTACCTGCACTGGAAATTTTTTTTTTGCTTTGTATTCAACTGTCAGTGTGATACTGACCAGCTGCAGACTTTCATTACGAAGTTCAGAGAACACAAAGCGGTGGGTTTCCACTTCCTTTTAACAGTTAAATGTGTGCAAGAACAGCAGCAGCAAGGAAAGTTCTATGATTTTTTTTTTTTTTTTCTGGGCTGGAGGAAAACGGTTTGTTCAGGACATCACAAACTAGCACAACAACAAAGTCAATTGTTCTGAATGTACAGGAAAGGAAAATATATCTACACAGACACAATCCAGTTTCTTCGGTTATATTACAAATACAAATCAGAGACAATATTTTTGGAATACATCAGAATAATCCTGAGGTCAAGCAAATCACTTCCATCTGTCATCGAGTGCTCACACACAAATGCTATTGTATCCATGTGGATGGTATAATGTTTGGTATACTGTAGTCATTCTTTGCATATATATGAGTACTTGGAGCAAAATAAAAATGTGCAGTCTAGCCGCATTTTTTTTTTTAAATTCAAGCCTTTGTGAATTTTGGTCATTAAAAGCAATAAAAATTGTAAGGAATAACAAGTTAATGTGGGCTGAAGTGTAGGCACACACGTCACTAACACAATACATCCATTTACTGTCCCTGATAATCACAAAGCAACACATTATCGCTTCCTCGCTCACTCCCTGATACACAAGTTCTCTTCTTTTCCGCCACAGAAGAACTGCAACTGATTTGTCTTTCTGATAACCATTTTTTTAAGAAATAAAACAGCAGTCTAAAATATGGACAGCAATATTGTGAGAGCACTCTAGTGTAATTTTAAATCCATGATAGAAGTATTTTGGCTGCACTGTTTATTGTACAAGTTGTTCTGTGTGTTAACTGGTGAGACATTGATCGGGTCTTGTGTCAAAAGTGAAGTCTGCGCACACTTGAGCGCAAGCACATTTCATTAAAAGTGTTAAATATAGAACGGAGGAGTGGCCGTTTGCTTTCACTTCGTCACATTATTCCCTTTGCATGTAATTTGATACCCCCATCAGCGCAAAGAGGGCTAATACAAAGGATTGTGCTCGTGGGCACACATGTACAAACTTCCACAGTCCATCCAACTAATGTGGCATTTAATCTTTCAGATTATTGTAATTCAGCAATAAGCAAAAAACAAAATGTTCACGTTTCACTAAAAAGCCAAGTGTAGTAGGAAAAAAAGAATTGTGGTCTAAAGTGCAGCGCTTTAAAAAAAATCGACCAATCAAGGATAAGAAAACCATCATTTGGACCGCCTCATTGGGACCGACAGTAAAACTGTCCAATCAAATACGCCTTTGATCGCCATTGCCCAATCAGATGAAGGATCGACTCGCGGCATCCAACGAGAGTGGATTTTCAACCAGCTCGAGAGAGAAGCGGAGACGGGCAGACATCATTTCGCTCAAGTGTCTTTGAGCTGTTCGCGGAGGTAGAGAGACGAGAAATAAAAAATACTTTTATTTTCCTAAACTGGAATATAGTTATCTAGATTAAAATACCAAAATTAGCCATGGCCGAAACAGCTGAAATAATCAGAGAGGATAAAGCCAAGGTGTGTTTCATTCAACGTTTTTTTTTTCCCTTTCAGTCGTCGTGTTAAAAGATTTGAGAACTTTAAACCTGATGTAGTATTAATGTTAAATAGCTCGGTTATATAGTTCGATTTATAATAACAGGCTATTTGACGTTTGTTCCAGGCGATATATCAGGTAGTGTATTTATTTCGTATGAGTTTAACGGGATAATGTTTTTTCCGATATGTTTCTGCCCGGTAGTAAAACGGCGCCAATTTTTTTTTTTTTTATCAATTTTGTGACTTCCCGGCCAACTGTCAGTATGTGGTGGGTGGAAACTGAAACCTATGTGATGTGGTTAGCTTAAAAAAAAGCCGTCTTGGTGAGCAGACAAAGCGCCACATACGGTAGTGGCTGCTGAAGCGGAGCTGTGGGCGGGAAGTAGCGCGTTAACGCCGCCGTGCTCCCGCGCGGCATGGGGTGAAACGTTCAGTTTTGCCCCGAGAATTTCCGGCTGTGTTTTCGTCGAAGCGCGCTTCTTGTATTCGCCTTCTTAAATGATTAAACCAACTTTTTTTTTTTTTTTTTTAATCTAACATCAAACGCGAAGTGTACCCATGACATTGCTGAACTCCGCATTCACTATAAACGCCTTTATTTTGTAGGAGCTGAAGGAAACGAAAGGAGAGAAGAAGGAGGAGGAGAAGAAGGAGGTGGAGGAGGAGAAGGAGGTGGAGGAGGAGAAGACGACCGACAACGGAGACGCACCTGCCAACGGCACAGTGAGTCGGAGCCGAAAAACCAGCCTCGTGGCCTTTTGTCTTAGCGCCTCTCGGCATGCAGGTGTCGCTGCACCCGCTTCCTGCTCCTGTTCAGCTGCTCCTCCACCACCACAGTGCTTTGTTTGGGTTGTGAAATGGCACAGATGTTCCTAGCAAGTCACTGGAAGCCCCCATTGGTTTCTCTAGTATGAGTCCCCCCCACCCCACCCCAGAGCTTCATAACTAATCCTCTTGGGAAGTTATAGGAACTCCCTACACGTTAAAAAAAAAAAAAAAAAACTCCCAAAGGAGTCAGTACATGCAAGTCTCTGGGTGGAGTATTTCAGATGTTTGGGATTCACTGTTTTGTTTTTATAGTGTTGCTCCCATCGGTGCTGTTTAACTGTAGCCCAGCCGTGCCCTAAAAGCTTACATTTCCTCCTCTTCTTTCAGAATGGTGCTGAAGATGGTAACAAGGGGGAAGAAGCCACAGAGGAACAAAAGAATGAACAAGGTAAGGGTTAAAATGCCTGTCTCCTCATTTGCCTCCTTAGCAGTATTCACCTGTGTTGCATTTACATAAATTTTAGTGACAAGGAAATGCGGATTTGAATACACTTGTCAGTTAAGTTTGTACATCTTGAAGTGACACACTGTACTTATTAGTGGATGCTGAGGAGGCGCCCCCTGCTGAGGAGACGGATGCACAGCCTGTGAAGCGTACAGCTGACGAGGGGAAGGTGGGTTGTCATCTGGCTGAAGTGTACAGTTTTAATCACTTTTATATTAAGACTTCTTTACTAATCCTCTACCTGGTCTTTCTCAATGTTTAACATATTATCTTGTTAGGAATCAGCACAAACAAAGAAGCAGAAGACAGAGGAAAATGGGGACTCGAAAGAAGCAGTGGTGGAGGCTTAGATGATCTCTGCCCTGCTACTTGTTTGCAGCACTGTCTTATCCAGCCTGGTCAACATCGTGCTGTAGAGCTTGTGCTTTCTGGTTCTTAAAGAGAAATTTCTTTTTGTTTGCTCCCATGTATCACATTGCACTGGAGTCTTGAAACATAGTGGCCCTGCATCCTTTTTTATGAAATGTTATTTATTGGTCTTTAAAATGAGCTTTTTTTTGTACTTGTACAAACCGGGCCACGTCATGAGATCAGTTCTTTTCATTTCCTGGGGTTTGATATGGATGTTTGAAGCACAATCTCTAGTATGACAGTGCTGACCAGATGATTACTACATACAGGCAGCTGCTCACCTCCAAGGCTCATGTTGACCTCTCAGATACACTTAAAAGGACCAAAGATAAGTTTTAAGCAGGGGATAATGGACAGTTGTTAGCATTATTAGTTAAAGGTGTAATATTTTGTGTTGAGCTGCTACTTAATACTTAGCTGCCCTGTTAATATAGCAGATGGTGCAAATGAAAAGGACTGTCTTCCCCTCCACGATTAAGACTGAACCCCTTTCTGTGGAGGAAGCATTTTGCAATGTTAATTAACCCCTCTTAAATCTTAAGGCTTTGGTCGTTTGTTCTGTATGCATTCCACGCAAGTTTGTACCATTTATACTTTTTCTCTTTAATTTTCAATGAGTGTTATGTTATGGTTGGGTAGCTCAGTTTTGTGTCTAAGACTGCCTTTTTCAAAACCAGAATGACATTCGGTTACTTCAGCCACTGCTTTGTATATTCTGATTAACAAATAAATTGTCTTTTTACTTATGTGTCTGTTGTGTTTGTTACTCCTTGAATGATCTTCAGTGCTCTTCAAAACGTTTTGAAGTGGCTGATGTCACTTGACCCATTTTCTTAACATGGAAAAATGGTGGGCTTAGATGCAGAGCAGGAGTAATTTCGCTCATTTGGTAATGGAAAGGGATGCACCAGAATCGATGGCTCACTGTCCTGTACCATGGCTCCTCCATGTGGTGTAGTTGAGTATTCTTTCAAATGGGCTACTAAGTACAAGTGTGAAACGTGCAGTGGAAATCTGATGAAGTGACAATAACTGACACCGGAGGCAAACATGGCAAAATTATTTTTAGTTTTAACTGAACCCTGAAAAAAGTAGCCTTTACAGAAACTGCCAATATTGAGCAAGAGGTGGTACCATGTAACACAGCAAACGTGTTTTTCTTTCTCAAGCAAGCTGCAACAGTATGATCTGTTATTGTTTCCTTAGAAACATTGGCATGGCGTGTGTCTGGTCAGTCCAGGAGGATTTACTACAGTAGTTGGCGGTTACTGACATTCTTCATTCACGTAGGGGTGCTTAGTTAATGAAATCAACACAACAAATGCTTCAAATATTAAAGTTTACCTCTTGTTGAAGCCCTGAAGTCTTGGTGCCTGTGCTGAGGCGGAACGGACAAAGCATACAATTCCATGGCACAGCACACGTGAAATACATGAAAATGATGTGTACCATTTGTCTGATGAAGATGGCTTCTCTAGGATGGGAAAATGTTTCTAACTTCTGATGTGGAACAAACTGAGTCGATGAGCTGAACTCACTGAAGCATGCGCGCTAAAGATGACAATGAGCACTGCTGGTTCTGTGAACCCCTACAGTCTTTTTTTTTTTATTAAACATGTTGTCCACCTTCAGGGTTACCCACAGTTCATGAGTCTTCTCTCTGTTTGCCCTTCTTCAGTTTTGTTCGGTTTCCGACTGAATGCTGATTCACACCCCAGTTTCAACTTCTCCTCTTCCTGATAATGACAAGAATCACTGTCATTACAATGGCATGGCCAGGAGTAGGGTGACAGCTCACAGAGCTGCCCATGGCTTAGTGAGCACCCAGATAGAATTTGCCACCAGTACACATTTCTATGTTTTTGTAAGTTTGTGCCTGTGTGTCATCCTATTAGTTATGGTACTGTGATGATTAAGAATTTAGTTGGCACTGCACTCATTCGTTGGGACTTGATTAACAGTCACCCAGCATCTAACTGTAAAATGCGGGGGTGACGCTCTTGTTAAGTCTCACAATGACTGGATAGTGCGGAAAATGTTGTGTGTGTTTGCTGTTAAAACGTGGACAATGCAAAGCCCTTCAAGACTGTGATAAGGTGCAGTTCAGCTTCATGTGAATATTAAGTATGTGTTTGTTAAATAATGCAATAGGAGCTCTTGGATTAATAATGAAGAATTAACAGTGAATGTGAACAGTCACTGGCAGCACATTCAACGAGTCGGAAAACTCCTGCCCAAGGTGTACATAGTATGCTAACTCAGAGAAACAGGCAGGTAGACATTCCCTTGGCCATATGACCAAAACAAAACACCAAAACGAGGCTCAGAGAGATTACACCGCAGCTCATGCAGACATTAGGCAACTGATAAAAAAAAAGGAAGAAATAGAGGGGAGAAAGCTGTGGTTAGCCTGTGTGTGGTGATAAACATTTTCTATCCTGAACACCCAGAAATGAGCAAAGGGGGGGAAATGATGCAAGAATTTAGAGCAAAAAATCAGACACAAAAAACAGCTCATTTGTCCTCAGAGAGGTCTCCCTCAAACACACACATTCAGAAAGGTCACACATTCTTTAGCAAAAGTTAGGAAAACAACACATGGGCACACACACTGTATGAACACACCAGTATACACGTATTAGAGCAGTGGCCAATGTCTGTCTGTCTGTCTGTCTGTCTGTCTGGCTCTGAGTGCATGCTGACTGGTCCAGCACTACATGAAACTGTGCTGTACAGTGTGCGGCAGGATGAAGGGGGTGTTTATCAGTGCTGTGAAGGTCGACACACTCAGACACTAAGCGACAGTGCGTGAGCGTGCACAGTGTTGAGTGTGTGCGTGAGGTAAGGCAAATTAGGAGGCCTTTTCTTTCTAAATGTGCACCAATAGTGGCTGGGTCTCGCTTTCGGGGGGCTCACCCTCAGGGGGGGGCAGCTGGTACACCACGCAGAGAGAGGAGTACACGCAGCCCACGAATGACATCAGGCTTGCAAAGTACATCACTCCCTGGGCCCCACCCACCAGTGAGGTCAGAGGTCCCATTGCCACCGAGACCAGGATCTGAGCCAGGAAGTACTGACAGCTGAGCAGAGAGATGTCCACCCCCATCCCTCGTCTGGTCCCCTCCTCCGATGAGCCGCAAAACTGAAAAGTCAAACAGTTTACTTACAGTATGCAACTGATACAGTAGTGTACTGCAAATCACTGCAACCTTAAAGGTCATACTGACAGCATTTTGATGAAAACATGTCTTTGAATAATACTTTCACAAAAACTTTAGAAAGGTCAGAATAAAAGTGTATATTTTCTTGAAAAAATGATTATAATTGTGAAATAAATCTTTTTTCCAGGTCCAAAACAATCATAATATTTACATTTGTGCAGCTGGTTGAAGAGAACTTGTGTCCCAACCTGGAAACCAGTACAATACTATGGTGGGGCAAGACTGACGACCAACGTACAGACCAGGAGGAAACAATCTTATTTCTGTTTCCTTTTAAAGGAGGTAGAGTGACAGTTTGGGAAGTGATATAACTGGCTTTTGCATACTGAGATTACCACTGTCACACTGGTTTAGGTTTTTCATGAAAAACTAATTTCCTCATGAGAACAGTGCTGATGCATCACAATTTTCTTCATGCCTTAAGCCTGATTTATACTTATTTAAACAATGCTGTAGCTCCGGCATAGCCTCAGACCCAGCATGGTACCTACAGCGCACCCTATGGTATACGCTACGGTGAACTCTACTGCATAGACGTGTGCCTTTCCAGAAATGCAACTAACTGTTGTGACGATGCAGACTGCAACACCTGTGATTGGTCCACTTCATCTCCTACACATTTCCAGCTTCTTCTGTCTGCTCATTCACTGCGGTGCCACTTCCAAAACGAGGCAGATAAATAATGGACCAAATCTAAAAGGCATTACTGAGAAATTTTGCAGATACGTATGAACATGTTCATGCCGTGTCACATCAGCTGTTTTATCCTTTCCATAGGCGTGACTGACCTGACAGATTTGACAGATCTGCCAGGTTGGTCACGCCCCCCTCCGTGCAATGGTTTCTGGAGGAGAGAATCATCTCGGTTGAACCGAGATGATGGAGCCTTCATGCTCTCGCACACCTAGGATTCACGCATCGGGAGGCGACGACAGTTTGGCATGACTGCGCTATCCATAAGTTATGGATAAGCAATGCATAAATTATGCATAAGATAAACTATTGTTGGGCATAAGTTGTGAACAGCGGCAACACGCTAAGCATTTGTTGGTATAAGTTATCTATAAGTTATCGAAATGTTCTGCTTATATAAGTTACTAATACATTACGTATACATTCAACTCGTTATGGTTATGCAATGCTTACACCTAAAATTGAAAATTTTGGCCATATGCCACCGTTTTAGAGAAATTCTGATATGTCGGCAAACACTGCCTAAATCATCAAGGTGTGACAGGGCCTTTAGTCTCAGTACCAACTGAAAAGCTCGGGGCACTAGGCTAGGAAAAGTTTTACATGTTGACTTTAAAGGTTCTGTTTATCTATGCGAAAGCTGACATACTTCGACTTTTCCGGTGTGAAAGCTGGTTTTAATTGCAAGAAAGAAAGAAAGGGCAGGTTATAGATCTGGCCTAAATGCTGTTTTTTGTCACCACACATTTGTAAAATACATTTTAAAAACATAATAACTTCAAAATAACAATTTAAATATACTGAACTATGCTCATGTCCTCGTTTTATGCTCTTATTTGATATTTCTGTTATCTTCAGGGCATGAATTCAGCCATGTCCTCGCCCTTTATTATGTTTCTCTGTGTTTTCCTTGCAGCCACATATTCTTAGTTGTCATTATTATTATTATTATTATTGTTGTCATGGTCCTGTCTCTCCCGGTCCTCTGTTCATGCCTCATGTTTACCCTTTTGCCTCAGTCCACCATGTTTTCCCATACCAATAGCCACTCCCTGCTGTTCTCTGATCGCCCCTAATTGTACCCACCTGTTTCTCATTGTCTTGATTTGTTCCCAGCCTATATACTATATGTCTGTGCACAGGCCTTTGTCAGACGTGGTGTTATTAATGTCTTCATGTCTGTCTCATCAGTGAGTATCCCATGTCTGTGTATCAATCTTAGTCAAGTCCAGTTTTGTCAGTCAGTCTGTTTTCCTTTTGTTTTAGTTTGCAGCCCACGCGCTGCCATTCATTTGTATTTAAGTTTTGGTTAATAAATCCTTGTTCTGCACCGTATCTCTACCTGCTTCTGAGTCCTGTGCTCGCAAACCTTTGACAATGCTGCCTTTCAAGTCATGCTATAAAAGCTGTATATTTTATAAGATTAATATGTACACTAAATAAACATAACAAATTTCAGCAAACACAGACCTGAAAAATACTTGAGATGTAACTTATTACCTAATAATTTAAATAGGCCAATAACCAGTGGCTCCCTGGGGGTTTGCTAAAATAAAATAAAAAATTCACAATTAAAAAGTTATAAATTTATATAGAAAGTAGTACATTTACAAGAAAAAAACAGATAAATTCACAAGAAAGGAGATAAAGGTCAGAGTCAATGAAAATGTGTGTTTTTGTATATTTTAACTTTCTGAAATGTGTCTATTGGTTACATCGAAAAAACATCAAAACACCCATTTCTCTTAAAAAAAAACTCAGCCTTTGTATCGATTCTGTCTTTGAGTACCCAATGTAATGCTTCTGGGTTCTTTCCTGCACGTCACGAAATGAGAAATAGGAATGGGCATAGCGATACTTTGATACAGCTTGTCGAGACTTTGGAGTCAATACTTTTTTAAATATCGCAATACCACTGTGTTAATACAAAACGTGCAATTTGTTTTCACTTCTTAGAGTTTTAGGCATTAAATTTATGTGTGAAAACCGATGAAAATGCAGCCCAGGCATATTTTAGAGATGGTCTGCCATGTCACACGATTATGACAGCCTATCAGATGTCAGACCCAAAGACTCACTGCACACTGTGCAGCCTCAGTCAAGCACTCACTGACTCCCGTGCAGAGCAGCGTTGCCATTGCAGGTGGCAGAAGAAGTATGGCTGGCCGAGACAGCAGTATGGATGGGCGTGAGCGATGTTGGTGCTGATGTTGAGGATGATGATGATGCTGCTAGTGATGGCAATCAGGGTTCAACGCAGGTTCTTGAGGAATATGTTGATCTTTCAATTTAAGAAATTGAATACTGTATGAAAGCTCAGTCAAGTCAACTGGATTCAAGTATTTTTTTTACTTCTGAAATGTTACACTATTCATCCAAATTCTATGGTGATACCAAGCAGCATAATTTTGAAAAATATACAAAATAAGCACTAGTTAAGTTTGTAAAATAATAGTGTAAAAATAAATAAATAAATAATAAAATTTAAAAAAACATTGCATTGTGAAAAAAATTACACATATACTGTATGCTGCTTGGTATTCCCATAGAATCTGGATGAATGGTGAAACATTTCAGAAGTAAAAAATACTTGAATCCAGTGGACTGAGCTTTCATACAGCATACTTACCTGCCTGGATGACTGAGAATCTTCACCAAATTAAGAAACTGAATTAATTTTGTATTCATTTAAGTCTTAATTATTTTTTTTATTATAATTGAAAAAAAAACAAAGGTGATGCTCAGAGCTGTAGTAACTACAGAGGCATAAAGCTGATCAGCCACACTATGAAGATGTGGGAAAGAGTTGTTGAAGCCAGGTTAAGAGGAGAGGTAACAATCAGTGAGCAGCAGCACGGTTTCATGCCAAGAAAGAGTACTACAGATGCAATGTTTGCTTTCAACGTGTTGATGGAGAAGTATAGAGAAGGTCAGAAGGAGTTGCACTGTGTCTTTGTGGATCTAGAGAAAGCATATAATAGGGTGCCAAGAGAGGAAGTGTGGCACTGTATGAGGAAGCCAGGAGTGGCAGAGAAGTATGTGAGGGTGGTGCAGGACATGTATGAGGACAGCGAGACAGTGGTGAGGTGTGCTGTAGGAGTGACAGATGGATTCAAGGTGGGGGTGGGATTACATCAGAGATCGGCTCTGAGCCCCTTCTTTTTTGCCATGGCGATGGACAGGCTGACAGATGAGGTCAGGCAGGAGTCTCCATGGGCCATGATGTTTGCAGACAACATTGTGCTCTGTAGTGAGAGTAGGGAGCAGGTGGAAGATAGCCTGGAGAGGTGGAGGTATGCTCTAGAGAGAAGAGGAATGAAAGTCAGAAGAAGCAAGATCAGAATACATGAGTGTGAATGAGAGGGAGGCAGGTGTAATGGTGAAGATGGAAGGAGTAGCGGTAATGAAAGTACATGAGATTAAATACCTGGGGTCAACCATCCAAAGCAATGGAAAATGCACAAGAGATGTGAAGAAGAGAGTGCAGGCAGGGTGGAGTGGGTGGAGACGAGTGCCGGGGTGATTTGTGACAGAAGGGTAGCAGCAAGAATGAAAGAGAAGATGTACAAGACGGTAGTGAGACCTGCTATGATGTATGGTTTGAAGACGGTGGTGCTGACAAAAAGACAGGAGATGGAGCTGGAGGTGGCAGAGTTGAAGATGCTAAGATTTTCACTGGGAGTGACTAGGAGGGACAGGATTAGAAATGAGTATATCAGAGGGACAGCTCAGGTTGAGCAGTTTGGAGACAAAGTAGGAGAGGTAAGGCTAAGATGGTTTGGACATGTGCAGAGGAGAGATAGTGGATATATTGGGCAAAGGATGTTGAAGATGGAGCTGCCACGCAGGAGGAAAAGAGGAAGACCACAGAGAAGACTCATGGATGTAGTGAAGGAGGACATGGAGAGGGTTGGTGTTACAGAGGAAGATGCAAGGGATTGGGTGAGATTGAGGCAGAGGATCGCACTGTGGCGACCCCTAAAGGAAGCAGCCAAAAGAAGAAGAAGAAGATAATTGAAAAAAAAAAATCATTTTATTTTTATTTACTTTGCTCATTGTTCTATTTTATTATCATTTTATCTACCTTATTCCTGAGGGCGCTGCTGTAGGAACGATTATGGGCGGAACTTCCAGTTTCGGCTGAAGTAGCGTTAAATCAGTCAGCAAGAGTGGAGTAGTGAGGCATTTAAAATAGCGTTTTTTAAAGTTTTTCAAATTTATTTTAATGTATAAGTCCACATATGTGTTTTGCACTCAAGTGGCAGCTAATTTCAGCACTTGTAGTTTTTGTATTTTTTGAATGTGCTATGAGATGACTTGTGAAATGGCGGTATATAAAAAAAGTTGAATTGAATGTTTTGGCGTAGTTCCGGTGCTTGTTGCTGGTGTTCGTGGTTGTGCCATAGACTGTATAAATGGAGGCTTCTCACCAGCAATGCGTAGATCATGCACTGAAAGCTAAAAAGGACTGTACAGTGGTAGAGACGCAAGAGCACCAGATATGTTTTCACTTGTATGAATGTCACAGATCTGATGTTTATGTATCATATATGTCACCAGATGCAAGGCTGCATGAAGTAAAATAATAAATAAAAATAGTAACAGTTTGCTTCCTAAGGTTTAACAATTTAAGAAAGATATCAAATAGATTTTTTTTTGGAGGGGGGGGTTTGCATTTGTTGCACTGCCTTGGAATGATATGGGCTTGATATTAGCAGCTTCGGCACGCATTCATTTTTAAATGATCACAAAATATGCATCAATAAAATTTTGAACAATTGTCAGAAAAGGTCTGTACGTGTTAAATTAAATAATAAGCATTCATGGCATGACAGCAGCATGAGCATTTTAATTTAGGGGTAAAACAAACGGCTGCAGCTGTCTGTATTTACCATGACGGCCATGCATGGTGTTGTGGTTCTTTGTGGCTCTGACTAGATTCTACATCTGCTCTGAGGTAAATTTGATTATGTTGAACATCTTTTAACAAAATGCATCTGACTTTATTGTAGTGGAGACACTGATATATCTCAGAGCTTTTTTTTGTTTACAGCGTTAGCATCTTAGCAGCGGAGCTAACTAATGGAGCTACTGTCTGCCAGGCCACTTTTTAAGATCATCTTCCCATCCCGCCATAGTCGTGGGAAGTGGTATGATTATATTACTGTTTCTGAGGTGCAAAAGGCCGTGTTCTCACATTTTTTATGCCAAAGTCACTGTTTTTTAACAAGGAATATGTCCTGTTTCAGTGACAACCACACGTTCTAAACTAGTACCGGAAGTTGTGCCCATAATTCACACAAGGCATCATGGGGGCTAGGAATAAGGTGGATAAGCATTTATTTCAAGTATTTATGTCCATGAGCTTTATTCATATTTCATATTGCCCTTGCAATAAAGTTGTTAATGAAACTACAATCATGTGATTTTCCTTTAAGGGGCAAAAAGTATCGATATTGGTATAGAAGAAAAAGTCCCACTGTGGGCGACACACATTGTGGGCTCACGTTTCCACAGAGACAGGACTGCATGTGTATTGAGGGTGTCACATCTGCAAGGACAAAGGATTCGAATCTGCAGAAGATAACAAGGAGGTGCGAGATTTGTCTCTTTGTCCCACAGAAGATGCCCCGGAGAGATTTCCGGTTCATCAGGAAATGAGAGACAATGGTGAAGATTCAAAGGGATGCTTTGTGACTATATGTTTACTGAAAACACCATGTGACTTGAATTCTGATGCTGGAAACATATAAAAGGGTGATGAGATATGATTCTTTCTCTTTCCTGTTTTGAGAATGCTAGAAGCTGTGTTCTGTCAATAAAGCTGGTTTACGACTAAACTCAGCCTCATCATTTGAGCACATCTTCTACACTGGTGACCTATGACGAGAAATGAGCAGACAGAATTCTCCCGAGCGGGGCTCGGTGGAAGCCAGCCTGATGGCCGCCTCCACGATCCGGCTGCCCGATTTCTGGCAGCACAGCCTGCGCTCATGGTTTAGCGCGGTCGAGGCGCAGTTCAACCTCCGGAGAATCTCCAATGACGACACAAGATTCTACCACGTGGTAGCGAAGCTGGACAGCAACACGGTCCAGAGAGTGGAGGATCTGGTTAATCATCCACCAGACAGCGACAGGTACAGCGCATTGAAGGATGCGCTGATCAGCCATTTCACCCCTTCAGTCCAACAATGAGCAGAGGGACTCCTGACGTTGACGGAGTCAGAAAACGATAGACCTGCGGACCTGATGGTGAAGATGCTGAAGCTCAAAGACTCTGAGGATGGCGAATTCATTTTCGCCCACCTTTTCCTTCGGACCCTGCCGCCAGCAGTGAGAGTGGCCCTGGCAGAGTCGCCCCGATTGGCCAGGCGAGACTACCATGGGTTGAGCAAAGAGGCGCAGCGGTTGGTCGACGCCCACAAGCGGAACGCGGTTTCGACCGCGGCGGCTAGCCCGGGAACGGCGTCCGGAGACAGCGCAGGTCCAGCGGCCGCGGCGCCAGACGCACCAACGACGGCGGCGACGGGAGCCAGACGACGCGGAGCGGAGGACGGCCCGTGTTTCTACCACCGCCGTTTTGCAGAGAGAGCGCACAGGTGCGTCCCACCGTGCAACTTTAAGCGCCAGGGAAACGCCAAGACCGAGGGCCGGTAGCAGCTGCGACCCTCGGCAACGAGAACAGGCTGCTTTACCTGACGGATGCACGCTCGGGGAAACAGTTCCTCGTGGACACGGGCTCTCAGCTGAGTTTCGTCACACCCACCTACGCAGAACGGCTGATGCCTTCTAAAGCTCCCTGGGTGTCAGTGTCAGCAGCGAACGGCTCCACGATCAAGACGTTCGGTGAGAGGACCATGCTTCTGTCCTTACAGGGCCGTTCATTTGAGTGGACATTTATTGTAGCAGCAGTCAGTTTCAACATGTTAGGGGCTGATTTTTTGTGCTCACATGGTTTATTGGTTGACCTTGCTAATAGACGTCTGATTAATGCACTGTCCTTTCATTCTATTCCCTGCACAGCTCGGGTGGCCCCGCCGACTGCACATGCCAGCGTCTCAGCTGCAGGTGGTAAGTTTCACACATTGCTTGCTCAGTTCCCAGCACTCACAGTCCCCACGTTTTCGGCAACGGTGGCTAAACATGGGGTGGAGCATTTCATAACAACCACCGGCCCTCCCGTTTTTGCAAAAGCTCGGCGCTTGGACCCAGCTAAACTGGCCATCGCGCGCGAGGAGTTCACTAATCTGGAAAAACTGGGCATTGTTAGACGCTCCAAGAGCTCTTGGGCTTCGCCATTACACATGGTCCCAAAGGCTGACGGCTCGTGGTGACCTTGCGGCGATTTCCGCAGGTTGAACAACGTTTCAGCTCATGACCGCTACCCGATTCCGCACATTCAGGATTTTTCTGTTCATTTGGCGGGGGCGCGCATTTTTTCTAAAATAGACTTGGTGCGCGGTTACCACCAGGTTCCAGTGCACGCGCAAGATGTACCCAAAACAGCGGTCATAACTCCTTTCTGCCTTTTTGAGTTTTTGCGCATGCCTTTTGGCCTCAAGGGGGCCGCGCAGACTTTCCAACGCATGATGGATGCAGTTTTACGCGACCTTCCTTTCGTGTTCGTTTATTTGGACGATATTTTGGTAGCCAGCGCGTCCGAGGGCGAGCACGAAAAACACCTCACAGCAGTTTTTCGGAGGCTGGCAGAGCACGGGTTAATAGTTAACCCAGCGAAGTGCCAGTTTGGGGTGGCGCAGATTGATTTTTTGGGGCATCGCGTTTCGGCAGAAGGAGCGGTTCCTCTTCCAAATAAAGTGCGTGCCATAACGGATTTTCCGCAACCTCAAATGGTTAAGGCGCTTCAGGAGTTTCTAGGGATGGTTAATTTTTACAACCGGTTCCTCCCAAGCGCAGCACGGCTCATGCAGCCATTGTACACCGCGTTAAAAAAACAAAAGCCCGCAAATAAAGTTGAATGGTCTCCGGAGCGGGAGCGCGCTTTTGCCCAGGTCAAATCAGCCCTAGCAAACGCAGTTTTGTTAGCGCACCCAGTTCCAACGGCCCGCATGGCGCTCACCACTGACGCTTCCGATGTAGCGGTGGGGGCGGTAGTCGAACAGTTTGTGGCAGGTACCTGGCAACCCCTCGCGTTTTTCAGCAGGACTTTGCGCGATAGTGAGCGTAAATACAGTGCGTTTGACAGGGAGCTTTTGGCCTTACACTTGGCTATCCGTCATTTTCAGTTCTGGTTAGAGGGGCGACGTTTCACCGCGTTTGTGGATCATAAACCGCTAACGTTTGCGATGGCCAAAATTTCAGAACCCTGGTCAGGCCGACAACAAAGGCAACTAGCCGCAATATCGGAGTTCACTACTGATATTCAGCATGTCACGGGTAAACACAATGTTGTAGCAGACTGCCTCTCGCGCGCGGTAGCACCACCAACCCCCATAGGGGCAGACTCTGTAGCCGTGGCCGCAGGCCCGGGCAGCGACGCGGGAGCGCGCGCAGCCCCGGTCTGTGTTGGGTTAGATTATGCAGCCATGGCTGCGGAGCAGGTTAACGACGCAGACGTGCGCGGGCTCCAGTCTGGACCAACAGGGTTAAGGCTGGAGCATAGGGAGCAACAAAGTGGTATGCCCCCACTAATCTGCGATGTCTCCACGGGACGCCCCCCCCCCCGTGGTGCCAGCCGCGTGGCATCGCCGCGTTTTTGACTTGGTCCATTCTCTCGCGCTTAAGTTGGTGGGGGAGAAATTTGTTTGGCCCGGGTTGCGCAAACAGGTCAAGGAATGGGCGGCAGCCTGCGTAGCGTGTCAGCGAGCCAAAATACACGGACACACTAAGGCCCCGTTGGAACCTTTTCACATCCCCGCTAAGCGTTTTGATCACGTGCATGTTGACTTGGTGGGCCCGCTCCCATTATCACACGGGCACACACATCTTTTGACGATGGTGGATCGCACCACGCGTTGGCCAGAGGCGATTCCTCTGACATCAACCACAGCGGAAGAAGTTGCGCGAGCATTTTTAGCAGCGTGGGTTGCGCGTTTCGGTGTACCGTCGGACATAACGTCCGACAGGGGTCCCCAATTTATTTCCGAACTATGGTCATCGATGGCCCGCAGCTTGGGGGTGAAGATTCATCGCACTACCGCGTATAACCCCCAGGCTAATGGTTTATGCGAACGCTTTCACAGGTCATTGAAAGCAGCCCTCAGAGCGTCGCTGACGGATACAAATTGGGTGGACAAACTTCCATGGGTTTTATTAGGGTTGCGTTCTGCACCTAAGGAAGATTTGCATGCTTCCCCGGCTGAATTAGTTTTTGCACAACCTCTCCGTTTGCCGGGGGAATTTCTCCCCGATAATCCCGCACCAAATGGCCCCCCTGCTCAGCCGTGGCAGAGCGACTCGAGAGCAAACACGCTCCCTGGCCCGGTCCATCACAGTTTACCACACGTTTTTGTGCCAAAAGCTTTAAAAAATGCAGAGTTTGTTTTTGTTAAACATGATGCTCAGCGTCCAAGTTTGCGGCCGTTTTATGACGGACCGTTCCGAGTGCTGGAGACCGGGCAGAAGCATTTTCTGCTAGATTTAGGGGGCAGAAGGGAGTTGATTTGCATAAACAGGCTCAAACCCGCCTTTGTTTTGGCTGATGAGGAAGTGCAGCTCGCGAGGCCCCCCCGCCGTGGCAGGCCAACGAGAGGACATTCTCCAAAATCTTCACAGAAAGGTGCTAACAGCTTTAATCCACAGGTGCAGAGAGATGTTGCAGGTGCAGCCAAGCCTGGTTGCAGCAGATTCGGCAGAAAGTTAAAGCCTAGGCAGTTGGTGGATTGATTAGCGATATATGGAGTGTTTTGTGTTTTTCTTTTTTTATGCCATGCAGGTCTTGCCCTTACTAGACGTTTGGGGGGGGTAGTGTGGGCGACACACATTGTGGGCTCACGTTTCCACAGAGACAGGACTGCATGTGTATTGAGGGTGTCACGTCTGCAAGGACAAAGGACTCGAATCTGCAGAAGATAACAAGGAGGTGCGAGATTTGTCTCTTTGTCCCACAGAAGATGCCCCGGAGAGATTTCCGGTTCATCAGGAAATGAGAGACAATGGTGAAGATTCAAAGGGATGCTTTGTGACTATATGTTTACTGAAAACACCATGTGACTTGAATTCTGATGCTGGAAACATATAAAAGGGTGATGAGATATGATTCTTTCTCTTTCCTGTTTTGAGAATGCTAGAAGCTGTGTTCTGTCAATAAAGCTGGTTTACGACTAAACTCAGCCTCATCATTTGAGCACATCTTCTACACCACAAATTAATGGTATCGTACTGAAAGGAAAAATGCTGGTATTGCCTATCCCTAATGAAAAACCCAGCCTTGATACCTGCCTGCTGCTCTATTATTGGCCAGCCTAGCTGTCTGCCATGTAGATGATGAGGGTGCCAACAGTGTGAACTTCAGTGCTAACAGTGCTACTAGCGAGTTAGCTTAGCAAGCACAGTTTATATTGTTATTTTCTTTACATTTCAGTCACCTTAATAGGCCACCTGGTTCATTAATCGACAGTCAATAATATATCTCATGTAATTCTGGCTTATTTTGTTATTATAGCTTTGCCGTGACAGTACACTGATCCGTTAGCATTAGCTTGGTTAGGCGGTCGGCCTTGGTCAGTCTAACAGCATTAGCACTTGCCTCAGCGGGAAGAGGCTGATGGACAGGCCACCTGGCATTAGCTTCTCTAACAGAGACCCTTGGCAGCTAGCTAAAGCTAGCAGTTAAGCCACTCATTCACAAATGTTTCTGTGCTTATTGTACTCCAGGGACCAGTCATATCCTATCAACAACTGAAACTACACACTCCTGTCCACCAGTGAAGCATTATTTTATTCATTCTTTGAGACAAATTTACGTTAGTTGGCTCAGGAGCTACCCACCTAAGATTAGTAACAGCAATGTAAGAGGGAGGGTGGAGTTAAATGCGACTCTTAAGAATGTAAAGAAATGAGTCATTCTGAGTAAAGGTGCGTTCACACTAAACGCGAACAGGCAAATTTTTTGCGCAGCACGATTACATTATAAATCAGTGTAAACACACCAACAGACATGAATAGTGAGATGCAGACAGGCGAAGTTGTCCTTAAAACTTCTGCAGCTGTGTTCAACCTGCTGTGGAAATTCCCAAAATAATGTCATGCATAGGTTTACATTATCCGACCGGGGGCTCACCTGAAAATGTCATCTCAAGCCTCCAAAACTTCACAGATGATGGGTGTTTACATTGCTAGCTTGCTTGGACGTCCGTGGCCGGAAACCGTGCGTAAGTAACTCAAAAAAATCCCGATTCAGCTGAAGAGTTCCCGGTCCTCCTGTCTCCCAGTGAGTGAGTTTCATTTTCTAACTAGTTTACTCTGCAATGGTGACAGCAGAATCTCAAAGCTAGCAGCTAGCTAGCTAGCTAGCTAGCGGATGCAAATGCGCGACTATGCAAATTTGCACGTACTCGCGTCTTCCTATTCACTTTGTATGGATTTGTGCCGCCCGTTCGCGTTTGGTGTGAACACACCTTAAGGCTGCAAAAGATGATTCACAATGATGCTGAAATAATTAAATAATTAAACTGACCAAAGTATGTCACAAACATTTCATTAAGTCCTGTGGAAGCTGACCAAATGTGTGGAAAGTGCATTGGGTGGAACCTTTAAAATTTCCAAGAAAAGATGACATTTTGAAAAGTAGCAAATTACAAAACTCTATATTAAAGGAAGCCTACCCCTGTGATAAGCCAACTGTCAGCTATTATACAGTATTACTGCAGCAACATCAACATGCCAAACTATCCCTTTAAGTTCATTCAAGAAATTACTCAGCACAATGCAACAGCACATTTTTAGTTGCTGCACATTTACAGATACTGACCTGAGGGCTCTGGTAGTATTCACACAGCAGAGAGTAAGGCAGCGTACATAACGAGGAAAAGAGCACCCCGTAGGTCACACAGAGAGAAAGTACCACATAGAGGTTATTGGACAATGTTGCAAGGCCTGTGCCCAAGCCAAACGCCAGGTAGGCAAAAAAATATAGAGTGCGAAGAGAGAAACGCTCCTCCAGTTTCTCCAATATGGCTGAAGGAAAAACAGAGAGAGGACAAAAAAAAAAGGAAGTGGAATGAGTGCACAAATCCAGCCAGAAGGAGACCCTACATTTCTTTGGACAATGTCACACCCATGATTGGCTTACCTGAGTAAAAAGCAGCACTGAATGCATAGATGCACATGCCCCAGCAACCCATACTAACGCCAGCGTTGTAGCGTTGGTAAGCCTCAGAGTCGTGGGGTGCTTTGGGGTCTCCTTCAAACACGACCTCCCCCATGAAGTCAGTGTAGAAGAGCAGCATGCCTTCAAAGGAAAGCCACCCTACAAGATGGAGAGAAACAAAATATATACCGTAAGTCACTTTTCTGAAGTTTAAAGGTGTGGTAAGAGATGAGGAAACTTATCATTTTTCTCACCCAAAAAATGATTAGTGCATAAACTCCGCAGTGACGGAGGCATCCTGTAGATAGCTATACACAGCAGCTTCATTGACATTTGGGATTCTCCCGTCTCCACATTCTCACTAAGATCACTCTCATAGCGCACCCCATTCAGCAAAATGTTTGCAACCTTTAAAAACAGAAAAGGTACAATTAAAAAAAACTCAGTGATGGTAAACTTTTGTCATTTTCAAACTGTGCATCTAACCTGCTGGCTGAAAGTCACTGTCCTCCTGCGTCCATTCTCCAGCCCAACAATCTGGGTTGCCATTGGCTCTTCCATCAGTGCAAGGCTCTGAGGTCGCTTCAGGATGCCGGCGGTTGAGCCCCGGTGTGACCCTGCGCCGGACTGAGCCCCAGCTGTGGCCTGAGATGTTGCGTGAGACTGTGCATCTCCCTCAGGCTGAGGCCGATCTGCATCCTGAGCATCCCCAGTGGAATGAGACTCCACATTAGATGGGGTCTGGTTTGCAGGATGGCTCTCTGGTCCCTGTGTGGGGTCATCAGGGGGAAGGGAGTCCCCTGGAGGCAAGTGAGCGGTGGCAGAGCTCGGGACCAGAGCTTGTGGGGTCTGCTGACCTGTATAGCAGTCTATGAGTACACTGTCTATATAGGAGGTTCCTAATGAGGAGGCAAACTCATTGATACCTGTGAGCGAGTTGTCCCGACTTATGAAGCTGCCATATTTTGGAGTGAGGGGGCTCAGGGGGGAAATGGGGCTGTTGAGGCCCACACAGAGACGTGCACTGGCACTGCAAGAGTGGGCCAAGGGGTCAGAGTTACTGTTGTGAGACTTTGAAAAATTGTACCTGTAAAGACCATCCTCAGCTTCCTCATCAAGCCCAAAATCTGCTCCCGGTGGGACAGGTGGAGAGGGGGGAAGGGGGAGGCTGGGGCTTTTCAAGTGGCTTTTGCTGGAGTTTCTGTTTGGCTGGGTTTTTGTCAAGGGCCGCTCAGGGATACTCATCAGAGTCATGGCTGTGGCGATCACCAGAGTGACACTGGTAAACAGGTATATGACCCGCAGCTGACCTCCCACTGACCGTCCAAACTGCGTCTGGTCCCAGTTGATCCCGCCTACAATGTAACCAAATCCACCTCCAAGGCCTGTGTGCATAAGAAAGACAAAAGTATGTATTTAATGCTCTGCAAAGTTGCGTTTCTGTGGAATTTTTTTTTACCGTTATCATTTATTTAGTTTATTTAGTAACACTCTTAAGCTTGGTTCGGATTACACAAAATCAGCCAGATAATAATGACCTGATTTTGTTACAGTCGACCATCTAACAGCATCAGACGCCATTCTGAATGCTGGGCACAATGAAGAGTCTATGAACACCTCACCACGATTCGCCAAGAGTAGCATGTCAAAAATTGTTATACTTCGACGCCTAGTTTGACAGCCACTGACGATGATTAGCAATGTTTTCCTGACAGCCGATAGGCTTCAGTTTCAACCCGAGGACATTCAGTTTCCATACTGTGCATGGCAACTTTAATTAGCTAATTAATTTATAGCTACATTTAGGCTACATATAGATGGTATATGATCTGCTACTTTTTAACAAGAGGATAGTCCAGTGTTGGGCAGTGCAGTGGCAAAGTGGTTAGCACTGCGGCAGCACAGCAACTCACCCTTGGCCGGGGATCTCGGGTTTGATCCCAGCCCCCGACCAACAGTGATCTGTGTGGAGTTAGCATGTTCTCCCCGTGTCTGCGTGGGTTTACTCTGGGATTTCTCCAGTTTCCTCCCACATGCCAAAAACATGCAAGTTAGATTAACTGGCATCAACTGGGGATTCTAAATTGTCCTTAGGTATGACTGTGAGAGTGAATGGTTGTCTGTCTCTCTGTGTTGGCCCTGTGATGGACTGGCGATCTGTCCAGGGTGTACCCTGCCTCTCACCCAAAGATGCTGGGATAGGCTCCAGCCCCCCCCACAACCCGAAAAAAGGATTAAGCGGAAGAAGATGGATGGATGGATAGTCCAGTGTCAGTGGACATAGCCGTTGCCTCCATAGGGCAATGTACACAAATGTTAGAGACCCCCAGTGACTGAGAGGGCACCCAGGCTGTGTGGGGGCAGGCACTCAAATATACACAGCAACCAAACCTTGGATATATATATACAACAGTAACAAGCGGTAAACTTGCAGTCTAACTAAGGAAACAATGCTTATTTTCCAACATTTAACATGCCCCATCAGCCGTAAGGGCTGCTGGGAAATGGGAAGCCTGTTTCCTTCTTGTACCAGGCTGACCAGCACATCAGGGGCTGTCTTCCCCCCTCTTTTGACCCCCACCAGTTCGCCTACAGGGAGAACCAGTTCACGGAAGACGCCATCGCCACCACACTCCACAGGGCACTGAGCCACCTGGAGAACCCAAGGAGCTACGTGAGGATGCTCTTTGCGGACTACAGCTCAGCTTTCAACACCATCATCCCGGACATCCTGATCAATAAACTGTACCTCCTCCAGATCTCACCATCCCCCCCACCTGCTCCTGAATAAAAAACTTTCTCACTAACCACCCACAAACAGTCACTGTACTCCCTGTACACCTTTGACTGTATTCCAACCCACCCAACCACAGTCATCATGAAGTATGCGGACGACACCACCTTGGTTGGGCTCATCACTGACGACGATGAGAAGGCATACAGGGCGGAGGTAGAGATTCTGCTGCTGTGGTACCAAGCAAACAACCTGAAACCGAATGCCCAAAAAACCAAGGAACTCAATACTGGACTTCAGAAAGAACAGACAGGACCACATCCCCCTCATAAATGGCAACTGCATGGAAACCGTCCCCACCTTCAGGTTCCTGGGCACCCACATCTCCTCTGACGTCTCCTGGTCTGTCAACACCAAGACCCTGGTGAAGAAGGCCCAGCAGCGGCTGCACTTCTTCCATGTCCTGAGGAAGAACAACCTGGACCAGAGGCTGCTGCTGGCCTTCTATCACTGGTCAGTGGAGAGCGTGCTCACCTACTGTCTGGGTGTGTGGTACGCCGGCTCCACAGCTGAGAACAGGAAGACTGTGCAGAGGGTCATCAACACCGCCCAAAAAATCATCGGTGGCCCTCTGCCCTCCCTGGAAGACATCTCCAGATCCTCCTGTCTCAGAAAGACCAAGGCCATCACAAGTGACTCCTCGCATCCCACCCATCACCTGTTTGACCTGCTTCTGTCTGGACGATGGTTCGGATCAATCAGGTGACAGTCAGAGGCCCCTCCCCCTCCCTCCAAACACTCACGTGCACAGAACTGAGGACCTTTTTAATTATCATATTAATCCCACTTGTCTTTGCACTCCACTTTTATATATATTGACCCATACACTACCACACCTATGTATATTTTCACAATCCTGAGCTATTTGATTCAATCACATGTTCAATTGTGTGTTCTGCACTCCACACTTTCATGTACATTGTTTCATCCGTGAAGCCACTACCACACCTGTGTATATTTCCATAATTCTGGGCTATTTTTTTATTTCAATCGTGTGTTCAATTGTGCGTTCTGTAACTCTGTGTTTTATCTAATCCTTCTCTCATACTAAACTGCACAGTAGCCTGGTGGAGCACCCACAACTTGCAATGTACAACTTTTTTTCTGATGTATTTACAACCTCTTCCTGGTAAATTTGTGACTTTTCTAATAAATTTAGTGCCTTTTTCCTATAAACGTGCCACTTTTTGTGATAATTTTGTTACATTTTTCCACACAAATTTACAACAATATATTCATAACTTAAAAAATGTTTTCTTCTATTAAATGTATTGCTTTTTACTCCAAAATGTTCAATATTTGTCTTATACACGTGCAGCTATACATATCACATTTTCCTCTTAGTCTGGGGAAAATCATACAACTTCCAGACATGAGCCATGAAAGTACAATTTTGTGAAAAAGCTACCAGAGTGCATGCAGCTCCTTACTACCCACCTCTAATCTGGCTTCACTCATTTCTCTTATTCCTCCATGACTACAATAGACAGTCTAACTTAGAAAATATTTTAGAGCCAAAAAAAGCTCAGACTTTTGCAGCTGGGAGAAAAGCATGCAGTATGTGTCTCCTATTCAGCATGACAGCCAGCACCGATAAATATCAATATGTCAGGAAGATAGATACTGACATATTCTGTTGTATAAACTATAATTAACTAAAAATGGGGGTGGGAGGTTAACAAGGGAGATGCTTTTGGGTAATTCTCCTAATAAGGGAGGATAGCATCTGTCATGAATTGCCCTTCAGGGCAGAGAGGAGAGACCCAGACGCTGAACTGCAGTTTGTGATATTTATTAAAAAAACACAAAGTCCAAACAGTGCGCAAACACAAAATCCACACTGTGCAAAAAGTAAACTTACAAACAAAAACAACAAAGGAGAAGACATGAATCCACAGGTAACAAAACGTCAGAACAGCAACAGGGCTCTGACGCAAAACGAATCTTAAGACTCCAGCAATGAGTGACAGGAACCACAGTCCTTAAATAGGGCATGCAAACAATAAACATAAATGATAGCAGGTGTGGATCACATGAGCGGGAAGGAGTGAAGAAGATTACAATCAGCTGTGAGCCATGAGGAGAGGAGACAGGGTTGACAGCTTGACAGGGGCACCGCCCACAACCAGGGAAAAACCCGGAAGCGCCTCTGACAGCTGCAACCCCAGAGAAAGAAAGAAAAAAACGGTAAGACACAAATATAATACGATGACAAATAAAGATACAAGTAAACCCAAATATGTAAATGGCAAAACTACAAGGAACATAAACTGTCATGAGCCGAGAGCTGGACGTCTCCGCCAGACTCGGTCTCATGGCTTTCGCCATTTTATTTACATATTTGTTGCATTTTATGCCATTTGTGTTTTATGTATTCATTTTCTGCTTGCCATTTTCCTGTTTGTGTTACACTTTTATTTTTGTATTTATCTACATTTTAATTTTTGGGTTGTGATTTTTGTTATTTTGGCAGCGCGGTGGCAGAGTGGTTAGCACTGTGGCAACACAGCAACTCACCCTTGGCCAAGGGATCCTGGGTTCGATCCCAGCCCCCAACCAACAGTGATCTGTGTGGAGTTTGCATGTTCTCCCCGTGTCCGCGTGGGTTTACTCCAGGATTTCTCCGGTTTCCTCCCACATGCCAAAAACATGCAGGTTAGGTTAATTGGCATCAACTAGGGATTCTAAATTGTCGTTAGGTATGACTGTGAGAGTGAATGGTTGTCTGTCTCTCTGTGTTGGCCCTGCGATGGACTGGCGATCTGTCCAGGGTGTACCCTGCCTCTCGCCCAAAGATGCTGGGATAGGCTCCAGCACCCCCGCAAGCCGAAAGGATTAAGCGGAAGAAGATGGATGGATGGATGGATGGGTTGTTATTTTATTCTTTATATCTTTAGTAATACTCTTTTACTGGTTGACAGCTGTCAGGGGCATGAGCCTCGTGTGAGCGTTGCTCTGTCAGCTGTCAGTCTTGGTTCGCCTCCCTCTCACTACCCCGGCTGATCCATATTATGTATCATTGCCTTCTCCTGCCCGTTCAGGTACCCACACCTGTCATTTATTACGTAAATGGGTTTTGGACCCTATTTAAGGGCTTTATTTTCATTCCTTTGTTGCCACCGTCTTATTGATTGTCTTCTCCTCATCTCCAACAGAGCCCTGCCTCGCTCTGGTGCATATTCCTAAAAATATGTTCTTCTCCCTCATTTATACCTTGTGTTTTGAACATTCTGTTGAATGTATTCATTGTTTTTGTCAATAAATTATCCAAACTCACAGTCGGCACATGGGTCTCAGTTCTGTACCTTGAAAGGCAATTTGTGACAGTAAACAGGAAAATTAGTCACACTAAGAAACAACACAGAAAATGTGAAAACCAATCAAAGATAAAATAACAGGAATTAGAACTCAAAAATACAACACTATACAAATATGAAAAAAGGCAAAGAGACTGAGTACGGCAGAATCCACCTGTGCTCCGACAGTGACAGAGCCCCCCACCCTCAAGGGGTGGACACCAAACACCCTGGGCAACATCAAAAGGGAGGACAAAAGGACCCACCCACACAGCGAACTCACCCCACCAAAAAACAAGAAAACAACCCCACCCCAGGCAGGAGGAGGGGGACCCAGGCACGAAGGGACTGAAACAAACCAGAAAAAAATAAGAAAGCCCCCTCATGACTCACACCCCAGCACAACCCAGGCTAGGAGGGAACAAATTTTAAAAAAAAAAACCTGCACAGGATCCACACCAGGCATCGTTCACTTGAAATTGTTCACTTGACAATGTTCAATGTCAAGTGAACACTGACTGCACTTTTTCTACATTTTGACAGTTTCCACAGGTCTTAATGAAATATTTGTCATATACTTTGGTGAAAATATTCTTTAAGTATTTAATTGTTGCTGCATAATAATGAATCATCTTCTGCAGCATTCTTCAGAATGGCTTATGCTTTTCTTCTTCTTTTAGATTTGATTGGCGGTTGGAAACCAGCTTACAGGTGCATTACCGCCACGTACTTCACTCTATATCATCACTCTATCTGGTCAGGATCTGTAGTCCTTCTATCATCATTGCTGTGTCCAATCGAACCTCAACTCTATTTCAGTGCATGTCTCTTTAAATATCCAAGAAGCACAGTTAACACCACCCACCCTCTTACATCACTATTGCTAATCTTAGGTGGGTAGCTCCTAGCTCGGATAGTGATCCTGAGCCAACTAATATACATCTGTCTCAAAGAATTAATGAAATAATGTATCGTTGGTGGACAGGGGCTTGTGGTTTCAGTGATCGAGAGGATATGACTGGTTCCTGGAGAACAATAGGCATAGAAACATTTGTGAATCAGTGGTTAAGCTGCTAGCTTCAGCTAGCTGCCTTGAGCTGAGGTGAACCTAGTGGTCTGCCTGTCAGGATCTCCCTACTGAGGCGAGCTCTTATGCAGTGAAGCTGGCTTCTTCTTCTTCTTCTTCTTCTTTTTCTTCTTCTTCTTCTTCGTCTCTCTTGTTACTGGCGGATAGCAAACAACTGAAAGGTGCATACCGCCACCTACTGTACATGAGTGGGTAACATTATGTCATCTGAGCACGATCCCTAAATTCTATGACTTAATCCTGTGTTATTTAAAAAAGGGAAAAGAGCCCTTCTCGTGATTCTTATTGCCTCTCCATCTCCATCTGTTCCCAGAATCCCAGTTATATCCCATTCCCTACCGGCCTCTCAAACTTCATTTTCCATTATCTGTCTTTCATTTCCGGTTTATGCTGCACCTCCACTTTGTGTGTCTGATCAACTGCGAGGCTTGTGTGATGAAAATTACATCATCGTCTCCACTCCATTAGGCTCTGCAATGCCCCTCTGCAGCTGAGCACATGCAGCCCAAATTTTATGACCGCATTGCTTGGGCATGTTGACAACACATGCGGAAGATTGAACCTTCCATTTAAGAGGTGGCTCTACCGACACAGCATACAAAGTCAAAGTAGACAAAGAAGACGAAGCGGAAGAGGAAGACGAGAATAAACATATATGAATCATTTTGCAGCAGCAGCGGCTTGAGCAATGAAGAGCATTGAAAATTGGTAATTCAAGCAGTTTAACAGAAAATAGAATCAGTATTTGAGGAGAAACTGTGTGAAGAAGTCCACCATTATCCGCACTTGTACAGTTCGTCCTTAAAACAATACAAGAACATGCCAATGCATTGGCGCTACCTATAGGTCTGGGGTGAAACTACAAACGACGGTTATGTGCATGTGTCAAACACTTGGCCTAGCAGACAAAAAAATGGAAGTATATATGCAACTGTGTTCAACAGCTTCATCCAAAGCAGACACGCATCTCAGCACACCAGAGCGGAGGTGTAGTGAGACTCACTCTCAAAGAGTGACAGTTGGTAACCCTGGTTTTTATACAGGATTTATATCCACTGGAGTGGATTCTCTGTAGTTGCCAAAAGTAAGTGAAAAGGATTCTTCTCTACCTGCCAGTAATGCGTGGATGTTCAGCCCTCGATCCTGGTCCTCAGGGCTGCACACATCCATCATGTAGGCATGGCTGGGGTTGTCGGCTGAATCAGCGCTGAAGTCCATCAGAACCACACCGCACACAGTCAGAACAATTCCCCACTTGTGGTTCATTGCAGTGTCAGCCAGGACGCCTCCAATGTCTCGCCCATTCAGCACCAGGGTCAGACCAACCAATGCTCCTACAGGGAGAAAAGAAAGAAGTGACAAAAAAGATAAAAGCAGGATTTAGAGTTTAAACAGACAAACGGGAAACGTTACATCTGAACTGAAGTTTTTGTGAATCACCAAAACAATTACTGTCATTCTCTGCTGCTTTTTTAACTTGATCAATTTATATATTGAGCTAGATATAGCTAAACATGTTTTAGTCATTTTAGCACATCTTGTAGTCAAGTAATTGTGATGAATGCACAATCACATAGGCAAGAGGCAGATGGTAAACTATTTCAACACAGACATTAAGAGTGCACACAGTAATTCATTTTCCTCCTTTTTTTGTACTGGTCATATACATGATAGCCATATTAGATTACATATTTGTGCTGTTGTATTTACCTCTTGTGTGTAGTTATCATCTGAATACACATTTTACTATTATTAAGGAACTGATACATATAATCATTTGGCTTTATTGGAATTAAATGTTTTGAGAATGCACACTGAAACCGTTTTTTTGCACGTGTATTCATTTTTGTGAAAAATCACTAATGTCATTATCACAGGATCTTTAGAAATGTGTGACTATTTTTGACAGGAACTGCTTGCCGACTGAGATGCACAAGTGGCAATGGGAAGCACTTTAGACCTTGGTAAATTGCTGAGCGTCATATATATACAGATGATCTACCATTAATTTTATTCTCTCTTTGCTTTGTGTAAACTTTCAATGCAAAATAAACTGCTTCTTTTTTAATGTCCTACCTATAGCCAAGGCAAAAATAAAAGGTCTCCGTCGCCCAAACCGGGATGTGCAACGATCACTCCATGCTCCTATGAGAGGCTGAACGAGGAATCCTACAAGCCAAAGACAGAGTGCACAGAGCTAAGACTTGTCATGATAATAGCTTTTCATAAACACATTAACGTACATCACATCCTCTATCCCCGCACATCAAGAGGTCATCTTCCTTTTCTGCACTCTTACCGAGAATGGGGCTTATAAACCATACCAAGCTGTAGAATTGATCGGGTAGACCCATCTGCAAGAGTACGGGAGTCACATATGCCGTTTCCATGGCATAGCTGAATTCAATACCAAACAGGATGCAGCCATTAAAGAGCAGCTCTTGGAAAGTGCGTCTCGGGGGAAGCTCACTGAGATCCAGCTGGTCCAGGGGACAGGGCGTGTTGGGGGGTGGAGGTGGAGAAGGTCGTATCAACTTCCTACGCTTTGGCTGTCTTTGGAAGTTGTTGGCCCGGTGGCTGAGGTGCCGAGTGGTGGACGTTGGAAAGCTGGCAGTTTTGGGGAGTGAGCTCCTCCAGATACCTTCCTGAGCTGTCAATAACCTCCCTCCCGGACTGGCCAAAAGGGGGTCACTGGGGGTGCCCATGCCCGGAGATGACATCTCGCTCAAGCCAGCATAAACTGGAGCAGATAAATTAATGACAAGCAAGGTTAAAGTCAGACAGGGTTCAAATATTTGCTCTTTTTTTAATGATAAGAGGCTAAACACATTAGCACAATTTAGCATGGTAAACATGTGAGTAACCAGTTGTTGGTACAGGTGTATGATAGGGTCATGTGGCTCTTATGACAACCACAACCAGTTTCTCTGACAAAAAAAAGGAAAAGATGCAAATGAGAAACTTTAAAAAAAAAAAAAAAGTATTTCATTTCGAAGAAAAATGTTGCAAATTTATGAAAAAAATGTTCAAATTACAAAGCAAGAAAGTCACACGTTTTCAATGGGAAATACAACTTTGCAAGAAAAATGTTGCAAATATGCAAAACTGGCTGTAGATTTTCAAGAAAAAAAATATGTAAATTTATGGGAGAAATCGTTGGAAATAAGCAAACAACGTTCAAATTCAAGAAAGAAAAGTTGCATATTCAAAAGGGAAAAAACCTCTCCTATTACTCTGATTGACAGGCCATCTTGTATTTATAACGGTAGCAGTTTTATCCTCATTTTAAAGCGCAAATGTGACCAGATGCATTTTTTTTGGGGGGGGGGGGGCGGTAATATGACTCAAAATAATCCTTTCCATAGAGGATGTCTGGTTTGTGTGGTGCTACCAAAAGGACACTGCAGTCCTGAGCAGAAACAACAGCGGGAACGACCACGACGCACTGCTCCAGTGCGCATGCTGTGCGCAGAGCCCATGTGCTCGGCGTGGCTGACAGCAGTCAACTCTGCGGCACTACTCATGACGCCTGTTTCCATTTTAATTTTTCATGTGGGAAGATCAAACCGGACACAAAGGAGCCGCTGGGTGTTAAAACGATCGCAATGACAGCACGTCGCTAACTGCTCACATTTAAATTACGCATCTTTTAAAACTGTCCGCAGATCCATTGATGCCACTTAGCCTGCGAGCTTCGTATTGTGTTTCACTTTGACAAAACAGTCCTCGGTGTTGCTCCGATTGACATTAGACTAAAGGTGACGAGCAGACAATCGACCGTCGTGTGCGTGAGTGGATGGCTAAAAGCGTGCAAATCGAGGCGATAATTACCTTATCGGGGCGGCGCGTCATTTATTGCGGAACAATGTGCAGGTAAACAGAGCACCCACATGGATGCGTGGACACCGGAGTATGAATTAGAGGAGTCATGATTATTTTTAGTGTTTTCCTTTGATGCAGTCATCCCCCAGTGCTCTCCTCCGTCCCTGCTCCTTCCTCCCCCCCTCATCCCCTTCTTCTTCTCCTCTTTCTCTTGGTCTCTCCCGTGACGTCACGCCCCTCCCTGTAGCATCAGGACCGCTATACTTGTGCACTGAGCTATATCCAATATGATATGGTGATAAAGATCAGTGGATTTAAGAAGAAAAGTCTGTGGAGGGGCCCTGACTGTTCTCACACAGTAACAGGAACCTTTTTCCTTTCAAATCTTTAGCTTACAGTGCTGTGAAAAAGTATTTGCCCCTTCCTGATTTCTTATATTTTTGCATATTTGTTACACCTAAATGTTTCAGATCATCAAATAAATTTTAATGTTAGACAAAGGTAACCTGAGTAAATACAAAATGCAGTTTTTAGATGATGAGTTCATTTATTTAAGGAAAAAAGCTGTCCAAATCTACCTGGCCCTATGTGAAAAAGTAATTGCCCCCTAAACCTAATAACTAGTTGTGCCGCCCTTGGGGCCAACAGCTGGCAATGAGTCTTTTACATCGCTGTTGAGGAATTTTGACCCACTCTTCTGTGCAGAATTGTTTACATTCAGTCACATTGGAGGGCTTCATTTTTTTTTTTTTTTTTTTGTTACTTATTTGTACCCGTAGGTAGATTTGGTTTGCAGTCTGGTGACAAGCCACCGGCTGCCGGTCGCTGCGTGCGCGAGCGCCCTAAACCTACATGTTTTTGGTATGCGGGAGGAAACCGGAGAAATCCCGGAGTAAACCCACGCAACACGGGGAGAACATGCAAACTCCACACAGCTCACTGTTGGTCGGGGGCTGGGATCGAACCCATGATCTCATGATCCCCACGATCCCCCGGCCGAGGGTAAAACTGTGCTGCCACAGTGCTAAACCACTGCGCCACCGTGCAGTGCACCGGCCATCAGTTCGTGAACTGATGGCCAGACATTCTCCTTCAGGTTTCTTTGGTAGAGCAGTATTCATGGTTCTGTCAATTAGAGCAAGTTGTCCAGGTCCTGAAGTAGTAAAGCAGTCCCAGACCATGACACTACCACCACCATGTTTGACTGTTGATACAATGTTCTTTTTATGAAATTCTGTTAGTTTTATGCCAGCTAAAACAGGACACGTCTTCCAAAAAGTTCAACTTTTGTCTCGTCAGTCCCCAGAATATTCTCCCAAAAGTTTTGAGGATCATCTGGATGTTTTCTGGCAAATGTGAGACGAGTCTTTGTGTTCTTTTTGTCCAGCAGCGGTTTTTGTCTTGGAACTCTCCCATGGATGCCATTTTTGCCCAGTCTCTTTCTTATTGTTCCATTGAGGACCAGTGTCCAAATTGAGGCAAGTGAGGCCTGCAGTTCTATAGATGTTCTGGGTTTTTGTTTCTCATCTGTTCTTATGATAAAACTGAAGTCATTGTTCTTGGCCCCAAACATGCTAGAAGTACTCTTTCTAGTAAGATAACAACACTAGATGGCATTGCACTAGCTTCTAAGCTTTCTGTTAGGAATCGGAGCTGTCTTTGACCAAGATATGTCTTTTAACTCTCATATACATCAAACCATTAAGACTGCCTTCTTCCATCTGCATAATATATCTAAAATTAGGTCCATCCTGTCTCATAAAGATGCAGAGAAACTTGTCCACGCCTTTATCACCTCTAGGCTAGACTATTGTAATTCACTTTTATCAGGTTGTCCTAATAAGTTCATAAAGTTTCTCCAACTCATTCAGAATGCAGCTGCACGTATCCTGATGAGAACAGGGAGAAGAGATCACATTACCCCAGTTTTAGCTTCTTTACATTGGCTCCCAATAAAATATAGAATTGAATTCAAGATATTACTCCTAACTTATAAAGCCCTTAATGGTATGGCTGAGTTCCCTATCATCCAACCAGAGCTCTGCGCTCCCAAAAAATCCAAAGTACTTGTGGTCCCCAAGGTCTCCAGAAGTAGATTAGGAGGTAGAGCTTTCTGTTATCAAGCTCCCCTCCTGTGGAACCATCTTCCCAGTTCAGTTCGGGAGGCAGGCACTCTTTATTCAAGAGTAAATTGAAATCTTTTCTCTTTGATAAGGCCTATAGTTAAAAATGTTGCCGCTGCCAGGCCTTCACTTGCATGTGGAGCCTAACCCGGCTTGATACTGGAATGTCTGGCTGTAAATGTTGAATTGCATCTGTTACGTTTGTTTTAAATGTAGCTACTGCCAGGCCTCCTACTTTTTACCTCTTTTCAACCCAGCCAGTTGAGGTGGATGGCCGTCCTCTATGAGCTATGGTTCCACTCAAGGTTTCTGCCCGTTAAAGGGAAGTTTTTCCCCGCCTGTGTTGCCGCAGTGCTTGCTCTTAGGGGTTTCTGCTGGGTTCTATAAATTTGAGAGCATGGCCTAAAGCCACTCTTTTTTTGTAAAGTGCCTTGAGATAACTTGTGTTGTGATTTGGCGCTATATAAATAAAATTGAATTGTTCTTGAATTTCTTTAGATCACAGTGGGATGTGTTGCTTTTTGAGATCTTTTAGCCTACTTCAGGTTGTCAGACAGGTTCTATTTAAGTGATTTCTTGATTCAACAAGTCTGACAGTAATCAGGCTTGGGTGTAGTTACTGAAAGTGAACTCAGCGTTCCAAAAAAATGTGGTTAATCACAGTTAATTCATGATGTAACACGAGGGGCAATTACTTTTTTACATAGGGCCAGGTAGGTTTGGATCATTATTTTCCTTTAATAAATGAAATCATCCTTTGAAAACTGCATTTTGTATTTATTCAGGTTATCTTTGTCTGATATTAAAATTTGTTTGATGATTTGAAACACTGAAGTGTGACAAATATGCAAAAATATAAGAAATCAGGAAGGGGCAAATATATTTTCACAGCACCGTATGTCTCAAATTTGACTTTTCCAATATATATGTAACTTTTTTCCCATAAATGTTTGACTTGGTTGTAAATGTGACTTTACCAGAGATTTTAAGCTTTTCTTGTAAATTTGTTACAGCGGGGAAAATAAGTATTGAACACGTCAGCATTTTTCTCATTAAACATATTTCTGATGGAGCCATTGACCTGAGATTTTCACCAGATATCAGTAACAACCCAAGTAATCCACACATACAAAGAAATCAAGGCAACTGTGTTCACAAAACAAGTTATATTTAATAAAATGGAATGACACAGGGAATAAGTATTGGACACATGAAGAAAAATAGGTGCAAAAAGGCATAGAAAGTCAAGAAACCAGCTGAAACCCATCAGAATTTTGGAAGCTATCCCATCCCCCATCAGTGCAAATTAATTTCAGCTGGTTAAGTCCTGACTGATGATGGGTAGAAGCAAAGAGCTCTCTCTAGACCTTTGCGACCTTATTGCTGCAAAACATAATGATGGCACTGGTTACAGGCGCATTTCTAAAGTGCTGAATGTTCCAGTGAGCGCAACTGGAGCCATCATTCGGAAGTGGAAAGAACACCATAAACCGGCCACGACCAGGAGCTCCTCGCAAGATTTCTGACAGAGTCAAAAGAATTATCAGAAGAGTTATCCAAGAGCCAAAGACCACTTGTGGAAAGCTTTAGAAAGACCTGAAGTTAGCAGGTACTGCTGTTTCAAAGAAAACAAGTAATGCACTCAACCGACATGGGCTCTATGCCCGCTCACCTCACAAGACTCCATTGCTGAAGAAAACGTGTGTTGAAGCTCATTTATAGTGTGCTGCACAACATTTGGGCAAGCCAGTAAAATGCTGGCAGAATATAGCTTGGTCAGATGAGACCAAAATTGAACTTTTTGGATGTCACAACACACAGCATGTTTGGAGGAGAAATGGCACTGCACATCCCATTGTGGTGTGGGGGTATTTTTCAGCACATGGTACATGTCAAAGATGGCCCTCACGAGCCATCAATAAGACGCCGAAAACCAGCCGATGAGTTTGCATGTTTATTAACAAAATGACAAATGACAAAATAAACAGCCACGTGGGGCAAAAACACAAACATACACTTAGACTCCAAATCTCAAGCTACGAGGAAATACACACTATGAAACTAGAACACAGATTATGAGGAAGAACACTTACTGAGAGATGAGGAATACAAATGTATCACGAATCTTGGACGATAGTGTGACAGAGGTTTGACGAGGTCACAGCGAGGAGTAAGCCTCAGCTGCTTCCTTAAATACAAAATACAAAATCAATAAAGGGGAATGTAATCAGGGGGAATGGTGAACAGCTGTCACAACGAGACTCAGCTTTGACAGCCGGAAGCCCTGTTGCAACTCTGTCAAAATAAAAGCCCTGAACGGCCATATGAAAAAACAAAGAATGGGGAAAAAACTGGACAACCCAAGCATGGACAGAATCAGCGCTCAGGCCATCCCAGTACCCCCGTTCACAAGGCGAATTCCAGGTGCCAACATAACATCCACCCCCCCAACCAGAAGGCAACCAGGGCCGACCTAGGGAGGGTGGAGGGGGAACAGGCTAGGAGGGCAGGAATCAAAAAAAGGAAAACCATATCAAGGAAAAAAGAAAAAAAAACAGAGGGCAACAACGATAATCAAAATTATAAGAAAAAAAAACAAGGCAGAACATGCTATAAATCCTTAAGCAAAGTTGGAGAAAAAAAGAACACCACAGAAGTCAAATATAACCTTCCCACCAATCAACTAAAAACTACTGAAATTTTGCAATCAAGTAATACTAAGACATATTCCTTTCATCTGAAAATATGGAGCACAGTACTGCAATCAAAAAACTAGACACATCAACGAGTTTAACACATCACCCCCCCCAAAAAATATAACAAAATCTGATCAAAAAGATAGTTACACATTTCAGTAAATGCTAAATACATAATCGACCTAGTATGTGCAATGTTTTCAATCACAGTAGCATGGTTTTAGAAAAATATGTAAATAAGCACAAAATCAATGTTTTAAAAAAAAAGAATATAAATCCAGATAAATTTTCTTTCCTCTTGCAAACATCAGCATGAAAAAAAAGGAAAGTGTGTGAATGACTGCATGATTTATGTTGACCAAATGAGTTGCACTGCGGAAAACTGTTTCAGGAAAGAATAAGTATTGCACATAATGGCTCAAAATTAACTTTCAACATTAAATCACATTCAGGTTATGTCCCAAAGCATGCCACATCACAAACGGGGTCAAGGTGATCAAGTGCCCCCAGCTAAATGTCCTACTGAGTGTCCTCCAAATACAGAACAGCCAAAGTGTTGTCACTGTGTCGACTGCATAAACATGTCTGTGTAAGGAAGGCAGACTCCATGTAAAGAGAGGCTACAAGAGAGGCGATTACAAAACGAGAGGAACACAAATTCAAAAAGGGCGATCTAGTGCATCACATTAGGTCCTGCCCTATCACTAGCCATGTTATCTCTTATGCATGCCAAGTAAGTACAGGCAGTCCCCAAAAAAGGAATCTAACTATTCAGACAGCTGATATCCACTCCAGTGATCACAGGGGAGATTTCACATTGAACAACGCCAAAACATCCAGCCTAATGACAAACCCTCACTAACAAAAATATAGGTGCTGTAGAAGAGCTTGAAATGATGAGGCGATTTGATTTATAAACCAAAGTTTAATAATCAGCTCTCCTAACAAGTCTCATCTAGTGCAGAGTGGCAGAAGGAAAAAAGAGACCGAATGTCTCCGGCTCACTGGCTTTATACTTGCACATAACAAAAGACATGCATAACAAAGGCTGACATCCCTCATTATCTTAATCCCCCCATTGTCTTGGTATTTCCTCTCCTCGCCTTAGGGGGTGAGGGTGGCTCCTCCGGTCTCCTCCGCAGTGTCTGGGAACGTCTTTGTTCTTCACTCGGCGGTTGAGAGCCTTTGTCCTTTCAGAGGTGTGAAGTTGCTTTACATATGTAATTACTAAACATTTCCACATGCTTCAACATATGTAGGTTATGGAATATAGGATTAATATAGACCACAGGCCCCCCAAACAACTAAGAAAGGACAATAGAAAGGTTCACAGTCTAAGATAATTACTATGACATACTAAGTGTTACATCTCTTGCCACAGAAGAAACTTTCCAGCAGCCATGCTCCTAAGAGAGTTCAGTGGTAATCATAACAGCATAGTAAAATCATAAGTCAGTCCTAAACTGTTGCAGCACAATTAGTGAACAATTGTGGAGTGGTTTGCATCAGTCCCTGTGCTGTCTGGGTTTTAATCTTCTCCCAAAAGTGCTGTAGGTTGGTTTAGGCGCCCTGCTGGGACCTTCTTGTGAGGAATCTGCAGTGTGGGAAGGAGAGTGGTTAATTGTTCCCTGCCGGGGGGCTGAGTCTTTTCTCTTGGGGGGTCTACCCCGCCGAGGTGCTCTCGCCAACTGTGCAGGCTCGTCTTTCAACAAGAAGGCAGGCTTAAGTCTGTCAATGCTGACTGTTTCTTTTCTATCCCGAAAATCAAGCACAAAGTGTTTATCACCATGTTCCAGCACTCTGAATGGCCCATCGTATGCTGGGCGGAAAGTTGGTTTTAAAGCTTCATGCCTAACAAAAACGAACTCAGCGCTTTTTAAAGCTTGAGGGACAAAAACCCGTGGGAAGGAGTGATGAGCCGGACCGGGGAGAGAGTCCGGTCCATTGCTGCCTAAAAACCTTGGGACTGGAAGGTGCCCTGGCTCTGGGTTCTCTGGTAAAAATTCACCTGGAAGCCTGAGAGGTTGTGCAAAAACTAATTCTGCAAGAGAGGCGTCTAGATCCTCTTTAGGTGCAGCACGCAACCCCAATAAAACCCAGGGAAGTTTATTTACCCAATTTGTATCCGTTAGTGAGGCTCTGAGGGCAGCCTTTAAAGACCTGTGAAAACGCTCGCATAACCCATTAGCCTGAGGGTGATAAGCGGTGGTGCGATGAATTGTTGCCCCTAAGCTGTTGGACATGGCTGACCAAAGCTCTGAGACAAATTGAGGCCCCCTATCGGACGTGATGTCCGATGGGACGCCGAAACGTGCTACCCAGTTTGTCAAAAAAACGCGAGCGACTTCCTCCGCTGTGGTTGCCGCTAGAGGGACTGCCTCTGGCCAGCGTGTGGTGCGGTCTATCATTGTTAACAGGTGTGTGAAACCTTGGGAGGAAGGTAGTGGCCCCATGAGGTCGACATGAACATGGTCGAACCTTCTAGCAGGGATTGGAAAAGGCTCCAGAGGGGCTTTTGTGTGTCTGTGTATTTTGGCGCGTTGACAAGAAATGCAAGTTTTTGCCCATTCTTTTACGTTTTTGCGCAGGCCTGGCCACACAAACTTTTCGGCGACCATTTTAACCGAGGCGCGCACACCTGGGTGCGCGAGGGAATGAATTGCGTCGAAAATACGGCGGCGCCATGTAGCTGGTACTAACAGGCGAGGTCGGCCGGTTGAAACATCACATATTAGGGGGGGCACGCCATCGCGTAAACCCTTTTTCTCCAGCCTTAACCCTGTTGGTCCAGACAGGAGTGCGCGCACGTCCGCGTCACCACTTTGTTCCTCCGCCATGGCTGCATAATCTATCCCTGCATGGATAGGTGCTGCGTATGTGTCTGCGTTAGTGAAGAGTTCTGCTGCTGAGGCAGTATAATCTGTCTCCTCGCGCTCTGGTGGTGTCACAGCGCGAGAGAGACAGTCTGCTACCACGTTAAGTTTGCCTGCCACGTGTCGAATGTCTGTGGTGAACTCTGAAATCGCAGCTAGCTGTCTTTGTTGCCTGCCTGACCATGGTTCTGAAATTTTAGCCATAGCAAAGGTGAGCGGTTTGTGGTCTACAAAAGCCGTGAAACTCCGCCCTTCTAACCAGAACTGGAAGTGGCGGATGGATAAATGAAGCGCTAGCAGCTCCCTGTCAAAAGTGCTGTATTTACGCTCAGTTTGGTTTAGCGATTTGCTAAAGAATGCTAAAGGTTGCCAGACCCCGCTGACAAGTTGTTCTACAACTGCCCCTATAGCCAGGTTCGAAGCGTCTGTGGTTAGCGCGATGCGGGCCAAGGGATCTGGGTGAACTAACAATGTGGCGTTAGCTAGGGCGCTTTTTACTTCCGCGAAGGCGTGTTCGCGCTCCGGGGTCCATTCGACCGCGTTGGAAGCTTTCTTTTTTCTGAGCGCGTCATATAGGGGCTGCATGAGCTGAGCTGCGTGGGGGAGGAAACGGTTGTAAAAATTAACCATCCCTAAAAATTCCTGTAGCGATTTGACCGTCTGTGGCCGTGGGAAACTTTCTATCGCGTGAACTTTGTCTGGAAGTGGAACTGCCCCCTTCGGAGAGACTTTGTGTCCTAAAAAATCAATTTGTGACACGCCGAATTTGCATTTGGCTGGATTGATTATTAGCTCGTGCTCTTCTAGCCTCTGAAAAACCGTAGTGAGGTGCTGCTCGTGTTCTTCCTCAGACGAGCTGGCTACCAGCATGTCGTCGAGGTAGACGAAGACAAAAGGAAGGTCGCGTAAGACCGCGTCCATCATTCGTTGAAAAGTTTGAGCAGCGCCTTTGAGGCCGAAAGGCATTCGCAGAAATTCAAAAAGGCCAAAAGGGGTTATTACCGCTGTTTTAGGAATGTCCTCTGCTCGGACTGGGACTTGGTGATAACCGCGGACTAAGTCTATTTTTGAAAAAATGCGCGCACCCGCCAGATGTAGTGAAAAATCTTGAATGTGAGGAATTGGGTAGCGGTCATGCGCTGTAGCTTTGTTTAATCTGCGGTAATCTCCGCACGGTCTCCAAGAACCGTCGGATTTCGGAACCATGTGAAGTGGTGAGGCCCAAGGGCTCTTCGAGCGTCTAACAATGCCCAATTTTTCAAGGGTCGTAAACTTGTCCCGTGCTATGTTGAGCTTGGCCGCGTCTAAGCGGCAAGCTTTGGCAAATACGGGTGGGCCCGTTGTGGGAATAAAGTGTTCAACCCCGTGTTTAGCCACAGTGGCTGAGAATTTGGGAATTGTGAGTGCTGGAAATTGGGTGAGGAGTTGCTCAAACTTACCTCCTGCCATGGTGACGTTAGCCTGCACAGGTGGTGGAGAAACTCGAGCTGAGCATGGAATAGAAGCAAAGGACAGTGCATTAACCAAGCGCCTATTTGCTAGATCCACTAATAACCCATGTGCACACAAAAAATCTACGCCTAACAAGTTAAAACTCACCGCCGCTACAACAAATGTCCATCTGTAGTTGCGGCCGTGGATGAGGAGGTGCAGGCTCTTTTCGCCGAACGTGTCGATGTTAGAGCCGTTGGCTGCCACGGCTCCATTGCCCCGGGTGCCCGTGGCTCGATCTGCGTGGGAGGGCGTGACGAAACTCAGCTGAGCTCCTGTGTCGATGAGGAACTGCTTGCCTGTGTGTCCATCCGTCACGTACAACAGCTTATTCTTCTCGCCGAGAACCGCTGCCGTTAACGGCTCTCGGCTTTGGCGTTTCCCGAAATCGCAAATTTGCAGGGGGGAACGCATTTGCGGGCTTTCTCGGCGAAACGGTGGTGATAATAACAGACGTTGCTCTGTCTGTTACGTTTTGGCCGTGTCCCTGTCACCGTGGGCTGGGTCTGCTCTGTGGGTTGTGGCTCCTCGTGGTTCCGGGCATCAGCATTGAGGTCTGCGGATGCTGCTGTGGGTGTCAGCTCCTTGCAGGCGTTGACGAGCCGATGAGCTTCATTGGCCAGTGCGCGGAAGTCTTGGTGGTTGTTGCATTTCATGTTGGCGAGTGTCCCTCTCATGTGTGGCGGCAGCGTGCTGAGAAATATAAATTGGAAGAGGAAGTTGTCATTGTCCTCTTCTTTAAGCTGTAGCAAATCCTCCATGAGGGCCTTAGGTTTGCACCCTCTGTGGCCGTAGACCGCCAGGATCTTCTCGGCTCTCTCTTCCGCTGATGGGACGTAATTCACCACGATGGTTGCTTTGAGCGTCTCATATTTGTCTTGGGCCGGTGGCCGCCGGATCATGCTCCGCACACACTTCGAAGTGGCGGCGTCGAGTTTGGAGACAATATGGTAGAATTTGGTATCGTCAGCCGTGATGCCCACCAGTGTAAACTGGGCTTCAGCTTGCTGAAACCACGAGGCAGGGTCTTCTTGCCAGAAGTCTGGCAGCTTGACAGCGACGGCATTCGTGTATACCATCACTGCTGTGTCCGCCGGGTGAGAGTGCCTTGCTTCGGCTCTCACGCCGGTGCTGGTGCTCGGTTGAGCCCTCTCAATCTCTGAGCCGGGGGGGACAGTTGTCCATCTGTTCCCCTGTCTGCGTGGTCGCTGGCGTCTGCCTGGGTCGCCATGGATGAGTCGATTGCGGGGGTATGCCTCAGGACCATACTCGCGTCAGGGGTCACCAGTGTAGAAGAGCTTGAAATGATGAGGCGATTTGATTTATAAACCAAAGTTTAATAATCAGCTCTCCTAACAAGTCTCATCTAGTGCAGAGTGGCAGAAGGAAAAAAGAGACCGAATGTCTCCGGCTCACTGGCTTTATACTTGCACATAACAAAAGACATGCATAACAAAGGCTGACATCCCTCATTATCTTAATCCCCCCATTGTCTTGGTATTTCCTCTCCTCGCCTTAGGGGGTGAGGGTGGCTCCTCCGGTCTCCTCCGCAGTGTCTGGGAATGTCTTTGTTCTTCACTCGGCGGTTGAGAGCCTTTGTCCTTTCAGAGGTGTGAAGTTGCATTACATATGTAATTACTAAACATTTCCACATGCTTCAACATATGTAGGTTATGGAATATAGGATTAATATAGACCACAGGTGCATACAAAAACATACCGTACCCTATAACATCAGAAAAAAAAAAAACTCAGAAAGCTACAGAACAGCAAAATACAACTGCAGGTCAATGACAACAACCCGGCAGGGACAAAAAAAAAAAAAAAAAAAATCCACCTGGCGGACAGTCCTATGGTTTCACCAGAGTGTAGCTGTGTATTTGTGCCAACATATGTTTAAGCATAAAAGGACATATGGGGATTGACCTCACGACCGAAGAGGACAATAGGTCTGGACCACCTGCGGGGGACAACGAGAGGACGGGGGTGCGATGAAAGGACTTCCCGACTCCAGGAGGCAGGTGGAGGACTGAAGGCTGGAGAGGGGACAAATGTCAATAAGGAGTTTTGACGAGGATATGTGACCCTTCCTTTGTGTGATGCAGTTGTGTGAAAAGCCTTTGTGTGAAACTGTATAAATGTGAAGCTTGGTTGTAGCTCAGTCTCTTTTTGCTCATTGAGAGAGAAGGCTGGGAATGGATGCTTGAATAAACCTGAATTAAAAAGCAATTCAGCCTCTTTATTCCGCACTTCCCACATTGGTGACCCATCGACGTGGAGAATGCCTGGAGAAGATCTCCGAGTTCCGGGCTCGCTGGAGTCCGCCCTGGCGAGCACCGTAGCCATCCAACTGCCAGAATTCTGGCAGGACAACCCACAGTCGTGGTTCCTACAAGCGGAGTCACAGTTCGCGCTCGCAGGGGTAACGGCAGATGACACCAAGTTCCACCATGTCATCGCTAGGCTCGACAATCACACAGCTCGATGCGTGCAGAGCTTGGTGCAGCAACCACCCGCCCGCGACAAATACGGCAGGTTGAAAGCTGCCCTCATCAAGTTTTTCATGCCCTCAGCCGAAGTGAGGGCTAGGAGGCTCCTGGCTCTGCTCTACCAAGGAGGACACAGGCCCACCGCCCTGATGGAAGACATGCTGCGGCTGAGAGGATCAGACAACGATGGTTTCCTTTTCCAGTTTATCTTCCTAACTAACCTCCCGGCGCACATGAGAGGGACGCTGGCCAGCGCACGTTGTGAGACCCAGGAAGATTTTCGGGAGCTGGCCCAGGAGGCAGAGAGGCTCCTGGACGCCTGCGGCGAGCAGACGACAGCAGCGGCGACCCAAGGCAGCGGAGAGCCAGAGGCAGCAGACCCAATCCTGCCAACAACGGCAGCGGCGCGGCCTCGATGCGGTGGAGGTGATGGTTCAGCGGCAGAGGCGCGGCCCCGACGCAGCAGAGGAGATGACCTCTGTTTTTATCATCGGAGGTTCGCCGAGAGGGCACGCAGGTGTGTGCCGCCATGCAGCTTCAGGTGTTCGGGAAACGGCAAGACCGAGGGTCGTTAGCAGCTTCGACTCTTGGCGAAAACAGCAAGCTGCTCTACATCACAGATGCGAGCTCCAGGCGGGAGTTCCTCATAGACACTGGGGCCCAAGTGAGTTTCATCACCCCAACCTATGCTGACCGGGTGACTGGACCCCGTGGTAGCGGAGCAACGGCGGCAAACGGCTCCAGCATCAACACCTATGGGAAAAGGACTTTGTCTTTACGCTTGCATGGCCGTGCATATGAATGGACTTTTGTCATAGCAGCGGTGAGTTTCAACATGTTAGGTGCTGATTTTCTGTGCTCACATGGTCTGTTAGTTGATCTTGCCAATAGGCGGCTGGTAAATGCACTCTCTTTCTACTCTCTCCCCTGTTCAGCGCGAGTGTCCCCGCCACCAGTACAGACCAACGTCGCCGCAGCAGGTGGTAAGTTCCACACACTCCTCACCCAGTTTCCAGCACACACGGTACCCACTTTTTCAGCAACGGTCGCAAGACATGGGGTGGAGCATTTTATCACTACAACTGCCCCCCGTCTTTGCGAAGGCTCGGCGCTTGGATGCTGCCAAGCTCTCCATAGCGTGCGAGGAGTTCGCCAGCCTAGAGAGGCTGGGCATCATTCGCCGTTCGAAAAGCCCATGGGCTTCTCCGCTACACATGGTCCCGAAGGCTGACGGCTCCTGGAGACCGTGCGGCGATTACCGCAGACTAAACAACGCCACACCACATGATCGCTACCCCATCCCACACATCCAGGATTTTTCAATACACCTGGCGGGAGCGCGCATTTTTTCAAAAATAGACCTGGTTTGCGGCTACCATCAGGTTCCAGTCCGACCTGAGGACATTCCTAAAACAGTGGTAATAACCCCGTTCGGACTTTTTGAGTTTCTACGCATGCCGTTTGGGCTTAAAGGGGCGGCGCAAACGTTCCAGCGGATGATGGACGCCGTGTTATGTGATCTCCCGTTCGTGTTCGTGTACCTCGACGACATTTTGGTCGCCAGTATTTCGGAGGAAGAACATGAAAAACACCTCACGGTGGTCTTTAGGAGGTTGGGAGAGCACGGCTTAATAATTAACCCCGCCAAGTGCCGGTTCGGCGTCGCGCAGATCGATTTCTTGGGCCACCGTGTCTCCTCAGAAGGGGCGGTTCCGTTACCGGATAAAGTGCGCGCAGTGGCAGATTTTCCCCGACCACAAACGGTCAAGTCATTGCAGGAATTTTTAGGGATGGTGAATTTTTATAACTGTTTCCTACCCCACGCTGCGCATCTCATGCAGCCACTATATGCTGCGCTCAAGAAACAAAAACCTTCCAATACTATTGAATGGTCCCCTGAGCGGGAGCGCTCGTTCACAGAGGTGAAAAAAGCCTTGGCTGACGCTGCGCTCCTGGCCCACCCTGACCCATCGGCACGAATTGCGCTAACGACCGACGCGTCAGATGTGGCCATAGGGGCCGTGATAGAACAGCAGGTTGCCGGAGTTTGGCAACCGCTGGCTTTTTTCAGCAAATCCTTGAGCGAAGCCGAGCGAAAATACAGCGCGTTTGACAGGGAGCTGTTGGCGCTTCATTTGGCTATTCGCCACTTCCAGTTCTGGCTGGAAGGGCGACGTTTCACCGCTTTCGTGGACCACAAGTCGCTCATGTACGCCATGTCCAAAATTTCAGATCCGTGGTCAGGCCGGCAACAGAGGCAGCTGGCCGCAATTTCGGAATTTACCACTGATATTCGGCATGTAGCGGGTAAACTCAACTTAGTGGCAGACTGCCTCTCACGCGCGGTCATGGCACCGGCGCGCGCAGAGGCAGATCAGGCCACCGCGACCGCGCAGCAGAGTAGCAGCGCGGGAGCGCGCGCAGCCCCAGTTCACGTGGGGATAGATTATGCAGCCATGGCGGCAGAGCAGGGGGCAGATGCAGACGTGCGCGCGCTCCAGTCTGGACCAACAGGGTTAAGGCTGGAGAGCAAGTGTTTGCAAACTGGTACGCCCCCCTTAATCTGTGATGTATCGACCGGGTGTCCACGCCCGGTGGTTCCGGCCGCGTGGCGCCGCCGCGTTTTCAACTCGGTCCACTCGCTGGCGCACCCGGGAGTGCGCGCTTCGGTGAAAATGGTGGCAGGAAAGTTTGTTTGGCCAGGCCTGCGCAAGCACGTGAAAGAGTGGGCAAAGGCCTGCATGTCCTGTCAGCGGGCCAAAATCCATAAGCACACAAGAGCCCCTTTAGAACCATTTCGCATTCCGGCCAGGAGGTTCGATCACGTGCATGTCGACCTCGTGGGCCCCCTACTGTTGTCGCAGGGGTTCACGCATCTTTAGACAATGGTGGACTGAACCACACGCTGGCCGGAAGTGGTCCCACTGGCGTCGACAACGGCTGCGGAGGTAGCTCGCATTTTTTAACAGCCTGGGTAGCGCGTTTTGGGGTTCCGTCGGATATTACGTCCGATAGAGGGCCTCAATTTGTCTCTGAGCTTTGGTCAGCGATGGCCAACGGATTAGGAGCAAAGATTCACCGCACTACTGCTTATCACCCTCAGGCCAATGGTTTATGCGAGCGTTTTCATAGGTCTTTAAAGGCAGCTCTCAGAGCGTCACTCACGGGTGCAGATTGGGTAAATAAACTTCCATGGGTTTTATTAGGGTTGCGTTCTGCGCCCAAGGAGGATTTAGATGCCTCCCTGGCGGAGCTAGTGTTCGCGCAACCTCTCAGGCTGCCAGGCGAGTTTTTACCAGAGCACCCGGAGCCGCCCCCTCTACCGGCTCTTGGGCCACTAGTCGGCACGGGAGCGGACATGCTCCTGGGCCCCGTTCATCACGCTTTCCCACGCGTTTTTGTTCCCAAAGCTTTAAAAAATGCTGAGTTCGTTTTTGTCAGGCACGAGGCTATAAGATCAACACTCAGACCGCCATATGATGGGCCATATAGAGTGCTGGAGACAGGGGATAAGCATTTTGTGCTAGATTTGGGAGGCAGAAAGGAGACAATTAATATTGACAGATTAAAACCTGCTTTTGTGATGAATCACGAGTCTGTACCAGTAGCGAGGGCACCTCGACGCGGCAGACCCCCCAAGGGGAGCGTCTCGGAGCCCCCACAGGGATCAAATAACCACCCTCTTCCTCAGTCAACAGAGCCGGAGCAGACAGGCACCGCAGGCAAGGCGGGGCCAGCTTACAGCAGATTTGGGAGACAGTTGAAGCCCAGGCGGCGCACAGACTGAGTGTTTTGATGTTGGACGTACTGCTGATAGTAGCATGTTCATTGAACTTTAATATATTGTCCATTCTTCATCGTTTGGGGGGGGGTTATGTAGCTGTGTATTTGTGCCTACATATGTTTAAGCATTAAAGGACATATGGGGATTGACCTCACGACCGAAGAGGACAATAGGTCTGGACCACCTGCGGGGGACAACGAGAGGACGGGGGTGCGATGAAAGGACTTCCCGACTCCAGGAGGCAGGTGGAGGACTGAAGGCTGGAGAGGGGACAAATGTCAATAAGGAGTTTTGACGAGGATATGTGACCCTTCCTTTGTGTGATGCAGTTGTGTGAAAAGCCTTTGTGTGAAACTGTATAAATGTGAAGCTTGGTTGTAGCTCAGTCTCTTTTTGCTCATTGAGAGAGAAGGCTGGGAATGGATGCTTGAATAAACCTGAATTAAAAAGCAATTCAGCCTCTTTATTCCGCACTTCCCACACAGAGTGCCATTCGACAGCTGTGGTCCAACACCGAGAGGAAGTTTCCTTTTAAACCAGACGTTTTATTTTAAAGCAAAACTCCCAGAAACGTCGATATGAAAAATTCATCAAGGTGCTAAAACACAAAAATATAGCAAACACCAAAACTACAAGTTTAAACAAGAATTCTTCCTTCTTTTTCCCCAGCAATGTCAACTCAGGAAAGAAATCTCGATTTTAGAAGACTTGATAATTCATGCCAATTAACAGTTGGGTTTAACTAATTGTATTTTCCACGCTAGCCTTGCGAAAGATGGTCAAAGCTAAAGGCGGAAAACTACATTATTAACAGTCAAAAAAAACCCAAACAAACACTAAAGACAACTAATTCATTCAATGTGGGAGCTGTGAGGAATGGATTAATGGTTAAACATCCATCCATCCATCCATCTTCTTCCGCTTAATCCTTTCGGGTCGCGGGGGGGCTGGAGCCTATCCCAGCATCTTTGGGTGAGAGGCAGGGTACATCCTGGACAGATCGCCAGTCTATCGCAGGGCCAACACAGAGAGACAGACAACCATTCACTCTCACAGTCATACCTAAGGACAATTTAGAATCCCCAATTGATGCCAATTAACCTAACTTGCATGTTTTTTTGGCATGTGGGAGGAAACCGGAGAAATCCCGGAGTAAACCCATGCAGACACGGGGAGAACATGCAAACTCCACACAGATCACTGTTGGTCAGGGGCTGGGATCGAACCCAGGATCCCCCGGCCAAGGGTGAGTTGCTGTGCTGCCGCAGTGCTAACCACTCCGCCACCACGCTGCCCTAATGGTTAAACAGAATCTAATGAATGTTTATTCTGCATTTTTTTTTAAATTCTGTTTAAATTAATGGTTAAACAGAATTTAAAAAATGCAGAATAAACATTCATTACTACAATATTAATTATTATCTTTGCCTCTTTCTGCTGGCATAAATCACATAACTTCGATGAAGATTAAGAATCACCACAACAGGGATGCCAGCAGTTAGCGCACAGAGAAAAAAAAAAAAAAACGTTCGGGAGGTCTACCCACATCCCGATTCCACATCGCTGGCAGGGAAAAAATAAACAGTTCAGGTGGCCTACCCCAGTCCCAGGCCCAGAGAAACAGTACCTCTGGCAGCCGGACCAGGTCGACGAACCAAGAAGACAGTCCGTCAGGTGGCCGACAAAGAACGCTGAAATGGCGAAGCAGTCGCTCAGACGGCCGACCTGCATCTTTAGGCCACCAGGACCGGAGGGGAGAACCCAGAGGGGGCCTCCCTACCGAGAGGAGCAGTGAGGGAAAGCCGAGCCGAACACGGGGAACCCCAGCGGCACCCGGTGGAGAAGGAAAGGGGGAAACATGAGGGACCAGTCCTGCATCAGTCGGCGGAGAATCCGCAGCTCCTTACCCGACCTTGAACCGAACCGGTGCTGTGCCCTTGCTGGACCCCAATTGGGTCGGAACAGCACCAGGGATGACCTCCGAGCACGAACCTGGACCCTCCACGATGACGACCGGAACAGACTCATCACCAGTGGCCTTGGGAGAAGGCTCAGAGGAACAGAAAAGAAAACTGTGATCAGTATCACCGGCAGCGGCAGAGCCCGGCGAGACAAGCTCGGGTGCAGCGATTGGCTGCATCCGGCTCATTTCCCCGAGAGACAGGCAGTAATGCTCCAGAATAGAGAAGAGAAAGACAAAATAGAGCACTTGCCTGATCTTGGGCTCTACCGCTGCCCAGGACTCCAACGATCCAGGTTCAACGAGCTGGAGGTCCACTCCTGGTTCCCACTCGACTGCGGCGGGCTCCACATCCGGCATGATGGTCCTCACAGTCTGGGGAGTCCCTGGCGCAGAAGTCCACGTCGAAGGCCCTCACAGTGTGGTGGCCGGGGATCTGTGGCCTGCTGGGTCTAACCATTCCTCCGTGAAGACCCTGGGACGATTGATTGTCGGTGCAGGCTCCAATCGGCAGTCCACCCTCCTCCTCTGCCCATGATATGGCTGCGGCGTTGGAAACAGGCTCTCCAGGGCCACAGGCTCCTTCGTCCGGTGTTGTATTCCTAGCACCGGGGGACGCTCAGGGGAAGGAGACACAGAGGATGCAGGTTCACAGTTAATAGTTACAGCAGAAGGAGAGAGCTTGGGAGGCTGTGAACCCCAAACTCCACCCCCAGGAGTCAGACAAGGCACTTCATAGCACGGAGGAAGAGAATGAAATAGCACTTGCCTTTTCTCCAGAGCGCCGATGGTGCCTGCTGTAACGAGCTTGGTTCTTCCCTTTCCCCTGCGGATGGTGATGGAGGGGCCCCCGGGAAGACGAAGAGAAGCCGCTTGCAAAAGATCGATGACGGGCACAGCCGGAGCGGTACTCGTGTAGCTCACAGCAGCTGGAGAAAACGTCGAGGAGGAGGGAGGAGCAGCCGAGGTAGTCCGAGGACGAGGAGCTGACGGAACAGTGGGAACAGAAGACCCGGAGGTGGAGGCTGCTGTCTTTCCCTTCCGTCGTGACGCAGGGGCAACAGCTGGCTGGAAGGCAGAGTTCTTTCAGTGTCCCGGAACAGGATCCGGACGGTGATCTCGCTGAGGCTGGGAGTGAGCAGGGTGATGGCGTTTACCAGCAGAGGGCGAGGCAAAGGTTAGGTCAGGAAACCGCCACTGCTGTGTGGAGACAGAGGCCAGTAATTTGGCGAACTCGGGATAGTCATAAAGTTCGGGATTGACCTCCACCAGTCTGACTGCTGCCACCACATGTTTCATGATGAGAGTCGGATGGACGGAAGAGCGCGCCTCAGCCACACGGCCCCGGATGAGCTCAACTGCCCACTGCGTCTATTCTGGGGGAATCCTGGCTGACGTCCTCTTCCGCTGTGGATGGGGATGGCCCTTGGGTGACGTGAACTCCTGGGCTGGATGGGTGACAGGAACTGGATCCCGAGGCGAGGAACGGGGATGCTTCACCGTCGGCTTCCTGCCGGAATTCCCCTCCGGTCCACGGGTCTTCTCCCAGAGAGATGTAATTTCTGCCACCCTCTTCCTTACCTCGGCATGGTGAGGATTGCGGTTAATAGCCACCTCTGCGAGGTCCAAGTACCAGTTGGGAGTGATGCCACGGCAAGCGTTGGAGAGCAGGCCATCTAGATCTATCAAGAACACTATCAGCCTGTAACCCAAGTCCAAGGAATAGCCTTCTCCTGGCAACGCCATCTCCAACACGCTGGTACCCGGAAAAACAGGAAAAAACAACAAGCCCCCCCCCCCCCCAAAAAAAACAAACTCAAGGTGACCGGCGTCTCGTTCTGGCTGCGACCTACTGTCAACAATGGCCCTCACGAGCCATCACTAAGATGCCGAAAACCAGCCGATGAGTTTGCATGTTTATTAACAAAAAGACAAATGACAAAATAAACAGCCACGTGGGGCAAAAACACAAACATACACTTAGACTCCAAATCTCAGGCTACGAGGAAGAACACTTACTGAGAGATGAGGAATACAAATGTATCACAAATCTTGGATGATAGTGTGACGGAGGTTTGACGAGGTCGCAGCGAGGAGTAAGCCTCAGCTGCTTCCTTAAATACAAAATACAAACCAATCAATAAAGGGGAATGTAATCAGGGGGGAATGGTGAACAGCTGTCACAAGGAGACTCAGCTTTGACAGCCGGAAGCCCTGTTGCAATGCTGTCAAAATAAAAGCCCTGAGTGGCCATATGAAAAAACAGAAAGAACGGGGAAAAAACTGGACAACCTGAGCGCGGACAGAATCAGTGCTCAGGCCATCACAGTACAGGCAGACTTCATATCATTGAAAGAAACATGAATGGACAAATCTGTCACGGTGGCCCTCACGAGCCACCATAAGACGCCACAAGTCACCGGTGAGTTTGCAATGATGTTTTATTCAGGACACAGAAGGATAACACAAAGCAACAAAGGAATAAGCCACGGTGGGCTAAAACACACTATACTAGGAACAGGGACTGTAAGGCTGATCAAGCACACTTACGATGGAGGATTAGGATGAGGGATGATCGTAGGCGAGGAATCAAATAAGGAAAACTGTCGTCTGAGACGAGGAACGCTCGCTCGATGTCTGAACACGGGGATGTTTGACAGAGACTGCTGCATCGGGCTGCATTCAGCGACCGCTTTAAATGCCGGCCGCTAATGACCCCTGAATGCAGCCCAGCTGGCAGGCTTTGACAGCAGGAAGCTCCCCCGAGCGCTGTCACAATAAGAGCCCGGGGAGCCAGAAGGTACTCACTGCTGTCAAGCCTGCCGGAGATGACATATGACCCGAGCGCGGACGAGATCAGCACTCGGATCATGACAGTACCTCCCCCTTGAGGGCAGGCTCTGAACGCCCAATGACACCCAAGCCCCCACCCCCACCCCCACCCCCACCCCCAGGGTGGGTGGAGGTGGGGGCCAAATTCCAAATTCCAAAAGGCAAAAATACACCAACTGTTACAGTCAGTGAATGGACATTAAACAGAGGGAAAACGAACAAAAACACCCGCTAGGAAAGGGTGAAATGCACAATCACAAACACAAGACCCCCCCGCATATCCCAAAACATTACAGACACAATGAAGATGAAAACCCGGGATGACGGCAGTCCTGGGTCTGTGGCATGAAGGCTGATAGTTCGGGGGGCCGCCCAGCATCAAACGGCCATATCGCAGGCAGGGGGCAAAAGGACAGTTCGGGCGGCCTACCCCAGTCCCATGCCCAGAAACACAGAATTTCTGGCAGCCGGACCAGGTAGCGAAACAGACAGTCCAGTGGGTCGTGTGGCCGGCCCAGAGTGCCAAATGGGCGCGGCAGTCCTTCAGGCTGCTGACCTGCATCGCTTAGCCACCAGGACCACAGGGGAGAGAACGACAATGGCTTCCCTGCAGAGGGGAATAGCGAGGGCGAGCCAGGAACCCAAATGGCACCTGGTGGAGAAGGCTTGGAGGGAAGATGAGGGTGATGATGATGAAGATGAAGATGAGGATGAAGATGAGCCAGTTCAGTGTCCGGTGGCAGGGGATTTGCAGCTCCCTCACCGACCCTGGATTCAGCTGGCGCTGTACCCACGTCGGATCCTGACTGGGTCGGTGCCGCACCAGAACCAACCTCCAACCCTGAACCCGAAGCCTCTGGCACAGCGATCGGAATCAGCTCCGCACCGGTGACCCTGGGAGAAGGATCAGGAGAGAGAAAAGAACCGGGATCAGGATCACCGGTAGCACCAGAACCCAGCGAGACAAGCTCGGATGCAGCGGACGGCTCCACCTGGCTTGCCTCCCCAAGAGACAGGCAAAAATGCTCTAAAATGGAGACAAGAAAGACAACACAGAGCACTTGCCTGATCTCGAGTTCCGACGCCGTCCAGGACTCCGATGATCCGGGCTCAGACGGGAGGAGATCGTCCTCTGACTCCCACTCAGCTACATCGGGCTCCGCAGCTGGCATGATGGCGTCCGCAGCCTGAGGACCCTCAGGCATTGACGTCCACGCCGACGACCTGCACGGCGTGGTGGCTGGGGACCCTCGACCCACTGGACTAGACCGCTCGTCTGTGGAGACCTGGGGACTTTTCTTCGTCGGCGCAGGCTCCACGCTGCAGTCCACTCTCCTCCTCCGCCCACGGCGTGGCTGCGGGACCGGAACCAGGATCTCCAGAACCGCAGGCCCCCTCCTCATCCGGTGACGTTGGCCTGGTTTCGAGGACCGCTCAGCGGAGGGAGACACAGAGGAAGCGGGTTTAATAATACAAGTTACAGCAGGTGGTGGGAGCTCGGGGAGCTGCGAACCCCGAACTCCACCCCCAGGAGTCAGACAAGGCAAATCACAATAATGAGGAGATGAGTGAACTTGAACTTGCCTGTCTCCCGGAGGGAGGATGGTGCCTGTAGCAGACATTGCTCCTCCCTTTCCCCGCCGGATGGTGACAGAGGGCCCCCTGGGAGGACGAGGGGGAGCCGCTCATGATGGATCTGGGACAGGGCTCGCTGAAACAGGACTCTGAGCACACACAGCAGCCGGGGAAGGTGTCGAGGAGGAGGGGGTGACAGCCGAGACGAACCGGGCTTGGAGCGCTGACGGGACAGCAGGAGAAGATGACCCGGGGGGAGAGGCTGCAGGGATTCCCTCCAGACGAGGCGCGGGAGTGACAGCTGTGTGAGAGGTGAAGCCCTTGCGGTGACCTGGAACTGGATCCGGACGGGGTTCATGCTGAGGCTTAGAGTGGGTGTGACAACGGTTTCTTGCAGGGGGCGAGGCGAAGGTGAGGTCTGGGAATCGCCGCTCCTGTGCAGAAACAGAGGCGAGCAGGTCGGCGTACTCAGGGAAGTCACTCAACTCGGGGTTCCTCTCCACCAGTCTGACTGCTGCCGTCACATGCTTAATTATTTGTGTGGGGTGAACAGCGGAACGAGCTGCCGCCACTCGGTCCCGGATGGAAGCAGCTATGAGTTGTAGCTTCTCCGGGGGATTCCCGATTGACGACACTCTCCGGCGGGGATCACCCCTGGGCAGTGCGAACTCCTGGACCGGAATGGCGACAGGAATGGGGTCCAGCTGTGAGGAGCGAGGATGCCTCCTCTTCGGCTTCCTGCCGGGGTTTCCCTCCAGCCCACGGAGTATCTCGCGCTGTGCGGCGATGTCATCTCTCCTCGCGCTGACTTCAGGGTGGTCGGCGTAGCGGGGAAGATGATTTAACACGTCCCCAGCACGGTCCAGGTACCAGCGCACGTCGCTGTGGAAGTCGAGGAGGGAGGCGGCAATGAGGGTTTCATCGACATATTCGAGGACGTCCGCCAGCTTGTTGCTCTGGCTCTGAGTGTGGACCCTCCGCGACGGCATGCTGTCAGCACGCAGTACCCAGACAGGAAAGAGCAAAGTCCAATGCAAAAACTCACCGGGAACGGCGTTTCAGTGTGGCGCCTCTGTTTAGGCATCCTGGCAGCAGTCTACTGTCACGGTGGCCCTCGCGAGCCACCATAAGACGCCACAGGTCACCGGTGAGTTTGCAATGATGTTTTATTCAGGACACAGAAGGATAACACAAAGCAACAAAGGAATAAGCCACGGTGGGCTAAAACACACTATACTAGGAACAGGGACTGTAAGGCTGATCAAGCACACTTACGATAGAGGATTATGATGAGGGATGATCGTAGCCGAGGAATCAAATAAGGAAAACTGACGTCTGAGACGAGGAACGCTCGCTCGACGTCTGAACACGGGGATGTTTGACGGAGACTGCTGTATCGGGCTGCATTCAGCGACCGCTTTAAATGCCGGCCACTAATGACCCCTGAATGCAGCCCAGCTGGCAGGCTTTGACAGCAGGAAGCTCTCCGAGCGCTGTCACAATAAGAGCCCGGGGAGCCAGAAGGTACTCACTGCTGTCAAGACTGCCGGAGATGACGTCTGACCTGAGCGCGGACGAGATCGGCACTCGGATCATGACAAAATGTACAGAGACATCCTTGATAAGAACTTGTTGCCATCTGTCAGGATGTCGAAGATTTAACGAGGGTGGACATTTCAGCAAAGGAATGATCCCAAACACACAGCCAAGGAAACTCTCAACTGGCTCCGGAGAAGGAAAATAAAGCTGCTTGAATGGCCCAGTCAGTCACATGACCTGAATCCAATTGAAAATCTATGGAATGAATTGAAGATCATAGTTCATAGAAGACACCCATGGAACCTTCAAGATTTGAAGACAGTTTGTGAGGAAGAATGGGCTAAAATCACTCCTGAGCAATGTCTGTGCCTAGTTTTCCATGCAGGAGGTGTCTGGAAGCTGTTATTACTAACAAAGGCTTTTCTACTAAATATTAAATGAATTTCACCGTGTGTTCAATACTTATCCCCTATGTCATTCCACTTTATTAAATATAACTTGTTTTGTGAACATAGTTGCCTTGATTTCTTTGAATGTATGGATTACTTGGATTGTTACTGACATCTGGTGAAGCTCTCTGGTCAATAGCTGTAGATTATTCTTGTAAATGTCCTTTTTTTAATATAAATTAGCTTTTTGTATATTTGTATGGGGGTGGGGGTGGGGGGACTTGTTTGTACATTTGCAACTTGTGTACATTTTCAGCTTTTGTCTTGTAAATTTGCAAGGTTTTTTTTTTTTTGAAAGTTTGATGTCAAAACCAGGGACCCATTGGTTATGAGCAAAAGAGCCAATGTGGCTCTGGAGCCCCAAGCTGCAGGACCCTGGTCTATATATATAACTTTAAATACAGGTTACTTTAAGGGAAATCTATTGTCTAAAATATTATGTTTACACTACACTACACTTCAATGGGTGTTAAATCATTTAACAATATAAAATAGCACAAGAATCACTTTATCGACGCACATCGGGGTTTAACACATATATATGACTAATAGATACTCTGAAATGTAGGGTTCGGACACTGAGAAATGGAAAGGAGTGCTAGGTAGTCATGGAGTAGGCAAGTGCAATGCTAATTGAGAACTTCTACTTGCACTATGTTCAGAGTACAACCTTGTGATAACCAACACTCTATTTAAGCACAAGGACACACACAAGAAGACATGGATGCACCCAAGATCCAAGCACTGGCACTTATTAGACTACATCATAGTCAGGCAGAGAGACATAAGGGATGTATTGGACACCAGAGCAATGAGAGGCGCGGACTGTGATACTGATCATGTTATGCTGAGATCTAGATTAAGGATTTGGAGATGAAAACAGCACTGCAGGATGGGTACGAAGCCACCACGGAAGCTAAACACTAGTGCACTGAAAGGCCAAAAGAAGCAAGAAGAACTTACACAGGAAATGGATGAAAACTTGAAAGACTGGGACAGCAACAACTCAGAGAATAACAAAGAAGAGAAATGGGCAACACTGAAGGATACGGTGTATCAGACTGCGAGTGATGTATTAGGCCACCCTGAAAGGAAACATCAAGATTGGTTTGATAAGCATGATGAACACCTGAAGAAACTACTAGAAGCGAGGAATACAGCTAGGCAGGAAAACCTACAATGTAACACAAGGTTGAAGAAGAAGAAATACTCAAAGGCTCAGAGTGAGCTACAGAAGTACACCAGAGAGATGAAGTTCAACTGGTGGGATGAAAAAGTCAAAGTCAAAGTGCCTTTGTTATCATTCCATTGCTAAAAAACAATACAACGAAACTGAGATACTGCTCCCTAAAACAAGCTATCACACTCACAGTTCACTCATGCGGAGGAACTTCAAACTGCAACAGACAGGAAGGACATGAAAACATTCTTCACAGGTTTGAGAGATATCTACGGCCCTAAACCAAGAGGATTGATCCAACTAAAGGCTATGGATGGTGAAACAGTTTTGCAGGAGAAAGACAAGATCCTGGACAGATTTGCAGACCACTTTGACCAGCGACTAAACAACCCTGGAGATCTCACTGAAGAGGCTAAAGAAGCTCTAGTGCAGTGACCAGCTGTATCAAGTCTGGATGAACTACCAAATTTTGATGAACTAATGGCAGCTATCAGGAGAACACAGGATGGTAAAGCTCCAGGAAGGGATGGAATTCCAGCAGAAGTGTGGAAATTTGATGGTGTTCAGCTGACCAACTGCCTGCACAAGCTCATCCAAGAGATATGGGATGCCCAGAAAGTACCTCAAGACTGGAAGGATGCAAGTATTGTGGCTTTGTTCAAGAGAGGCGACAGGAAAGATTGTGGAAATTACCAAGGTATATCACTGCTAGCCAGTGTTGGTAAGATTCTCTCATGTGTACCACTTAACAGACTCAGTGAACACATCTCGCAGAATGTACTACCGGAAACCCAGTGCAGCTTTAGAAGTGGAAGAAGCACAATGGACATGATTTTCTGCTTGAAACAGGTTCAAGAAAAGTGTATCAAACAGAACATGCCGCTTTATGTAGTCTTCATAGACTTCAGTAAAGCCTTCGATACTGGTTTGAGACAAGGACTTTGGCAGGTACTCAAGAAATATGGTTGTACAGAGAAGTTTGTCAGCCTGATCGAGGCACTCCATACAGGTATGCAAGCAAACGTGGCAATGAGTGGTTCAGTATCTAAAGACTTTTCAGTAAGCAACGAGGTGAAACAAGGGTGTGTGCTGGCACCTACACTCTTCTCGCTATATCTGGCAGCCATGCTTGAGGTGGCCTTCAAAGACACTTCAGGAGGAGTATACATTCAAACAAGGAAAGAAGCAGAGTTGTTCAATGTGACACAGTTTAAAGCCAAGAGTAAGACATCGATAAAGGTAGAAAGAGAAATGCTCTTTGCCGACGACATTGCTCTAGTTGCACACAGTGTGAAAGATATGCAATCTTTAGTAGAGAAATTTGCAAGAGCAGCTATCCAATTCAGCCTCCAAATCAACATCAAGAAGACAGAGTGCCTTTACCAACCACCAAAAGTTCCAATTATCAACATCACTACCAAAAGAGATCAGCACTGGTACAGAGCCACTAGTCAAGTGCAAGACTTTCAAGTATCTAGGGAGTACTGTTTCAGAGAATGCTAGGCTGGAGGATGAACTATCTCTCAGAATGGGAAGAGCGAGCGCTGTGTTTGGAAACTTGAGGTAGAGACTGTGGAACAATTGACATGTGTCTATCCATGTGAAATGCAAAGTGTACAGAGCGACAGTACTGGCTACTCTATTGTACAGTGCTGAAACTTGGACTGTCTACAGAGTACAGGTGAAGAAACTCCACGCGTACATGATGAGACACCTTTGAGTCATAATGAACATCTCATGGAAAGACAAGACAACCAACACAGAAGTGTTGAAATGAGCTGGTCTACCATCAATGGAGGACATGCTAATACAGATGAACCTGAGATGGCTCGGACATGTTGAGAGGATGGACCACCAGCATCTCCCTCGGCAGTTACTCTACTCACAGTTATGTGAGGGCAAACGCAATCAGGGTAGACCAAGGCTCAGATTTAAAGACACTGTAAAAAGAAACTTGAAGAAGTTGGATATAGACAGGAGTTCCTGGCAGCAGAAGGCTAAGGACAGAGCTGTGTGGAGGAATCTGATCAGACCTAAATGAAACAGTCATTGTCACCCACAACAGACTGCTATGATGATGATGAGGGGAAAAGCAAAAGACCACAGAGAAGATTCATGGATGTAGTGAAAGAGCACATGGAGAGGGTTGGTGTTACAAAGGAAAATGCTCGGGATAGGGTGAGATGGCGGTAGATGATCCACTATGATGACCCCTAAAGGGGAGTAGCTGAAAGAAGAAAATACTCTGAAATGTGTTATCAAGCCATATATAACCACTCCCAGTTACACGGGGCGAGACTGGACATCCTGGCAGATAAGCACATCTGTCGCAAGGTCTGTGGTGGACTTTTGCCACTTTTAAGATAAGATAAGATAAGATAAGCCTTTATTAGTCCCACAATGGGGAAATTCCAGGATTGCAACAGCATAGGGATAGCAACACTCAGAGCAACAATCAGAAGGCAAGAAAAAACAACATCTAGTAAACATATGTCCATATTACTATAAATGTATATATATATAGACACAGTGCAGAGCATTATGGCTGGTGAATGTGCAGCAGAAAGTCTAAGCTCTCTCTCCGCGGATGCAGCGGGCCAGCTGGAAGTCTTTGGGCATGATGGTGACCCCCTTAGCGAAGAAGAGACCACCAGGTGGGCCTCGCTGGTCTCCTGCAGAGCCATGACGGCGAAGCTCAGGAAACGCAGGACGGTCTTGAAGTCCTGAGCGATCTCCCTCACCAGGCACTGGACGGGCAGCTTACGGATGAGCAGCTCCGTGGATTTCTGGCAGCGACAGATCTCTCTCAGAGCCACGGGCCTGTGACGGCGAGGCCTCTTCACTCTGCCGGTGGCCGGAGCGCCTCTCCGAGCAGCCCTGGTGGCTAGCTGTCTCCTGGGGGGGGGGAGGGGGGGGCTTCTTCCTCCAGTAGATTTTACGGACGGTCTGCTTGGTTCTTGCCATCGCTCTTTATTATTCTGTCTTATATTTCTTTCACGCCGCCTAAACTCCAGCCCGGCACCCGCGTCATTTTCGCTACAGCTCCCGGTATGTCGAGTTTCCCATTAGCACCGGGCGGCGGCCAAGTGCTAGCTAGCACTAGCTCCTCCCCGCTGTAACGTCTCCCGCTGCAAACCGTGGCTCCGTCCGCCGACCCGGGAGACCCCCGGGGTGATCCGTGCGTCCGTGATATATATACAGAGTGAAAGGTGTAGAAAGAAGAAGGAAGATAAAAAAAAAGGCTGTTGCAACAGGCAGCCGACTCGTGTGGCGCCGCCGGTCGTGACATGAAGGTTTGCATCGTGACATGCATGCACTACACAAAGAGCAGAGATAAACAAACCTATCATCTGGTCAGTCACTGCAACAGACACTGGAGTCAGTTTGTCTTGGCCTGTCCTTGCCACTGATAATACCTCTGCCAAGAATGTGCTGCTAGTCCAGCAAAAGCTAGCGGTACTCAAATACTTTGCAAGCAGTTTCATGAAATGGTCAGTCAGAAAGCAACTCATAGCAGCTTGGACATCGCCTGGGTTAACAAGGCCAGGAGTTCCTGGCAGCGGAGGGCGAAGGACAGAGCTGCATGGAGGAATCTGATCAGACCTAAATGAAACAGTCATTGTCGCCCCTGACAGACTGCTATGATGGATGGATAAAGGTTCAGCTTGACCTACTGTGAATCACTGGAATAACATTACCATTGTATGTAATAATAATTATAATAGTAATAATGCATTGGATTTATATAGTTCAATTCAATTCATTTCAATTCAACTTTATTTATATAGCGCCATTTCACAACAACAGTCATCTCATAGCACTATCAACTGTAGGGGGGACCCCCCACAGTTGCAGAAAGACCCCAGCAATCAGGCGATCCCCTGTGAGCAAGCACTTGGCGACGGTGGAGTAAACCTATTAGCAGCATAACTAAGGGAGGGTTCAGAAACACATGATCCCTCCCTAATTGTAGGCTATATCAAAAAGGTAGGTTTTAGCCCTATTCTTAAAAAACAGAGATCGAGTCTGACTCCCGAATCCAGATTGGCAGCTGATTCCACAGGAGAGGAGCTTGATAACTGAAGGCTCTGCCTCCCATTGTACTTTTGGAGATTCTAGGTATTACAAGTAATCCTGCATTTTGGGAGCGTAGTACTCTGTTAGGATAATACGGTAGTATCAGATCTTTTAAATAAAAAGGAGCCTGATTGTTTAGAGCTTTGTAAGTAAGAAGAAGGATTTTAAACTTAATTCTAAACTCTATGGGAAGCCAATGAAGGGAGGCCAGAACCGGAGAGATATGATCTCTCTTTCTAGTACCTGTTAAAACTCTTGCTGCAGCATTTTGGATCAGCTGAAGACTTTTTAAAGATGTTTTAGGACAGCCTGATAATAAAGAATTACAATAATCTAATCTCGAGCTAACAAAAGCGTGGATCAGTTTCTCAGCATCACTCTGAGACAAGATGCTCCTAATCTTGGCAATATTACGCAAATGATAGAAGGCAGTCTTAGAAGCAAATTTAATATGTGAATTGAAGGACAAATCCTGATCAAAAATAACTCCAAGGTTCCTCACAGAGCTATTAAGAGAAAGAGTAACCGCATCCAAACTGAAAGTTTGATTTGGAAAGGAATTTCTAAGGTTTTTTGGACCAACAAGAATGACTTCAGTCTTATCTGAATTTAATAGCAGGAAATTACAAGTCATCCAAGCTTTGATTTCCTTAAGACAGCCTTCTAACTTGGCTAATTGATTACTATCATCTGGCTTCATTGACAGGTATAATTGTGTGTCATCAGCATAACAATGAAAATGTATACAGTGCTTTCTAATAATGTTGCCTAATGGAAGCATATATAAACTAAAAACAGTAGGGCCTAGCACAGATCCCTGTGGAACTCCATGACTAAGCTTTGAGTTGAAAGAAAACTCATTATTTACATGAACAAACTGGAACCTTGTGGTCTATATTAATCATATATTCCATAACCTACATATGTTGAAGCATGTGAGAATGTTTGGTGATTACATATGTAAGGCGACTTCACACCTCAGAACAGGACAAAGACTCTCAACCGCCAGTGAAGAACAAAGACCTTCCCAGACACTGCGGTGGAGACCGGAGGAGCTGCCCTCACCCCCCAGGGCCATGAGGAGGAGTACGAAGACAATGGGGGGATTAAGATAATGAGGGATGTCAGTTTTAATATGCATGTCTTTTGTTATGTGCAAGTATAAGTTCATAGAGCCGAAGTTGTTTGGTCTCTTTTTCCTTCTTCTGCTGCTGCACTAGGATGAGACTTGTTAGAGGAGCTGATAATAAACTTTGGTTTATATATCACATCGCCTCATTCTTCCAAGCTCTTCTACACTGGTGACCCTGACGCGAGGATGGACCAGAGGCGTTCCCCCGCGATCGACTCATCTGTGGCGGCCCAGGCAGACGCCGGCGCCCATGCAGACAGGGGAACAGATGGACGGCGTTCCCCCACGGCAGAAGTGATAGAGAGGGCTCAACCGAGCACCAGCGCCGCGGAGAGAGCCGAAGCAAGGCACTCTCACCCTGCGGACACATCAGTGATGGTCTACACAAACGCCGTCACCGTCAACCTGCCGGACTTCTGGCAGGAAGACCCCGCCTCGTGGTTTCAGCAAGCTGAAGCCCAGTTTGCGCTTGCGGGCATCACGGCTGACGATACAAAGTTCTATCACATCGTCGCCAAACTCAACGCCGCCACTTCGGGATGTGCGCGGAGCATAATCCGGCGGCCGCCGGCCCAGGACAAATATGAAGAACTGAAAGCGACCATTGTGGCAAATTACGTCCCCTCAGCCGAGGAGAGAGCCGAGAGGATCCTGGCGGTTTACGGCCACAGAGGATGCAGACCCAAGGCCCTCATGGAGGACTTGCTGCAACTTAAAGAAGAGGACAATGACAACTTCCTCTTCCATTTCATATTCCTCAGTACGCTGCCGCCACACATGAGAGGGACGCTGGCCAACATGCGATGCAGCACCCAGCAAGACTTCCGCACGCTAGCTCACGAAGCTCAACGGCTCGTCAACGCCTGCAAGGAGCAGACACCCACAGCAGCATCCGCAGATGTCCGGAGCCATGAGGAGCCACAAATCACTGAGCAGAGCCAGCCCACGGTGACAGCGACACGGCCAGGACGCAACAGACGGAGCGACGTTTGTTATTACCACCACCGTTTCACCGAGAAGGCTTACAAATGTGTTCCCCCCTGCAAATTCACAATTTCCGGAAAACGCCGAAGCCGAGAGCCGTTAACAGCGGCGGTTCTCGGCGAAAAAAGCAAGCTTTTATATGTGACGGACGGACACACCGGCAAGCGGTTCCTTATCGACACGGGAGCTCAACTAAGTTTTGTCATGCCCTCCCAAGCAGACCGGGCCATGGGCCCCCGGGGCAATGGAGCGGTGGCAGCCAACGGCTCCACCATCGACACTTTTGGTGAAAAGAGCCTGCCCCTCTGCATCCACGGCCGCAACTACAGATGGACATTTGTTGTAGCGGCGGTGAGTTTTAACTTGCTGGGCGCAGATTTTTTGTGTGCACATGGGTTATTAGTTGATCTAGCGAACAGGCGCTTGGTTAATGCACTGTCCTTTGCTTCTATTCCCTGCTCTGCCCGGCTTTCTCCACCACCTGTGCAGGCCAGCGTCACCACAGCAGGAGGTAAGTTTGATCAACTCCTCACCCAATTTCCAGCTCTCACAATTCCCAAATTCTCAGCCACTGTGGCTAAACACGGGGTTGAACATTTTATTCCCACAACGGGCCCACCCGTATTCGCCAAAGCTCGGCGCTTAGACGCAGCCAAGCTCGCCATAGCTCAGGACGAGTTTACCACCCTTGAAAAATTAGGCATTATTAGACGCTCAAAAAGCCCCTGGGCCTCACCACGTCACATGGTTCCGAAATCCGACGGTTCTTGGAGACCGTGCGGCGATTACCGCAGATTAAACAATGCGACAGCGCATGACCGCTACCCAATTCCTCACATTCAAGATTTTTCACTGCATCTGGCGGGTGCGCGCATTTTTTCAAAAATAGACCTGGTCCGCGGTTATCATCAAGTCCCAGTTCGAGCAGAGAATATTCCTAAAACAGCTGTAATAACCCCTTTCGGCCTTTTTGAATTTTTGCGAATGCCTTTCGGCCCCAAAGGCGCGGCTCAAACCTTTCAGCGGATGATGGACGCAGTATTACGCGACCTCCCTTTTGTTTTCGTCTACCTCGACGATATGCTGGTAGCCAGCCCGTCTGAGGAAGAACACGAGCAGCATCTCACTATGGTTTTTCAGAGGCTAGAAGAGCACGGGTTAATAATCAATCCAGCCAAATGCAAATTCGGCGTGTCACAAATTGATTTTTTAGGACACAGAGTTTCTCCGAAGGGGGCAGTCCCACTTCCAGACAAAGTTCACGCGATAAAAAGTTTCCCACGGCCACAAATGGTCAAATCGCTGCAAGAATTTTTAGGAATGGTTAATTTTTACAACCGTTTCCTCCCCCACGCAGCTCAGCTCATGCAGCCCCTATATGACGTGCTCAGAAAACAAAAAGCTTCCAACGCGGTCGAATGGACCCCGGAGCGCGAACGCGCCTTCGCGGAAGTTAAAAGCGCCCTAGCTAATGCCACATTGTTGGTTCACCCCGATCCCTCGGCCCGCATTGCGCTAACCACAGACGCTTCGGACCTAGCTATAGGGGCAGTTGTAGAACAACATGTCAGCGGAATCTGGCAACCTTTGGCATTCTTCAGCAAATCGCTAAACCAAACCAAGCGTAAATACAGCACTTTTGACAGGGAGCTGCTAGCGCTTCATTTATCCATCCGCCACTTTCAGTTCTGGTTAGAAGGGCGGAGTTTCACGGCTTTTGTAGACCACAAACCGCTCACCTTTGCTATGGCTAAAATTTCTGAACCGTGGTCAGGCAGGCAACAAAGACAGCTGGCTGCGATTTCAAAGTTCACCACAGACATTCGACATGTGGCAGGCAAACTTAACGTGGTAGCAGACTGCCTCTCTCGCGCTGTGACATCGTCAGAGCGCGAGGAGACAGATTATACTACCTCAGCCGCGGAACTCTTCACCAACGCGGACACATACGCGGCCCCAATCCATGCAGGGATAGATTATGCAGCCAAGGCAGAGGAACAAAGTAGTGACGCAGACGTGCGCGCACTCTTGTCTGGACCAACAGGGTTAAGGCTGGAGGAAAGGGGTTTACGCGACGGCGTGCCCCCCCTAATATGCGATATCTCAACCGGCTGACCGCGCCCGTTAGTCCCAGCTACATGGCGCCGCCGTATTTTCGACTCAATTCACTCCCTCGCGCACCCAGGTGTGCGCGCCTCGGTTAAAATGGTCGCCGAAAAGTTTGTGTGGCCTGGCCTGCGCAAAAACGTAAAAGAATGGGCAAAAACTTGCATTTCCTGTCAGCACGCCAAAATACACAAACACACAAAAGCCCCTCTGGAGCCTTTTCCAATCCCTGCTAGAAGGTTCGACCACGTTCATGTCGACCTCGTGGGACCACTACCTTCCTCCCAAGGTTTCACACACCTGTTAACAATGATAGACCGCACCACGCGCTGGCCAGAGGCGGTCCCTCTGGCGTTAACCACAGCGGAGGAAGTCGCTCGCTTTTTTTTGACAAACTGGGTGGCACGTTTCGGCTTCCCATCGGACATCACGTCCGATAGGGGGCCTCAATTTGTCTCGGAGCTTTGGTCAGCCATATCCAGCAGCTTAGGGGCAACAATTCACCGCACCACCGCTTATCACCCTCAGGCTAATGGGTTATGCGAGCGTTTTCACAGATCTTTAAAGGCCGCCCTCAGAGCCTCACTAACGGATACAAATTGGGTAAATAAACTTCCCTGGGTTTTATTAGGGTTGCGTGCAGCGCCCAAAGAGGATCTAGACGCCTCCCCAGCAGAATTAGTTTTTGCACAACCTCTCAGGCTCCCAGGTGAATTTTTACCAGAGAACCCAGAGCCAGGGCATTTTCCAGCCTCGAGGTTTTTAGGCAGCAACGGACCGGACTCTCTCCCCGGACCGGCACATCACTCTTTTCCATGGGTTTTTGTCCCCCAAGCTTTAAAAAACGCTGAATTCGTTTTTGTTAGGCATGAAGCTTTAAAACCAACTTTCCGCCCAGCATACGATGGGCCATTCAGAGTGCTGGAACCTGGTGATAAGCATTTTGTGCTTGATTTTGGGGATAGAAAAGAAACAGTCAGCATTGACAGACTTAAACCTGCCTTCTTGTTGAGAGACGAACCTGCACAGTTGGCGAGAGCACCTCAGCGGGGTAGACCCCCCAAGAGAAAAGACTCAGCCCCCCTGCAGGGAACAATTAATCACTCTCCTCCCCAAGCTGCAGATTCCTTACAGGAAGGTCCCAGCAGGACGCCCAAGCGGACCCACAGCAGATTCGGGAGAAGATTAAAACCCAGACGGCACAGAGACTGATGCAAACTACTCAACAGTTGTTCACTAATTGTGCTGTAACAGTTTAGGACCGACTTGTGATATTACTATGCTGTTATGATTACCACTGAACTCTCTTAGGGGCATGGCTGCTGGAAATTTTCTTCTTTGGCAAGAGGTGTAGCAGTTAGTATGTCATAGTAATTATCTTAAACTGTGAATTTTTCTATTGTCCTTTTCTTAGTCGTTTGGGGGGGGCTGTGGTCTATATTAATCATATATTCCATAACCTACATATGTTGAAGCATGTGAGAATGTTTGGTGATTACATATGTAAGGCGACTTCACACCTCAGAACAGGACAAAGACTCTCAACCGCCAGTGAAGAACAAAGACCTTCCCAGACACTGCGGTGGAGACCGGAGGAGCTGCCCTCACCCCCCAGGGCCATGAGGAGGAGTACGAAGACAATGGGGGGATTAAGATAATGAGGGATGTCAGCTTTTGATATGCATGTCTTTTGTTATGTGCAAGTATAAGTTCATAGAGCCGAAGTTGTTCGGTCTCTTTTTCCTTCTTCTGCTGCTGCACTAGGATGAGACTTGTTAGAGGAGCTGATAATAAACTTTGGTTTATATATCACATCGCCTCGTTCTTCCAAGCTCTTCTACAAACCTATCAGATAAATAAGATCTAAACCACTGCAACAAAGTTCCATTAAGTCCAACATAGTGTTCTAATCTATCAAGTAGATTATTATGATCGATAGTATCAAAAGCTGCACTAAAGTCTAAAAGGACAAGTACAGAAACCAGTCCATTATCAGATGCAATGAGGAGGTCGTTAGCGACCTTCGCTAAGGCTGTTTCAGTACTATGATGGATTCTAAACCCAGATTGAAACTCTTCAAGTAAACCATTTCCCTGCAGGTGGTCAAATAATTGCGTAGCAACAACTCTTTCTAAGATTTTTGAAATGAAAGGGAGATTAGAGATTGGTCTATAGTTAGCTAAAGCTCCTGGATCTAGCGTTGGCTTTTTGAGTAAGGGTTTAATTACAGCCGTTTTAAAAGCCTGCGGTACATGGCCTAAAGTTAATGAAGAATTGATTATATGAAGAATAAGGCTACCAGTAAGTGGGAAGACTTCTTTAAATAACCTGGTAGGAATAGGGTCTAAAGGACAAGTTGAAGGTTTGGATGAGGAAACTATTTTGTCTAACTCACAAAGGTCGATTGGAGTAAACTCATCAAGACAAACATCAATAGAAGGAGTTGTAGTAGTTAGAGTATTTAAGTTAACTGTGGGAAGAATCTGATTGATTTTATCTCTGATGGATGAAATTTTATTATTGAAAAAGTTCATAAAGTCCTGACTAGTAAGCTCTAAGGGAATGCTAGGATTGACAGAGTCCTGACTCTTTGTCAACCTGGCTACAGTACTGAAAAGAAACCTGGGATTATTCTTGTTCTCTTCTATTAATGCAGAATAATAACTCGTTCTAGCTTTTCTAAGAGATTTTTTATAAGTTAAAAGATGATTTCTCCAAGCTAAATAGATTTCATCTAAATTAGTGGAGCGCCATTTTCTTTCTAATTGACGAGTCTTCTGTTTTAAGCTACGAGTTTCTGTGTTGAACCAAGGAGTTAGAAATCTCTGATTAGACTTTTTTTTTTTTAAGGGGGCCACCAAGTCTAGAGTCTGATGCAGAGAAGCTGAAACACTATCCACCATGTTATCAATTACAGAAGGAGCAAGCTGTCTATAGCTTATTTCCGTTGTGTTGACATATGGCATAGAGGAAACAATCTGCATAAATTTGGTAACAGCATCATCTGAGAGGCATCTACTGTAATAATATTTTTCTTTTGGAGCCAAATAGTCAGAAATAGTAAAATCAAAGGTTAACAGACAATGGTCTGACAGTACAGGGTTATGAGGAGACACTACAAAATTTTCTATTTCTATGCCATATGTCAGAACAAGGTGCAATGTATGGTGGAGGTAATGAGTAGAATTTCCTACTTTCTGAGAAAACCCAATCGAGTCTAATATTGAATTAAATGCCACATTAAGGCAGTCACTATCTACATCCACATGTATATTAAAGTCCCCTACTATATTTATTCTATCAGATTTCAGCACTAAATCAGCTAAGAAATCAGCAAATTTGGATAAAAAATCTGAGTAGGTTGATGGGGGATGATAAACTATGGCAAATAAAATTGGGTTTAACCTAAAATTGCTAAAGTGCCCAATACTGAGGACCAGGCCCTCAAAGGAATTATAACATGTTTTTTGCTTTACATTAACTAGTAATTTGGAATGGTAAATTGTTGCTACTCCTCCTCCACGACCAGAGCTTCTGGGATTTTGACAGTTTAAATAACCAGAGGGAGTTGATTGAATTAAACCAACATAATCCTCTTGCCCTAATCAAGTCTCTGTAAGGGAAATTAAATCAATCTGATGATCAATTAACAGATCATGGACTAACAGAGACTCAGGAATTAGAGACCTAATATTTAATAAACCACATTTAATTATTAAATTATGAGGAGGAACAGAGGCCAATTCATTCAATTTAGAGGTTTTATGTTTAATTTGAGTTTTACCAATATTTTGCTTTATCACTTTGGGATGCTTATGCATTATATTTTTATTTACTTTGGAGGGAGCAGACAACGATTCTCTGATGGGGAAGACAGGGGCTAAGTTGAGGGGCGGCGGATGAAGAGGAGCTGCAGAGAGGCGTGTAAGACTGCGACTCTGCTTCCTGGTCCCAACTCTGAGTAGTCATGGTTTTGGAAATTTGGATAAAAAAGATGCCAGATTGTTAGATAAATGAGAAGCACCATCCAAAGTGGGATGAATGCTGTCTCGTCTCATAAGACCAGGTTTTCCCCAAAAAGAGCTCCAATTGTCAATGTAGCCCACGTCATTTTTAGGACACCACACAGACAGCCAGCGGTTCAAGGATGACGAGCGGCTAAACATGTCATCACTGGTCAGATTGGGGAGGGGCCCAGAGAATACTACAGTGGCAGACATCGTTTTGGCAAAGTCACACACCAATTCTACATTAAGTTTCGTGACTTCCGACTGCCGGAGACGGATGTCATTAATGCCGGCGTGAATAACAATTGTGGAATATTTACAGTTACTTTTAGCCAGCATTTTCAAATTTGACTCGACGTCGCCTGCTCTGGCCCCAGGAATGCATTTGACTATGGCCGCTGGAGTCTCTAGGTTCACGTTTCTGACTACAGAGTCGCCAATGATCAGAGTTTTTTCCTCAGCGGGTGTGTCGCTGAGCGGGGAAAAACGATTAGAAACGTGAACAGGTTGGTGGTGTACCGGGGCTTTGCGACTAGGCTTCCTTCTCACCGTCACCCACCCAGTCTCCTCGCTGCTGAGGAGAGCCGGGGGACCGCTGACAGGGGGGCCTAAGCTAGCTAGCTCCGCTGCAGCTAAGGGGCGTCCGTCGAGATTAACTGGCGCAGACGGTGTTTCAATGCAGCGGAGCCGGGATTCCAAATCAGACAACCTCGCCTCGAGCACCTCAAAAAGACAACATTTATTACATTTACCGTTATCACTAAAAGAGGCAGAGGTGTAGCTAAACATCTGACAGAGAGAGCACACCAGAGGAGGAGAGGAAAGAGAGCTAGTAACCATAGCTAGTGGCTGGAGAGCAAACCACACATGCAAACAGCAAAACAGGAAGTGACGATACGTTACCACAAGGAAGTGACGATCCCACCAATACGTGCACAAAAAGTGCTTTTCATGGACACTCAAAGACACTTTATAATAGATACAATGTAGTCATATTAAATAAATTAACTTGTTTTATGTGTAATTAAATAGTGCATATTGTTTTTCTAAGGTTTTGCATGCATCACATTACTGTTGTGTCAGTACATTTTGCTGTTTTTGGTTGAAACTGAACAGCTGAATAATTCTTTACGCTTATTTTCAACTTTTTGACTACCAAGCATCAGAAGATTAGGAATTTATGCACTGTCATTACTGGCAACACTGTTTTTTATTATCTTGACCTTGAGCACAGCCTGGATGCGGACCCACTTGAGGATCATTGTGTATAAGTTTGCTGAACACTGGGGAAATTGCCTATGAGGAGTAACAATTTTCCTGAAATCACAAATGCCCAGGGCTGGGCAGCTCGGTGGCACTGTGGTTAGTACTGTGGCAGAACAGCGAGCAGGTTGTGGGTTTGATCCCACCCCCTGGCCAACGGTGACCCTTCTGTGTGGAGTTTACATGTTCTCCCCGTGTCTGCGTGGGTTTTCTCCGGGTATTCTGGTTTCCTCCCTCAGGTCAAAGTCATGCATGTTAGGTTAATTGGCATCATCAGGGGATTGTAAACTATGAATGTGAGAGTGAATGGTTGTCTGTCTCTCTGTGGTGGACTGGCGATCTATCCAGGGTGTACCCTGTCTGTTGCCCAAAGATGCTGAGATAGGCTGCAGCCCCCATGACGCAAAAAGGATTACACAGTTGAAGATCAATGGAAAAATGCCCAGATCGCATGACCTTGGCCTTGAGTTCAACCTGGATGCAGATAATCCTGAGAATGATTGCATGTGAGTTTGTTGAAAATTAGGGCAATTGCCTAGAAGGAGTATTGATTTTTCTGAAATCATGTAGGGGCCTGGATCTTTTGACCTTTGACTTTGAGCACAACTTGGATGCAGTCTCACCTGAGGATCCTAGTGAGTGAGTTTGGTCAGCATTGTGGCAGTTACTCAACAGCTGAATAGTGCTTATTTGCAGCTTTTTGACCACCAGGCATCAGGAAATTCTGGAATTTATACACTGTCACTGCAGCACAGTTTTTTTATGGCTCTGGACTTTGTCTGTTTGTCTCTATCCAGAGAAATTGTGGTGCTCTGATAAACTTGTTATTCTACCTTTTGCAATAGTTTCAGCGATGGCGGGGATCACCTTTTGCATAACAGGGTGTGTCACTGAATAAACTGCTTCTGTAACACAGTGGCCTTTATTTTGCTGAATTTGCTCTCACTTACATGGAGAGAAAGGCAGGCCCATCTCAAAGTCCAGGTCCACTGTTGTGTAGAATTATAGGCTAAACAGACCTATTTTTACAGGGTACAGTACATTTCAACCTGTCATTGCAGGAAACCTTGAGATGAAGCTCCTGTCAGCTGCTAAAATACAGATACTCTTAAACTGGGAACTTCTATTTCCTTGGCCTAAATGTGACTTTCCTGTTTATTTCAAAATGTGTGCTCTGTTAAAAGACTGGTTCTTTTGTTTGTGCTCTGGTGTGTTTGTGTCTTTTGAGGAGTTGTGATTGTCAGCAATATAAAAGAATCCATACCAAGGCTGCTTCATCCACCCAGGTGGATGCCCTCAATTTCCCCTCTGGGGATCAATAAAGTATACACACACAAAAAAAAAAAGAATCTTCAAGAATTCCAAGAACGCTCGCCACTCGTGACTGTACATGTATTTTGGTAAGACTCCTTCCTTAAAGAAGCATTGTGAAGTTTGTTTAAGGGCAGGCTTACCAAGCTTTACTCACTTGTTGTTGACTTAAACAGAAATGGAACCAACTCAGTGGTATACAGTATATCATTTAATGTAGCCTATTAACACTAGAACATGAAATGATTTCTATTCTGGAGCAAAAAAAATTGTGTGATGTAATTATAAGAAAAAAATATACAAGGAACTATCATATATCAGACATTTTCCTTGTAAACTTGATATTTTTCCCCACAGAAATGTATTTTTTTACTCTAAAATTTGCTTTTCTCATGAATTTTAATCTTTATGTCTCATAAAGTTATTAACAAAGTCATAGTCTTTTTTTGAGCCACAACTTGCAATCCCTGTAATAGCTCCAGCCCAACTGTGACAAGAAAGCATTATAACTTAAAGTGAAAAAGTTGAGTGTCTACTGACTTTGGAAAACTGTCAGTCACAGTGCACAATGCGCACACAAGATAAAGTCAAAGCCCTGGAGGCTACTGAAAAAAAACTGTGCTGAAGTTTATGGAAGTATAAAAATCCATTAAAAAAAGAGAACATTTTAGGACTACTGATCTACAAGGTAAGTCAAACTTGTGGCCACCATGTAGTTACTAAAGTATACAAGATTCATCTTTTTTAAGCAATCAAACATCTGCAGTAAAAAAAAAAAATCCATAAAATGCATAAGTAACTGACAGGAGAAAACAAATAGGCACTGCAATAAACATTTTAACTTTGACCTCACCTGCAGTATACTTTACGCAACTTCCATTATTAAAAAAAATACATATTCTGACAAAGGTTTAAGTTCTGGTTAAAGATTTGATACAGTACTCTGAATGCAGAACAGTTATTTAGCCACTGACTGGACGAATTTGAGTAGCAAATTGTAATAAAATTTATAGTGCGGCAGGCAGTACACGTGTTGTGCGCAACCTTTGTTGAGTGCCACTCCCTTAGGATGAACTCGCCACGTGATTGGTTGGTTAGTTTCCTATACCTTGAATGTGATTGGATGTTCTGGTTAAGTAGGCGTATCCGGATGTAGTTGTTTTGCAACTGGTTCCATAACGCTCTAAATACTAGTAATTTTGTGAGAATTTTCAGTTGTACCGATAGTTTGTGCACCTCCGTTTAGTGTCGAAGTTTTAGAGGTAATAGGAAAACAAAAATGGCTGGAGTGGACCTCGCTAAAGTTGGAACAAATTTACTGAAGAGTGCTGGAAGTGGAGAGGTAAGACAACTGATTTTCTTTTGGATTTGGTTGATCGGTTTTTTTTTGTTTTTTTAAATCTTGCTTTTCTGAGTAGCGCTGTCCTGTCAAAGCGCCCCGTTCCCGGTAGAGATCCCTGCCGAGAAACTCTCTATTAAAGCTCCCATTACGTCTCTGTATTGAAGTGCCGAGTGTCGGGTCTGCAACCTGCGGCTCTGGAGCCAGATGATGTTCGTTTATCCACACCCAGTGGCTCCTCGTGGCTTTTACAAGTAACTAGCAAAGGACTGATATTAAAATTTCATCTCACGATTATTCTAGCCAAAATAACCGCGATTAATGGTTTTATCACAATAGTCCTCAAATTATTAAACCTTTAAAACGTCACAAACAAAATGAAATCACTTTATGGTACATTTTGATGGAAAAAATTTTCTGGCACTTTCAATGTACAGTCTTTTATATAAAAAGTAACATGAAATATAAATAAATGAATTATAACAAAAAAATCTAACTGGCACTGTGGTATTGAAATTAGCTACTTATTTTGGAACACTTCAATTTCGTCACAAATTTGCCACCTTTTCCATAAATTTCCTACTTTTCTCTTGTAAATCTACCATATAAACACGCCAATTTTCATAACTTTGAAGCTTTTTTCCCCTCATAAATTTTTCACTTTTTTCTTTGTTTACTTTTTTCTTGGCCACCAGAGTGGTGTGTTGTGTTGGTGTTTGGGGACATGTTATTGTGTGACACGGGTGGCGGCGCAACCTTTCCGGTTCCGCCGCCACCCGGGGTATAAAGGGGCTGTGAGGGAGCGGAGCGGTGTCTTGGCCTCCTCTCAGCCTGACGGATGCGCATGGAAGAAGAAGAAGAAGATGTCACAACGAGACAGACACAGAGATTTTTTGAATTATGCATAGAGTGGATAGAGTGAAGTACATGGATATATAGAGTGATGATAGAGAGTGAAGTACGCAATTGTATATTTTCCTCTTTTGTCATAAATTTCTATCACTTTTTTCTCAAATTCCCCACATTTTTGTTATAAATTTCCCGTTTCTCTCGTGTAAATATACCACCTTTTTCATGAATGTGACACTTTTTTTCTTGTAACTAAAGCTTATTTCTCATAAATTTTAATATATATATGCAATTTTCTGTAATTTTTCTTATCGAATTTCCACATCTATCCCAAATTTTTGACGTTTCTCATAAATTTGTCATTCTTTTCTCACAAATTTGACATTTTTTGACCCCATAAACATCCTACTTTCCTGCTTATGCATTTCCCACTTTTTCTCATAAATTTGTCACTTTTTTCTTTAAACCCTTCTGTCCCCAGCCCAGATTTTTTTTTAACTTCTGGGATAGCCCTAATACATAATTGTAGAAAGTAAAAGTTACAAATTTACAAAGTAAGAAATTTATTAGACAAACATCCAAAATATGCAAAGCGAAAATGGCAAATTATTGTGGAAAAAAGGGGGTAAGAGCTTCATGAAAAGTCTAAAATTTGCCAGAAAAACAACATGAAAATCATCATTTTAGATCAAACTCAGCCGTAGTGTGTCACAATGACTTCAAGATAATGCATGGGACCGTGAATCATGGCCTTTTAATCATTGTTTCATGGTGTTTTGTGTTAAATTAGTGTCTCATCTGCCTTTTTTCCCCTGCAGTCTTTGATTGTGAATTGTTCATTTCAGATGGTGGAGCTGCAGACTCTGTGGAAGGACCAGCCGGCGGTCATGTTCTTCCTGCGCAGGTTTGGCTGCCAGGTGTGTCGATGGATGGCGTCCGAGATCAGCAAGCTGGAGCCGGACCTGAAGGCCAGTGGGGTCGCGCTGGTTGGGGTCGGACCAGAAGAGGTTGGGCTGAAGGAGTTCCAGGAAGGAGGCTTCTTTAAAGGAGGTAAGCAGCCATGGGAAAAGGCACACACAGCACCAGGGGGTTGCAAGCTGTGGCTCTGGGCTCTTTTGTCCAGTGGTTCTCTGTGGGTCTGAAAAGAAAAAAAAAAAAATCATACATTTACTAGAAAAATCACAGGTTTATGAGTATTGAGTGACAAGTTTACTCTCACCAGTTTGTGAATTTTTTTCCTCATAAACTTGACATTTTTTTCTTTTAAATTTTTTTCTCACATTTGTAATTTATAATGAAAAAAAAATCAAAATTGTTTTTATGAACTTTTTAATGAAAAATTTCAAACTTTTTACACAAATTTGCAGCCTCTAAATCATAAATTTGTAACTTATTGAATCTCATCACAAAGTGTCTGATTGCATTTAAACAAATCTCAATCCACTTCTTTTTAGTCATTTACGTGGATGAAAAAAAGAACTGTTACAAGGATTTGCGTTTCAAACGGTGAGTACATGAACATCTTTTATTTAGCTGAGAAAACACTTTGTTTTAACCGCTTAGCATTCCAGCCAGTTTACCTAAAAATTCCTAAGGATAGCATACGCAAAATAAGTCAAATTCTTTCTTCACTGAGTGGCAGTAGAAAATTTGAAACGTCCCACAGGCAGACGACTGGAATTTTAAGGGGTTAACCATTATGTGAATTCTGTAATCAGTTGAGCTTCTGTTGTTTCGTTCCTCCAATGGAATTTGGTGATAAAACATCATAGAAAGAGAACACTGAATGTGATGTTTTTAGGCTTCACCGTTGCTATTTGGTTGGGTTAAGGGCTAAAAAAGTTTACAATCTGACTTCATTCAAGCCCTTTAAAGTCTCAAACACACACTAGATAGCTCATATGCTAGTAAAACCAAATGGAGGACATAAATTCCACGTTACCACTGACATCTTTAAAGTCTTGGCTTCATTAAAAACACTGGGACCGTTATCATCAACTCTGCCATTCTTTAAGATCAGCACCTCTTCCAGAGGTTGGCAACTTCTACCACAAACAGCACCTTTTGGAGCAAACTTTGGCCCCCAAAACTACTGCAGATTCCTTTAGCCATCATACTGTATATACAGTATTCAAGGGCTAAAATAAAGGTAAAACAGGAGATGTATAAATATAAACTGGCCTGTCAATATTAGTAAAAAACTTGTTTCCCCTCTTTAAATTTGCAGTTTTTTTCCACAAGGTTGTATGTTTTTCTCAATGAACTTTTTAAAAATGTGCTTTTTTTCTTGTAAATTTCTGATATTTTTTTTCCTAAAGCTTAAAGCTCTTCCTATAAATTTCCTTGGGTTTTCTTCTAAGTTTGTAACATCTTACACATCTATACCCAATAAATGGCAGTATTCCTATACCTAAAGATCTTAATTGTGTACAGACATGGGTGGAGTGGCCACAAATTGTACTTGGGGAAAAAGTACCCTTACTTTATGATAATAATTACTCAAGTATAAGTAATAGTAATCACTAAAAAGTGATTGAGTAAGAATAAGAACATGTCTGCAAAAAAGGTATGTGACAACAAAAAAATTTCTCCTAAATTTGTGACTCTTTTTGTCATAAATTTGCTTTTCCCTCTCATACATTAGGACCTTTTTCTTGTGAATTTACAACTTTTTGTTTTGAAAAACTTTATTTATAAAAATTTGTAAATTTGAATGTTTTTTTTTCATATATTCGTGATTATCACATAAACAAATGAATGATTTATTCAGTTTACTTACACATAAACACCAATATAAGAAGTAATTACTTAAGACACAAATAACTAACTGAAAAGGAATAAGTAGAAACCCAAGGCTTATTTTTATGCTTATCCTGTTCTCCTTGGAATTTCCCAAAACTAAACAAAAGAATAGAAGATACATACTGGTTTTCATTAAGTAAACTCAAAAGAATTTAAACATTATATCCCTTAAGTAATTTTTGGTACCAATTTTTAGGGGAGGGAAAAAAATCGATTCAGTGATGGATTGCGATACTTGGCACTGGCGACAATGCATCGATCCATAAATGCACAGATCGATCTTTTATTTAAAAAAACATACTTTTGGGTTATCAGTTAATCCATGGCCCTTTCAGTCCACTAGATGGAGCAAAGCAAGCACCCAGTCAAGTGAAGTCATAGCTGCTCTCAGACATTTTGCAGCCAGCTTTGAAAATTAGGAAGCAGTTAACTCAAAGTTAGCTCAAATGTCGTGCCTTTTTTGGATTTTATAACAAAGATGGAAGGAAAGACCTTGACATGACACACAACCCGCAAGAAGCGCTGCACGAAAAAAAGAAGAAACACTCAGAATACAGCGGGCTACACACGTCTCGGAGCAGCATTAGCAATGGCTAAGCTGAAGAGACACGGGCATGGAGCTTTGTCTCCAATCGCCAAGTAAGTAAAGTTTATTTATGAAGCACTTTTCAGAGACAGTCAGAAAGTGCTGTACAATAAGATGGAATAAAATGAAGTTGATAGATAAAAATAACTTTAAAGATACAAAAACAAGTTAAAATACAAGATTAAAATAATTTAAAAATATCCGACTTGCCATTAAGAAGCAGTTGAAACTCAGCGGAAATTCTTGTTAAACAAAAAAGTTTTCATTTGCTTTTTTAAGAGTCCACAGAGTCAGCTAAACGTATCTGGAGTGGGAGTCAATTCCAAACACCATCCACCGTCCTCCCTGTGTGCAGAGACGTGTCTCCGCGGAAAATGAAGCCCAAGAATACTTTATTATATGAAAGAGATGTCAACAGTTTTACTTTAAGACATGATCTGAGGTTGAACAAGGTGAAAAAATTTTTAAATATATGGGATCACAATACTCAATTATCGCGATATCGTGATTATCGTTGAATCATGATAGGATCGAGTCGCGACCCAAGTATCGTGATCCAAATCGAATTGTGAGGTCCCTCGCGATTTCCACCCCTACCAGTTTTCAAGAACAAAGGTGATGCTCAGAGCTGTAGTAACTACAGAGGCATAAAGTTGATCAGCCACACTATGAAGATGTGGGAAAGAGTTGTTGAAGCGAGCAGCAGTACGGTTTCATGCCAAGAAAGAGTACTACAGATGCAATGTTTGCTTTAAGAGTGTTGATAGAGAAGTATAGAGAAGGTCAGAAGGAGTTGCACTGTGTCTTTGTGGATCTAGAGAAAGCATATGATAGGGTGCCTAGAGAGGAAGTGTGGCACTGTATGAGGAAGTCATGAGTGGCAGAGAAGTATGTGAGGGTGGTGCAGGACATGTATGAGGACAGCGAGACGGTGACAGGTGGGTTCAAGGTGGGGGTGGGGTTACATCAAGGCTCGGCTCTGAGCCCCTTCTTGTTTGTCATGGTGATGGACAGGCTGACAGATGAGGTCAGGCAGGAGTCTCCGTGGACCATGATGTTTGCAAACGACAATGTGATCTGTAGTGAGAGTAGGGAGCAGGTGGAAGAGAACCTGGAGAGGTGGAGGTATGTTCTAGAGAGAAGAAGAATGAAAGTCAGTAGAAGCAAGAACAATACATGAGTGTGAATGAGAAAGAGGCAGGTGTAATGGTGAAGATGGAAGGAGTAGTGGTAGTGAAAGTAGATGAGTTTAAATACCAGGGGTCAACCATCCAAAGCAATGGGAAATGCACAAGAGAGGTGAAGAAGAGAGTGCGGGCAGGGTGGAGTGGGTGGAGACGAGTGTCAGAAGGGATTTGTGACAGAAGGGTAGCAGCAAGAGTGAAAGGGAAGATTTACAAGACGGTAGTGAGACCTGCTATGATGTATGATTTGGAGACAGTGGTGCTGACAAAAAGACAGGAGATGGAGGTGGCAGAGTTGAAGATGCTAAGATTTACAGTGGGAGTGACTAGGAGGTACAAGATTAGAAATGAGTGTATCAGAGGGACAGCTCAGGTTGAGTGGTTTGGAGACAAAGTAAGGCTACGTGTCCACCAAACGTGTTTTTTCCACTCTGGGAGGCTATTTTCCATTTATTCTCTATGTAGTTCAGTGTTTACAGCGCTGAGCGCCGTCGGCAGTGGCCGTTCTTTGTCGCGGCGCTCAGGGCACTCAGAGTTGAAAAAAGTTCAACTTTTCAGAGACTGCAGCTGAGCTCGTCAATGTCAGACCAAAGCAGCCAATCAGAACTGCTGCGTGGGCGGAACATAGGACGCCGGTGCTAGTCAGACTCCTGCTTTCCGTGTCATCATATTTTACATCCAGAGCTGCTAAAACACATTTCCTCTCCATTGTTTTTTAGAGACTGCTATTAAAAAATCAGTAGAAAGTCTGACCATAGGAAAGTGGAAGTGCTGAGCTGAGAGTGACAAGCTGTTGGAGGGATACAGGGCACAGCCTTTTTTTCCCCAGAGCGCAGCGCGCAAACGCTGAAAAAAAATACTCAGGGTGGTCGGGCGACAAAAAACGCGTTTGGTGGCACGCAGCCTAAGAGAGGCAAGGCTGAGATGGCTTGGACATGTGCAGAGGAGGAATGGTGGATATATTGGACAAAGAATGTTGAAGATGGAGCTGCCAAGCAGGAGGAAAAGAGGAAGACCACAGAGAAGATTCATGGACGTAGTGAAGGAGGACATGGAGAGAGTTGGTGTTACAGAAGAAGATGCAAGGGATAGGGTGAGATGGAGTCAGAGGATCTGCTGTGGTGACCCCTGAAGGGAGCAGCCAAAGGAAGAAGAAGATCCCTTAAGTAATTTACCCCTTAAAACATTTTTGATACTCAACAGAGAGCGACACATTTTCAGTTCATCATGAAGTGCATTCCAGAGTTTAACACCCACAACAGAAACACATCTATATTTGACATTTGTTCTTACTCTACATATTTCAAAAACAGACAAGCCTCTTAAATTATATTTACGGTCTCATCTTTTCAAAAATCTTTGCATAATCATAGGGAGACTGTTATTCTTGGCCTGAAAAAATACCACCATAGTTTTCAAATATGCAATATCTTGAAATTTTAAAAGTCCAGATGCTGCAAATAATGGATTGGTAGATTGGAGATATCCAGCTGTATTTATTATTCTAATGGCTCTGTTTTGAAGCTTGATAATAGAGTCTATGCTTGTTTTATACACATTTCCCCAAATTTCTGCACAGTAGGACAAATATGACATTACCATTGAACAATACAATAGCCGCAAACCTTATTCAATAAATCCCTAGTTTTGTACAGAACACTGATGGACTTTGAAATTTTTCGTTTAATATATTATTTGTGTGGTTTCCAGCAAAGGTTAGAATTAATAATCACACCTAAAAATTTCATTTCATACACTCTTTCAATTTCAGTATTGTTGATTTTTAGTTTTATTTCATGGTTTATCCTATTCATAAACAACTTTTTACTCACAGATTTGTAATATCGGTATTAGTATTGGCCCAAAATTTCACAATCATTGCATCTCTAACACCAGATTATTTATCACAGTGTTCTACAAGCATCATTGGAAATGATTACCTGTATTAATCTAATCTGTGTTTCATCCTCCAGGTACAATGCTTTAAGTGTGGTTCCTGCAGCGATGTCGAAGAGTGTTCGAGACATTGCTTCAAAGGTAGTTATCCTGCAGTTACACCATGACTTAATAGCTCATACAGTGGTGTGAAAAAGTGTTTGCCCCCTTCCTGATTTCTCACATTTTGTATGTTTATCACACTTAAATGTTTCAGATCATCAAGCAAATTTAAATATGCGGCAGCACAGCAACTCACCCTTGGCCATGGGATCTCTGGTTTGATCCCAGCCCCTGACCAACAGTGATCTGTGTGGAGTTTGCATGTTCTCCCCGTATCTGCGTGGGTTTACTCCGGGATTTCTCCGGTTTCCTCCCACATGCCAAAAACATGCGGGTTAGGTTAATTGGAGACTCTAAAGTGGCCCTAGGTGTGAATGTGTGTGTGAATGGTTAAGGGATAGCGCCGTACCGTGGCTGCTTCATCCATCCAGGTGGATGCCCTCAATTTCCCCTCTGGGGATCAATAAAGTATACTAAATAAAAAATAAAATAAAAAATAAAAGATAACACAAGTAAACACAAAATGCAGTTTTTAAATGAAGGTGTTTATTATTAAGGGGAAGAAAAAAAATCCAAACCTACATGGCCCTGTGTGAAAAAGTGATTGCCCCCTAAACCTAACAACTGGTTGGGCCACCCTTAGCAGCAACAACTGCAATCAAGCATTTGCGATAACTGGCAACTGGGGTCTTTTACAGCACTGTGGAGGAATTTTGGCCCACTCATCTTTGCAGAATTGTTGTAATTCAGCTGCACTGGAGGGTTTTCGAGCATGAACTGCCTTTTTAAGGTCATGCCACAGCATCTCAATCGGATTCAGGTCAGGACTTTGACTAGGCCACTCCAAAGTCTTCATATTTGTTTTTCTTAAGTCATTCAGAGGTGGACTGCTGATGTGTTTTGGATCATTGTCCTGCTGCCGAACCCAAGTGCGCTTCAGCTTAAGGTCACGAACAGATGGCCGGACAGTCTCCTTCTGGATTTTGTGGTAGACAGCAGAATTTGTGGTTCCATTTATCACAGCAAGTCTTCCAGGTCCTGAAGCAGCAAACCAGCCCCAGACCATCACACTACCACCACCATATTTTACTGTTGTTATGATGTTCCTTTACTGAAATGCTGTGATTCTTTTACGCTGGATGTAATGGGACACACACTTTCCAAAATGTTCAACTTTTGTCTCGTCAGTCCACAGAGTATTTTCCCAAAGGTCATGGGGATCATTAAGATGTTTTCTGGCAAAACTGAGATGAGCATTTTTGTTCTTTTTGCTCAGCAGTGGTTTTTGTCTTGGATCTCTGCCATGCAGGCCATTTTTGCCCAGCCTCTTTCTTATGGTGGAGTCATGAATACTGATCTTAACTGAGGCAAGTTCTTTGGATGTTGTTCTGGGGCCTTTTGTGACCTCCTGGATGGGTCATTGCTGCACTCTTGGGGTAATTTCGGTTGGCTGGCCACTCCTGGGAAGGTTCACTACTGTTCCATGTTTTCGTCATCTGTGGATAATGGCTCTCACTGTGTTTTGCTGGAGTCCCAAAGCTTTAGAAATGGCTTTATAACCTTTTCCAAACTTATAGATCTCAATTACTGTGTTTCTTATTTGTTCCCGAATTTCTTTGGATCACAGCATGATGTCTAGCTTTTGAGGATCTTTTGGTGTACTTCACTTTGTCATGCAGGCCCTAGTTAAGTGATTTCTTGATTGAGAACAGGTGTGGCAGTAATCAGGTGTGGGTGTGGCTAGAGAAATTGAACTCTACTTTCCAAAGATGTGATAAACCAAAGTTAATTTATGTTTTACCGGGGGGGGGGGGGGATCACTTTTTCACACAGGGTCATGTAGGTTTGGATTTTTTTTACCCTTAATAATTAACACATTTAAAAACTGCATTTTGTGTTTACTTGTGTTATCTTTGTCTAATATTTAAATTTGTTTGATGATCTGAAACATTTAAGTGTGACAGGCATACAAAAAAAATGAGATATCATAGGGATGTGATTTTTCCGCTAATTCGTGGACTTACGCTTTTTTTTTTTTCTTCTAGGAAGATAAAGTACGTTAAGTACGTTAGCGGCTTGTGGTCCACGAACGCAGTGAAGGTGCACCCTTTCAGGCAGAACTGGAAGTGGCGTATGGCCAGGTGGAGAGCCATTAACTCTCTGTCGAACACGCTGTATTTACGCTCCCTGTCGTGCAAAGACCTGCTAAAAAAGGTGAGCTGCTGCCAAGAACCGGCAACGCATTGCTCCACGACAGCCGCTATGCCCATGTCCGAGGCGTCGGTAGTGAGCGCTATCCGAGCCGCCAGGTCTGGGTGCACCAGTAGTGCAGCGTTCACCAGAGCTGTTTTAACCTCAGAACGCTTGCTCCCGCTCAGGAGTCCAGTCGACTCTGTCCGCCGGTTTCCGTTTCTAGAGTGCGGCGTACAACGGCTGTATGAACTGGGCTGCGCGGGGGAGGAAACGGTTATAAAAGTTAACCATCCCCCAAAACTCCTGCAGCGCCCTGACATTGATGTTGAGGAGAAAAAAAATAGCAAAACAATTTAGTTACATTACCTTTATGATTCCAAACAGTTTGAAATTGACAGTGCACAGTGGACATTGACTCATAACTTTTGAATATTTCTAAGACTTGGCTACATCAGTGATTGTGCAAAATGAACTGCTCAAGACTCAATGGAGATTGAAACTGGTGATCTGAAATGAATGCTGAAATTATAAAAAGTAATGGTATGAATGAATTTTATTTCTATTATGGAATAGATAAAATTAACTGATTTTGATTTGATCAAGTGTTAAAGCATGTGATGGATAATGCTTGTTGGAATATTTTAGGAATGCTGTCTTCTTGGAACATAAGTCAATATTATACAGTAATAAGTGGCATTCAGCTGTTTGTTTTATGTCATTTAAGCACAGTTCTGGTACTTAAAAATCATAAAAACCCAGGAGCTTCAGGGGGCTTCACCCCTCTTGCCTCCCCACCGGGGCTCTGCCCCGGACCCCGCTGGGGAACTGCGTCCCCCAGACCACCTGCTGAATTTTCAGATAATTTCCCCAACCCCAAATCACATCCCTAGATATCAGGAAGGAAGGCAAACACTTTTTCACCCCACTGTATGTGTGACAGTCAGAGGTGGGCAGCAAATAGTTACATTTACACATTACTCAAATTCCTTTGGTCGTACTCTCGGAGATACTTTTGCTTCCAGTGAGGACAAACAACCCTCAAATTTATTAGAGAAGAGTCACAAATTCATGTGACTTCTCTCATCACAAATGTTTTACTTAACATCTTTAGAAATGGTTTCTGTTATTTATAGTGAAGTAATTTCATAAAGTAAGGCAAGACAAGTTTATCTGTATAGCGCATTTCATGTAAAAGACAATTCAAAGTGCTTTACATACTGTAAAACATTAAAGCATTACAGCAAGTTGCAAAAGAAATGCATAAAAGAAATACATAAAAAGAATTTAAAAGCAAATTAAAAAATAAACTGAAGAGAAACCGAAGCAAGCTAAAACAGAATAAGAGGTAAAGTGCACAAAATAAAAGTTGCAGTGGGAGATTAACAATTGTTCTACTGAAACAGGTTTCTACAAAATCCTACGAGGTTTCTACAAAATTAACAAAAGCTATCTATAATGTTGTTGAGTGGCTACATAGCTCCTGTCTTCACTCTGTAAATTCAAGAAATCTGTCTGTCTGTGTGGCACGATCGTAGGACATCATAGGACGGCCTATGATGTCTGCATGCTGTCCTATGATGATCCTATGATCTCAGGCTACATAGGACTCGCGATGCCGTCAAATAGACAATAGGACTGGCTACCACCTGCCTTAATGTATTTTACGACTGGTGACCTATGATGTAGTGTCCTATGATGCCTGCCTTGATGTCTTTATGATGTCATATAGACCATCACTCACCAAAGAAGAGGTACTCATCACCCGATTGCGAATAGGGTACAGCACTTTAAACCACACCCACAATTCAAAATCACGTAAACTGTGGAATGGGAGTTGCCAGAAACAGGAAAGAGGAGATACTCATCACCCAATTAAGAATAGGACACACTAATTTAAACCAGACGCTACATAAATGGAGAGCAATAGAGTGAGGAGAACTGCTACACGTCAGGAAAGATCCCGTGAAGATGACACAGCTGAGGTTCCAGCAGTACCTCCCAGGCATGACTGTGTTGCAAGTCAGAAAAGATGCCGTGAAGATGAAACCCCTGAGGGAACAACACACTTGTCAGAGACAGGAGGAGACCCTTCACCAGCATAGGGTACGGCAGACAAGGGATGCACAGACAGACAGGAAATGTGTGGCAGTGCGCCATGCACGTGCTGAGTCACTTGAAGCCCGAAATGCCCACAAAGCGAGCAACGCTGCATGCCAGGCAAGACACAGACAAGCTGAGACCGAGGAGATGTGGAATAGTCGGCTGGCCGCCAATGCTGCACGCCAGGCAAGGCACAGAGAAGCTGACACTGAATAGGACAAACTACTTTAAACCACACCCATTCCAAGCAGTAAATCTGGAAATCTCACTCAGTAAGGCAGAAGGCACTCTATAAATTCAAGAAATCTCTGTGTGTGTCACCCAATTAAGAATAGGACACACCACTTTAAACCACACCCATTTGAAGCAGTACCCATGAAGAATGGCAGTCTACACTACAAATGTGTAAAATGCCAAGCAAAGCGCTGATTTTCTCCGGGTGCTCTGGTTTCTGGGTTTTGACGGGCATGCACGGGTCTTCCTGAACAGGATTCGAAAGCCACTTTTTGCTCAGATCTATTTTCATGATCCTGTCCATGAACTGGAATTACAATGCACCTATCCCTCAAGCAGTGGTCTGAACGAAGAAGAAGAAGAAGAAGAAGAAGACCCACCAGATGGAGAGCAATAGAATGAGGAGAATTGCTGCATGTCAGAAAAGATGCTGTGAAGATGAAACACCTCAGGTTCAAGCAGTGCGCCGTAGGCATGACTGTGAACAACACAGCCATCTCAGACAGGAGGAGACCCTTCAGCAATGGGCATGCAGAAATACTTGCTTATACTTGGTTTCTACGGGCATGGACAGAACAGTAATACGCAGGAGAAGAAGTAACAAGCAGGGGCAAACAGAGATGGCAGGGCATGGTTACAGAAAACGGGATGGGCGGGGCTGCACAGATAATCACACACAAGGGACCAGAGGGGAGACAAGACCAAGGCAATAATGATAATGATGATAATAATAATAATAATGCTGATAAAGTTAAACTAAGAGGAAGACCAATGAAGAAATAAATATGTAAGACGGAATAATAATAATAACAAACAATAATAGCAACCCAGGATAATAAGAATAAGGTGAAATACAGAAAATCCCAACTTAAAGCGAGGATGTGGGCTGGGACCCATGCCCTGGATATCACTGTATATATAATTCACCAAATCTCTGTCTGTCACAATGTCATGATGTCACAATCACAGGACTGGCTAAAAGATCATAGGATGTGCTATGAGATCAAAGGCAGGCTCCACTCACAATCATAGGATTTGCTATGACATCATCAAAAATCAAAGGCAGGTATTACTCATGATCACAGCACGCGCTATGACATTATCAAAGATCAAAGGCAGCCATCACAGATCAAAGGCAGGCATCAACAAACAAGTAGTGACGTCAGAGATCCAAGGCAGGTTTCACCATTGTTGCTGTTGCTATGGTAACAGTAACTTTCTACAGCCAGGCCGAAATGTTGGCTTACACTTGATTTCTATGGGCATGCACGGGCATGCACAGGTATGCACTAGTACTTTAAATTTTGAAAAGACTGTGACTATGTATTTCACAAACAGGTGTGAAGTCAGAGACCCTCCTGACATCATTGTAAATTGGCATATGATCAAAAATGTTGACGATTTCAGATACCTAGGTGTTACCGTTGATTCAGATCTTAATTTTAGAAATCATATTAAAAGAAACTGAGAAAGACTGAAATTTTACCTTTCAAATTACAGACACATAAGACATGCTCTTACTGCTGAGGCATCACACGCATACCTAAATGCAATGATTCTGTCACATCTTATGTACTGTATGACCAGCTGGTCTCAGGCATGTAAAACAACCTTAAGACCTCTTGAATCATTATATAAATATGCACTTAAGAGCCATGACAAAAAAACATGCCAATATCACCATTGTCACATTCTCAACAAATATGATATACTAAATTTTGAAAATCTGATCATGTACGCAAATGTCTGCCTACTGTTTAAAATCATTCACAATGCTGCTGCTCCTCCCCTAAAAAAAAATTTGTCACACTCGGCTCAGAAAAAACATCACGAGTCTCTCGATCTGTTACCGGGGGAGAATGCAGCATCCCTAAACGCAGGACAGCATTTGGTAAATCATCGTTCTCTTTTGTTGCCTTAAATCAATGGAACACCCTCCCAACTGAACTCATCACATGTACAGACTGTAAAACTTTTTCCTGTCATACCAAGCACTGGATACTGTCACAACAATCATGTAAACATTTGTGAGTTTGGTTAAGTGTATGTGAGCATGCTAGTGGATCTATTTTAATTTGAGGAGCTGGGAAATTAGATTTTAGCATATTGGGGGTATGTGTATGATGTTAACTGTACCTTCGCAATTTTGCACAATTGTGTGGTTTGATTGACTGTACTGTTTTGTATGTTTGTTTGTTTCTTTGTTTTGACTGTATCATCAACCTGCTCAGGGACTACGGGTGGAAAATAGCAACTCACTAAAACCTGGAACAATGCAGCTCTCTTTGTTTTAAGCAAGGCTGCTTTATTGTACATTGTCCCTGTTTAAATAAAACACAAATTACAAAGGCAGTGGCCAGTAAGAAGGTTTTTAACCTTGATTTAAAGCAGTTGAGAGTTTCAGCAGCCCTGATGCTTTCTGGGAGTTTGTTCCACATGTGAGGAGCATAAAAACCGAACACTGTCTCACAATGTTTTATTTTAACTCTGGGCACAGATAGTAGGCCTGCGCCTGATGAGCTGAGGGCTCTATATGGTTCATCGTGAACTGAGGACTGGAATTATATGATCTACTTTCTTGGTCTGCACTGGTTTTACTTGAGTGCAGTTTCTGACTCCTCTTACCCACATCTGGTCACAGTGAACAGAGCAGCTGTAAAGTTGCTGATACTTACGCTGACTGATATTTCTTCTGCTTGCTTTGTTCTGCTGCTTCCAGGCCAACGCTGCAGGAATCCAGGGGAACTTCTCAGGAGATCTGCTGCAGAGTGGAGGCATGCTCATTGTGGCCAAAGGTATGACCTATATGCAGGGAGACTAGTGAATGTGTGTCTGAGTATGAGAGGTTGGGATTTTTTTTTTTTATTATTTAAAGAGCCAGTGATAAAGTGATATCAACACTTGAACTTTGCTCATTAAAAACACAGGTAGAGTTTTAGTTGCAGTTTTACAGTCTCTCCTCTAGATGGCAGTACTGCACCATATTAGTTGACTGTAATCAGCGTCATTTTAATACACCATTCACAGTCACTATTTTATCATATTTATATAGAGAGAGATGGCTACTGTAGACAGAAATTGTGCTTCAGTGGAAGGTGGATTAGCTTGTGATATTAATTACTCAAATACAAATAAGGGTAGTCACCAAAAAACGCTCCTCTGTTTGGTGAAAACATGGTCCAGGGTGTTTGTTTTCAACTTTCCTACATGGGAAAACAACACAGTGGACCATTTTTTACCAACAGAAAGTTCAGTTCACTTTATTTATATAGCACCTTTCAAGCACATATGCAACCCAAGGTGCTTTACAGAACCTTAGTAAAACAGAAACACATAACACACGAAAAGGTAAGATGTTAAAATATTCAAAAATATGAAGGCAAGAAAGGAATTGATTAAAACAATTATAAGACAGTAACATAACAATAAAACAGTCAAAGTGAGAGTCAAAATTCCACGAACTGGAAATCAGTGAAAATAATAACATTACTAGTAATAACAATAAAGCTAATTGTAAGCTCTATCAAAAAGAAAAGTTTTAAGCTTGATTTTAAAAGAAGAGAGACTATCAGCATCCTGTACCCAGGTACAACCTGGTTCCACAGGAGAGTGGCCTGATAGCTGAAGGCTCTGCCTCCAAATTTACTTTTAAAAAAATCTGGAAACCACAAGTAAGCCTGCATTCTGAGAGCGAAGAGGTTTTGAAGGATAATATGGAACAATAAGGTCTTTAAGGTAGGAAAGGGCTTGGTTGCTGAGGGCTTTATAAGTAATGAGAAGGATTTTAAATTCTATTCCAGTGTTTCCTCTGGCTTAAAGACCTTGGCGCAGTGGCAACATATTTTTCCAGGGGAGGAAGGGCAGAAAGCACATGACACTCTTGTAACCAGAATATGTTAATTTTATAGTATTTATTTGTTTTTTTTAATTTTGCACAGTAACTTTGCACATGGAACTTACTATTTGAAGTACTGTACAACTGAGGCTTGAACGTTGGAATATTGGGCCAGTTGGGGTCCCACTCACACATCCTGTGTTTGGACTTTTTACTGGTGTCATCCTTCTCTCCTCCCTCTGCTCTCATCTCTCCTGGACCCTCTGCCTGAGCACTTTCCTCTCCTTGGCTCCTCTCTTCTGTCTCGTCTTGCCCTGTCTGAGCTCTGTCTAATTCAGGTTCTCTTTCTGTCTATGGTGGTATACAAACAGGTTAGAAAATACCAAGTGTCATGTTTTGTTCTGCAGGATTTTTTTTTGTCATGGTTTACATAAATAACAAAAATATGTGTGTTTTTTGTATTTTTATTCTGGTGTTTCTTTTTTTCCATTGAGAGAGTAGGGAAGGGGAAAAAACATTCACAATAGTAATTTACTCATGCATGCTTAAATTATATGATCAGAGGTGGGTATAGTAGCTAAAAATTGTATTCACGTAAAAGCAGTGCTTTGAAATTAATAATTAAAAGTAGACAACCAAAAATTTCTAGTTAAGGGTACAAAGAGCACCCACTTCAAAACTTGAGTAATGACTTCAGTCTTGAAGGTTTGAGGTTTTTCTCCAAAATTTATAACAATTTTCTTATAGTTTTCTACTTTTCTCTGTAAATTTATCTAAATTTGAAACCGTTTTCCTCAAATTTGTAATTTCTTCTTATAAAATTGACTTTTCTTGTACATTTGAGACTTTATTATAAATTTGTAGATTATTTTATGGCTAATTTTTGTCTATTTTTAAAATAAAATTACAGGTTTTTTAATAATTTTGAAACAGACTGTGGTATTTTTTTTTTAACTTTTTCCTTGTAACAATTTACATTTTTGACCATAATTTTGCAGAGCGAGAACAGAACAATAATTTAACTCTGATTTCAAAGAAAAAATATTGTATTTAATGAAATAAATTAACTTAAATGACCAAAGATGCAGTTATTTCTGTTATAATATTTCTATATATTTATAGGTTTTTTTTAGAACTCTCCTCACCACCCAGACAGCAGGAAAAACCTCCATTATTTTGAAATCCAAATGTTGGCATGTTTAGTTTGTCTCAAGGCTGTTGACGGATTAAAGTCAATGACTTGGTGAATTTCGGTCATCTTAACTTGCCAGGTACATAATATTGAACATAAATTAGTTAATTAATATTAACTAAGGTAAAGGTAAAACATCTCCTTTTTGTTGTCTGAAATAAGAAAAACAAAAAACTAATAATTAAAAAGAAGACAAAATACCTACTCAAGCTCCTAACCACACCTGTTAGCTAAGCGACTCTTCCATTATTGCTTCCGTTACCAGCGGGTTAAAACCATGATAAATGCCTTCACTGCTTTCATACCTCTTGTGCTTTTTTTCTGCATTTAAAGTACTTTAATAAGCTCATGTTTCTCTCGGACAGTGACGCTAGAGAGACACTCTGCCTGCCGACTGGAGCAGTCACGCGGGCACGGCGCTTCTGAACTCTGCGTGGATGACGGTCATGTGTTGCTCGTGTGCGCGCTTGCAGACCGTCATTCCTTCATATTTTTTTCTTAAATTTATATTTCCTCATTGAGTGGCGGCATAATTTCAAGTGTGGCGGGTCGCCACCCGGAAATGTTACCAGAGGAAACCCTGCTATTCTTAAATTTAACAGGGAGCCAGTGTAAAGAGGATAAGATGGGGGAAGTGTGATCTCTCTTAGTAGCGCCTGTCAGTACTCTGGCAGTAGTATTTTGAATTAGTTGAAGAATTTTGAGGGAATTGTTTGGACACCCAGCCAGCAGGGCGTTGCAGTAGTCTAGCCTAGGTGTAACAAATGCATGGACCAGTTTTTCAGCATCAGTTTGAGACAGGATGTTCTTGATTTTTGCAATATTGCACAGATGAAAGAAAGCAGCTCTAGACATATGTTTAATGTCATGAACCTGGCTTTGGTGGTTCCAAAGCCAGTTCTGACCTAGGGTTGTTTTGCCCTATTTTCCATCAGGCGCTGTAGGGAGCTATTTGGGTCCTTCGCTCCCTGACAGCTTGGGCATGCCTCCTCCTCCTGTCAGTGCCATCAGCTGTGTCTTATTGGGTGTTCTCTCACACACACACACACACACACACACTCTCTCACACTCCGTTCATTCCCATTCACACTCTCAGACACTCACTCATGCACACCTGGGATTAGTTATGTTCAGCCCACGCTTCCTCACACTGGCGGTCTCTTCTCTTGTTAGTATCATTATTACATAAATGCTGCATTAGTAGGAAGAGACCGTCAGAGCATTCAGCTTCATACATGGCAGTGTATTCCTCCGTGTATGTTTGTTTCAACTTCCTTCGGTTACATTCAGCCTGACGTCATCGTGTTTTCTAACATTTTAAGATTGTGGATTTCCTTGATGTTAGCGGCTGACCCTGCCTCACCCCCTAATCCACCGGACTACACGTACAGCCCTGGATCGTTCCAGCCATAAGTACACGTTTGCCTTTCTCTTCAGCACTAGGCATTCCCTCTCCCAGGCTGTGGAACATCCAGGTGGCGTCCCTGTATGTCTGGTGGCCTCAAGCTCATCATTCCAACCCTCTGTAATTAGCGTGGTCATTACTGGACTGTTATTTTTGGTGTTTGTGCCAATAAAGTGCATGTTCTACTCCAGCAATTGGGTTTTTCATTTCTTCCTTCGTGCGCAGTGTAATAGCGCAGGGGGAATCATAACAGTTTAATGTGTGAATTAAAAGACAAATCCTGATCGAAAATTACTCCAAAGTTCCTTACAGTAGTACAGGATGCCAAGGTAAAGTTATCCAGTGTAACTACAGTGGCGTGAAAAAGTGTTTGCTCCCTTCCTGATTTCTCATTTTTTTTCGTATGTTTGTCACACTTAAATGTTTCAGATCATCAAACAAATTTAAATATTAGACAAAGATAACACAAGTAAACACAAAATGCAGTTTTTAAATGAAGGTTTTTATTATTAAGGATAAAAAAATCCAAACCTACATGGCCCTGTGTGAAAAAGTGACCCCCCCCCCGTTAAAACATAAATTAACCCTTTGAAGGTGTAGAATTTTTGTCAGGAAAATGCAGTTTGACCTCAAACTTTCAAATGACAATAGCTTCAGAACGGTAATAGTTAGAGGCAAAGTCCCAAATACAAAAATGTTGCAGAGGAACCCAAGTGTCTGCCAAGTGAACTTGCATCCATGCATAGTGCATAATTGGACCTAATTTGCATATTGCAACAATCCAAATTTTATTATAACACTATAGCTTCACAACGGTAATAGTTAGAGGCAAAGTCCCAATTACAAAAATGTTGCAGAGGAACCCAAGTGTCTGCCAGCTGAACTTGCATCCATGCATTGTGCATAATTGGACCTAATTTGCATATTGCGACAATCCAAATTTTTACAACACCACAGCTCCAGAACGGTAATAGTTAGATGCAAAGTCCCAATTACAAAAATGTTGCAGAGAAACCCAATTGTCTGCCAAGTGAACTTGCATCCATGCATTGTGCATAATTGGACCTAATTTGCATATTGCAACAATTCAAATTTTATTATAACACTATAGCTTCAGAATTACAGTTAGATGCAAAGTCCCACTTATAAAAGTGTTGCAGAGGTACCCAAGTGTCTGCTAGGTGAACTTGCATCCATGCATTGTGCATAATTGGACCTAATTACCGCTCCGGAAAAGCGGTAGAAGATGTATGGATGGACAATTTTTGTTTCACACACTATTACCACATGGCCTTTTGTCCCATCATTGACAAAATTACTAAAAATCATTCAAAACAAAAACAATTTTGGTGTCACACTGTCACCACATGGCCTTTTGTCCCTTCATTTGCCGCTTCATCTTCTACCGCTCCGGAAAAGCGGTAGAAGATGGATGGATGGACAATTTTTGTTTCACACTTTGTCAACACATGGCACTTTTGTCCCTTCATCTTCTACTGCTACGGAAAAGCGGTAGAAGATGGATGGATGGACAATTTTTGTTTCACAAACTGCTACCACATAGCCTTTTGTCCCATCATTGACAAAATTACTAAAAATCATTAACCCCCCCCCCCCCCCCACAAATCTCATGGCACATTTGTTTCACACTAAACTAAAATGAAGCAAATGAAACACAGTTTATGCAACAAATATGTACCTGTTTGTTTCGTCGGTCACAAGCATCCAGAATTCCGGAGTCCAAAAAAGCGACACAAAATCAATGGCGGGCGCAGATGACAGGTCCTTCTCTCCACGATATCCAACTGGCTGTTCAAATGCTTTCAGCCACGGCTGATAAACTTCTTCATCTTTAAGAAGCTCCCAGCCGTCAGTGTCCAAACCTCCTGCCACATCGCCACTACCAATTGTCCTGCCACCGCACACACGTCGATGTGCACCAGCAGTGCGCTCTTGCCCAGCCAAACGTCGCCCACGGGCTGCTCTGGACCTTTTCGCTTCTCGACCACGGTTTGGCAAAGCAGAACTATCTGCAGATGAGGCTCCTGTGCCATTTTGGGCACGGCTGGACACAGAAAACGCAGCTGCAGCATCGCGCGCAAGATGTCCGTCTCAACTTTCACAAGAACTGCTTGCACCATTGTCCAAAGGCACATAATCACAGCTGGACTCTAACGCAGATGGTGAACTAGGGCTAAGCTCTCCCTCTAACCCAGGAGTGGTGAATACCAGTGCTAATACCTCTTCAGCTGAGAGCGTTTTCCTCGCCCTTCTGTTTCCTCCTGTCAAACAGCAGAATGAAATGGGGCGGGCTTCAAACGCTGATTTGAGCTACTTATTGCATTGGACCATTTCCAGTTCTCACGGTAAATGAAAAGCCACACCTCTAATAAAGGAATCTGAATCTCTGCCACCAAGTGGTGTTAAAAGGTTTGTACATTTCACACTCTATTCAGCTGTACAGGCTTTGTTTAGACTGATCAGCTGACAGGCGCAGAAGTGCGCCATACACACTCAAAGGGTTAACTGTGTTTTATCACATCCTTGGAAAGCTGAGTTCAATTTCTCTAGCCACATCAAAGTCTGATTACTGCCACACCTGTTCTAAATCAAGAAATCACTTAAATAGGACCTGCCTGACAAAGTGAAGTAGACCAAAAGAGCCTTAAAAGCTAGACATCATGCTGCGATCCAAAGAAATTTAGAAACAAATGAGAACCAAAGTAATTGAGAGCTATCAGTCTGGAAAAGCTTATAAAGCCATTTCTAAAGCTTTGGAACTCCAGCAAAACACAGTGAAAGCTATTATCCACAAATGGCGAAAACATGGAACAGTGGTGAACCTTCCCAGGAGTGGCCGGCTGACCAAAATTACCCCAAGAGCGCAGCGATGACTCATCCAAGAGGTCACAAAAAACCCCACAACAACATCCAAAAAACTGCAGGCCTCACTTGCCTCAGTTAAGGTCATTGTTCACGACTCCACCATAAGAAAGAGACTGGGCAAAAATGGCCTGCATGGCAGAGTTCCAAAATGAAAACTACTGCTGAACCAAAAGAACTTAAAGGCTGCTCTCAGTTTTGCCAGAAAACATCTTGATGATGCCCAAGACTTTTGGGAAAATACTCTTTGGGCTGACGAGACAAAAGTTGAACTTTTTGGAAGGTGTGTGTCCCATTAATTCATGTCAGTTCAGGCATTGGTTTGCTTGCTACCAGATAACCATGAAAACCGGTACTACTTGTCTCATGGGTCGGGCCATCAGCAACTCAACCGGCAACCCCGCCCTTCTGAGGGTGTGGAGGGTGAAACTGGGCATCCTGGCAGAACTAAAAACAATATCTGTCACAGGTCTGTGGTGGACCATTCCACGTCACACGGGGTGAGACTGGACATCCTGGCAGATAAGCACATCTGTCGCAAGGTCTGTGGTGGACTTTTGCCAGTTGGTGCATTATGACATGCACTACACAAAGAGCAGAGGTAAACAAACCTATCTTCTGGTCAGTCACTGCAACAGATACTGGAGTCAGTTTGTCTTGGCTTGTCCTTGCCACTGATAATACTCCAAGGGAGCTGAGAGGGTAATTGGGGTCTCCCTCCCCTCTGTCCAAGAACTTTTTCAGAACCGTTGTAGGAGCAGGGCACTGAACATTGTCAAGGACCGTTCTCACCCTCTGCATAAACACTTTGAACTTCTGCCATCTGGCAAACAATTCCGGAGCATCAGAGGTAGAACCACCAGACTGATCAACAGCTTCCTTCCACAAGCTGTTAGGATGCTGAACAGTTGATCCGGAATCTCTCATATACACTACCGCACCTACGGACATTATGTACATTATTTGTATATTATAGTTAGTTAGTGTTTCAAGTATGTCTTAGGAATGTGTGAATGGATGTGGTGGGGTGGGGGGTGAAGATATGTGTGAGTGTGTCTTAAATCATGTTCTTTTACTTATATGAATGCCGAGAGAAACGCAATTTCATCTTGCCTGCACTACAGTTGTATGTACAGCAATATGACAATAAAGGTTGATTTGATTTTGATTTGATTTGAATGTGCCGCTAGTCCAGCAAAAGCTAGCAGTACTCAAATACTTTGCAAGCAGTTTCATGAAATGGTCAGTCAGAAAGCAACTCATACCGGCTCGGATGTCGCCCGGGTTAACAAGGTCAGGAGTTCCTGGCAGCGGAGGGCGAAGGACAGAGCTGCGTGGAGGAATCTGATCAGACCTAAATGGTTGTCGCCCCCGACAGACTGCGATGATGATGATGTGTCCAATTACATCCGGCGTAAAAGTAACACAGCATTTCAGAAAAGGAACATCATACCAACAGTAAAATATGGTGGTGGTAATGTGATGGTCTGGGGCTGTTTTGCTGCCTCAGGACCTGAAAGACTTGCTGTGGTAAATGGAACTATGAATTCTGCTGTCTACCAAAAAATCCTGAAGGAAAATGTCTGGTCATCTGTTCGTGACCTCACGCTGAAGCGCACTTGGGTTCTGCAGCAGGACAGTGATCCAAAATACACCAGCAAGTCCATGTCTGAATGGCTTAAGAAAAACTAAATGAAGACTTTGAAGTGGCCTAATCAAAGTCCTGACCTGAATCCGATTGAGATGCTGTGGCATGACCTTAAAAAGGCAGTTCATGCTCAAAAACCCTCCCATGTGGCTGAATTATAACAATTCTGCAAAGATGAGTGGGCCAAAATTCCTCCACAGCGCTGTAAAAGACTTATTGCCAGTTATCGCAAACGCTTGATTGCAGTTGTTGCTGCTAAGGGTAGGCCAACCAGTTATCAGGTTTAGGGGACAATCACTTTTTCACACAGGGCCATGTAGGTTTGGATTTTTTTCCCTTTAATAATAAACACCTTCATTTAAAAACTGCACTTTGTGTTTACTTGTGTTATCTTTGTCTAATATTTAAATTTGTTTGATGATCTGAAACATTTAAGTGTGACAAACGTATAAAAAAATGAGAAATCAGGAAGGGGCAAACACTTTTTCACATCACTGTATATGGTTAGACAGGGAATCTCTGACTTTTTTAGGGCCAAAAACCATTACCTCACTTTTGCTTGAATTTAACGTAAGGAAGTTTCCAGTCAATGCCAGTTACCAGGGCAACGTGGTGGCGGATTGGTTAGCACTGCGGCAGCACAGCAACTCACCCTTGGCCAGGGGATCCTGGGTTCAACCAGCCCCCGACCAACAGTGATCTGTTTGGAGTTTGCATGTTCTCCCCGTGTCTGCGTGGGTTTACGCTGGGATTTCTCCGGTTTCCTCCCGCATGCCAAAAATATGCAAATTAGGTTAATTGGCATCAAACTGGGGATTCTAAATTGTCCTTAGGTATGACTGTGAGAGTGAATGGTTGTCTTTCTGTCTGTGTTGGCCCTGCGATGGATTGGCGATCTGTCCAGGGTGTACCCTGCCCTCCTCCCCAACCCTCCTTCCTCCTTGTAAATTTCACCACTGTGGGACTATTAAAGGATTATCTCATCTCATCTCAACTGTCCTCGGATTAATGCCTCTAACAGAAAAAGAACAGCTGAGTGTTCATTTTTTATTACCCCACACTGTGCGTGGCATCCACACCGAAACGCACACATGCTCCCTGTTCATTCATTCATTCATTCCTCTAAAAGATTCATACATTAATGCCCAATCTATAGATTCCAACAGTAAAATAAGCAATTAAAATGAGTATAAGATAAGATAAGATAAGCCTTTATTAGTCCCACAATGGGGAAATTCCAGGATTGCAACAGCACAGGGATAGCAACACTCAGAGCAACATTCAAGAAGACAAGAAAAAAACAAGAGCAGCGAATATACATATGTACATATAAATATATAAACACACAGTGCGGAGCATTGTAGCTAGATGGAATAAATATATAAATATATAAACACACACAGTGCGGAGCATTGTAGCTAGATGGAATGAACAGCATAACCGTCTACTTAGTTATCCTACATGGTATGATTATGTACCCATACATATTGTTACCCTCCGTAGCAACCGGTATTGTCCTAGTTGTATACCGGAGGGGACCATTGTGCAAGTCTATTGTGTCTTTTGCATTCAATACTATTAGGTTGTCACGTTTTTTTGCTATCTCTACGAGCAGCCCTGCTTAGGTTATACAGTCTGACAGCCGTAGGTAGGAAGGACCTGCGAAACCTCTCGGTTGCGCACCTAGGATGATGTATGTGGATGGAATAAAAAACTATTTAGTGTATCATCATATTATAAATAAAATGATGGGTGATTAGGTTATAACTGTTACAACTCTCTTAATTAAAATAACAGAAAATCCTAGCATATGCTGTTTCCTCCTGAGATCCTGTCAGTCGAACCTGCGGGATTTCAAAACACACCACTGAAATAGCATTAACCAATGCACTTCTGACGACAGACCTCCTTTTTCCTTATCAAAAGCACGTTTTCATAAAATGCACCATAATACCGATGCATGTGAAATGAGCCTCTGCCTCCCAGTGCAAAGCTGGCACACTGTCTACTGGTAATTACCTCCACCAGGGATGTAATGTAATCGGGGCGGTTTGTCTGTTTGTAAGTATGATTACGCAAAAACTAATGTAGCTTCTCACAGTGTGTTAGCAAGAATCCTCCAAAACTACTGGATAGACTTTGATACAGTTTTCACTAGAACTGGCTCGTGGCCTATACGTGAACCCATTACATTTTGGAGGTGATCATGAGGGACAGAAGGAGCCTTTGTGGAGGTATGCACTCTCTGAGTGCTTTTCTAGTTAGATGGTGTGACACAGTGTAAAAAACAGACAATGCACTGACAGAAACTAACAAAACACTGGCGTAAAGTGGGAAATGTGGGGCAAATGTCCACTGTTGACTGTCAAAATAAGGTTCTTGTAAACCTAGCATTTACTTACTTGTAAATTTATGAGAGATAATGTACTAAAGAAATATCCAGACAGTTGGAGTTGTGAGCATTTTTATGTGGGCATGTCTCTGAAGATTTGAGTTGAATTATCTTTTTTTTACTTAGTAATGCAACATTTAGTCTGTAATTTGTGTTAAATGATTATTATTTTTTTCCCTCTTTAAAGGTGGGGAAAAGGTGTTGCTGCACTTTATTCAAGATTCACCGGGAGACCTGGTACCTCTGGAGGACATTTCCAAAGCTCTGGGTATTTCAGCTACAGTAAAAGCAGGACAGAAACCAGTGGTAAGATGTCAAACACTTTCTTAAACTTTATTCTGTCAATATATGCCCAGAGGTGGGTAGAACAGCCAGAAATTGTACATGAGTAAAGCAGTGTTGCCTTATAGAATAGAATGGGCTTTATTGTCATTATACAGTTGTACAGTACAATGAAATTGTGGGTGTTCCACCAGGCTACTGCGCAATAAAGTAACAGAGAAGGATTAGTTAAAACATGGTTACAGAACACACAATTAAACACACAACTGAAATAAAAATAGGCCACGATTCTGGAAATATACACAGGTATGGTAGTGGCTTCACAGATGGAACTATGTACAGTATACAGTGGTACCTCTACTTACGAAATTAATTCGTTCCGGAAGTATTCTCGTAACGTGAAAATTCCGTAAGTAGAGGCGCGTTTTACATGTAAATGCCGTAATCCGTTCCAAGCCCCCCAAAATTCGGGCATAAATTTTTTATAAATCATAAAAACGCATCAAAACATGTAACAAATACATTTTACAATTAGATTACTGCACAATAAACATAAAATGAGAGTTTAAAATGAGAGAAAGAATAATAAAAGAGAATAATAAAAGAGAAAGAATAATACCTTCACGAGGTCATTAAAGATGGCGGTCACCTTTTCACAAATTATGGCCTCGGTCACTGTGTCACCAGCTATCTCTTTCTCCTTTATCCACACGAGTAACAACCTCTCCATCTCATCGTTCACAGCCGACCTCCTCTTCGAAATGACAGAGAGGCCTTTGGAAGGAGTCACAGCTTTAAGGGCTTCCTTTTGTTTTAATACCGTGCTGATCGTTGATGTATTACGGCCATACTCTTTGGCGAGATCAACCAAACGCATCCCCTTTTCATACCTTTCGATTATCTCCTTCTTTGTTTGTATGGACAAAAAAACTCTCTTCTTCCTTTCTCCTTTTCCACTTATCTCCGTCACTTTCTTGGGGCCCATAGCGAATAAATGTCAATTCTTTCTGTAATTTCTGTACTGTACACACACGTAAAACTGCCCGAACACTTCGTGGCCAATGGGATACCAGGAAGATGCTAGGCGATAGCCAATGGCAGAGCAGCTACAGGTATGTTTACGTTCGGTAAACTACGGGAGCTGCGAGGAGCGCGTACTTTTTTGCCTTTCGTATCCTGAAATTTCGTTCGTAACAAGAGGCAATATTTTCCCGTTGAGGCGTGTCGTAACCTGAAAATTCCGTATGTAGAGACGTTCGTAAGTAGAGGTACCACTGTATAAGAGTGTGGAGTGCAGAACACACAATTGAACACACAATTGAGTAAAATGGCCCAAGGAAAATATACATAGTAGTGGTTTCACAGATGGGTCAATATACATGAAAGTGCAGAGTACAAAGACAGGTGTGTTATTGTGATTACTAAAAAAGTCCTCGGTTCTGTGCATGTGAGCATTCAGAGGCAGGGAGTAGGGCCTTTAACTTATGAAGTTAAATATGATAAGATAGTCCTTGATTGATCCCCATGCTGAGAAATTCAGGTGTTACAGCAGCAGGAAGTCAGAGACGGTAGATATAATAGATGAAAAGCATTAAGTATGTTAAATACTGTATGTGAGTGATAAGTCAAAAGAAACAATACTACAGATACAGTGGTATCAGCATTATGATGCTGCAAGAGAACAATACTACAGATGCAGTCTAGGGCTGTAACTAACAATTATTTTTGAAGTCAACTAATCTAATGACTATTTTTTTGATTAGTCGACTAACTGCAATTATTTCTGTCATGTCCACCATCTTTGCTTCCTGTTAGCACAGCTCATGTTCGGGGCTCCAGGTCATGTTTAACCTCACCTGTTTAAGCCTGCACACCTGTGAAAATCACTTTGTTGTCAGTTTCTGTCTTAATATAACATAGTCTATTATAAAAAGTTCCCATAGCTAAATAGAATAATGACCCATGAAGCAAGTTGGAAACTTCAACTTGACAGCTTAATAAAAAGTCTTTGGAGCAACACAATTAAATAACAGAAATTAAAAGGCAGTCTTTTAACCCAAAAATAAAGTGCAAAAACTAAAATAAGCAGCTTCTGCTGCACCATGGAAAGCTGTTGTAACTCTCCGTGTTCAAAACAAACTAGACAGTACAGTTGATTCTCCAATTGATGACATTAGTCACTATGGGGGCAGGCCAAAACGAATGTTTATGATCCTGCAGAACTCAGATTTGGACTGGGTAACCTTTTTTGCCTGTTCAGATGTTACACCCAGCAGGTTGCTAATCTTCAACCAGGGATCTCTATAATATTTCTTTGACGGCAATGCAAATAAAGCCGTTTTCGTAAGACTGGTGTTTTCACCCCTACACACATGAGCACTCCACTTGAGATACTGCACTGTGATAAAATCTCTGACAGCCACAGTCTTTGTCAATTTAAAAATATCTTCATTGGAATAAACGAAGTGAAATGCGTCTTCCTTATCATCACAAGCCTTCCGGTGCCAACCTTCTTTCACCATACTTCTCAGGCATTGTGCCCAGCATACTTCAAGTTTGGGAATTTGCCTCTCATTAGGAAACCACGCTTGAGTGCCATAGACAAGTCTAGACTGAACGCACGCTTCTACGATCTTTCGTCTCGTGTACATGGATACCCTGCAATCGGTCAGCACATTACGTAGCTCATTGAACTTAGCTGTTGCACTGGCCACACGTTGTTCGGTAAACACCATGAGTAACATTAAAATCCATAAAAGTAAAAAAGAAAACAGTCCATCTTATTAAAACCTTTCTCGTCTGTAAGTTTAAAAATTCAATTAAGCTTCAGATGAAAATAAAAAAAAACTTTTTCCAGTCCAAACTAACAATTTGCAAATGTTTTAAGTTACAGTGCAGGAATGTCAACCTTCACTACACATACAGTGAAATATTTAAGCCGTTTTAATTTATTTTTTATGATTATAGTTACAGTTTTTATAAATTAAATTACAAATCATGGTATTGTAACTAATGTACTGAAGTTCAGAATGAGGGTTGATATTGCCACGACAAAGAGGGAAGATAAGAGAGTAAGTAAGCCACTCATGTAATTCACAAATTTAGTGCACTTTACACGCTAGCCAGCAGAACTGAAACGACTCAGCTGTCAGCAGCCATCATCAAAGACAGATTATTGTCTGACAGGTAAACTAACATAAGCAGCACATGCTAACAGTTTAATCAGTTTTCTAAAGCTGAGACAGTCGCTCATTGAAAATAAGAAGCACTAAATTTACTCGCTAAAACTCACTAACGATGTTTTCAGTGGAATAAAATTATAAATTCTCTGAAATGATCAGATTCAGTTTTTTCTGTTAAGCGTAAACAGACACATTTTTAAACAGGATTTAAATTAGGGAAATTAGAAGTAACTCAAAGGGCCCTATTTTGACGGTCATCAGTGGATTTTTCTGCCAGACTTTCTGCCGTACGTCAGTGTTTTTGTTAGTTTCGTTCAGCGTATTGTCTGTGTTATGCCTTGAGTCACGCTGTCTAATTACCAGTAGACAGTGCATCAGCTTTGCGCTGAGAGGTGGAGACTCATTTCAGAGAGGTGTGGTGGTGCTAGGGCTGTGTGATATGAAAAAAATTCCAGTCGCGATAAAGTTTTTTCCCATATTGATCGATATACGTAGATATATATTGTGATACGAATCACATTACTCTTTCTGTCAAGCTTAAAGGTTTCTTTTTACTCCAAAGTAAAGTAGTCCTATATTTCATTACATTTTCAATAAGTCCTTACAGACACAACATGTGCCTAAGATCTGGAAAGAAGCCGTGGTTGTTCCTGTTCCAAAATCCAGCTGTCCTGAAACGGTAAACGACTTTAGACCAGTTGCTTTGACTTCAATTTTAATGAAAATTTTTGAAAAACTGGTCAGATGTGAGGTCCTAAAGCAGACTGAGCATGCATTGGATCCTCTGCAGTTTGCCTATAGGCCTCACAGAGGAGTGGAGGATGCCACTGTCACTCTGTTTAACATGCTTTTTAAACATCTGGATTTTAATGGGACACACGCCAGACTTTTATTTGTGGACTTTTCCTCCGCCTTTAATACAATCCAACCTCATATCTTAGTTGAAAGGCTCCTGCAACAATTTGATTTGTGCAATAATCTGGTGGGTTGGATTCTGGATTTCTTAACCAACAAGACGCAGAGAGTAAGGGTCAATGGTATGTTGTCTGACCTAAAGTGCTCTTCTACTGGCTCTCCTCTGGGGTGTGTGTTGTCACCACTACTCTTCATCCTGTACACAAACATGTGTCGGAGCAGACATGACAACAGACACATTATAAAGTATGCTGATGACTCAGTTATTGTCAGTCTCCTCCAGGATGGTGAGAGTGGCCACGGCCCAGTAGTTGATAATTTTGTTCACTGGTGTGAGGATTCCTACCTGCAGCTGAATACGACAAAAACTAAAGACATGATTATTGACTTTAGGAGCTAAAATCCCAGGCACAAAGTCACCGTACTAAAAGGCCAGACCACCGAATGTGTACAATCCTACAAATATCTTGGGATGATTATTGATAGTAATTTAAACTTTGAAGAGAACTGTGAAAGGGTGTGCAAAAAGAGTTAGCAACATTTGCATTGCTTGAGAAAACTTGCACGCTTCCAAACTGACCGAACCATAATGACAGTGTTTTATCGGGCTTTTATTGAATCTGTTTTATCCTTTTCTTTAGTGTCATGGTTTGGGCAGATAAAATTGAAACAGAGGAAATCCTTGGATCAGGTAGTTAGATGGTCCAGTCGTTTGCTTGGTGAGCCACAGCTGAGCCTGACATCCCTGTACACCAGACAAGTACAGAGGATGGCTACCTCCATTTTAAATGATGACTCCCACCCTTTGCACTGCAACTTTCAGCTTCTTCCCTCCAGACGGAGGTTTGCTGTCCCAAAAAGTAGAACCCAGCGCTACAAAAACAGCTTTGTCCCTGCTGCTGTCAAAGAGTTGAACAAGCTGTAACAATATATTGCACATAATTTAGGTACCTATTTATTAACTCCATTTTATATTTACTTATTTTTGTAGGATGTTACTTGGGTTCTAAATATATTATTGGGTTTTAGACCTTTGAGTTTTTAACCTCTTTGACTAGTTTTTAACTTTTAATATGACCCTGCTCTCTTACCTCTGGTTTTTCTCCCATCTCTTTGTCTTTTTATACCTTGATTGATGGAGCCTTGAGTACTCTTATCATGTTTATAGTCAGCTTCATATGTGCCTGTGTTTGTGTCTATGTTGAATGTAATTTGTGGCTTGTAAATATGGATGTCACCAGACTGCAAAACAAATCTACTTACAGGTACAAATAAAGTAACCTGAACCTGAAAGTGAGATGTGAAGCGATAACAAAATAAATGTTAAATATTTATTTTCTGTCAGAAGTTGAACTTGACAAATGTAGTGTAGAACATTATGCAACTGTATTTCAAATAATAATAAAACGTAAATAATTATAAAACATAAAATATAAATCCGAGATCGCGGATACAAGCGGCTGAAATGAGCTTTCTCCGTAGGATTGCTGGACTCACCCTCAGAGATAGGGTGAGGAGCTCAGTCATCCGGGAGAGGCTCAGAGTAGAACCGCTGCTCCTCCACATTGAAAGGAGTCAATTGAGGTGGTATGGGCATCTGATTAGGATGCCTCCTGGACGCCTCCCACTTGAGGTGTTTCAGGTACGTCCCACTGGGAGGAGACCCCGGGGCAGACCCAGGACTCGGTGGAGAGACTATGTCTCCCAGCTGGTCTGGGAACGCCTTGGTATCCCCTCTGAAGAGCTGGAGCAGGTGGCTGGGGAGAGGGAAGTCTGGGCTTCTCTGCTTGAACTGCTGCCTCCGCGACCCGGACCTCTGGAAAAGCGGTAGAAGATGGATGGATGGATGGATGGATAAAATATAAATATTTTATAATACTCTGCTCATCAACTTACTGATAGCTGAGTGAAGTACATGCCCAAAGCACTGCAGCCTTTGTCCCACTGTCTGTCATGATACAGACTTGTTTGACTTCACTCATTCTCCAGGATGGAAGTGCTTCAGTCAGTCCTAAATGACTTCACCTGTATGGTCTTCAGGAAAGTTTGAAGACATTTGCTTTTCAAATTCCAATCTTGATCAGTGAAGTGGGCAGTAAGGCTCATATAGAGTGCATCCAGAAAGTATTCACAACGCTTTACTTTTTCCACATTTTGTTATGTTACAGCCTTATTTCAAAAGGGATTAAATTAATTTTTTTCCCTCAAAATTCTACACACGATACCCCATAATGACAACATGAAAAAAGGTGTTTGTTTTTTTTGTTTTTTTTTTAGATTTTTGCAAATTTATTAAAAATAAAAAACTAAGAAATCACATGTACATAAGTATTCACAGCCTTTGCCATGAAGGTCAAAATTGAGCTCAGGTGCATCCTGTTTCCACTGATCATCCTTGAGATGTTTCTACAGCTTCATTGGAGTCCACCTGTGGTAAATTCAGTCGATTGGACATGATTTGGAAAGGCACACACCTGTCTATATAAGGTCCCACAGTTGACCGTGCATGTCAGAGCACAAACCAAGCATGAAGTCAAAGGAATTGTCTGTAGATCTCCGAGACAGGACTGTCTTGAGGCACAAATCTGGGGAAGGGTACAGAAACATTTGTGCTGCTCTGAAGGTCCCAATGAGCACAGTGGCCTCCATCATCCATAAATGGAAGAAGTTTGGAACCACCAGGACTCTTCCTAGAGCTGGCCGGCCATCTAAACTGAGCGACTGGGGGAGAAGGGCCTTAGTCAGGGAGGTGACCAAGAACCCGATGGTCACTCTGTCAGAGCTCCAGCATTCCTCTGTGGAGAGAAGAGAAGCTTCCAGAAGGACGACCATCTCTGCAGCAGTCCACCAATCAGGCCTGTATGGTGGAGTGGCCAGACAAAAGCCACTCCTTAGTAAAAGGCACATGGCAGCCCGCCTGGAGTTTGCCAAAAGGCACCTGAAGTACTCTCAGACCATGAGAAACAAAATTCTCTGGTCTGATGAGACAAAGATTGCACTCTTTGGCATGAATGCCAGGCGTTATGTTTGGAGGAAACCAGGCACCGCTCATAACCATGCCAGTGGTGGTGGCAGCATCATGCTGTGGGGATGTTTTTCAGCAGCAGGAACTGGGAGACTGGTGAGGATAGAGGAAACATGAATGCAGTAATGCACAGAGACATCCTGGATGAAAACCTGCTCCAGAGCACTCTTGACCTCAGACTGGGGTGATGGTTCGTCTTTCAGCAGGACAATGACCCTAAGCACACAGCCATGATATCAAAGGAGTGGCTTCAGGACAACTCTGTGAATGTCCTTGAGTGGCCCAGCCAGAGCCCAGTCTTAAATCCAATTGAACATCTCTGGAGAGATCTGAAAATGGCTGTACACTGACACTTCCATCCAGCCTGATGGAGCTTGAGAGGTGCTGCATAGAGGAATGGGCCAAACTGCGCAAAGATAGGTGTGCCAAGCTTGTGGCACCATATTCAGAAAGACTTGAGGTTGTAATTGCTGCCAAAGGTGCAGCAACAAAGTATTGAACAAAGGCTGTGAATACTTGTGTAAATGTGATTTCTTAGTTTTTTATTTTTAATCAATTTGCAAAAATTTCAAAAAAAAATTTTCACATTGTCATTGTTGGGTATTGTGTATAGAATTTTGACAAAAAAAAAAATTATCCCTTTTGGAATAACTCTGTAACATAACAAAATGTGGAAAAAGTGAAGTGCTGTGAATACTTTCCGGATGCACCATATGGTTCAGATGTGTGACTTGATCACTGATCTGACGTAGTAGCGAAATATGGCAGACTTTGCAGCTGCTTTTCAGCCATTTCGACAATGACATTAATGTCTGTTGGACATTAATGTGTCAAACACTAAAGCAATGATTACACAGGGTTACAAAAATAATTTTTTTGTAAGTTGTCTGTATTTTCTCAACTGATTTAAGACAATTTTGTACCGCTGAATCCGAAAATACATCCGTTTCTCTCGATCAGGTGCTAAGTAAAAACCTGTACTTACTTACAGGGATGGCAATTTTCCGCCGATCCGCGGATTTCCGCCGATTTATTTTCAGATTTATCATTTCTGTGAATCGTCTGAATCCGTTGAGAAAATTTTAGGGGGGGTAAGGTACCTTATTGTTACCGATTTTAGCGAAAATCAGCACGATTACATAAGCACTCGGCGCTTCCCTGGGTCAAGTCTCCTGCGATAACCCGGATGTTATGTACTCAAGCTACTGCTGTATTGTAAACAGCCCTGCGATTGGATAGTTGCAAACGATTGGACCAATCAAATGGCTCGTTGTATGCTTTGTCAAAAATTCATGGCGGCTTGTTCTCAGGGATGTGATTTTTCCGGTAATTCGCCGAATTCCACTTTATTTTATCTTCCAGGAAGATAAAGTACGTTAAGTACGTTAGCGGCTTGTGGTCCACGAACGCAGTGAAGGTGCACCCTTTCAGGCAGAACTGGAAGTGGCGTATGGCCAGGTGGAGAGCCAGTAACTCTCTGTCGAACACGCTGTGTTTACGCTCACTGTCGTGCAAAGACCTGCTAAAAAAAAAGGTGAGCGGCTGCCAAGAACCGGCAACGCATTGCTCCACGACGGCCGCTATGCCCATGTCCGAGGCGTCGGTAGTGAACGCTGTTTTAACCTCAGAACGCTTGCTCCCGTTCAGAAGTCCAGTCGACTCTGTCCGCCGGTTTCCGTTTCTTGAGTGCGGCGTACAACGGCTGTATGAGCTGGGCTGCGCGGGGGAGGAAACGGTTATAAAAGTTAACCATCCCCAAAAACTCCCGCAGCGCCCTGACATTGATGTTGAGGAGAAAAAAATAGCAAAACAATTTAGTTACATTACTTTTATGATTCCAAACAGTTTGAAATTGACAGTGCACAGTGGACATTGACTCATAACTTTTGAATATTTCTAAGACTTGGCTGCATCAGTGATTGTGCAAAATGAACAGCTCAAGACTCAATGGAGATTGAAACTGGTGATCTGAAATGAATGCTGAAATTATAAAAAGTAATGGTATGTTGGAATTTTATTTCTATTATGGAATAGATAAAATTAACTGATTTTGATTTGATCAAGTGTTAAAGCATGTGATGGATAATGCTTGTTGGAATATTTTAGGAATGCTATCTTCTTGGAACATAAGTCAATATTATACAGTAATAAGTGGCATTCAGCTGTTTGTTTTATGTCATTTAAGCACAGTTCTGGTACTTAAAAATCATAAAAACCCAGGAGCTTCGCCCCCTTTGCCCCCCCCCCCATAGGGGCTCTGCCCCGGACCCCGCTGGGGGACTGCGTCCCCCAGATCCCCTGCTAAATTTTCAGATAATTTCCCCAACCCCAAATCACATCCCTGGTTCATGTTGGAATTCTTAGCTTTCGGTATTATTTTCAGCGGAATTATGACTTATGGCCCCCCCATAAGTCAATCGACCAAATTAGATTTCAGCTGAAATCAGAATTTCCTGCTGCCATCCCTGTACTTAGTACTTACTTAGTACTGTGCATGTACTTACCTTTATATAAAGGTAAGTACTGTACATGTAAATTGAATGTTACGTCATCATTGTTCAAAATTCAGAGAATTTCAAGACATAAAAAGAATTTTGCATCATATAAAGCAAAAATACCTATACACGTAAACAAAAACATATAAAACAACATTTGGCCATAATTCAAAAAGATGACCTGATTGACCAAAAACAATGTGATTTTTGGATTCAGCACATCAGAATTGTCCTAAATCAGCTAAAAAAAACTTAAACAATAAATTTGGTGTTGACCAGTGTTATTGATTTTCAAAGAAACCCTTCACCTGTCCACCCTACCACTACCATGGTCAGGTTGTTGAAGTGATGAATCAGTACAAATATCTGGGAACATTAATTGACAACAAACTTTCTTTTGACCACAATGTCGATGCTATTTGTGCAAAGGCCCACCAGCGCATGTATTTTTATCGTAAAGTTACGAGTTTTAATGTTGACATTTTTTTTATGAAAATGTTCTATTCTTGTTTTATTTAATCTGTTTTAACCTTCTCTTTTATTAGCTGGTTTGGGTTACTTACATTGAAGAACAAGAAGAGGTTGGAACATATTGTGAAAATGTGCAACAAAATTGCTGGCACAAATTTACTCAGACTTGGTCCCTTATCCAATGACAGAGTCATGAAGAAAGCTCAGGCTATTTTGGCTGACAGCAGTCCCTTTAAGGGCAGAGTACAAGATGCTGCCATCAGGTAGATGGTATGCTCTGCCCAAATGCAAAACAAATAGATTTAAAAATTCATTTGTCCCTGCTTCTATTGGCTTCCTGAATAGCAATATGTAACTCCCATGTAACTCCTGTCTTTGCAGTATGTGGATCTTGGATGTGTATTTTTATTTGTTTCTTAAACTGTTGCTGATGTAGAGGAAATTGCCCCTTGGTCATAATAAAGTTTACCTTGATCTTGACCTTTCTCTACATTCCGTGTACAGTACAGCTGGGAAAGTGCTGTCTGGGAGAAATATTTACAGCCAGGGAGCTGGTAACGAGGGTCAATTACTTTAATCAGCCTCTTAAATCCAACATTCTGTCTGCACTACTGAATTTCTCGGACCCTTCTTTTCAACAATCTCCTCATCTATTGAGCATTGGGCAGCGTCCGTTTCGATGTCTCCTTTGGTAACGCTGTTACTGGACTTTTCATTAATGTTTTCTGTCATCTTCTTTCTAACCACGCTCCAACTTCTACACGGCTGTGCTAGCCCAAACATTAGCAGGTGTGCTAAGCCTCGGCTATTGGTCCTACACGTCTACGCATGCTGTTGTGTGTGTCAATCCATCGTGTCTTTGAGCCACATGATTGGTTTGGTGCAGTGTATTCTCATTTTCATTGGATTTTTGTGCTGTCTGTCAAAACACAACGAATGACTTCTATCGACATTCTATTGAAAATGTATTACGTCTCTATCGAGAAAGTTATTTTGCTATAATTATCGTTTTATCGCCCAGCCCTAGGTGGTGCACAGTCTAATGCACATCACTATTATGGTGCATGTCATGACAATCCGCTTTTGATCAGGAAAAAGGAGGTCTCTTGTCAGAAGCGCATTGTTTAATGCTATTTCAGCAGCATGTTTTGAAATCGCGCAGCTCCAGCGCTCATGAGGAAACAGCACGTGCTGGATTTTCTTTCATTTTAATGGAGGGAGTTGTAAAAGACATGATAATTACGTCATTTTAATTATATGATGATCACACACTAAATAGTTTTTTTTTTATTCCATCCACACTCTCATTTTAATTGTGGACTTCCCGTTGGAGTCTATTGAGGTTTTGCAGTTGTCGTCACCGTACACGTCATGAGCAGGGTGTGGCTTCACTGGAATGAAAGCGGCAGAAAGACACACGGAGGTATGCTGTAGGAAACGTAGCCTATATTTCAGTAATGTTTCTGGGAGAATAAGACTTGATTGGAAGCTAGCACTGGATTATTTACGATAGACCACAGACCACAACTGTGCAGCTGTAGGCTGTCAAAATTGCAGGAGAAAGAATGAGGGCCGTTTGCAGATTTCCTGTGGAAACAATCAGACAGAGAAACTGATCTCAGCACTGAAAAAAGTTGCCCCCTTCAACAAACAGAAACCAGCAAAAAACAGTTGAATACACAATAGCCCTCATTTATCAAAAGTGCGTAGAAATCGGCACACATTTGGGTGGAAATATGATCATACAAAAAGGTCTACATGGTATTTATGAAACCGTGTGTATCTGGTCAATCTCAGTCAGTCTGTTTGACTTAATGGTGTCCATGCTGTCATTTTTAAGCATATTGTAAAACATGATAAATTATTACTTACTATATAGGAATGCAGAAAGACGTCCCAAACAGCTGTCAATGCACGCTGTGCACATTGCTCAGCTACAGTTCTCTATCATCTCTCAATAATGTGTAAAAATGCACAGGGGAAAATAAAATAATTTCCCCACATCTTCTCTGCTATTTCGAATTTCTCATGCTTATCCAAAGGAGTTTTTTTTAAAACCCAAATGCAGCAGATTACCTTGGCCTCAGATTTTATAAGTATTTTGCTGAGGTTACGAGGGTATGCATCCCCAAATATGGAGTTGTTCAGTCAGAATATGTAATTTTTATCAGTAAAAGTTTAGTCATCGCTCTCTCCTCATGCCCAACCTTCTAGAAGTGTGGGCGGGGTTTACAATTGACTCCATGCTGACTGGATAATACACGGCATCATGATCAGTCACCAGATCGTTCCGTGAGCAAAACAAAGAAGTGAAAAGCAACAAATTTGACCGGAAAAGAGAATATTGAAGATTTAATGGTTAAAAAAATTATACTATAATGTTGCCGTGATTGTGTAGGCCTAAAGGATAATTCACGGAATGCCAGCGGGGACCCAGGGTCTGACAAAGAACACCGGTGTTGGAGAAGCAGCAGGTGGACTGTGGTCCTTTGCAGGGAAGCAAACCCAGCCTGCTCCGTCAGCTGTAGACAGGAGTCCCTTTGCAGGACCGCGAGTCCCCGATGGCGCTACTCTCGGTGTGCTCGCATGGCTATCTAAAAATTAAAAGTTAATAATAACACCGCCATGACTATGGATCAGAATGCCCATATCAATTGCATATCATATGTGGCCACATATGCACAGTTTGACTAAATGACGACCGTGACCAAACTGGACACAAAAACGCCCAAATAACAAAATAAATAATTTTTATTTAAATACACGACTCACAAAAAGTTAGGGATATTCGGCTTTCTGGTGAAATTTCAGGATGCACCTAAAATGCACTATAACCTTTACAGGTGAACTTAATTTGGCCTTCTCTAACCTTTTGAAAGCACATTTCCAACTGTTCACTGTTTCAGTACTTTTTGCATAACTTGCTGTTTAACAAGGTGCTTAACAACAAAATTCACAACAGGTGTTTGATCCATGAATCGACCAATAAATTTTCTGGTTCAGTTATAATTGATATTTAAACAGTCCTTCATCATGCTGTTCACATTTTGACATCATGAGACCAAGACAACACCTCACAATTGATCAACAGTACCTCGCCATTGCGAGGCTTCAAGCAGGATGTTCTCAAACGAAAGTGGCCACTGAGTTTAGAGTGTCACAGAGTGTCATCAGCAGGTTGCAACAGAGATAGAGAGGCTGGAAGAGTCACAAAAAGACATAGAAGTGGACCGTCTTTGGCCACATCCCGTGCTGATGACCGCTTCATTGTAAACAGTGCCCTGTGAAACCGGATGATGAATGCCACTCAACTCCAGGTGCATTTAAGGGAGGTGAGAGGCACCCAAGTGTGACATCAGGCCATTTGAAACCGTTTACATCAGCGTGGTCTGTGTGCTAGATGACCTGCAAGGGTACCTGACCACACCACCAGGCACAGGCGTCATCGTCTTGCATGGGCCAGGGAGCATTTACAGTGGTGTGAAAAAGTATTTTCCCCCTTCCTGATTTCTCAATTTTTTGTATGTTTGTCACACTTAAATGTTTCAGATCATCAAACAAATTTAAATATTAGACAAAGATAACACAAGTAAACACAAAATGCAGTTTTTAAATTAAGGTTTTTATTATTAAGGGGGAAAAAATCCAAACCTACATGGCCCTGCATGAAAAACTGATTGCCCCTCCTGTTAAAACATAAATATAACTTTGGTTTGTCACATCTTTGAAAAGCTGAGTTCAATTTCTCTAGCCACACCCAGCCAGGCCTTATTACTGTCACACCTGTTCTCAATCAATACATCATTTAAATAGGAAGTGACTGACAAAGTGAATAAACCAAAAGATCCTCCAAAGCTAGACATCATACTGCAATCCAAAGAAATTCAGGAACAAATGAGAAACAAAAGTAATTGAGATTTATCAGTCTGGAAAAGGTTATAAAGCCATTTCTGAAGCTTTGGGACTCCAGCGAACCACAGTGAGAGCCATTATCCACAAATGGCGAAAACATGGAACAGTGGTGAACCTTTTTAGGTGTGGCCGGCCAACCAAAATTACCCCAAGAGTGCAGCAACAACTCACCCAAGAGGTCACAAAAGACCCCACAACAAAATCCAAATATCTGCAGGCCTAACTTGCCTCAGTTAAGGTCATTGTTCATGACTCCACCATAAGAAAGAGACTGGGCAAAAATGGCCTGCATTGCAGAGTTCCAAGATGAAAATCACTGCTGAGCAAAAAGAACATAAAGGCTCATCTCAGTTTTGCCAGAAAACATCTTGATGATCCCCAAGACTTATGGGAAAATACTTTGTGGACTGACGAGACAAAAGTTGAACGTTTTGGAAGGTGTGTGTCCCATTACATCTGGCATAAAAATAACACAGCATTTCAGAAAAGGATCATCATACCAACAGTCAAATATGGTGGTGGTAGTGTGATGGTCTAGGGCTGCTTTGTTGCTGCAGGACCTGGAAGACTTGCTGTGGTAAATGAAACCATGAATTCTGCTGTCTACCAAAAAAAATCCTGAAGGAGACTGTCCGGCCATCTGTTCGTGACCTCAAGCTGAAGCACACTTGGGTTCTGCAGCAGGACAGTGATCTAAAACACATCAGCAAGTCCACGTCTGAATGGCTTAAGAAAAACAAAATGAAGACTTTGGAGTGGCCTAGTCAAAGTCCTGACCTGAATCCGATTGAGATGCTGTGGCATGACATTACAAAGGTGGTTCATGCTTGAAAACCCTCCAATGTGGTGGAATTACAACAATTCTGCAAAGAGGAGAGTGTCAAAATTCCTCCACAGTGCTGTAAAAGACTCATTGCCAGTTATTGCAAACGCTTGATTACAGTTGTTGCTGCTAAGGGTGGCCCAACCAGTTACAGTATTAGGTTTAGGGGGCAATCACCTTTTCACATAGGGCCATGTAGTTTTGGATTTTTTTCCCCTTAATAATAAACACCTTCATTTAAAAACTGCATTTTGTGTTTACTTGTGTTATCTTTGTCTAATATTTAAATTTGTTTGATGATCTGAAACTTTTAAGTGTGACAAACATACAAAAAAATGAGAAATCAGGAAGGGGGCAAACACTTTTTCACACCACTGTATGCTGGACAAGGGACCAGTGGGCCTCAGTGCTGTTCTCTGATGAAAGTCAACTCACGCTGAGCAGAAATGATGGCTGCCAACGATGTTGGAGACATCAAGGAGAGCGCTATGCATCAGCTATGCATCAGCCACTCTTGTCATCAGACGAGTCTTTGGTGGTGGTGGTGTTACAGTCTGGGCAGGTGTGTCTAGTTAATACAGAACTGCCCTACACCTTGTGAATGTTACAGTGACAAGCTGATACTACCTGAATAATGTCATTAATCCAGTCATTGTACCCCTGCATGAACAGCACAGGCCTAATTTCATCTTCATGGACGACCATCGAAGTTGCATAATGCATTAGGGAACGGTTGCTGGAGGCTGGGGTACCTCAAATGGAGTGACCTGCACTTTCTCCAGACTTGAATCTCATAGAAAACCTATGGTATCAGCTGAGTCACCGTGTAGAGTCTCGTAACCCTGCACCCCACAACCTCAATGACCTGAGGGCCACCCTTCAAGAAGAGAGGAATACCATGTCTCAGCAGACAATAAGTCGACTTGTGAACAGCATGAGATGTTGTTGTTAAGCTGTAATTGATGCTCAAGGGCACATGACAAGTTATTGAGACACTGATATTTTTTGTTGTGGTATACCCACTACTGTTGTTGGCTTTTGTTTCAATACATTGTTTGAGATGAGGAAATCACCATTGCATGCTTCTACTTAAATGCCCTACTTTCATGATATAATATCACTGTAGTGTGAACTTTTTACATTTTTCATAAATTTCACCAGAAAGCCAAATATCCCTAACTTTTTATGAGTAGCGTATTTACTGACAAATGGGGAACACTGGTGCAATGGTTGCAGCCAAACGGATCATTCTGCTGTGTATAATAATGTTGGGGTTAGGATGTTTTTATTATATTAATTTATTATATTGTGGAAGATGAAAGCAGATGAGGCAGTGAGCTGGATGACACATGAACTTTATTCACCTTCCAACATCAATTACAGAAGATACTCTTTCTTCCTCCAGCGACTCTGGTGTCTCCTGAACTCCCCAGGGGACAGATAGTCCTTTCTGTTACGTCTGAGACCCCCCCCCCCCCAGTGCCACTTCCTCCTTCAGTCCTTTGTTCCATCTTCCCCCCAGCTTCCGAGTCTAGGTGGAGAACCCCCCACACAGTGCCACCACACAGCCCCCTCCCCCGAACACCCAGAAAGGGAACTAACCTCCCCATCCTTTGGGCTTGAGCTGGCACCCATAGCAGCTGTAGCGGGGGGGGGGGGGGGGTTGCCGGTCCAGTTGAAACACCCTGCTGGTGAGGTGTGCAAGCGGGCACATTAGACTGTGGAGGGAAAAAGGGTGGGGGGGAAAACATGTTAGCTTTGCGAGCGCAGGTCTCTACCGAGGGAACACCAACTTGCAGAGCCACCGACAGTGGGCATCCACACCGGGGAGCTTGGGCCAACACCACCTGCTTATCTGCCAACACAAAAGCAGGCTTCAGCCTGTCGATGCAGATGGTCTGCCTATGCCCCCCTCCCCCTCAAGTCTAATACAAAATGCTTTGCCCCAGTTTCCAGCACCCTTAATGGTCCGTCGCACAGTGGGCACAGCGGGGTACGGTGTGCATCTTGCCTGACAAAAACAAACTTGGCGCTCTGTAAGCTTTTTGGGATGAAGGTGTGGGGAAAACAATGGTGGTCCAGGCTTGGCATGTTCACAGCCTCCGTACTGTACAAAAAATTGCGTGGGCGGGTCGGCCCCGGGCGCAGGATTTTCCTGTAAAAACTCGCCGGGAATCCGCAGTGGATGAGTAAAAACGAATTCTGCTGGGGAGGCTGCCAGATCCTCATTGGGCGCAGAGCACAACCCTAAAAGTACCCAGGGCAAGCGGTCAACCCAATTTGCATCCGTGAGCGAAGCTCTGAGCGTTGCCTTAAGCGACCTATGAAAACATTCGCATAACCCGTTAGCCTGGGGTTGTTCGCGGTAGTGCGGTGGATTTTGACCCCCAGGCTCTGAGCCATCACGGACCAGAGTTTCGAAATGAACTGTGGAGCCCTGTCGGAAGTGATGTCCGACGGGTATCCGAACTGTGCAACCCAGGCCGACAAAAACGCGCAAGCCACGTCCGTGGATGTGGTGAAAGCCAGCGGGACCACTTCAGGCCAACACGTGGTGCGGTCCACGATTGTCAAAAGGTGTGTGAAACCTTGCAATGGCGGGAGAGGTCCCACCAAATCCACATGGACGTGGTCGAACCTCCTGGCTGGGATTTGGAACGACTCAAGGGGGGCTCTGGTGTGCTTGTGCACTTTGGCTCACTAGCAGGCGACGCACGCTGCAGCCCACTCTTTCACGTCCTTGTGCAAGCGCGGCCAGACAAATTTCATCCTCACCAGTTTAACCAAAGTGCGCATGCCAGGATGCGAATGGGAATAGACTGACTCAAAAATGCGGCGGTGCCAAAAGCTCAGAACCACCGGGCGTGGGCGACCGGTGGAGACGTTGCAGAGCAAGGGAGGGCACCCTTCTTGCACCACCCTGCTCTCCAGCTTTAACCCAGTATGCTCAGACTAGAGCGCGCAAATGTCCATGTCCCTGGTTTGCTCCGTGGCCATGGCAGGGAAATCTATTCCCATGTAGACCGGGAAGACTAACGCGTGTGACAGGCAATTGGCCACAACGTTGAGCTTACCGGCAACGTGTTGAATGTTGGTCATGAACTCCGAGATCACAGACAAATGCGGTTGCTGCCGGGCTGACCACGGTTCCGAGACCTTGGACATCGCGTATGTTAGCGGTTTATGATCCACAAATGCGGTGAACTCACGCCCTTTTAGCCAAAACTGGAAATGGCACGTCGCCAGGTGGAGGGCCAACAATTCTCTGTCGAACATACTGTTTTTGCGTTCGTTGTCGCGCAAAATACGACTGAAAAACGTGAGCGGCTGCCATGAACCGGAGATGTACTGCTCCACCACTGCCCCTATGGCAATGTCAGATGCGTCCGTGATGAGCACTATCCGTGCCAACGGGGCAGGGTGGGCTAGCAAAGCAACGTCAGCGAGCACTATTTTGCTGTCTGTGAAAGCCTGGACTCGCTCGCGGGTCCAGTCGATGTTTTCCGCGGGCTTCTTTTTCTTAAGCGCGGCGTACAACGGCTGCAGCAGCTGGGCTGCCCAGGGGAGGAAACGGTTATTAAAGTTGACCATGCCCAAAAATTCCTGTAGGGCCCTCACTGTCTGCGGACGTGGAAAGTCCGACACGGCGCGTACCTTATCAGGTAGCGGAATCGCGCCCTCCGGCGAAATGCGGTGACCCAAAAAATCAATCACTGGCACACCGAACTGGCACTTCACCGGGTTAACTATAAGACCGTGCACTTCCAACCTCTGGAAAACCATTTTGAGATGGGCGAGGTGCTCCTCCTCGGACGGGCTAGCCACCAGAATGTCATCTAAGTAGACAAAAACAAAAGGCAGGTTGCGGAGCACGGCATCCATCATTCTCTGGAAGGTTTGCGCAGCGCTCTTTAACCCGAACGGCATGCGTAAAAACTTGAAAAGGCCAAAAGGAGTTATTACTGCTGTTTTGGCAACGTCCTCCGTGCACACCGAGACCTGGTGGTAACCGCGGACGAGATCCACTTTCAAAAAAACATGCGTCCCGGCAGGGTGCACGGAAAAGTCCTGGATGTGCGGGATGGGATACTGATCGTGTTCCGTGGCATTGTTCAAGTGCCATAAATTGCTGCACGGTCGCTGCGACCCGTCGGCCTTAGGTACCATGTGTAGCCGGGATGCCCACGGGCTGTTGGAGCGCCTGACGATGCCCAGCTGCTCCAAGTTGGCAGACTCCTTGCGTGCGCTGGCTAGTTTAGCCGCTTCCAGGAGCCGAGGTCGCGCGAACACTGATGGGCCTTTTGTGGTTATGAAATGTTTGACCCCATGTTTGGTTACTGTAGCCGAAAAAGTCAGGACCGTGAGTGCTGGAAACTGTGAAAGTAAATGCTGGTACTTACCCCCTGGAGCTATAACATTAGCCAGTGTTGTTGACCCAGCTTCCTGAGCTGTGCATGGCAAGGAGGGAAAAGAGACAGCATCCACTAAACGTCTGTTGGCAACATCGACTAACAACCCATAAGCACATAAAAAATCTGTGCCTAAAATGGGGGCAGAGCACGCAGCTACCACAAAGTCCCACTGATAATTGCGTCCGTGCAAGCCTATTGTCAGTGTCCGTTTGCCAAAACATCCTGATGGTGGATCCGTTGGCGGCTGTGAGCTCGGGACAAATGGGGAACACTGGTGCAATGGTTGCAGCCAAACGGATCATTCTGCTGTGTATAATAATGTTAGGGTTAGGATGTTTTTATTATATTAATTTATTATATTGTGGAAGGTGAAAGCAGATGAGGCAGCGAGCTGGATGATACATGAACTTTATTCACCTTCCACCATCAAGTACAGAAGACACTCTCTCTTCCTCCAGCGACTCTGGTGTCTCCTGAACTCCCCGGGGGGGTGGGGGTAGTCTTTTCTGTTACGTCTGAGACCCCCCCGGTGCCACTTCCTCCTTCAGTCCTTTGTTCCATCTTCCCCCCGGCTTCCGACTCTGGGTGGAGAACCCGCCACACAATGCCACCACAATATTATGTTTTTATTATGTTAAACATGTACATAGGTGTTTACTACCCACTTTTAACATATTTCTGCTATACTGATTTTTTTTTTTGACAGTGTTATATACTGTATAAAATATTTGGATATGCAGGCAGAGCTTACTGTAATGAGCACCAGAGAGTCACAATGTTGTCTTAAATCTACAGCAAAGTATTGGTATCCAATTAGACTTTTGCATACCTCTAGAGTTTCTGCTGTATGAAGTGATTTTGAGTTAATTACAATTGGTGTGAAAAAGTGTTTGCCCCCTTTCAGATTTCTCATTTTTTGTATGTTTGTCACACTTAAATATTTCAGATCATCAAACAAATTTAAATATTAGACAAAGATAACACAAGTAAACACAAAATGCAGTTTTTAAATGAAGGTGTTTATTATTAAGAGAAAAAAGGATCCAAACCTACATGGCCCTGTGTAAAAAAGTGATTGCCCCCTAACCTTAGCAGCAACAACTGCAATCAAGCCTTTGCGATAACTGTCAATGAGTCTTTTACAGCGCTGTGGAGGAATTTTGGCCCTCTCCTCTTTGCAGAATTGTTGTAATTCCACCACATTGGAGGTTTTTCGAGCATGAATTTTTAAGGTCATGCCACAGCATCTCAATCGGATTAAGGTCAGGACTTTGACTAGGCCACTCCAAAGTCTTCATTTTGTTTTTCTTAAGCCATTCAGATCGTGGACTTGCTGGTGTGTTTTGGATCATTGTCCTGCTGCAGAACCCAAGTATGCTTCAGCGTGAGGTCATGAACAGATGGCTGGACATTCTCCTTCAGGAGTTTTAGGTAGACAGCAGAACCATTGTTCCATTTACCACAGCAAGTCTTCCAAGTCCTGAAGCAGCAAAACAATCCCAGACCACCACACTACCACTACCATATTTTACTGTTGGTATGATGTTCCTTTTTTGAAATGCTGTGTTACTTTTACGCCGGATGTATTGGGACACACACCTTCCAAAAAGTTCAACTTTTATCTTGTCAGTCTACAAAGTATTTTCCCAAAAGTTTTGGGATCATCAAGATGTTTTCTGGCAAAACTGAGACAAGCCTTTATGTTCTTTTTGCTCAGCAGTGACTTTCGTCTTGGAACTCTGCAATACAGGCCATTTTTGCCCAGTCTTTTTTTTATGGTGGAGTCATGAACACTGACCTTAACTGAGGCAAGTGAGGCCTGCAGTTTTTTGGATGTTGTTGTGGGGTCTTTTGTGACCTCTTGGATGAGTCGTCACTGCACTGTTGGGGTAATTTTGGTCGGCCAGCCACTCCTGGGAAGGTTCACCACTGTTCCATGTTTTCGCCATTTGTGGATAATGGCTCTCACTGTGGTTTTCTGGAGTCCCAAAGCGTTAGAAATGGCTTCATAACCTTTTCCAGACTGATAGATCTCAATTGCCTTGTGTCTCATTTGTTCCTGAATTTCTTTGGATCATAGCATGATGTCTAGCTTTTGCGGATCTTTTGGTCTACTTCATTTTTTCAGACAGGTCCTATTTAAGTGATTTCTTGATAACAAGTGTGGCAGTAATCAGGCCTGGGTGTGGCTAGAGAAAATGAACTCAGCTTTCCAAAGATGTGATAAACCACAGTTAATTTATGTTTTAACGGGGGGGGGGGGGTCACTTTTTCACACAGGGCCATGTAGGTTTGGATTTTTTTTTTTTTTTTTTACCCTTAATAATAAACACCATTTAAAAACTACATTTTCTGTTTACTTGTGTTATCTTTGTCTAATTTGTAAATTTGTTTAATGATCTGAAACATTTAAGTGTGATAAACATACAAAAAAATGAGAAATCAGGAAGGGGGCAAACACTTTTTCACACACTGTAGGTAGTTGTCAATATTATGATAGAGCAGTTCCAGGATGCCACTAGCGTCTTGACATGATGTAAACAAACGATTGACCATGAGATAAGAATCGCGTTTCAGACTGCTCACGGATAATTTCTCAACATACCGACGCTTGTGCAGTTGTGATATGCTTCAACAGTCATGCAACCCAGATTTGTTGAAGTTCTGCTGACTGGACGATGCTAAAATCTTGTTTTAATAATGGTGTAAATGGGGTAGCCATAGCAATGTGAAAATTTTCACTCTTGAGGACCCGGATCACTGCCAGAGGTCACATGACTGCAAAACCTCAATAGATTGGGCATTCATGTATGATTTTTTTTTAATTTATTTTTTATTTGAGAATGAATGAATGAGCATGGAGTGTGTGTGCATTCTATTATGGATGCTAGCACAAGGGGAGGCATGTCAGTCTGAAGACTGTTATTCCATCCACATTTTTGTTTTCATCACAGACTTATTAGGCATTAGTGTGTTTATTTTGGGGGGAATAAATGAATGAACAAGGAGTGTGTGGCATTTTAGTTTTCACTGTAACTCCCCAGAGAGACAGGAGATGTGTCCACATCTGCCTTGGCCACACACCACGGGTTTCCAGCTGAACCGAGGCCGCCCGCACCACACCTACGGTCGTGCGGTTCTCCTCCAGCAAGCTCCCTGACTGCCACCTGTTAGCTCCCAGCAGAGGCCGCTGAGAGCATTCTCGCTTCGTGGTGGGGGTCGGCGGTGGACGGGAAACCCTGCCAGATCTCCTTATACCCCTCCCTCCCTAGAGGGACTAAAACAAAGAGCTGCAAACCTTGGTAGATTAATTTTTATCTTGTCAGTCCACAGGGGGAGCCCGTAGAACCCCACGGGCTCCCCCCGGCCTATGGGGAGTGACTTTGCACTATCATTAATAAAAGTTTATGAAATTTTGCACAGGCAGCATCCTCTTTTCCTGAAATTTCAAACCCATTCATGTTTGTGTGTTGCGTCCGTGCACACTACATTAAACCATTCAACTGATTTTTCAGCTCAGCATGCTTCCCCATTTGTTCTCTCTAAAATAACTGGGCATCAACTGTGATTGATGTCTTCCTCATTGCCAAGCAGCATTACTAGGGGTGGGACAAAAGATCGATTCAGCGATGGATCTCGATATTTGACACTAACGATAATGCAGCAATCCCTAAATGCATGGATCGATCTTTTATCAATTTGTACATGTTGCATACTCCCTTGAGTATTCAACCAGCTGCGTTTTTTAGTCCATTAGATGGCGCCAAGCAAGCACCCAGTCAAATGAAGTCATAGCTTGTCTTGGAGAGATTTTCAGCCGGCTCTGAAGGTTAGGAAGCAGCTCAAAGTTAGCTCAAATGTCGTGCCTTTTTTGGATTTTATAACAAAGATGGAAGGAAAGCCCTTGACATGGCACACAACCCGCAAGAAGCGCTGCATGAAAAAAAAAAAAAAAGCCAGCACTGAGCATGCAGGCCAGCACACGTCTCAGAGCAGCATTAACCACAGCTAAGCTAAAAACACACTGGTGTTATGCCGAGAATTGCTTGCTTGCCGAGAATTGCATCCCTTCGTCTCAAGCAGGTGTTAAGTGTAAGTCAAAGTCAGTGCAACTATATACTTTGAAAAAGTGATTACCCTTTTTACCGACAATGCATAAATGCAAAATCTCCACTTTGAAGATTGTAAAATGTGGAGTTGGATCACTGTGATTTCAAACCCTCTTTGAAACACTAAAACATTTGGCAAATAAACATAATTTAAAGATAATTTACAAGAGGTAATAATAATTTTTATTTCTAAAAATGTATAATGGGTACTTGTAAAAATGCACAAATGGTAACAAGCCTGGCTGTAGTGTCATATTTTCTAGCTTTGGCAGATGGGATGCATTTCTCGTCAAATGAACAATTCTTGGCATAACACCGACATGGAGCTTGCTTTTTCTCAGAACGCCAGGTAAGTAAAGTTTATTTAGGAAGCACTTTTTGACAGACATGTAGTCACAAAGCGCTGTATAATAAAATGGAATACAAGGAAGTTGATAGATAAAAATAATTTTTAAAAATACAAAAACAAGTTAAACACAAAATTAAAATGATTTAAAAACATCAGACTTACCATTAAAAAGCAGTTGAATTGAAAGTCAACGGATATCCTCGTTAAAAAAAAATTTCAGCTGCTTTTTAAAAGAGTCCACAGAGTCGGCTAAACGTATCTGGAGTGGGAGTCTATTCCAAAACAATCTACCGCCCTCCCTGTGTGATGTGTCTCCGCAGAAAATGAATTCCCAAGAATACTTTATTTTATGAAAGAAATATCAACAGTTTTACTTTGGGACATGATTTGAGGTTGAGTAAGTTGAAAAAATTTGAAATATGGGCTTGTGATACTTGATATCGGTGAATCGTGATAGGCTTGTATCGTGACCCAAGTATCGCAATCTGAACTGAATCGCGGGGTCCCTTGTGATTCCCACCCCTAAGTGTTACTTTCACATGTATTTTGGCTCACACACACAGGCTTTGGCCAGCGCAAAACCCGTCTTAAACCATCACGATCAGAGTTCACTTTAGATAACATGCCTCTTTGCATTAAAGGGACAGGCAGGAGTGCTTGGGATTGGATTATCCAAAACACACCTCTGAATAATTTGACCAGCCTGTTCACACCATGCGCCAGGCGCAAAGTTTGTTTCTGCACTGTTGTGATAAGGAAATGAAATGGAAATGTCCATAAAAGCATTCTGCATCACTGACACTGACAACTTCTAATATGGCCCGAAGAGTGTGATCAATGCACTTGAGAAAAAGCACAATTTTCCTTCATAAATGCACTTGAATAAGAGTAAAAAAGTATCCTACAATAAAGCGACTCAATAAAATAGAATTTTGTGAAAAGGTTTATTGTATAAAAGTGTTACTATACCTGTGTAGGTGCCCCTGAATAAACTGAGCCTCATTAAGTCATAGAAGATTATGAAGGACAGTCATGAAGCGGTGGCTGCTGTCATGGTGGTGTTCAAAGCACACGGGGCTGGTCTGTTCTTTAGTTTGTTTTGCCGACTGTTTTACATCAATAGAAGCACATGCATTGGAGTATTCTCTTCACAAACAATTTCACTCTTATTACACCATCTTCATGGTCAATCAGTGTCTGTGTCAAAGGCCCTGAAAACATTTTAAACTGGAGCGAGGATGATCTCAGCACTTGAAAACAGTTATTACAGAAATCTATAGAATGTCAGCACTGTAGTGTAACCTGGAACCTAACCAGGGTTATCACACGTTTATGAAATGTGTCTTCTAATGATGATCTTTATGGAGGTTCAGCAAACGCATTTTTACAGTTACATGGTTGTATCATGGAAGAGTTCATGTATTTTATATATATAATGTCTGTATAAAGAGTCTACACACCCCTGTTCAATTGCCAGGTTTTTGTGATTTAAAAAAAGGGGACCAAGATAAATCAACTTCAAAACTTTTTCCACCATTAATGTAACCTATAACACCGGTCAACACTAAACTTATTGTCTAAGTTTTTTTTAGCTGATTTAGGACAGTTTTGATGTGTTGAATCCAAAAATCACATTTTGCTCAATCAGGTCAACTTTTTGAATCATGGACACATATTGTTTTATACGTTTTTGTTTACATGTACGGGTATTTTCGCTTTATATGATGCAAAATTCTTTTTTATGTCTTGAAATTCTCTGAATTTTGAACAATTATGACGTAGCATTCAATTTGCATGTATTTTCCTTTATGTAAAGGTAAGTACATGCACAGTACTAAGTACTAAGTAAGTACAGGTTTTTACTTAGCACCCAATCGAGAGAAACGGATGTCATTTTCGGATTCAGTGGTGCAAAATTGTCTTAAATCAGTTGAAAAAACACAGACAACTTACAAAAAAATTATTTTTGTAACCCTGTGTATCTGTACAACCCAATTGAAAAACAAACTGAAATCTTTTTTTTTTTTTTTTTTTTTGGTCTCTGTCTGGGGGGTGGGGTCGCTGGCCTCCTGGTGCCTGGGGCCCGGGGGCCCCGCTGGGGGGGGTGGGGGTCGAGCGGGTCCGGGGGTGTGGGCTCACCGCGCCGGCCGCCGGGCGGCCTGCCCTCCCTTGATCGTCCCTCCGGGGGTGGATGCCTGGCTTTCCTGGGGCTTGCTGACCTCGGGGCTGGGGGTTGGTGGCGCTGCCTTGCCTGCTCGGGGTCCTCGGGGGGAGGGCTGCTGCGACCGGCCCTCCGCTCGTATGTTTCCTGACAAACCACTCACATGCACACACTTATTTTGCGCGCGTTCTCATATATGGGCACACAGACATACATGTACAAGTGTCTCTCCTTTAACAGGTGCAGAAACCAGACTCGTGTTGAGACATCTCCGGTGAAAGAAGCAGTTTGTCTTTTGTTTGTTTTAGTTGTCGTTTTTTTTTTTTTTTTGTCTGTTCCCCTCCCTTTTCTTTCCCCCCTTCACACACTTCCTTTCCCTCTTCCCCATCCTGTTGGGTCTTCCATGGGTAAAACAATTAAAATAAAGTATTAAAAGTTATTACAGGAGGAGTTTACAGCAATATACAGTGCAAAGTTAGGCACTGTATAGGCTCCTCTTGGCAAAGTAAATCTGTTTTGGCACAGTAGGGTGACAGATCCCTGTTCTGTTTGCCTAGCTGCCTGACAGGACAAGGGGGAAGGAAAAAAAAACAAAAAAACTGAAATCTTTTAAGGGGAAAAATGAAAAATATAAAAACTTACAATAACCTGTTTGCATATACAGTATATGCACACCCTTAAACTAATACTTTGTTGCAGCACCTTTGGCTTTTATTACAGCACTCAGTCTTTTTGGGTAGGAGTCTATCAGCGTGGCACATCTTAATGTGGTAATATTTGCCCATTCTTCTTTGCAAAAACGCTCCAAATCTGTCAGATTGCGAAGGCATCTCCTCTATGTTCAATGGGATTCAGGTCTGGACTCTGGCTGGGCCATTCCAAAACCTTAATCTTCTCTCCTGTGAAGCCATTCTTTTGTCGATTTAGATGTGTGCTTTGGGTCATTGTCATGCTGAAAGATGAAGTTCATCTTCATCTTCAGCTTTCTAGCAGAAGCCTGAAGGCTTTGTGCCAACACTGACTGGTATTTGGAACTGTTCATAATTCCCTCCATCTTGAATAAAAACTCCAGTTCCAGCTGAAGAAAAATGGCACCAAAGCATGATGCTACCACCACCATACTTCACTGTAGGTATGGTGTTCTTTTGGTGATGAGCAGTGTTGTTTGCGCCAAATATACCTTTTGGAATTATGGCCAAAAAGTTCAATCTTGGTTTCATCGGCTCATAACACATTTTCCCACATGCGTTTGGTGTCATGGTCTGAGCTGGCTTGGCTTTCCCTGGCTCGGTCCTGATCTCTTTGTGGGTTTTGGCTTCGCTGTTTGTGTGCATTTTGGATATTTTCCCTATCCTTAGCCACTGCCTGACTGGCAGCTGTTTATCAGCCTCTGGTCTTTTTCCCACGCTGCTGACAGTCTGCCGGTCCTACCACGCCCCCTTGCTCTCAGTAATTCCACCAGCTGCTCCCGATCCCGGTAAATATCCCCGCCCAGGTGCTGCCTATTTGTGAGGCCGGCGGTGTTTGTATAAAGGCAGCCTTCAGCTGGACAAACACCGCTGGTTCATTGAGTGAGTCACTCCGGCTCTCCACAGAGTGATCGCCACGTCTGAAGGACTTTTGTATGATTTTCGCTGGAGACTTTGGACTTTCGGGACTGTTGTTACTCATGAGTAAACTGCTAGTGTTTCCCTGTGTTGCCTGTACGCTGTGCCAGAAGCGTTCCTTTTCCGTTCAATCCCGTTTCGCTTCTGGCAGTGTTTTCTCCCAGCAGCATTTCTACTACGCTTAGGCTGTAGCCCAGTTTATGTTCCTCCGGAGTCATTTTACGTCTCGTAGTCTTCCCTGCTCTCCCGAGCGCAGCCTAACCCTAACGTTACTCACTGTAACTGTCACTGGGTGTGTGGGGAATCCCTGCATTTAAATCCTCGTCCTTTTTCTCCTCCTCCGTGCGCTGTTGGAGAAGCGCACGGAGAGTTCATGACATTTGGGAGATTTCAAATATGTTTTTCAAAATGTAGCCAGGCTTGGATGTTCTTTTTCATAAGATAAGGCTTCCATCCTTGCCACCCTAGACGTAAGATTGTTGTCACATGTACTAAACAGCCAGTACTTGCCAGAAATTCCTGCAGCTCCTTCAGTGTTGCTGTCGGCCTCTTGGCAGCCTCCCTCACCAGTTTTCTTCTCATCTTTTCATCAATTTTGGAGGGACGTCCAGTTCTTGGTAATGTCAGTGTTGTGCCATATTTTCTCCACTTGATGATGACTGTCTTCACTGTGTTCGATGGTATATTTAATGCCTTGATAATTCTTTTGTACCCTTCTTCCTGACTGATACCTTTGAACAATGAGATCCCTCTGATGCTTTGGAAGCTGTCTGCGGACCATGGCTTGTGCTGTAAGGTGTGACTGCAAAAATATCAAGAAAAGCCTACTAGAACAGCTGAACTTTATTTGGGGTTAATTAGAGGCACTTTAAATGGTGGCAGGTGTACGCTGACTCCCATTTAACATGAGTTTGAATGTGATTGGTTAATTCTGAACACAGCCACATCCCCAGTTATAACAGGATGTGCGTATTTATGCAGGCTATTGTAAGTTTTTATTTTTCCCCTTAAAAGATTTCAGTTTGTTTTTCAGTTGGGTTGTACAGGTTATAGGTCGCATGAATGGTGGAAAAAGTTTTGAAATGATTTATCTTGGTCTAATTTTTTTTTACATCAGAAAAACCTGGCATTTGAAAAGGGGTGTGAAGACTTTTGAGCAAAATGGTATGTTAAAACCTTTTAAAATATGGCTGTGGGTCACAAGTATACAGTTAAATTATTAAAATATGCACTTCACAAAGAAATACACACTGCATTTATTTAGTTTATTTGTTAAACAAAACAGCAGGATGTTCTTTGAGTAATTATGACTTCATACTCTAACAAGCCCTATCTTCAGCTATCTTTAAGTTAACGTAAAAATCATAAATAACTGCCTCATTACTCTAGTTACCTATTGTGCATGTATGTAAAAAACAAAAATGGAAAGGTCATAGAAGTATAACATACTTAGAGAGCTTTATTTAAGGAACATATTTGTATTTATGGCTGCAACATCAAAACACTCCAATTTAGAAAATCAAACTCAATTTTGATAGTTTTGATGTATGTTATTTTCCATGGACAACTTAACAACTGAGCAAATTGTTCATAGATCACTGACCGCTGATGTAATTTTGACATGCCTATCATCTCCAGCATGTCGTCCTTAACTCTCTTGCCTCCTGACTCTGTTGCTGCTTCCCACAAAATCTACAACGTCAGAGCTGTTGCAGCATCCAGTATGTCCCTAAGATCAGGCTGAAGATTAACCAGTCTTTGCAGCCTACAACAAAATAGACCTTGTTCTCTCTTAGAGATTCAAAATATGTCAGGGGGGAAAAAAAGTCACCAGTGAGCAGACACGGACATATACAGCTGGAAAGATAAGTATTGAACATGTCAACATTTTTCTCATTAAGCATACTTCTGATTGAGCCATTGACTTCAGATTTTCATCAGATATCAGTAGCAACCCAAGTAATCCATACATTAAAAGAAATAAAGGAAACTGTGTTCACAAAACAAGTTATATTTAATAGTGGAATGACACAGGGAATAAGTATTGAACACGCTTGGTGAAATTCATTCAATGTTGAGTAGAAAAGCCTTTGTTGGTAATAACAGCTTCCAGGCACCTCCTGTATGGAGAAACTAGGCACAGCCATTGCTCAGAAGTGATTTTAGCCCATCCTTCCACACAAACTGTCTTCGAATCTTGAAGGTTCTGTGGGTGTCTTCTGTGAACTGTGATCTTCAGTTCGTTCCATAGATTTTCAGTTGGATTCAGGTCAGTTGACTGATTGGGCCATTCTCTGGAGCCAGTTGAGAGTTTCCTTGGCTGTGTGTTTGGGATCATTGTCTTGCTGAAATGTCCACCCTCGTTTCATCTTCAGCATCTTGGCAGATGGGAGCAGATTCTTATCAAGGATGTCTCTGTACATTTGTCCATTCATCTTTCTTTCAATTATATAAAGTCTGCCTGTACCATGTGATGAAAAACACCCCCACACCATGATGCACCCACCTCCAAACTTCACTGTTGTTATTTGGGCTGATATTCAGTGCTATTTCTTGTCCAAACATGCTGTGTGTTGTGGCATCCAAAAAGTTCAATTTTTGTTTCTTGTGACAAGACAGTATTCTCCCAGTATTCTACTGGCTTGCCCAAATGTTGTGAGCAAACTTTAAACAAGTTTCAACATGCTTTTTTCTACCGCAATGGAGTCTTGTGAGGTGGGCGGGCATAGAGCCCATGTCGGTTGAGTGCATTACTGTTCTTTCCACTTCCGAATGATGGCTCCAACAATGCTCACTGGAACATTCAGCAGTTTAGAAATGCACCTGCACTACAGCCGCAATAAGGTTGTGAAGCGCTAGAGAGACCTCTGTTTTTACCCATCACGAGTTCTTTGTGGTGTGACAATCTGAAATTCACAGACCTTTTTAAAATCTATCAGTCAGGACTTAACCAGCTGAAATTAATTTGTACTGGTGGGGGATAGGATGGCTTCCTAAATTTGATGGATTTCAGTTGATTTCTTGGCTGTCTGTGCCTTTATGCAACTCTTTTTCTTCATATGTTTAATACTTATTCCCTGTGTAGTTCCACTTTATTAAATATAATTTGTTTTGTGAACACAGTTGCCTCGATTTCTTTGTATGTGTGAATTACTTGGGTTGCTACTGATATCTGGTGAAAATCTCAAGTCACTGGCTCCATCAGAAATATATTTAATGAGGAAAAATGTTGACATGTTCAATACTTATTTTCTCCGCTGTATGAGATGTCCTGAAGATGGATGTTGGACTGATTTTGACATGATTTTAGTGTTCAGACCCAGAAACAGATGACAGACTAGGTTACAGATTACAGTGATTTTATTGTGTACAGGTGATAATGACGAAGGGAGAGGCTAACAAGCCTGCAAGGGAAGAGAGAGAGAGATGAGCAGTCTGTAGCACACAGTGGGACATTTGATTATATTAATAATGGCCTTACAGAGTATAGAGCAGCAGGCTGTGAGCTACCAGCAGCTCCACATGTTCTTCCAGATTGCAGAGGTCCTGTGAAGGTGGGTGAAGTACTCGTGCTGATATATACAGTGAGCTGTGCAGGGAAAAAAGCCTTGGCCAAGGTGAGATGGGGTACAGTTCAGTCCAATAATTAGGTGCACTTACAGGTAGGTGAAGGGAGAGTGGGAGCTCCAGCTCCAGAGAGTTGGTCCTGGTCCACCGAGAGGAATGATCCCAGTCCGCCAGGAGGATAGTCCACCTGTGCACAGGTAAGTCCTAGAACACACAGCGGATATTGAGGAGAAGAGTAATAAATGGTGGCGTTGCTTACGAGATCCAACTTACAGTGGGGAAAAAAAGTATTTAGTCAGCCACCAATTGTGCACGTTCTCCCACTTAAAAGATGAGAGAGATCTCCAATTTTCATCATAGGTGTACCTCAACTATGAGAGACAAAATGAGAAAAAAAAATCCAGAAAATCACATTGTCTGATTTTTAAAGAATTTATTTGCAAATTATGGTGGAAAATAAGTATTTGGTCACCTACAAACAAGCAAGAATTCTGGCTCTCACAGACCTGTAACTTCTTCTTTAAGAGGCTCCTCTGTCCTCCACTCGTTACCTGTATTAATGGCACCTGTTTGAACTCTTTATCAGTATAAAAGACACCTGTCCACAACCTCAACCAGTCAGACTTCAAACTCCACTATGGCCAAGACCAAAGAGCTGTCAAAGGACACCAGAAACAAAATTGTAGACCTGCACCAGGCTGGGAAGACTGAATCTGCAATAGGTAAGCAGCTTGGTGTGAAGAAATCAACTGTGGGAGCAATTATTAGAAAATGGAAGACATACAAGACCGCTGATAATGTCCCTCCATCTGGGGCTCCACCCAAGATCTCACCCCGTGGGGTCAAAATGATCACGAGATCAAAGCAAAAATCCCAGAACCACACGGGGGGACCTAGTGAATGACCTGCAGAGAGCTGGGACCAAAGTAACAAAGGCTACCATCAGTAAGACACTACGCCGCCATGGACTCAAATCCTGCAGTGCCAGACGTGTCCCCCTGCTTAAGCCAGTACATGTCCAGGCCCATCTGAAGTTTGCTAGAGAGCATTTGGATGATCCAGAAGAGGATTGGGAGAATGTCATATGGTCAGATGAAACCAAAATAGAACTTTTTGGTAAAAACTCAACTTGTCGTGTTTGGAGGAGAAAGAACACCATACCTACTGTGAAGCATGGGGGTGGAAACATCATGCTTTGGGTCTGTTTTTCTGCAAAGGGACCAGGACGACTGATCCGTGTAAAGGAAAGAATGAATGGGGCCATGTATCGTGAGATTTTGAGTGAAAACCTCCTTCCATCAGCAAGGGCATTGAAGATGAAACGTGGCTGGGTCTTTCAGCATGACAATGATCCCAAACACACCGCCTGGGCAACGAAGGAGTGGCTTCGTAAGAAGCATTTCAAGGTCCTGGAGTGGCCTAGCCAGTCTCCAGATCTCAACCCCATAGAAAATCTTTGGAGGGAGTTGAAAGTCCGTGTTGCTCAGCGACAGCCCCAAAACATCACTGCTCTAGAGGAGATCTGCATGGAGGAATGGGCCAAAATACCAGCAACAGTGTGTGAAAACCTTGTGAAGACTTACAGAAAACGTTTGACCTCCGTCATTGCCAACAAAGGGTATATAACAAAGTATTGAGATGAACTTTTGCTATTGACCAAATACTTATTTTACTGAGGAATTTACCAATTAATTCACTAAAAATCCTTCATTGTGATTTTCTGGATTTTTTTTCTCATTTTGTCTCTCATAGTTGAGGTATACCTATGATGAAAATTGGAGACCTCTCTCATCTTTTAAGTGGGAGAACATGCACAATTGGTGGCTGACTAAATACTTTTTTTCCCCACTGTAGGAAGGGAGGGTCGTAGCAAGGAGCTGAAGAAGCTGCACACAGTGGCGAGGAGCACTCTAGGCTGCATGCAGACTTTGATGTCTCCATGCAGGAGTGAAGGGCCCCTCTCAACTTAAAGGCTGCTTGATTAGAGAGAGCAGGTGTGGCTGCAGCTGCAGCTGTGGGAAATGAGTAATGAGGAGAAAAACAGTGTGCAGCTTGGATCACTTCAGTGCCCCCCACCCCCCTCAAGGAACGCCTCCCAGTGGCCGACCCAGCTTCCCCGGTTAGGCATGATGGAACGCCCAGACCATCTCATGATCCATGATGAAGGACCCCCGGATCCAGGATCACTGTTCTGGTCCATACCCAGCCCAGTCCACAAGATACTGTAGACCTTGCCCCCTGCGTCTAACGTCCAGAATGCGGTTGATCTTATAAACAGGACTGCCATCGACCATCACAGGAGGAGGTGGCGGCTTGGATGGTGGGCAGAAGGGGCTGATGGAAAACGGCTTCACCTGTGAGACATGAAAGGTGGGACATATGCGGAGAGAACAGGGAAGAGAAAAGCGTACAGCAGCCAGATTGACAATTTGAGAGATGGGATGAGGACCAATGAAGCGGGGAGAAAGCTTCCTGGAATCTGTTTTAAGGTTAACGTGTCTGGTCGACAACCATACATACCTTCTGCCCCACATGGTAGGGAGTTGCCGGGGTCTCCAACGGATAGCGATCTCAGAGTTACGGTCCACGGTGCGGAGAAGAGCAGCCCTGGTAGCCCTCCAGAGGCGGTGACAATGTCTGATGTGTAACTGAACAGAAAGTACGTCAATCTCCACTTCAGCGTTAGGGAACGTAGGCGGGTTGTAGCCCAGTGACACCTCAAAGGGAGACAGAGCAGTTGCAAGAGGTGGCAAAGTTGTGGGCATACTCGATCCATGGTAAGTATGTATTCCAAGACAAAGGATTGGTTGCCGTGACGTATCTCAGGGCTGCCTCCAGTTCCTGATTGGCTCACTCGCACTGACTGTTACTCTGGGGGTGATATCCCAAAGTCAAGCTGACTGTTGTTCCGATGGTCTTACAGAAAGATTGCCAAACCTGGGAGACAAACTGGGGACCCTGGTCCGAAACCACATCCACTGGAATGCCATGGAGGCGGACCACATGGAGGACAATAAGGTCAGCCGTCTCTTTGGCAGAAGGGACCTTGTTCAGGGGAAAAGTTCAACCTTGATTTCATCAGCCCATAACACATTTTCCCACATGCGTTTGGGAGATTTTAAATGTGTTTTTTCAAAATGCACCCAGGCTTGAATGTTTTACTTTGTAAGATAAGGCTTGCCACCCTACCCCAAAGCTCAGACATATGAAGAAAATGGGAGATTGTTGTCACATGTACTAAACAGCCAGTACTTGCCAGAAATTCCTGCAGCTCCTTCGATGTTGCCATTGGCCTTTTGGCAGCCTCCCTGACCAGTTCTCATCTTTTCATCAATTTTGGAGGGACGTCCAGTTCTTGGTAATGTCAGTGTTGTGCCATATTTTCTCCACTTGATGATGGCTGTCTTCACTGTGTTTGATGGTATATGTAATGCCTTGGAAATTCTTTTGTACCCTTCTCCTGACTTATACCTTTGAATAATGAGATCCCTCTGATGCTTTGGAAGCTGTCTGCGGACCATGGCTTGTGCTGTAAGATGTGACTGCAAAAATATCAGGAAAAGCCTGCTAGAACAGCTGAACTTTATTTGGGGTTAATCAGAGGCACTTTAAATGGTGGCAGGTGTGTGCTGACTCCCATTTAACATGAGTTTAAATGTGATTGGTTAATTCTGAACACAGCCATATCCCCAGTTATAACAGGGTGTGCATATTTATGCAACCAGGTTATTGTTAAGGTGCGTTCAGGCCAAACGCGAAAGGGCAGCACAAATCCATACAAAGTAAATGGAAAGAGGCGAGCACACACGAAATTGCGCATTTGCACGTTCATGTCCCAGGGATAGTGCCGTCATCTGAGTAAAAATATCAACATTGGAGAGTAAACTAGTTTGAAAATGAGACTGCCACTCACCTGAAGACACAAAGGCCCGGGAGCTCTTCAGCTGAATCGGGATGTTGGAGTTATTTACCCATGGATTCCTGCTATGGACGTGCTAACAAGGCTAGCAAGCTAGCAACGGAAACGCCCATTTTGTGAAGTTTTGGAGGCTGGGACAACTTTTTCAGGTGAGCCCCCGTTGGATACTGCAAAGCTTGTTATTTTGGGAATTTCCACAGCAGGTTGAACACAGCAGCAGAAGTTATAAAGGCAACTTCACCTGTCTGCATCTCACTTAGACGGTGAATTCATGCCTTGTGTTTACACTGATTTATATTGTATTTGTGTTGCGCGAAAAATGTGCCCATTTGCATTTGGTCTGAACGCACCTTAAGTTCTTTATTTTTACCATTAAAAAGATTTCAGTTTGTATTTCAGTTGGATTGTACAAATTATAGGTCATATTAATGGGAGGGGGGAGTTTTGAAATGATTTATCTTGGTCTCATTTTTTTTACATCACAAAAACCTGGCATTTGAACAGGGGTATGTAGACTTTTTATATCCACTGTATATTTACTGACTCCTTGGTTTGTAAAAATGCAGATTAGTTTCTAACCCTAGAAAAATACTTGCCACAGTGGCTGAAGACTACAGAAGTGGTGGCCTATTGGTAGAACATCTGCCCCACAGCAGGTTGTGGGTTCATGCCTGGCTGAGTCCAAAGACCTTGTGAAAAAACACTGTAGCTTCACTGCTTACATTTGCTGTTACAATAATAATAATAATAGCAGCTCAATACTAATGGATCGGATTTATATGGTGCTTTTACATGATATCTGAAAGCACTTATGATGAGTCCATTATTCATTCACTCCAGACAGACACTGATAGTGATGAGCTACCCATGTAGTCACAGCTGCCCTGTTTGAACTAGGGTCATAGAAGTAGAGATTAGCACCACCCCTATACACCCTATGGTGTCCCATATGCTGTGAATGGGAATTGGGTTTGATCTGCTTGCATTTATATAATGTACAAAATAAATAATGAAGAATAGTGGCCATATAATACTTGTATTATGTCGTATATCAGTGGTTTCCAACTTTAAACTACCCACTTCTTCATCTACAAACACCTGACCTCCCCAGTGCTTGCTCTTATTCACAATACATACAGTATTTGTGGTCATACCAAATACAAATTATTGTGAATTTGTAATATTTCCCTTTTTTAAGAAATTAAACCTTACCTTTGACAAATGTTTTTCAGTGCAACGATGATGTTTGTACACGATGACACTGGAGCCACCAATCGTACTTCAAGCTGCACATCCCATCACTTTTGAAGAGGAATGCCATCCAAAGATTACAATGAAGAAGAATAACTGCTAATACTCCAGTTCTCACAATTGTTTGTGATTTTTGTGACTTTTTATTATGTAATTTAAAAACTCACTGTGCATTTGTACATGTACAGTAAAAAAAATCTTTGTGTAATTATCAGTTTAACTTGACTTAAAATGTGCTTTGTTATTAATCACAGTGATTGTTTTTATGTCTTTTTATGAAGCTTATAAAGAATGCACTCTGTGTGACTTTGTATGTGTGATATTTCAAACACTCACTATCCATTTAACATCTTTAACACTGTGTGACAGACGCTGCATGATAGACTTGCAGTGCCTTCCTCCATTGTTCTCTGTCATGGACATCTCTGGTATTGAGACTCTTGTATGATGAGTTCTTTCCACATTTTATGTTATAATAAATATATAATACAAAATAATATGGAAAAAGTCTTTAAGGACTTTTAGTCAGTTATGACTCCTCCATGCAAGAGGAATCAATTTATTCACCGATTATTAAAAAAAACCTTTTGATCTCAAACACACCACCTTTGTCTTTATATCTAAAATCAACTATTAATTTGCTATCCACTGTTTGTTGTGATGCTCTAAAAAGGTTCTTGAAAGGGAAAAGAAAACATTTCTCTGCATGGTTACCTGCAAATATTCTGCATTTCTGCACCAAAACTCTGAACATAAACTGTGCAGGTTAAATTGGTAGTGTTGTCTCAACAGAATGACTGATCATAAACATTCCTTTAAAGAGCTATTGTATGTATTACTGTGCATATATAAACATTTGTAAGCATACGCATTATTGAATATTGTGTTAAAGATTCAGAATTTCTCAGGAAGAAGCCATTGTAAGTGTGGCAGGTGTGAGTCCTTGCTTGGGCCGACATATGTGACAGCCCTTTTTTTGGAGTCCATCATGGCACATCTGTAAAGGTACTATTACCTATTACCTTCCTCAAGGGAGCAATTTTTTCAGCTGTGCTTGTTTATTAGCTTATTTGTGTGCGTTAAAGGCACTGATCTCTAAAAAAGCCTGGATAGCGCACGCCCCATTAGCGAGTACAGAGCCGAGTGAAGCCACCTGGCCGCCATATTAGTACACCCAAAACACTCAGCGAGTCAATGGAGAATGAATGGGTTTAGTAGTAAATGGTGCCACTTTTACCTCAATAACTTCCCAAAGAATTAACAGATTTTGAACTTCTTGGTATGGAGACACAGCTTATAATCTTGCACAACCGGTGAACTATAGAAATCGAGTTGACATTATGTTTAGCGGCCATGGGAAGGCTGAATAATCGGAAAAGTCAAGCCAAGGCGAGTAGTTCTGAGAGTAATGCATGCAGTGTGTTTAGGCATGTCAAAATAATAGTCCTAATGATAGTCACGTATGAGTAAACTAAAACATGCAGTGTTTAATCTTGCAATAAAGTGCTTAGACCTAATCTAATTTGCAAAATATGGGCTCTGCCTTTCGCCCAAAGATGCTGGGATAGGCTCCAGCCCTCACCCCCCACCCACCACCACCACAACCCGAAAAGTATAATCGAAAGAAGATGGATAGATGGATGGGATCACAGCCTTTTCATAAAGGTCCTATTTAAATTTAGGTAAAAATTTGAGAAAAAAGGCCTCCCATATTTTCTGTGATGATGTAGATCCAGGCCTTGCTATACAGAGCCTACTTAGACTAACCATATATTGAAATAATTTGTCACACTGTGATAAATAGGCACGAATGGAATAAATGCTAAGGCGTAATGCTAATTCTTATATAATTATCTTCATCAACTTTAGGATTCTGATACAAAACATGACATCTTCCCTCCTGCTTACACATCTTGGACTTGGGACCAGGCAATGGTGCAGTTAAAGGCGATTGGTAATCAATAAAAATCGGCATGTAGAATTGATCCAGTGTTGATTGGTAATCAGTAGTTGATGACCAGTATCAGGCATAATTTAGCACAGATACAGTATAAACACTGTCAGATGATCAGGATTCATACTGTAAGTCCTCCTTAGGTGTCCTTGTTGATCACTATTCTTGGTAAGTATAAATAATTCAGTCATATGTGTACCACTTGTGGAGGTATGGAGATGCTTGGAAGAGATGGCACTGGACTTTTAAACCAGATTGTTTAACACGATCTTGGAACGTAAGAGAATGCCTGAGGAGTGGAGAAGAAGTGTTTTGGTACCAATTTTCAAGAACAAAGATGATGCTTGGAGCTGTAGTAACTACAGAGGCATAAAGTTGATCAACCACACTATGAAAATATGGGAAAGAGTTGTTGAAGCCAGGTTAAGAGGAGAGGTTACAATCGGTGAGCAGCAGTATGATTTCATGCCAAGAAAGAGTACTACAGATGCAATGTTTGCTTTAAGAGAGGTGATGGAAAAGTATAGAGAAGGTCAGAAGGAGTTACACTGCGTCTTTGTGGATATAGAGAAAGCATATGATAGGGTGCCAAGAGAGGACGTGTGGTATTGTATGAGGAAGTCAGGAGTAGCAGAGAAGTATGTGAGGGTGGCGCAGGACATGTATGAGGACAGCAAGATGGTGGTGAGGTGTGCTGTAGGAGTGACAGATGGGTTCAAGGTGGGGGTGGGGTTACATCAGGGATCAGCTCCGAGCCCCTTCTTGTTTGCCATGGTGATGGACAGGCTGACAGATGAGGTCAGGCAGGAGTATCCGTGGACCATGATGTTTGCAGACGACATTGTGATCTGTAGTGAGAGTAGGGAGCAGGTGGAAGAGAACCTGGAGAGGTGGAAGTATGCTCTGGAGAGAAGTGGAATGAAAGTCAGGAGAAGCAAGACAGAATACATGAGTGTGAATGAGAGGGAGGCAGGTGTAACAGTGAAGATGGAAGGAGTAGTGGTAGTGAAAGTAGATGAGTTTAAATACTTGGGATCAACCATCCAAAGCAATGGAAAATGCACAAGACAGGTGAAGCAGAGCGTGCAGGCAGGGTGGAGTGGTTGGGGACAAGTGTCAGGGGTGATTTGTTACAGAAGGGTAGCAGCAAGAGTGAAAGGGAAGAGTTACAAAATGGTAGTGAGACCTGTTATGATGTATGGTTTGGAGACGGTGGCGCTGACAAAAAGACAGGAGGTGGAGCTGGTGGTGGCAGAGTTGAAGATGCTAAGATTTTCATTGGGAGTGCCAAAGAGGAACAAGATTGGAAATGAGTATATCACAGGGACAGCTCAGGTTGAGTGGTTTGGAGACAAAGTAAGAGAGGCAAGACTGAGATGGTTTGGACATGTGCAGAGGAGAGATGGTGGATATATTGGACAAAAGACATTGAAGATTGAGCTGCCAGGCAGGAGGAAAAGAGGAAGACCACAGAAAAGATTCATGGATGTAGTGAAGGAGGACATGGTGAGGGTTCGTGTTACAGAGGAAGATGCAAGGGATAGGGTGAGATGGAGGCAGAGGATCGCTGTGGCGACCCCTAAAGGGAGCAGCCAAAAGAAGAAGAAGAAGAAGAAGAAGATCATATGTGTACCACCATCATGACCATTATGCACTGATGACCAGCATCACAAGTAAATTACGAGTTCACAGATATTTACACTATATGATGACCAGCATGCTGAATAAATTAATTTATTCAGAATGCTGGTCATCATATTTTGCAAATTAGATTAGGCCTAGGCACTTAATAGCAAGATTAAAACACTGCATGATTTTGGACATGCAGTCCTGCCCTTCCTGTCTAGAATCCTAGAACGTGTTGTTGCCACCCATCTCAAAACCCACCACACCTCCAATGACCTCTGAGACAATCCAATATGGATTCTGTTCACAACACTGCACTGAAACAGCCCTGCTCAAAGTGACAAATGACCTCCTCCTCTCAGCCAACTCTAGACTCCTGAACATTCTCATCATGCTCAACCTCACAGCCACCTTCAATACAGTCAACTACTCCATTCTCCTCTCCCGTCTAAAAACCTGCCTCAACATCACTGGTACAGCTCTCTCCTGGTTCCACTCATATCTCACCACCATCGTCATCATCATCATCATTATCATAGCAGTCTGTCGGGGCGACAATTCAGCAGACAGCAATTCATCCACGTCAACAACTGCACCTCCTTTACAGCCACCCCCCTCCATGGCGTTCCCCAGGGTTCTGTGCTTGGTCCTCTCCTCTTCATCCTCTATATACTCCCGCTTGGTAACATCATCCACCAACATGGCCTTAACCTCCATTGTTACGCCGACGACGTTCAGATCTACATTTCCACAAAGTGTATAACCACAGTAACCTCCATACTGGAAAGCTGTCTTTCGGAAATAAAATCCTGGATGCAAAAGAACTTTCTACAACTCAACTATGACAAGTCTGATATGATGATCATCGGCCCGGAATTCCTCATGAAAACCACCCACAACTTCAGCCTCACTGTTGCCAACTCTACACCTTCCCCATCCCCACAGCTATGAAACCTTGGAGTCATCTTTGACAGCCACCTCACTTTTGAACCACACATCAATCGTGTCACCAAAACTGCCTTCTTCCACCTAAAAATCATAGCCCGACTCCGTCCCTCACTCACCTTCTCCAACACAGAACCAAGCACAAAACCTGGAGGAACAAAGCCTTTTCCACTGTCGCCCCCTCCCTCTGGAACTCTCTCCCCCAACACATCCGTGACTGCACAGACTTAAACTCCTTCAAATCATTACTCAAAACCCACCTGTTCAGACTTGCTTTTAATCTTTAATTGTAATTGTGCATTTTTTTGTTGTTGTTTTTTTCTCTAATGTAAAACATCTTTGAGTGCCTTGGAAAGTGCTATACAAATGTATTATTATTATTATTATTATTATTATCATTGTTATTACCATTCAGAATCAGAATCAACTTTATTGGCCAAGTATGCACGACACATACAAGGAATTTGACTTTGGCTAAAACTTGCTCTCGTTGTTCAGGTGGAGGATTTAAATAAGATTTAAATAAGGATTCAATGACAACAGAGTATGTACAGTAAATTACAGTCTGTCCACGTTTCTATAAAAGGATGCAAATATATACAGGAATATATGCAGTTATTTACTCAGACTATCCACACTTTGCAGAAATATATGAAAAAAAATATTGTCATTTAATTTACTCATATAGGACTATTATTATGACGACATGACTCAACACACTTACTGCATGCATTACTCGCAGAACTACCCGCCTTGGCTTGACTTTTCTGAGTATCCAGCCTTCCCACGGCTGCTAAACATAATGTCAACTCGATATCTATAGCTCACCGGTTGTGCAAGATTATAAGCTGTGTCTCCATACCAAGAAGTTCAAAATCTGTTAATTTTTTGGGAAGCTATTGAGGTAAAAGATAAGATAAGATAAGATAAGCCTTTATTAGTCCCACAATGGGGAAATTCCAGGATTGCAACAGCACAGGGATAGCAACACTCAGAGCAACAATCAGAAGGCAAGAAAAAACAAGAGCAGCTAGTATACATATGTACATATTAATATAAATATATATATACGTATATATATAGACACACAGTGTGGAGCATTGTAGCTGGATGGAATAAATATGTAAATATATAAACACACAGTGCGGAGCATTGTAGCTAGATGGAATAAATATGTAACTATATAAACACACACAGTGCGGAGCATTGTAGCTAGATGGAATAATATGTAGATATATAAACACACACAGTGCAGAGCATTGTTGCTAGATGGGATGAAACAGCACAACTGTCTACTTAGTTATCCTACATGGAATGATTATGTACCCATACATATTCTCACCCTCCATAGCGACTGGTATTTTCCTAGTTGTATGCTGGAGGGGACCATTGTATAAGTCTATTGCGTCTTTTGCATTCAAAAACTATTAGGTTGTCACGTCTTTTTGCTACCTCTGCGAGCAGCCCTGCTTAGGTTGTACAGTCTGACAGCCGTTGGTCGGAAGGACCTGCGAAACCTCTCGGCTGTGCACCTAGGATGATGTAGTCTGCTGCTAAATGAGCTCCTCAGTGCATTCAGTATGTCCTGCATAGGGTGGAACTCGGCCTCCAGCAGAGATGACAGTTTAGCCACCGTCCTTTTCTCTCCCATCTCCTCCACTGGGTCAAGGCACTGCCCCAGGACAGAGCTAGCTTTCTTGATCAGTTTGTTCAGTCTCTTCCTATCAGCTGCCGTAATGCCACTGCCCCAGCAGACCACTCCAAAAGTGATGGCTGATGCCACCACCGTGTCATAGAATGTCTTCAGCAGCGCCCCTTGTACACCAAAAGACCTGAGTCTCCTCAGTAGGAACAGCCTGTGCTGTCCCTTCTTGTAGAGTGCGTCAGTATTGTGTGACCAGTCCAGTTTATTGTTCAGATGAACACCCAGGTACTTGTAGGATGTCACCATCTCGATGTCTGTTCCCTGTATATTTACTGGTGCTGTGAGGGGTTGTCCTTGCCTGCGGCAGTCCACCACCAGCTCCTTTGTTTTCCTCGCATTAAAAGTGGCACAGTTTACTTCTAAACCCATTCATTCTCCATTGACTCGCTGAGTGTTTTGGATATGCTAAAATGGCGGCCACAGAGTTTCTGGTGGCTTCACTTCTGCCAGCCATTGAGCAGTTCAGGTTTATATATGTACACACACACACAAACACTACCAGTCAAAAGTTTCAGAACATCCCAATTTTTCCAGTGTTTTACTGGAATTCAAGCAGTTCAAATCCAATGAATAGCTTGAAGTGATACAAAGGTAAGTGCTGAAATGCCAGAGGTTAAAACAAAAGTTAAGGTTACCCAAAAATGAAAAATAATGTACATTTCAAAATTATACAAAAAAAGCCTTTTTTAGGGAACAAGAAATGGGTTAAAAACTTAAAGCTGTCCTACAGCAGTGGAGGTTGGTCAAACCTTTAAAGTCAGTGCTACTAATTCCTACAGGTGTCCCAACTTTTCTTCATTACTTTTCTTCATTACTTACAACCCCTTCTATCTGCATAAAAGTAGTGTTGCAACACACTGTATAAATTTCAATAAAAACTGGAAAAATTGGGGTGTTCTAAAACTTTTGACCAGTAATGTGCGTGTGTGTATACAGTGGTGTGAAAAGGTGTTTGCCCCCTTCCTGATTTTTTTTGTATGTCTGTCACACTTAAATGTTTAAGATCATCAAATTTAAATATTAGACAAAGATAACACAAGCAAACATAAAATGCAGGTGTTTATTATTAAGGGTAAAAAAAAAAAAATCCAAACCCGCATGGCCCTGTGGGAAAAGATGATTGCCCCCCCCTCCCCCGTTAAAACATAAATTAACTGTGGTTTATCACATCTTTGGAAAGCTGAGTTCATTTTATCTAGCCACATCCAAGCCTGATTACTGCCACACCTGTTCTAAATCAAGAAATCACTGAAATAGGACCTGCCTGGCAAAGTGAAGTAGACCAAAAGATCCTCAAAAGCTAGCCATCATGCTGTGATCGAAAGAAATTCAGGAACAAATGAGAAACAAAGTAATTGAGATCTGTCAGTCTGGAAAGGGTTATAAAGCCATTTCTAAAGCTTTGGGACTCCAGCGAACCACAGTGAGAGCCATTATCCACAAATGGCGAAAACATGGAACAGTGGTGAACCTTCCCAGCAGTGGCGGGCCAACCAAAATTACCCCAAGAGTGCAGCGATGACTCATCCAAGAGGTCACAAAAGATCCCACAACAACATTCAAAGAATTGCAGGCCTCACTTGCCTCAGTTAAGGTCAGTGTTCATGACTCCACCATAAGAAAGAGACTGGGCAAAAATGGCCTGCATGGTAGAGTTCCAAGATGAAAACCACTGCTGAGCAAAAAGAACATAAAGGCTCATCTCAGTTTTGTCAGAAAATACTCTGTGGACTGACGAGATAAAAGTTGAACTTTTTGGAAGGTGTGTGTCCCATTACATCCGGCGTAAAAGTAACACAACATTTCAAAAAAGGAACATCATACCAACAGTAAAATATGGTGGTGGTAGTGTGATGGTCTGGGGCTGTTTTGCTGCTTCAGGACCTGGAAGACTTGCTGTGGTAAATGGAACCATGAATTCTGCTGTCTACCAAAATATCCTGAAGGAGACTGTCCGGCCATCTGTTCATGACCTCAAGCTGAAGTGCACTTGGGTTCTGCAGCAGGACGATGATCCAAAACACACCAGCAAGTCCATGTCTGAATGGCTTAAAAACAAAATGAAGACTTTGCAGTGGCCTAGTCAAAGTCCTGACCTTAATCCGATTGAGATGCTGTGGCATGACCTTAAAAAGGTGGTTCATGCTTGAAAACCCTCCCATGTGGCTGAATTACAACAATTCTGCAAAGATGAGTGGACCAAAATTCCTCCACAACGCTGTAAACGACTAATTGCCAGTTGTCACAAACACTTGATTGCAGTTGTTGCTGCTAAGGGTGGCCCAACCAGTTATTAGGTTCAGGGGGCAATCCCTTTTTCACACAGGGCCATGTAGGTTTGGATTTTTTTTCCCTTAATAATAAACACCATTTAAAAACTGCATTTTGTGTTTACTTGTGCTATCTTTGTCTAATATTTAAATTTGTTTGATGATCTGAAACATTTAAACGTGATAAACATACAAAAAATGAGAAATCGGGAAGGGGGTGAACACTTTGTCACACCATTGCACACACACACACACACACACACACACACACACACACACACACACGCACACAAAATGCATCCGGAAAGTATTCACAGTGCTTCACTTCTTCCACATTTTATTTTATAGCCTTATTCCAAAATGGATTAAATTCATTTTTCCCAAAAATTCTGCACACAATACCCCATGATGATAGGAAGGGTTTTTTTTTTTTAGATTTTTGCAAATTTATTAAAAAAAAAATAAATAAGAAATCACATGTACATAAGTATTCACAGTTTGCCCTGAAGGTCAAGGTGCATGCTTTTTCCACTGATCATCCTTGAGATGTTTCTGCAGCTTAATTGAGTCCACCTGTGTTAAATTCAGTTGATTGGACATGATTTGGAAAGGCACACACCTGTCTATATAAGGTCCCACAGTTGACAGGGCATGTCAGAGCACAAACCAAGCATGAAGTCAAAGGACTGTCTGTAGATCTCCAAGACAGGATTGTCTTGAGGCACAAATCTGGGGAAGGATACAGAAAAATTTCTGCTGCTTTGAAGGTCCCAATGAAGACAGTGGCCTCCATCATCTGTAAATGGAAGAAGTTCAGAACCACCAGGACTCTTCTTAGAGCTGGCTGGCTGTCTAAACTAAGCGATTGGGGTGAGAAAGACCTTTGTCAGGGAGGTGACCAAGACCCCGATGTGTCAGAGCACCAGCGTTCCTCTGTGGAGAGGGGAGAACCTTCCAGAAGGACAACCATCTCTGCAGCAATCCACCAGTAAGGCTTGTATGGTAGAGTAGCCAGACGGAAGCCACTCCTGAGCAGTGTTGGGAGTAACACGTTACTCTAACGCCACTACTTTTGCAATAACGTGCTGTGTAACAAAATTACTGTTTAAAAATTCAGTAATGCGTTACAGTTAATGAAATTTGATCAGATGTGTTACTCGCGTTACTTGTTTTATTAACCTCTTGCACTCCGTTGTACCGTGGGCGGGCAAGTCTCTGCATCCTAGGGCGCACGAGAGCGGACGCATGACGCATGATAGAGATACTGATGGTGGTGATGTAGTTGGTGTTGGCCTCCAAGTGCCACTGAAAAAAAAGCTGCAGACACAGCCGCGAACAGATTAGTTCTTCTGATTGACCTCTCATTCGACTAATAAGAGCCTTGAATTGGGTTTCTGAAACCTTGAAGAACCAATGAATGAAAACCTAGGAAGGAGGACCCGCTTACTGTGAATGCAGGAGCCAATTGAAGCACAGAAGTTCGGGCTGGGTGAAAAGAGATTTACTGTTGCAGCAGATGAAAAAAAAGGATGCTGGAAGAACCTGCTACAGACCCAACAGCATGGAGAACACCCACAAGTGCGACCTGCACTCATTCCAGCAGAATAGACGTTTAGGATTCTCTTTCGTCATCATAGACCGACGGAGGCCGACGACAAAGGTCGTAAATCATTCACCAAAACCGCAATATTGGAATTATGTTTTGACCGGGATCCACGAGCGGACCAGCGTCGCGTTCGTCTGACAATGGGGAAGAGAAGTTCGCCAGGACTCTGCTGCTGTGAAGAGGTAAGGTGTTATAAGCTAAATTATTATTTCTCCCTGAAAATTGTAATCCAAAATGACTTTTGACCGATCGGTAAATTACAACTGTACGGCGCACGAAGTACGAAGTGCGTGCGCCGCGATAAAAGGTTCATTTGCCGTGTTTGGACTGTGAACGCCCCCCCCCCCCCCCCCCCGCTGCAGAAGAGGAGCGGGGGGGGGCGTTGACTGCGCAGCGGTCGCCACATAGCCATATGAGTCTATTCCGTCATGTAGCGATGGCCGTCCTCTGTAGTGAGGGGGGGACAACCCCCCCCCACACACACACATAGTAGCGAGGGGGGGGGAAGCCGCTGTGACAGCGTTGCTGTGGAAACATGCAACGAGTGTAATCCGTCATGTAGCGAGGGCCGAACTCCGTCCTTTGTAGCGGGGGGGGGGGGCAACTCCCCCCCACACACACACACAGACACAGCCCTGAATGTGACCTTTCATTAGAGCCCAAAATGAAGCTTCTACATTGAATTATTCAAAAGTTACAGACGTTTTTCCAAACTGTGCCATTTGGCACAATTTGGCACAGTTCCAAAACGCCTGGGAACTACCTGAGAACAAAGCTGTGTAAAATATTCATTTTTTGTGGTATTGTTACAAAATCTGGACCTCAGCTGGATAACACTTGGTTCTACATTTCTGTTGCATTTTCCAGCCAGATCGGACAGCTGTGTGTTATTTGCAAGCATTTGTATCCAAAAAAACACCGTGGCCAAATTTATTTTCTTCAAGTTCAATATGTTTAGATGACTGTAACTCAGTGGCCGGAGCACGTAGAGAGATTATGTTTTTTTTGCCAAAAAATTCAAAGTGTTTTCTTTTAAATGAGACCAACCCCATGAAGATGCTGCAAAGGGTTGAAGAACAGCTTTTGATTTACTTTGGGCATGTTATTTTTTGGCGTTTTTAGGAAAATTGCCCGGAGTGCAAGGGGTTAATATGGATAGATATTTTTAGCGCAAATAAACTGACCCTACCATAGCTGGCGCAGCCATCAGTCTCCGCGGGTCGGTTTCCTGTCCTGCCCCAGTTCACACCGCAATCCGGTGGCGACTTCTCATATCAAGCCCTGATCACCTGTTGTCCAAGCGGTGAGTAGCCCCTTACAGCTCCTACCTCTGTGGTTAAACATGAGTATTTTTTGAGGAAGAAGCTCGCATTTAATGTCCACATTAAATGCATTTAAAGTTTTCTTAAGCACAGAGAAAAAGTGACTGTGATTTGTTGCAGTAAAGAACAGCTTCTTCTAAGTGGTGAACCTTCATTTATCTGTGCTTTCTGTTTTATTTTATCTTATTCATTTGCATGCTGTTGTGATATGCAACTATTTCATGGAAGTAAATCCTCTAAATATGCGTTCGGGTCCAGGGGTGTCAAACATTTAGCTCATGGGCCAAAAATGGCCCACCAGGGGGGTCCAAAGTTTTCTCTGTGAATTTACAGCTTTATCTCTAGTAAATTTCTGACTTTCTATGGTTACAATAGTTTATGTAAATCCGAGACATTTTTTCTCTGTAAGATGACTTTTTTAAGATAAGATAAGATAAGATAAGATAAGCCTTTATTAGTCCCACAACGGGGAAATTCCAGGATTGCAACAGCACAGGGATAGCAACACTCAGAGCAACAATCAGAAGGCAAGAAAAAAAACAAGCAAGCAAGAGCAGCTAATAAACATATGTACGTATTACTATAAAATATATATATATACACACACACACAGACACACAGTGCAGAGCATTGTAGCTGGATGGAATAAATATATGAATATATGAACACACAGTGCAGAGCATTGTAGCTAGATGGAATAAATATGTAAATATATAAACACCCACAGTACGGAGCATTGCAGCTAGGTGGAATAAATATGCAAGTATATAAACACACACAGTGCGGAGCAATGTAGCTAGATGGAATAATATGTAGATATATAAATATATAAACACACCCAGTGCTGAGCATTGTAGCTAGATGGAATAAATATGCAAATATATAAACACACACAGTGCAGAGCATTGTTGCTAGATGGAATGAAACAGCATAACCGTCTACTTAGTTATCCTACATGGTATGATTATGTGCCCATACATATTCTCACCCTCCATAGCGACCGGTATGTTCCTAGTTGTATGCCGGAGGGGACCATTGTGTAAGTCTATTGCATCTTTTGCATTCAAAAAACTATTAGTTTGTTACGTCTTTTTGCTATCTCTGCGAGCAGCCCTGCTTAGGTTGTACAGTCTGACAGCCGTTGGTAGGAAGGACCTACGAAACCTCTCGGTTGTGCACCTGGGATGATGTAGTCTGCTGCTAAATGAGCTCCTCAGTGCATTCAGTATGTCCTGCATAGGGTGGAACTCGGACTCCAGCAGAGATGACAGTTTAGCCACCGTCCTTCTCTCTCCTATCTCCTCCATCGGATCAAGGCGCTGCCCCAAGACAGAGCTAGCTTTCTTAATCAGTTTGTTCAGTCTCTTCCTATCGGCTGCAGTAATGCCACTGCCCCAGCAGACCACTCCAAAAGTGATGGCTGATGCCACCACCGTGTCATAGAATGACTTCAGCAGCGCCCCTTGTACACCAAAAGACCTGAGTCTCCTCAGCAGGAACAGCCTGCGCTGTCCCTTCTTGTAGAGTGCATCAGTATTGTGTGACCAGTCTAGTTTATTGTTCAGATGAATACCCAGGTACTTATAGGATGTCACCATCTCGATGTCTGTTCCCTGTATATTTACTGGTACTGTGAGGGGCTGCCCATGCCTGCGGCAGTCCACCACCAGCTCCTTAGTTTTCCTCGCGTTGATCTGGAGGCAGTTCCGATGGCACCAGTCCACGAAGTCCTGGATAAGCCCTCTGTACTCAGCTTCATCTCCATTGGAGATGAGGCCAACGATCGCAGAGTCATCAGAGAACTTCTGTAGATGGCAGTGTGTTGTGTTGTGTGAGAAGTCCGCAGTATAAAGAGTGAACAGGAAGGGAGCCAGCACCGTTCCCTGGGGGGCCCCCGTGCTACTGATGATCGTGTCGGACACACAGTCCCGGGTTCTCACAAACTGAGGCCGGTTCGTGAGGTAGTCCAGGATCCATGATGACAGGTGCTGGTCCACCCCTGCGCGCAGCAGCTTGTCCTTCAGGATCATCGGTTGGATGGTGTTGAAAGCACTGGAGAAGTCAAAGAACATGATCCTCACCATATTCCCGGGCTTCTCCAGGTGGGACAGAGAACGGTGAAGGAGGAAGATCACCGCATCCTCCACCCCAATGCCATGCTGGTAGGCGAACTGGAGTGGATCCATCGCTGGTTCCACCAGGGGGCGGAGGTGAGCAAGGAGCAGTCTCTCCAGGGTCTTCATCAAGTGGGACGTCAAGGCCACCGGTCTGTAGCTGTTCAGGTCTTTGGGGTGGGAAGTTTTTGGTACAGGTACCACACAAGATGTTTTCCACAGCTGTGGTACCCTCCCCAGTTTCAGGCTCATGTTGAAGATATACGTCACAATCCCACACAGCTGGTCTGCACAGGACTTGAGGAGCTTTGCGCTGATGCCGTCCGGTCCCGGCGCCTTCCTCGCCTTGATCTTCCTCAGCTCCGTCCTCACCTGGGTCCTGGTCAGGGTCAGGATGGGGGGCTGTGTGTTGGGAGTGGGGGGGTGTTGGTGGAGTGGGGAGTGGGCAGCAGGACTTGATTTCTTTAGAGGCAGCAGTGGTTGTTGTGCAGTCAGGGGGGAGGGCGGTTGGTCAAATCTATTGAAAAACAGATTCAGGTTGTTCGCCCACTCCCTGCCCCCTGTGGCCTGGGGGGAGGTATTCTGGAGCCCCGAGATGGTTTTGAGGTTTCTCCAGACCCCGCTGATGTCGCTCTGTTGCAGCTTGTCCTCCATCTTCTTCCTGAAGCTGTCCTTGCCTTCTCTGATCTTTCTCCTCAGCTCCCTCTGTACGGACTTCAGCATCTCCCTGTTCCCTGACCTGAAGATCCTCTTCTTCTCTCTCAGAAGTGTTTTTATCTCAGGGTTGATCCAGGGTTTGTTGTTTGAGTGACGCCGTATGGTCTTGGTGGGAACGGATTTGTCCACACAGAAGCTGAGGTAGCCCGTGAAGGTGTGAATGAGGCCATCGATGTCCTCACCATGTGGATCGCAGAGCTGCTTCCAGGCGGTGGCTTCAAAACAGCCCTTTAGGGTGTCCATTGTCTCCTCAGACCATAACTCCACAGTGTGCATGGCCGGAGGTTGTCTGTGCACTAGGGGTTTGTACACCGGCCGGAGATGAACCAAGTTGTGATCCGATCTCCCGAGTGGGGGGAGTTGTGATGAGGTGTACGCCTCCTTAGTGTTTGCGTAGAATAAATCCAGTGTTTTATTGTCTCTAGTGTGGCATGTGACATACTGGGTGAACGTGGGTAGAATGGGAGACAGTGAAACATGGTTGAAATCGCCTGAGATGAGGAGAAGAGCATCTGGGTGTTCTGTCTGCAGCCTGCTGGTTACTGAATGGATGACGTCACGTGCTGTCCCAGCGTTCGCCGTCGGATTTGCATAAACAACAATGCAGATCACGTGTGAGTGTTCTCTCGGGAGATATGTAGGCCTCATGCTAACAGCTAGCAACTCAATGTCTTTGCTGCAGTGTCGTTGTTTAACAGTGATATGTCCCGGTCTGCACCAGTTGTTGTTAACATACATTATCACTCCACCGCCCCTAGCCTTGCCACTGTCTGGTGTTCGGTCAGCTCGTATCATGTGAAAACCCTCCAGCTCAATGTTAGCATCTGCTGCTAGTTCAGTTAGCCACGTCTCAGTAAACAAAAGGAGAGAGCACTCCCGGTATGTGCTATCATAACGGGAGATAGCCGCTAGCTCATCTAACTTTCCCAGTATCGACCGTACATTTCCCATGACAACAGATGGAAGGGAGGGTCTGTACCTTATATTTTTTGTCCTCCGCCTTACTCCAGCCCGGCAGCCGCGGCGTTTTCGCCTCAGTTCTCTCGGTATGTCGAGTTTTTCCAATGGGACCGGGTGGCGGTTGAATGCTAGCAGCTGTTCTCTGCTGTATCGTATCCTGCTATAGACAGTGGCTCCGTCCACCGGCTCAGGAGACATTTAGGACGATCTGTGTGTCCGTGATATAAGTGTTTTCTCACCAGTTTTCTTTTTCTTCTTTTTTCTGATGAGAACAAGAGGCCCTTGATCTTGCTGTGTGTGCAAGATGATTTAAGTATGCATTTAAAAGTAACGAGAAAGTTGCTTTTCCAAGTAACTAGTTACTTTAATCATGCAATAACTCAAAAGTAACTCAGTTACTTTTGAAAAGAAGTAACTAGTAACTGTAACTAGTTACTATTTTTTAGTAACTTGCCCAACACTGCTCCTTAGCAAAAGGCACATGGCAGCCTGCCTGGAGTTTGCCAAAAGGCACCTGAAGGACTCTCAGACCATGAGAAACAAAATTCTCTAGTCTAATGAGACAAAGATTGAACTCTGGTGTGAATGCCAGGCATAATGTTTGGAGGAAACCAGGCACCGCTCATCACCAGGCCAATACCATCCCTACAGTGAAGCATGGTGGTGGCAGCATCATGCTGTGGAGATGTTTTTCTTCACTGGGAGACTAGTCAGGGTAGAGGGAAAGATGAATGCTGCAATGTGCAGAGACATCCTGGATGAAAACCTGCTCCAGAGCGCTCTTGACCTCAGACTGGGCGACGGTTCATGTTTCAGCAGGACAACAATACTAAGCACACAGCCAAGATATCAAAGGAGTGGCTTCAGGACAACTCTGTGAATGTCCTTGAGTGGCCCAGCCAGAGCCCAGACTTGAATCCCATTGAACATCTCTGGAGAGATCTGAAAATGGCTGTGCAGTGACGCTTCCCATCCAACCTGATGGAGCTTGCGAGGTGCTGCAAAGAGGAATGGGCGAAACTGCCCAAAGATAGATGTGCCAAGCTTGTGGCATCATATTCAAAAAGACTTGAGGCTTTAATTGCTGTCAAAGGTGCATCAACAAAGTATTGAGCAAAAGCTGTGAATACTTACAGTTTGTACATGTGATTTCTTAGTTTTTTATTTTTAATAAATTTGCAAAAATGTCCCAAAAAAACTTTTTTCACGTTGTCATTATGGGGTATTATGTGTAGAATTTTGAGGAAAAAAATGAATTTAATCCATTTTGGAATAAGGCTGTAATATAACAAAATATGAAAAGGTGAAGCGCTTTGAATACTTTCCGGATGCACCATATATATATATATATATATATATATATACAGTATATATATATTAGTGGTGTTGCCATTATCACATTAATTGCCCGTTAACGCTTTGACCCCATTGACGGCGACAAATTTTGTGATCACGGTTAACGGCAGTTAACGGCAGAAAGCGCAAACTGTACTTTTTGGCCTAGCAGCTCTCCGTACCAAAGCTGCTCTAGCCACAGACATTGTGCGCGCCATGCAGACATTGCAAAGTCAAACAAGCTGAATTGCAGCCATGGAAATCCCCGAAGCGCTGTCATGTTTATGTTATCGGTCAGCACTCTCACCTGGATAATTGTTGCAGCCTTCTCCAAAACTTTGCCTGGATGTTGGGTTTTTCTTCTTCTGTGGAAGCTGGCTAGCTAGCTAGTAGCTACATTCTAGGTTGTAGCTGACCTCCAGTGGCTGACACGGACAGAAATTAACCTGTTATCATCCTCATAGCTTTGGATCCAACTGTTGGTAGGTAAGCACCAGTCTAAAAAAATTCTCAAGCTGTGTTCATAATGTCCATTCACTCCCATGCCATTTTTGCAGCACGGTGGGGTGTCATCACGGGCGAGATAGTTGTTTGTTTATGTTTGCAATTTTTCTGCTAAAAGGGAAATCGTGTCTGTTGTGACCCACGAGGTCCATGGTTTTGTGTTGATCTCCTTCAAAGTTGTAGATGTTTGCTATGGGAGAAAGAGCAAGCTCCATTTGTGGCTGCTGGCTGGTTGTATGCCGAGTTGTGTTGCAGTGATGTTAATGAGCCCTAGCATTCCGTTGTTTGCACATGCAGCCTGCTTTTAAGAATTTTCTGGAGAATATTCTGGATAGTTTTATCATTTTGGATATGTTGAGAGCATTAATAAACCTGCAGGCGAAGACAGCAAGCATATTTGCCCACGCCCATGTTCATAATAGTATGACAAACTTGAAAAATTACCAACTTAAGGTACACTGTATCTGTATGAAAAGCATGCGATTAACGCATTATTTGCAATTAACTCAACATTCCAAAAGATTAATTGCGATTAAAAATATTAATTGTCCAACACCACTAAAAAAAAAAAAAAATGTGAAAAAGCAGTGTGAAAAAGTGTTTGCCCCCTTCCTGATTTCTCATTTTTTTGTATGTTTATCACACTTAAATGTTTCAGATGATCAAACAAATTTAAATATTTGACAAATATACTGTATAAAGATCCATCCATCCATCTTCTACCGCTTTTCCGGAGGTCCGGGTCGTGGAAGCAGCAGTTGAAGCAGAGAAGCCCAGACTTCCCTCTCCCCAGCCACCTGCTCCAGCTCTTCAGAGAGGATACCAAGGCGTACCCATACCAACTGGGAGACGTAGTGTCTCCAGTGAGTCCTGGGTCTGCCCCGGGGTCTCCTCCCAGTGGGACATGTCTGAAACACCTCAAGTGGGAGGCATCCAGGAGGCATCCTGATCAGATGGCTAAACCACCTCAACTGGCTCCTTTCATTGTGGAGGAGAAGTGGTTCTCCTCTGAGCCTCTCCCAGATGGCTGAGCTCCTCACCCTATCACTAAGGGTGAGTCCAGCAATCCTACGAAGAAAGCTCATTTCAGCCGCTTGTATCTGCGATCTCATTCTTTCGGTCATTACCCAAAGCTCGTGACCATAGGTGAGGGTAGGAACGTAAATTGACCAGTAAACTGACAGCTTTGCCTTAAAGCTCAGCTCCCTCTTCACCACAACGGACCGGTCCAACGTCCGCATCACTGCAGATACTGCTCCACTCCGTCTGCCAATCTCTCGCTCCTTTTTCCCCTCACTCGTGAATAAGACCCCGAGATACTTAAACTCCTCCACTTGGGGCAGGACCTTGTGCCCAACCCGGAGAGGACAATCCACCTTTTTCCGGCTGAGGACCATGGACTCAGACTTGGAGGGGTTGATTCTCATCCCAGCCGCTTCACACTCAGCGGCAAACCATCTCAGTAAGACCTGTAGGTCATTGCTTGATGAAGCCAACAGGACAACGTCATCTGCAAACAACAGAGTTGAGATCTTGTGGTCACCAAGCATGACAACCTCCATTCCCTGGCTGCGCCAAAAGTCCTGTCCATAAAAATTATGAACAGGATCAGTGACAAAGGGCAGCCGTGGCGGAGTCCAATTCTCACTGGGAATGAGTCCAACCGAGTGCTGGCAATATGAACCAAACTCTCACAATGGTCGTATAGAGACCAGATAGCTCGTAACAACAAGCTCAAAACCCCATACTCCTGAAACACCCCCCACAAAAAATCACAAGGGACGTGATCGAATGCCTTCTCCAAGTCCACAAAACACATGTGGACTGTTTGGGCAAACTCCGACAAACCCTTGAGGATTCTCGAGAGGGTAAAGAGTTGGTCCGATGTGCCATGGCCAGGACGAAAACCACATTGCTCCTCCTGAATCTGAGGTTCGACCAACGGCCAGACTGTCCTCTCCAGTACCTTGACATAGACCTTCCCAGGGAGGCTGAGGAGTGTGATCCCTCTAACATTGGAGCACAGCCTCCAATCCCCTTTCTTGAAGACAGGAACCACCATCCTGGTTTGCCATGCCAAGGCACTGTCCCCGACCTCCACGCAATGTTGCAGAGGCATGTCAACCATGACAGCCTTGAGGTACAGGGCCATGACATCCAGGGCCTTGAGGTATTCAGGGCGAATCTCGTTCATCCCCGGGGCCCAGTGACCAAGGAGCTTTTTAACGACCTTGGCAACCTCAGCCCCTGTGATGGGCGAGTCGTCCCTCTTGCCCACAAGCCCTGCTTCCTCAGTGGAAGGCTTGTCAGTGGGATTGAGGAGATCCTTGAAGTATTCCTTCCACCACTTGACGATATGCTCAGTCGAGGTCAGCAGTGCCCCATCCACACCATACACAGTGTGGACGGGGAGATGTTTCCCCCTCTTGAGCCGCTGGACAGTTTGCCAGAATCTCTACGAAGCCAACCAAAAGTCTTGTTCCATGGCTTCACTGAACTCCTCCCACACCCAAGTTTTTGCTTCAGCAACCACCTGAGCTGCACTCCGCTTGGTCTGTCGGTACACCTCAGCTGCTTCAGGAATCCCACAAGCCAACCAAGCTTGATAGGACTCCTTCTTCAGCTTAATGGCCCCCCTCACCACTAGTGTCCACCACTTGGTTCGGGGGTTGCCACCACGAGATGCACCGACGACCTTGCGGGTGAAGCTCTGGACAGCCGCTTCAGCAATGGAGGTGGAGAACATGGCCCATTCAGACTCCATGTCTCCAGACTCCCTCAGAATGTGGTCAAAGTTCTTCCAGAAGTGGGAGTTGAAGACCTCCTGGACAGAGGCTTCAGCCAGACGTTCTCAGCATACCCTCACTATACATTTGGGTCTACCAGGTCTGAATAGCATCCTTCCCTGCCATCAGATCCACCTCACCACCAGGTGGTGATCAGTTGACAGCTCTGCACCTCTCTTTACCCAAGTGTCCAAGACATATGGTCGCAGGTCTGATGACACGATGACAAAATCGATCATCAACCTGCGACCTAAGGTGTCCTGGTGCCAGGTGCACATATCGACACCCTTATGCTTGAACATGGTGTTCATTATGGACAAAGTGTGGTTAGCACAGAAGTCCAATAACTGAACACTATTCGTGTTCAGATTGGGCAGGCCATTCCTCACAATCACCCCTTCCAGGTTTCACTGTCATTGCCCACGTGCGCATTGAAGTCCCCCAGTAGGACAATAAAGTCTCCAAGAGGAGCACTTTCCAGCACCCCAGTCAGAGATTCCAAAAAGGGTGGGTACTCTGAACCATCATTTGGTACATAGGCACAAATGATGGTCAGGACCCGTTTCCCAACCCGAAGGTGCAGGGAAACAACCCTTTCATCCACCGGGGAAAACTCCAATATAGAGGCAGCAAGGTGGGGGGATACAAGAATACCCACCCCTTCTCATCACCTCTCGCCTGAGGCAACTCCAGGGTATGCCAAGCTCCAGCCCCTCTCCAGGAGACTGGTTCCGGAACCAGAGCTGTGTGTTGAGGTGAGGTCGACTATATCTAGCCGGTATCTCTCAGCCTCAAGCACCGGCTCAGGCTCCTTCCCCACCAGAGAGGTGACATTCCACATCCCAAAAGCCAGTTTAGGAAGCCTGGGATCAAACTGCCCAAGTCTCTGTCTTTGACCGCCACCTGATCCACATAGCATCGGACCCCCATGGTCCCTCCTGCAGGTGGTGAGCCCACTGAAGGGTGGACCCACGTAACTCCTTTGGGCTGAGCCTGGCCGGGTCCCTTGGGCAGAAACCCGGCCACCAGGTCCTAGCCATCAAGCCCCTCCCCCAGGTCTGGCTCCAGGGTGGATCCCCAGTAAACCCATACCATGCGGGGTACACTGAATCCTTGTTCTAACATTCATCATGAGAGTCTGTTGGCTCGTTCTTAGTCAGGCCCTTCACTCAAACCAATTTATCTTGGGTGACCCTGCCAGAGACAAATTGCCCCAGACAACATAGCTCATGGGATCATTAGGCACACAGACTCCCCACCACGATAAGGTGACGATCCATGAGGGGCTGTATAAAAATATTGATGACATTTTCAGAAGATGTTGAAATGTGGTCAGGGGACCATACTCACGCTTTTCAAGTTTATTTTTGTTATCCACTGTCTTTTCTTCACCTCAGCTTAGTTTGGTTATTGTTTATTTTCACAATCATGTCCCCATTTATGTTCCTGTGAATTTGCCATTTATTTCTGTTTGCAATGATTATCTTCTGAGTTCTGTCTTGTCATTTTCCTTATCTTAGTCTTAGTTTAGTTCGTCTTAGTCCTGTTTGTTAGTCTTATATTTACCATGATCACAGTTATGCTTGGGTTTGATGATTGTTCTTATGGTTATGTTATCATGTTTATTCCTGTCATGAGTTGGCTTTGGGCTTTTGTTTTGACAGCTCCTTTTGTTTATTTCTGGTTTTGCATTGAATTTTTGCTTCAGTTATTCACAGCTGCTTTTGATTTCTTGATTATTGATTGTTCACGGGTGTTTTTGATTTGTTTCCCTATTTATGTCAGTTGGAGTTTTGTGTTCTAGTGTGGTATCATACCAGGAATTAGCCTTTGGCTTTTTGTTAAGTGTTTTGGAAATCTTGTCCTGAGTGTTGTGCTTTGAGTTTCCACAAGCTCACCTTTTCGCTGCAGCCTTCATGCCTTTTTGCTTTTGTGTTTTGGAAAATAAAATCTTGTTTGCACTGAAGTCCAGCCTGCATCCTGAGTCATATACTCCACCGTAATCTGCCAGAGGCAAAACCTGACACCAATGGACTAGATTTTGGGGCTTTACAGGATTTTTGCTTCAAAGAGACCACTCTGTTGTCATGTTAAATCCTCAAAAATTAAAGTGAAATGAATTGCAATTTTCATCACAAAATGATAAAATAGGCAATTTTTTTTATTGTCTGTATTTAATTTTTCATAAATCACATAAAGCATTGTTTATAACATTCCTTGTGCAGTTAATTATTATAACAGTGAGTGCTCTTATGTAACAGCTCAGGCCACGCTGCTGCAGCAGCCTTGGAGGAAAGTGCTTTCAGGTTTAATAAACTTTTCACCACCATCTGTTTTATTTTTTAAACTCCACATGCACGTGATGTACTGTTCCACTGGTCTACACTGACTATTTTTTTTTACTTTACCAGCATGTTTTTCTTTTTGCCATCCCATGACTCAAGCAAGAACAGCGATAAAGGTGGTTCTAATGTATTAAAATAATATGACAAATAAAAGTATAATAGATAGATGTACTTTATTGATCCCAAACTGGGAAATTACACAGAGTACATTCTAAGGTTTATATTGTTTAATTGGAGTAGAAAATTATAATTTCATCTATCTATTCATCTCTCTACTTTCATCTATCTATAAATGCTTGCATCTATCTATAAATCTGTCTGTTACACATATATCTCTTGAACGGTTTGTCAGACTGACCTAAGGTTTTATACATGTTTTGCTGAGGTTATGAGGGTGTACATCCCTGAGTATGGAGTTGCTCAGTCAAAATATGTAATTTTTTTTTCAATAAAGGTTTAGCCACTGCTCTGTCACCGCTCTGTCTCTCTTCATGCCCTGGCGTCAAGAAGTGTGGGTGGGGTTTTGGATTGACTCTGTGCTGATTGGATAATATGCAGCATCACGGACATGCTGATTGGATCCTGGACTATCTCACAAACCGGCCACAGTTTGTGAGAACCCAGGATTGTGTGTCCGACACGATCATGGGCAGCACGGGGGCCCCCCAGGGAATGGTTTTGGCTCCCTTCCTGTTCATCCTTTATACTGCAGACTTCTCACACAACACAACACGCTGCCATCTACAGAAGTTCTCTGACGACTCTGTGATCGTCGGCCTTATGTCCAACGGAGATGAAGCTGAGTACAGAGGACTTATTCAGGACTTCGTGGACTGGTGCCATCGAAACTGCCTCCAGATCAACGCGAGAAAAACTAAGGAGCTGGTGGTGGACTGCCGCAGACAAGGACAACCCCTCACAGCACCAGTAAGCATCCAGGGAACAGACATTGAGATGGTGACATCCTACAAGTACCTGGGTGTTCATCTGAACAATAAACTAGACTGGTCACACAATACCGACGCACTCTACAAGAAGGGACAGCGCAGGCTGTTTCTACTGAGGAGGCTCAGGTTTTTGGTGTACAAGGGGTGCTCCTGAAGACCTTCTGCGACTCGGTGGTGGCATCAGCCATCACTTTTGGAGTGGTCTGCTGGGGCAGTGGCATCACAGCAACTGATAGGAAGAGACTGAACAAAGTGATCAAGAAAGCTAGCTCTGTCCTGGGGCAGCGCCTTGACCCAGTGGAGGAGATAGGAGAGAGAAGGATGGTGGCCAAACTGTCATCTCTGCTAGAGTCCAAGTCCCACCCTATGCAGGACATATTGAACGCACTGAGAAGCTCATTTAGCAGTAGGCTACATCATCCTAGGTGTGCGACTGAGAGGTTTCGCAGGTCCTTCCTACTTACAGCTGTCAGACTTTATAACCTAAGCAGGGCTGCTCGCAGAGATAGCAAAAAAAAACGTGATGACCTAATAGTATTGAATGCAAAAGACGCAGCAGACTTACATAAATGGTTCCCTCCAGTATACAACTAGGACAATATCAATCGCTACGGAGGGTGACAATATGTATGGATACATATTCATACTATGTGGGGTAACTAAATAGACGGTTCTGCTGTTTGTTGCATCTAGCTACAATGCTCCGCACTGTGTATATATATTTATGTGTACATACATATATTCACTGCTCTTATCTTCTTATCTTCTAAATTATTGCTGTGAGTGTTGCTATCCCTGTGCTGTTGCAATCCTGGAATTTCCCCATTGTGGGACTAATAAAGGCTTATCTTATCTTACCTTATCTTAAATACCTTGTAATGACAAGGCCAGGTGCACAGTTGAACTTAGTTTTATTATGGAGTTGGGAACACACAGAATACAGCCACTGGGCAGGGGCATCGGCAAAGAGGCTGAACCCTGATGCCCGCTGGTATTTATACGGGCAGTGCAGTGGCGGAATGAAGTGGCTGCCACTACACTGCACTTCACAAATAAGAGCATCCCCATGACAGCATAACTATATAACACTCCCCCCCCCCCTTTAGAAAAGTCCAGAAACACACACACAATCAAGACCCTCCCCAATTTAGAACCCGAATCACGCACTAATACAACTAAAACTGAAAACACTAAAGGGCTTATCACATTCATACAACACAATCTAAAACCAGAGAGGACGGCTGGACTACCGTCCCACCCCACATGGCAAGGTGGATTATTCTGCCACCATTAAATAATTATAGTCCATTAATCACACAAAATCACTGCTGTGTTCCCTAAACTAAGCAAAACACATAAAATAATCCCCAGAACTACATACAACTATATACACAACAAAACACTTATTTTTTTACACATGCACACAAATGAACATTATTTCAAAACAATTGCAAACCCATTATTAGAAAAAACACACTATTATAATTTCTTTCATTCGGTCATATATATAGACTCACAGACCACACGGCTAAGTATGGGAGGAACTGGCCTGTGGGGCCCCCGGACCATCTCTCCGAAAGTCCGCCCCTGGAGACGGCATGCCTCCTGGGCTGCAGCTGATTGCATAAACGATGATGAGCCTCTTGGTCCTTGCCGTCGGGCGTCCCTCTCTTCCAGGTCCACCACCCGCAGTCTCCTCCTGGGCACACTGCAGCTCACTGGCGTGCCTCCATGAGCCATCTGACAGTTGAAAATAGGCAGTGCCTCGTTTAGCCACGATGCGCAGCCACCCCCGGTGATCTTCAGACTGTCGCTTGGACCGTATTCGCCATGGTTGTTCCTTCTCACGAACCCGAACCAGATCCGTGACTCTCAGAGGGGTCTTGCTCGGCCTACGGTGTTGCTGCTCGGCTCCCAGTTCAGTGCCTGTCAGTTTGGCCCCAACTCCTTGTAAAGCTGCTGTAGCGTTCGCCGTTGAAGCTCCAGATCCTTCGGCCCACTGCGGCCAAGCTCCGGAGGAAACTGAGGCTCACTCGTCGGTGTCACTCGTCGACATAGACACCTCACTGTCATGCTCGGAACCTTCGTCCAAGGTATCCCGAGCGCCGGCGCTGAGACCCTCCTGTGTCAAACCTCAGTGAGGCTGGTCCTGCTTGACTGCCGTGGCGCAAGACAAATCCTTCCCCTACACTGTGTCATCCTTTGTTACCGGAACCGGACAGTTCTGCCAGCCACAACCAGTCCACACCTTCCCAGCGTAATCTCTAATGGCAAACCCAGTCCATAAAACAGGTCGTAGCCCATAATATTGTTGTCTTGGGCCGTCACATGGAACGTGCAGTTAGGCATCACCGCCGACTTGTACTGAGCTGTCAGCTCCAGCGTTCCAACCGTGCGCAGTCTGCCACCTCCATAACAATAGAGTGGTGCTGGGTCATCTCTCATTCTGTAGTAGGGGAAAAATTTCCTCACCGTGGCCCAATTCAGTAATGATCTGTCCACTCCCGTATCAGTCAGCAGCAGCACCTCCGTGTTATCCAGTGTCACCACACAGTACTTGAATCCATTGGTACTCAGGAACACCGCATGGACAGCTATCGGGGCGGGTGCAGGTGTTATTCTCTGTGGGCTGCCTGGCTTGGACATACTACACACTCTGGCAAAGTGGTTCAAACGTCCACACATGCCACAGCGCTTCCCTCTAGCTGGGCATTCCCTAACCTTGTATCGGTGCTTCACGGACCCACAGCCCAAGCACACGGGCTTTCTCGGGCAGACCTCAAGTTGATGTCGTAGGATTCCACGCTGTCGTCCACCGCACTATCCTCGCTGTCAGGGTCCGCTACTAATGCTGCAGCGGCAGGTCCCAGCTGTCATGATTGGCGCCACTTTAGCTCCGAAACTAGCTCGTCCGCGTTCTCCACCTCGAGAGCTAGCTTGACAGCCTCGGCTAAATGCTTCGGCGCATTTGGCGCCGAAAGCAGCCTAGCTCACAAAGCATTGCTGGTTGTGTGTTCCGCCAGCTGGTCACGTACCATTCCCTCCTTCAACGTCCCAAAACAACATTCACTAGCCAGCTGCCACAGGTCAGCGACAAACTGGCAGACAGGCTCGCCCACACGCTGGTGTCATCACCGGAACCGAATCCTCCGGACGGTGACGTTGTCCGGGGTGTGGAAATGCATGGCTGTCGTCCCAGAAGGAAGCCCATTTTTAAGGTGATGCACAAGAAAGCCCGCAAACAGTTTGCTGAAGACAAGCAGACTAAGGACATGGATTACTGGAACCATGTCCTGTGGTCTGATGAGACCAAGATAAACTTATTTGGTTCAGATGTAGTAAAGCATGTGTGGCGGCAACCAGGTGAGGAGTACAAAGACAAGCGTCTCTTGCCTACAGTCAAGCATGGTGGTGGGAGTCTCATGGTTTGGGCTGCATGAGTGCTGCTGGCACTGGGGAGCTACAGTTCATTGAGGGAACCATGAATGCCAACATGTACTGTGACATACTGAAACAAAGCTTGATCCCTTCCCTTTGGAAACTGGGCCGCAGGGCAGTATTCCAACATGATTATGACCCCAAACACACCTCCAAGACCACTGCCTTGCTAAAGAAACTGAGGGTAAAGGTGATGGACTGGCCAAGCATGTCTCCAGACCTAAACCCTATTGAGCATCTGTGGGGCATCCTCAAACGGAAGGTGGAGGAGCGCAAGGTCTCTAACATCCACCAGCTCTGTGATGTCATCATGGAGGAGTGGAAGAGGATTCCAGTGGCAACCTGTGAAGCTCTAGTGAACTCCATGCCCAAGAGAGTTAAGGCAGTGCTGGAAAATAATGGTGGCCACACAAAGTATTGACACTTTGGGCACGTTTTGGACATTTTCACTTAGGGGTGTACTCACTTTTGTTGCCAGTGGTTTAGACATTAATGCCTGTGTGTTGAGTTATTTTGACGGGACAGCAAATTTACACTGTTATACAAGCTGCACACTGACTACTTTACATTGTATCAAAGTGTCAGATCTTCAGTGTTGTCCCATGAAAAGATATAATAAAATATTTCCAAAAATGTGAGGGGTGTACTCACTTTCGTGAGATACTGTAAGTGATCTGACAAACAAATAAACAAGGAATCTGAAACAGTCACTAATATTGGATGTTCCATTCATTTTCAATATTTAGGTATTCTGTAATTAATATTCAAACAATCAAATAAATCTTAGTGCCATTTACTCCCTTTTATATTTGTCGAAGTCTAACATGTGATGGCCTACATATAGGGTACACCTCTTTGTATTCCACTTTAAAACAGCCTACATTTGGGCCTGTAAAGCCTGTGTTCTACGGCAATGCACTAGTTTCTTATAAATCCACTTCCCCTTCATAATAAAAAAACCCCTCCATTTTTGTGAGGTTATTAATGGTTAAAGTATTGCAAATTATTCAAAGTTTATATAGAACAAATTTGTTTTTCCACCAAATGACTAACACTTAAAGCTGCACTGTTACCTAAAGAATATGAAAAATGTGTCAACCTCTGTGGCTCTAATTGTCATAAGCTGGAGGTTCCGCCATGCTCAGTCTCGTGGCTTTTTCTCTGTATTTATTGTATATATTTGTTGTATTTTTGTGCCTTTTGGTTTTTGTTATCCCTGCATGTTTTTTTTATTTTCCTGTTTATGTCTTTGTTTTACTATGTTCTGATTCTGTATTTATTGGTACCTATTTCTCAGTTGTACTTGTTTATATTTTAGTCTTATTCCTTATTATTGAGGTTGACAGCTGTCAGGGCATTTCCTGGTTGGTGCTCCGTGTGGGTGTAGCCCTGTCAGCTGTCAGTCGGTGCGCTCTCCTCTCATTACTTCCAGCTGATCCAAATCATTAATCATTGTTACCTTTTTGCCCACTCATGTGAACCCACACCTGTCATTACTTGTGTTATTTGTTCTGACCATATTTAAGGAGTGCATTTTCATTTCTTGTCGCGGCAGTCTTAATGATCCTTCCTCCTCATCACCAGAACTCCTTCCCTATTCTGGTGAGTCATTCGGCTGCTCCATTTGTAACTTTACCTTGTTCTCTGTTTGGATTTTTATGTTTATACACTTTGGAATTTTGTGTTTGTTCATAAATGCCACAAACTGCAGTCGGCGTCTGGGTCTGTCTCTCTCTGCCCTGAGGGGCAAATCATGACACTAATATTAAGCTAATCCAACAGAAATCTGCAGGCTACTTTGCCCCTTTATCCAACAAGTCCAGAGTCCTTTAATAAGGGAGGAACCATGGGCTCAAAATGTTACTCAGTTTTCCCTTGGAACTAAAAAGAATGTTCAAAAGAGAAAGTTGAACTTCCATTAGACAGTCACTTTAATAGCAATGATTACAGGTCTGAGTCACAAAAATAGCAGTCTAGATAATTACATAGCAGCAGGAACATTCATAAAACATCCTTGACATCTGAATTCTTGCAAAGCAATAACAGGATTTCATAAATATTAGCACAGATAAATAAACTGATGGGAATACAGGTAAAACATTTTATATAGAGCAAAAAAAGTGTACTTGGTTGGCAATCTTAAAACAATTTCAAAATAAATGTGGTCCTGAAAGTAAGAAAGAAGCTCTTTCTTCCATACCTGTTTTTTCTTTATTAGATATTCTGCTGTTTCTAATATCAATTTCAACAATAAAACTTTTTATTTCATATTCTCCTGGTATTCATTTCAACAACCTAACCACTGCACTCCATTTTTAGGGTGGGGTTGGTTGAGGGACAGAAAAAAAAAAAAAATACTACAATCCATTATCATTCAATGTTGTAATGATTTCTTAAGCGATAAATCTGCCTCGTTTATAAGTTTGACAGTTTGGGAAGTAACATTTTTTGAATTATGAATGATAATAAACCACATGAAATCATGGAAATGTGTATAAAGAGCTTACCACGTTAACAGGTGATTTTGCATATCCTTCAAATACATTTTGAGCATTTCGCATGCAATTTCACATCAAAACTGTTGGGTCATACAGCTATATTTCACAGCTGCAAAAGCACTCAAAAATCTCATGCGGAGGTGGATGGAGGCATTACAAACAGCTCTCCCATGAAGGAGATGGAGGTTTGAATACAGTGGGTGTCTTTTTGTCTTTTGCTTTGCATTTCAGTTTTATGTTCCTGATACACTTCCCGTGTTTATACATTACACATTTTTGGATGGCTACATGGTTAGGTTTAGAGTACTTTACACATTACAGTTGTAACAATCCACCAACTCACTTCATATAGATGCTTTCACAACCGCTAGATGTCTCTTTTTTCCACCTCCAACTATAGCTCCTCACTCCTCCTGGTAAAATAGTCTTGAAAGTTAAAAAAAAAAAATTCTCATAACATGCAAAATGGCAAACAGGCGTGTTACTCATACACATTTCCATGACACCCAGCAGCAATAAGACTGTTGATCACGCTGCTGTTCTTCATTAAAACAGTTTCAGTCTACACTATTAGGTGTTCGGTCTCTGGATTTATACTCATGAATTACACTCCCGTGAATGAGTGCATGCACTTTTGTTACTTGCTTGAATGTCGTTACAGGATTCCTCCTGCACTCTCAAATCATCTGTGACGATCTATCCTCCCTTACACTCAAACCTGTGATGGCTTGCAGACAGGGTAAAGCAAGAAATGAAACTTGCACTCTTTTAAAACGTTTGTTGGGAGACCACTCACCCAACTTCTCCTTAAAAAGGAGCTGCAACTCTTCCAGGATTTTGCTTGCTTTTGGTTTGGACCAAACTTCCAGAGAACAAAGTGACCCCTTCTTCGTTCTTCCTTTGGACTGACCACAAATACATCAAGAACAAAAGCAAATACATGAACTCCTGCCAGGCCAGCTAACCCATTCTTCTTGGGTTCAGCTTGACACTCTACTTTCTCTTTGGTTTTAAAAGCATACAAAACCTAAACCACAGAACAATCTTCCCATGAATTCAGCAGAGTTTACAATCTTTCACTGGGGCCCAAGAATCCCACATCAGCAGTTCTGGTTGTCATAGTCAAATTAATTCAAACAAGATCAAGGTCTCCCAACAAATCTTCAATCATCTCACTTTTTAAAAAAATATATATGTCTGTATGGCCTCCTGAGAGACACGATCAAAAGTTTTGCATCCTCATAATGGGATCTTTTTTGTTACCAGACTGTATCTCAATCAGAATTTGGAGAGATAAATGCACTGTCCTTTCCTTCGGGTCGCAGCAGTTTCTTTGGGTGAATTGTGCATTCAGCAGCACTGGAGACACATCCAGACTGCCACTGAAACATTTGGCCAATATATTTTAAAAAAAGAAAATCTAACATACATATAAAGAATGTTTGTTTCACAACTGGATAACCTCAGCATTTCCTATCTTAATTTTTTAAATTGATTGTTTACATGCTGGTATAAAATTGTTTTGATTGCTAGGTATATCTAGTTTTCCCCCTCCACACTAATAGTACATACAGTGGTTATTAAAAAAAGTGTACACTCCAGCTTATTATAAATCACTAAAGGCGCTTCAACAAAGGATTAGTTTAAGGATGTGTGGCCTTATGCAACCAGCTTATTGTACATTTTTCTTTTCCCTCCACTGACAGTTTAGCCTGATTTTCCACTTGAATTATATAGGTTATTGGTTACAATAAAGGTAGGAAAAATATGAAAAAAAGACATTTTAACAAAGGTGTGCAAACTTTTTATAGCTCTTGTATGGGGAGTGAATTTATTTTCCAACTTTCCATACATGGCTGTTGTTCACACAGGTGTCTGAAACCTTCAGCTGTCTAATTCCAGTGACTGATCTGAACCTGTCAAGTATCTGAAGGTATAAGAGGGTTAAATTTAAAATTTTAAAAAGTCACCTGATCAAACTTGATACATTTCATTTGTGAAATAGTAAAGTATGTGATCACATTGGAAATACTCTGGCCAAAATATTAAATGGAACTGGAATTTTTGCAAATTTTGGACTACCAGCCCAGCTGCATTTGCGGTTCCCCAATTATTTATGTTGCTAGTAGAAAACTGGATCATTTAACCAAATTGCTAATGTGCACATCTGAAATTAGCCACAGCACCCCATGACCAAATGACTGCTCTTGTTTTCTGACATTCTGTTAAAATGTATAACAAGAACTATAAACTTGCAAACTTCAATATAACGTTTTCTCCTATGACACAAGGATTCAATGTATTTTTAAGGATAATTAAAGCCTTAAATTTGGAATTAACAAAACACTTTTTAAGGATTCATGGACACCCAGAATGCTGAACATTATGCTAAAATACAGTGGTGTGAAAAAGTGTTTGCCCCCTTCCTGATTTCTCTTTTTTTTTTGTATGTTTGTCACACTTAAATGTTTCAGATCATCAAACAAATTTAAATATTAGACAAGGATAACACAAGTAAACACAAAATGCTGTTTTTAAATGAAGGTGTTTATTATTAAGGGGAAAAAAAATCCAAACCTATGTAGCCCTGTGTGAAAAAGTGATTGCCCCCTAAACCTGATAACTGGTTGGGCCATCCTTAGGAGCAACAACTGCAATCAAGCATTTGGTTGATTGATTCAGGTCAGAACTTTGACTAGGCCACTACAAAGTCTTCATTTTGTTTTTCTTAAGCCATTCAGAGGTGGACTTGCTGGTGTGTTTTGGATCATTGTCCTACTGCAGAACCCAAGTGCGCTTCAGCTAGAGGTCACAAACAGATGGCCGAACATTCTCCTTCAGGATTTTGTGGTAGACAGCAGAATTCATGGTTCCATTTACCACAGCAAGTCTTCCAGGTCCTGAAGTAGTAAAACAGCCCCAGACCATCACACTACCACCACCATATTTTAGTGTTGGTATGATGTTCCTTTTCTGAAATGCTACGTTACTTTTACGCCGTATGTAATGGGACACACACCTCCCAAAAAGTTCAATTTTTGTCTCGTCAGTCCACAGAGTATTTTCCCAAAAGTCTTGGAGATCATCAAGCTGTTTCCTGACAAAACTGAGACGAGACTTTATGTTGTTTTTGCTCAACAGTGGTTTTCATCTTGGAACTCTGCCATGCAGGCCATTTTTGCCCAGTCTCTTTCTTATAGTGGAGTCATGAACACTGACCTTAACTGAGGCAAGTGAGGCCTGCAATTCTTTGGATGTTGTTATGGGGTCTTTTGTGACCTCTTGGATGAGTCATCGCTGTACTCTTGGGGTAATTTTGGTTGGCCGGCCACTCCTGGGAAGGTTCACCACTGTTCCATGTTTTTGCCATTTGTGGATAATGGCTCTCACTGTGGTTTTCTGGAGTCCCAAAGCTTTAGAAATGGCTTTATAACCTTTTCCAGACTGACAGATTGCAATTACTTTATTTTTCATTTGTTCCTGAATTTCTTTGGATCGCAGCATGTGGTTTCGTGATTGAGAACAGGTGTGGCAGTAATCAGGCCTGGGTGTGGCTTGAGAAATTGAACTCGGCTTTCCAAAGATGTCATAAACCACAGTTAATTTATGTTTTAATAGGGGGCAATCACTTTTTCCACAAAGGGCCATGAAGGTTTGGATTTTTTTCTTTAACCCTTAATAATAAACACCTTCATTTAAAATCTGCATTTTGTGTTTACTTGTGTTATCGTTGTCTAATATTTAAATTTGTTTGATGATCTGTTGGGCTGTCGTGATAATCGCAATTATGTAATACCGCGGTATGGACACGCCTACCACGGAGGAAAATGACCAACCGCAACAACCGCAGTGTTCTCTTTTTGTGTGTGTGTGTGTGTGTGTGTGTGTGTGTGTGTGTGTGTGGCTATATCTCGTTATTCACTTATGTGCTCCTATTGATTATTAAATAAATTGCTAAATGAAGTGTATTTTTATTGCCAACAGCATGTTTGCACCCGGTACTCTAGAAGTTTCCACAGCACACGGTGCTGCTGCCGTATGGGAAACTCTCTCCAGACGGACTCCAGCAGGCAGTTAGTGGTGAAAGCGTTTGGACCCCTTGTTAAATACAACCATAACAGTGAGCACTGAAAGGGTACAAAGCATGTTATTTCTTTCTGAGCGGAGTGTGTATGATCCTGACTGTGTATGCTCTGTGTATGAGAGTAGCTTGTTTGAACATCATTTTTCGGGCAGCGGCAAAAATCAGAGCCGCAAAAATCACGGAGACAAGAGCCACGCAGGGTCCTGTACGGAGACTGTCCTACTTATAAGCTGAATGTTGCTGTAGTCTCCAGTCCACACACCCCGTAGTTCCTGCCACTGTTTTATGAAAATGATCTTTATTTTTTTTTAACAGAATCAGCAATTCATGCCTGTAGGAAAGAGTGGAGCTCCGCACAGTTGTGACACACGCACATAAAGTTGAGAGCAAGCTGCAGCGAGACTCTCGCAGCTTCCCTCATTTTTGACATAAGTTATAAACGCTGTTTGAATTACAAATCCAACGGGTCCTAAAAATATTTGCAATAATACCACATACCGCGGTGTTGAGCTGTCCACCATCACCACAGGGGAAATTCCTCTGCTGCGACAGCCCTAATGATCTGAAACATTTAAGTGTGACAAACATACAAAAAAATGAGAAATCAGGAAGGGGGCAAACACTTTTTCACACTACTGTACATGTCGTAAAACTAGTGGTAACATCACGGCAGCTATGACCATCTCTTGCATAAAGACTGTACTTAAAACACAAAAAACCCAAACCACAGTCTTTATCTAACCTTAGCCAAACTGCATTTGTTGCATAAACTCAACCTCTGAGGTCACTCATCCGTCCTGACCACTCTTCCATGACTCTTTGAGAAGCCAGAGTAAATCAGCCAATTACTATTCTTGTCTCCACAAAAACGGTGTAAAATATACACTACATTAAATTTTGTAGAAGACAGTGTTGTAAATATTGGACTACAGAGGTGCTGGAAGTTATGACTGTTGGTCAAAGTCAGGATTTATTATTTCCCAAAATGTCAAACAGTTTTTCTCTAGGGTGGCAGCACTACATTCTGAAGAAAGGTTCTTTAATCACCATTAGCTTTTAACGGTATTTGCCAATATGTGTAGACAGAAATATAAAGCTTCGTTGCACATTCATTAGAGCAGCCTTGGATGAGGCCTAACAGTCATGTTCACGTTAACAAGGCCACCCTATGTGACCGAAGACAGCAAACATTCAGAAGCAATGTGTATTGTCTGTGTCCTTCTGCTGTGTTTCAAAACTCACTGTGGCACAAAAATGGTGTCTTACTGCTTCCACTTGCCATCTCTGACTCTACATTACTTGTTAATAAAGGTAGAAAATAACAGTCATGGCCCCAGCCATCTTGTTAAAGAAAAGCTCCATTCTTCAGTGTGTTGCCTGTGGATCAGCTGCAACAGGCACTGCACTTCAACTCACTGCACACCGTTCTTCCTTATTATACAATGCTGATCAGTGCAACATCAAGACAAACCGCTTCATTTGTTGCTTGCCAAGAGTTTCCCTATAGCATGTGACTGGGCTTGCCCAGTGTCTAAAAGTCTGTTGATCACTGTGTGTTTCAGAAGAAAGAGAACAGTTGTTCTACAAATCAAAACTTAGAGGTATAATTTGTGTTTGTGTCAAATGAGAAGCCCAAGATGGGAACTACAGATTATCAAGTAAAAGGTGATGGCTGTGTGTGTGTGTGCAAGATGAAGCAGGCTTCAAACACACAAAAACAGTGACCCAAACTCATTACAGTCAAAACTGCGAGGAGCTAATAATGCAATGACTCTAAATATCACGTCACTCTCCAACAAAGTGCTGCTGGGCTTTTTCTCACTAGCTAAAAAGTTGCATTCCACAGCAAACAATCATGACACACAGTACATATATTTTACATTGCTGTAGTGGATACTGAGTAACAATCATTTGCAAAACATGTCAAAGAAACAAAAAAATCCTACATAGATTTGTCATTTTTACATATTTAGCCACTTTGTAAGTGTAAAAACAATGAAAGCTGCAGTTCCCCCTGAATGTTAGATTAAGGATAAAGCTGCAAAGATTTAACAGTCTTAAGTCTTTAACTAATTTGCCTTCACATGACAGTGAATGACCAGGCTCTCAGAATGTGATTAATACTATTGTAGCTTTACTTAAGCAAAGCACTGGATTTTCATTTATTTCTCAATCACAGTGAGATTTGATCACTATTATTCCTTTAGTGGCACAATTTCTGGGTAACAGCACATCTTCAAGGCAACACAGTGCAACCAGCCTCATGCACTTTAATTTTTGCACAAGGTCACATAATTTGTTTTCAGTACTTTCAGTCATACACAGTACCCAGTCATCATCTGATATGGGACATGGCTGAAAAAAAGTCACCCACTGGCAATGCTTCAAGCTTTAGACACACATTTTTTGAGTGTCTTCTTTGCGGTGGTTTAAATTATGGTAATATGACAGGTTCCAATTTGTTCATATAAATGATGGAGATCCATAGGGCTCTGTTATAGGTCCAGTACTTTAGAACCTTACACATGCTTCCTTTGGTAACATACAGTAAATTGCCATTGCTATGCAGATGATACTCAGTTATATTTATCACTGAAACCAGATGACAACTTAGATGATTTGTAATTTATTATTCAGATAAGACTAAAATTACTACATTTGGCCCTAAGACCTTACAAATATTCACCCTAATCAGATAGTTTAGATGGTATTATTCCAGCCCCTAATAGTACTGTGGGGAATTATTGAGTCATTTGGTGCATCAAACAAATTTCCAAGATTATCTTCTTTCTTTCATTTGGAGACTACCAACAAAATTACGATTAACTTGTCGGAGTGAGGCTGAGAAACTAGTTCATGCATTTGTTACCTCTATATAAGATTACGGCAATGACTTATCAGACTATCCTAAAATTTCTTTAAAAGTCTTCAATTGTTCCAAACTGATGTAGTAAAAGTATTAGCTTAAGGAACTTAAAGGAGAAATCATTTTTCTCCAATATTGGCGTCCATTCACTGGTTTCCTACAGAATCCAGAAATATAAAATCATTCTGTCATATAAAGTTCTAAATGTAGGCCCCTTGTTAACTTAAAGACTTCATACTATCATATTATCCCAATAGAGCTCTCTAAACAGAGGATTACTTCTAATACCTAGTGTCTCTTAAAGTGGAAAGGGATGCAGAGTTTTAAATTATCAGGCTCTCATTGGGGAACCAGCTGCCGCTTTGGGTTCAGGACAGACTTGATCTCTGCTTTTAAGAATAGGCTTAAAGGGGTCATTGACTGAAAAATGGTGTGTTTGTAGGCTTTAACTGTCTGAAATGAGCCTACTGGTCACTTAGTTATCAAAAAAATTTTCAAAACAGTCAATTCTCTTAAAAAACACACAGCCTTTATCTCGTTTTTATGTCCCAGAAAGGCCAGAAACGTTTTTGACTATTCCATCTAAATCATTAATGTCACGATTAGAAAAAGCCAACCTACCGCCATCCTTGAGACCCCTCCACTGCTTTATTATTGGCCCGCCTAGCTGTGTGTCATGTATATGGAAGGGGTGCTAAAGGTAGCCTATTAGCCCTTGAGCTATTAGCCCCCAAGCTAACACTGGTACCACAAAGCTCAAAGAAAGTATGGTTTATTGTAATTTTCTTCAGATCTTAGTCACCCTAATAACCATCTCTGTTACCACTTGGTCCACAATATATCTAGCGTCGCTCCGGCCCATCTCCCAGTGGTTTCCCCATGATTCCACAGCCAGTGCCAGCATGCCGGTTGTGGCAACCACTTACGCCGTCACCTGAGGCTACTCCCCCGAGCTATCCCACTATCCTCCGAGGCTCCACGTGACTCCGCTCTACTCTCACAGGCAATGTAGGGGAGCTGCTTCGTGACGGTGCATCCCCCAGCTGACCGTGGGAGAGGAGCGGAGTCCCGTGGAGCAAGACACTGCATTTTGAGATTCCGTGCCTTGGCAGCTTGGCTTGGCCAGCGGCGATTGGTAGGTCGCCCGGCGTGCAGTATTGGCGGTTTGTTGTGGGATCCCGGCAAGGTTGTTGAGAGATGGGCCAGAATGACGCGAGATACACAATTGACTCTGGATCAGTGAACCAGCGCTGCTCATCCAGCTAGAAGGTTAGAAGCTACTCAGCTAATGGCTAACTGACGAAAGAGGGAGGGCAGAGTTGAACAGGTGAAGAATGTTTCTTAAAGTGATAGGTATTAAATCAGAGTGTTTCAAGAAAGCCAGGAAAAATAAAACAAACAACTTTGCTTCAATAATTTAATAAAAAAATTTAAGAAAATGTGAAGAAAATATGTCACAAACACTTCATTAAGACATCTGTGAGCTATTAAAATGTGGAAAAAATGCAGTCAATAACCCCTTTAAAACTTTCATTTTTGATAAAGCTTATACAGTAGTGTGAAAAAGTGTTTGCCCCTTCCTGATTTCTCATTTTTTTTGTATGTTTGTCACACTTAAATGTTTCAGATCATCAAACAAATTTAAATATTAGACAAAGATAACACAAGTAAACACAAAATGCAGTTTTTAAATGAAAGTGTTTATTACTAAGAGAAAAAATTCCAAATCTACATGGCCCTGTGTGAAAAAGTGATTGCCCCCTAAACCTAATAACTGGTTGGGTCACCCTTAGCAGCAACAACTACAATCAAGCATTTGGGATAACTGGCAATGAGTCTTTTACAGCACTGTGGAGGAATTTTGGCCCACTCATCTTTGCAAAAGTGTTGCAATTCAGCCACATTGGAAAGTTTTCGAGCATGAACCACCTTTTTAAGGTCATGCCACAGCATCTCAAATCAGATTCAGGTCAGGACTTTGACTAGGCCACTGCAAAGTCTTCATTTTGTTTTTCTTAAGCCATTCAGAGGTGGACTTGCTAGTGTATTTTGGATCATTATCCTGCTGCAGAACCCAAGTGCGCTTCAGCTTGAGGTCACAAACAGATGGCCGAACATTCTCCTTCAGGATTTTGTGGTAGACAGCAGAATTCATGGTTCCATTTACCACAGCAAGTCTTCCAGGTCCTGAAGCAGCAAAACAGCCCCAGACCATCACACTACCACCACCATATTTTATTGTTGGTATGATGTTCCTTTTCGGCTGGGATGAGAATCAGCACCTCCAAGTCCGAGTCCATGGTCCTCAGCCGGAAAAAGGTGGATTGTCCTCTCCGAGTTGGGGACAGGCTCCTGCCCCAAGTGGAGGAGTTTAAGTATCTTGGGGTCTTGTTCACGAGTGAGGGGAAAATGGAGCGAGAGATCGACAGACGGATTGGAGCAGCATCTGCAGTGATGCGGACGTTGTACCGGTCTGTTGTGGTGAAGAGGGAGCTTAGTTCTAAGGCAAAGCTGTCGATTTACCAGTCAATCTACGTTCCTACTCTCACCTATGGTCACGAGCTTTGGGTAATGACTGAAAGAACGAGATCGCGGATACAAGCGGCTGAAATGAGCTTTCTCCGTAGGATTGCTGGACTCACCCTCAGAGATAGGGTGAGGAGCTCAGTCATCCGGGAGAGGCTCAGAGTAGAACCGCTGCTCCTCCACATTGAAAGGAGTCAGTTGAGGTGGTATGGGCATCTGATTAGGATGCCTCCTGGACGCCTCCCACTTGAGGTGTTTCAGGTACGTCCCACTGGGAGGAGACCCCGGGGCAGACCCAGGACTCGGTGGAGAGACTATGTCTCCCAGCTGGTCTGGGAACGCCTTGGTATCCCCTCTGAAGAGCTGGAGCAGGTGGCTGGGGAGAGGGAAGTCTGGGCTTCTCTGCTTGAACTGCTGCCTCCGCGACCCGGACCTCCGGAAAAGCGGTAGAAGATGGATGGATGGATGGATGATGTTCCTTTTCTGAAATGCTGTGTTACTTTTACACCGGATGTAATGGGATACACACATTCCAAAAAGTTCAACTTTTGTCTCGTCGGTCCACAGAGTATTTTCCCAAAAGTCTTGGAGATCATCAAACTGTTTTCTGGCAAAACTGAGACGAGCCTTTATGTTGTTTTTGCTCAGCAGTGGTTTTCATCTTGGAACTCTGCCATGCAGGCCATTTTTGTCCAGTCTCTTTCTTTATGGTGGAGTCATGAACACTGACCTTAACTGAGGCAAGTGAGGCCTGCAGTTCTTTGGATGTTGTTATGGGGTCTTTTGTGACCCCTTGGATGAGTCGTCACTGTGCTCTTGGGGTAATTTTGGTCAGCCGGCCACTCCTGGGAAGGTTCACTGTTGCATGTTTTCACCATTTGTGGATAATGGCTCTCAATGTGGTTTTCTGGAGTCCCAAAGCTTTAGAAATGGCTTTATAACCTTTTCCAGACTGACAGATCTCACTTATTTTGTTTCTCATTTGTTCCTGAATTTCTTTCGATCACAGCATGATGGCTAGTTTTTGAGGATCTTTTGGTCTACTTCACTTAGTCAGGCATGTCCTATTTAAGTGATTTCTTGATTGAGATCAGGTGTGGTAATAATCAGGCCTGGGTGTGGCTAGTGAAATTGAACTCAGCTTTCCAAAGATGTGATAAACCACAGGTAATTTATGTTTTTTAACAGGGGGGGGGCAATCACTTTTCCACACAGGGCCATGTAGATTTGGATTTTTTTTTAACCCTTATTAATAAACACCTTCATTTAAAAACTGCATTTTGTGTTTACTTGTGTTATCTTTGTCTAATATCTAAATTTGTTTGATGATCTGAAACATTTAAGTGTGACAAACATACAAAAAAATAAGAAATAAGGAAGGGGGCAAACACTTTTTCACACCACTGTAGTTGGCATTGGATCAGGTGACTCTGAACCTTCCCTTCAGCCGGAATCACAACTGGACATACAAATTTAGATATTGTACGCCAGCTACAATTTTCTGGGGCTGTGGAGGATGTGGATGTCATAGGGGTTTTGGATAGGCTGCAAGGAGTTCTTTGACACAGTCTTAAGTGTGTCTTGCACCTTGCAGGGTCCATGTTAGGTAGGCTACATGTATATGTGCCAGACTGAGGTTGCATTAATCGAGAATTCTCTGTCATTGACCGGTAATTTTAGCAATCAAGGAAAATTTCCAGAGCAATCCATCATTTTGATGGATTGCATTGATAGTATTTAACTGTAAGTCCCACCCCATCTGTGCACACCCAGAGGAAGATCTAAATTCAGGTCACTGACAACATAAAAGTCGAATGAGATCAGGTTGTGTTAATTTTTACACATTTAATATTTTTATTTCAACTTTATCTTGTAATATTGTGTTGTTTGTCTGTGTAATCAGTAACAGCAAATGTTTAATCTGTATTGTTTGACATGGCGGCTGCCGGGCCGTCATCAGCCCCGACTGCGCACACACCTGCTTCCAATTCCCAGCAAGCCATAAAAGCCAGATCCACTGACAGCTCAGCACGGAGTCGTCTGTCATCACCACTGTGCAACGCTCCATGCCCACGATCTCAGACCAGTGCCTCATCCAAACCAGCTCGTCAAGCCTCGTCACGTAAGCCACCATCATCCTTACCTTGTCAAAGTATTCTCCCCTCTGCACAGGTGGATCCCCTTGGCGGCGGACCTGTCTCCCGTAGCAGTGGGGCTTCATCTCCTCCTCCTTGGATCTTCTCCCCCTCATCATGACGCCAAGTTCCCCGCTCACCTCCCAACACCCGCTCCAGGAGCAAGCAAGAGTCTCCCGGCGATACCTGCAAGTAAGCAGCAATCATTGTTACACCTCCTTGCTGCGAGCAGTACTAATCTTTGTGCTTTGTGTTCCTAGGGTTGCCAGGTCGCAGCGGGACTTGCTCAGCTCCAGCACACTACCAGCATCACACTCACCCTCACATTCACACACCAACACTACACACTGTGTTGATAAGTTATTGTGAACTGTACTACTCGTGTCTGTCGTCTTGTCTCCTGGGTCAAACATCATGTCAGTACGACTCCATCAAAGCAACCCAGCAGACAGCGCGCTGACGCGCCGCCTTAACACTCTTGGCGCACGAGTAGACCAAATAGCCCACCAACAGACAGTTATATTAACCCTATTAACACAGATTAATAATTGGCTGGATCGCTTGGAGGGTCACCAGGCGTTTCCCCCGGTCGCCGGGGCACCACCTGCCCCCACTAATCCACCAGTTAGCCAGGCACACCAGCCCCCCTTATCTCGCCTCACCCCCGTGCCTACCCCCGCCCGCTTCAGCGGAAAACTCGGGGAGGCGTGGGGTTTTCTGCTTCAGTGTGAGACGGTTTTTCACCGTGTCCCGGGAGATTTTCCCTCTGACCACAGCAAGATCGGTTATATCTCCAACCTACTTGAGGGTAGAGTGCTAGCTTGGGCGTATGCACTTATGGCTAAGCCCAGTTACGCCAACTTAACTTACCAACAATTTGTAGCCAATTTCGCTGAGGTTTTTGACCACACCGATAGGGACAGGGTGTTAACTGATCATTTGTTAAATCTTCGGCAGGGCAGTAGATCTGCTGCCGATTTCACTGTTGATTTCCGGGTGCTAGCAACAGAGGTGGGGTGGGAGGATACTTTACTATGTAGTATTTTTGTCCGAAGTCTTAGCTCAGAGCTAAGGGACGAGCTAGCGACACGGGACAAGCCAGACAGTTTAAGTGAATTAATCTCTCTCACCATTAGTTTGGATAATAGACTAAAGGAGCGGGCAGCCGAGCGGAGGGCTGCTGATCCCTCAGGCACGTCACGCCCCCGCTCCTCTCGACCACCCCTGCTGGCTCTGCCTCCGTCGGAGGAACTTCCGGGGCAGGAGGAAATGATTATCGGGCGATCGGGAATTTCGGCTGCTGAGAGACAGCGCCGGAGGGATTTAGGGCTGTGTTTCTACTGTGGTAGTGAGTCCCACGAAGTTGCTGAATGCACTAACTGGGTAAAAGGGGGAGGTCCGTGGGTCACAGTAGGGGGACTCACGGATGTAGATCAGAAAAGACCCCTCACCAGTTGTCTTGTCCCCATTAGACTCATTTACAAACACAGAGAACATACCACACACGCCTTCATTGACTCTGGAGCTGAGCAAAGCTTTATTTCAGGAGACCTGGCAACCCGCTTGGGCCTCAGCTGTCAACCTCTCCGGCCCCCTGCCAATCTCATCACCCTGTCAAAGACCCCGCTAACCGCTGTCTCCCACCAGACGGTCCCCGTGTCGGTGATTGTTTCAGGAAACCATCGGGAGGACATCCGGTTCCTGGTGCTGCCCACCTCCACCTCCCCTGTTATCCTGGACTATCCATGGCTACGGTTACATAACCCCACATTTGACTGGCAGGCAGGAAATATCACCGCTTGGAGTTCGTTCTGCCTCAGCGCCTGCCTCCAGTCCGCAGCGTGTGCTCCCTCTGTGTCAATGACCCCTCCTACGTCACTGCCCCCGGATCTGTCCAAGGTACCAGAGATCTATTACGATCTGGGAGCTGCTTTTAGTAAGTCACGGGCGCTGTCCCTTCCTCCCCACCGCCCTTATGACTGCGCGATCAATCTCCGGGTTGGAGCCCCGCTTCTGGCAAGCCAGTTATACAGCCTCTCAACCCTGGAACGTGAAGCCATGGACACTTACATTAAGGAGTCCCTCAGCTCCGGAATCATCCGACCATCTTCTTCTGCGGTGGGGGCAGGATTCTTCTTCGTGGGGAAGAAGGATGGCTCTCTACATCCCTGCATTGATTTCCGGGGTCTCAACGACATAACCATTAAAGACAAGTACACGCTGCCCCTGATGAACTCGGCCTTTGACTCTCTCCGGGGGGCGTCATGGTTCACGAAGCTGGACCTTCGCAACACCTATCATCTGGTGCGAATCAAGGAGGGCGACGAGTGGAAGACGGGCTTCCGGACCCCAAGCGGCCACTTCGAATATCTAGTGATGCCGTTTGGGTTAACCAACGCTCCGGCCGTCTTCGAGCGCTTAATTAACGACGTCCTCCGAGATTTCCTGAACTCCTTCGTATTTGTATACCTGGATGACATCCTCATCTTTTCGTGTACTTTGGAGGAGCACCAGGTGCACGTCAAACGGGTCCTACAGCGCCTCCTGGAGAACCAGTTATTTGTCAAGGCCGAGAAATGTGACTTCCACACCAGGTCGACATCGTTTTTGGGGTTTGTGATTGCACATAACTAGGTGCTCCCTGACCCGGCCAAGATCAAGGCGGTAGTGGACTGGCCCACCCCCACTTCCAGGCAGCAGTTGCAGGGGTTTTTGGGATTCGCCAATTTCTACCATCGTTTTGTGCCAAATTTTGGGATCATCGCCCAGCCCCTGACCAGTCTCATGTCCCCCAAGACCCCTTCTGTTGGAGCGAGGAGGCTGCTGCGGCGTTCGGGAAGCTGAAGGAGGAGTTTGCTTCATCCCGCGTCTTGACCCAGGTGGACCCGGACCTTCAGTGCTTGGTGGAGGTGGACGCCTCGGATTCTGGAGTCGGGGCGGTCCTCTCGCAATGCTCGCCTGTGGATGGGGTGATTCGTCCATGCGCCTTCTTCTCTCGCCGTCTGCAACCCGCCAAGAGGAACTACAGTATTGGCGACAGGGAGTTGCTGGCGGTCAAACTCGCCTTAGAGGAGTGGAGGCACTGGCTGGAGGGGGCTGCGCAGCCGTTCGTTGTCTGGACGGACCATAAGAACTTAGAATATCTCCGGATGGCCAAACGACTGAATTCCCGCCAGGCCCGCTGGTCTCTCGTCTTTGGACGTTTTGATTTCACGATCACCTATCAGCCTGGGAGCAAGCACGTGAAGCCGGACGCCCTCTCTAGGCAGTTCGAGGCGGAGACGTCTGAGGATCAGGAGGAGACCATCCTGCCTCCATCCTGTGTTGTGGGCGCCCTTGGGTGGGAGATCCGGGATAGTGTCAGGAGGGCTCAGGAGGGTGAGCCTGACCCGGAGGGGGGGGGGGGCGATTGTTCGTCCCCACCACGGTCAGGAGTGAAGTCATCCAGTGGGCCCATGCCTCCAAGTTAGCGTGCCATCCAGGGATTGCTCGCACCATCGCTTTACTCCAGAGAGCCTTCTGGTGGCCAGGGTTGAGGAAGGATGTCACCAGCTACGTCCGGGCCTGCGTCCAGTGCGCCACCGGGAAATCATCATCTTCCCCCCAGGTGGGTCTTCTCCATCCCCTGCTGGTCCCTTCCCGCCCCTGGTCTCATGTGGCTTTGGATTTTGTGACGGGCCTGTCCCCTTCTGATCACTTCACCTCGGTCCTGACCATAGTGGACCGCTTCTCCAAGGCAGCCCATTTTGTGCCCCTCCGTGGGTTGCCTTCGGCATGGGAGACGGCGGATCTCCTGGTGCAGCACATGGTCCGTCTTCATGGCATCCCTTCAGATATTGTCTCGGATCGGGGCCCTCAGTTTGTCTCCCAGGTCTGGAAGGTGTTCTGCATGGTGTTGGGGGCCACGGCGTGTCTCTCCTCGGGATATCATCCACAGAGCAATGGCCAGTGTGAGCGAGCTAATCAGGAGCTGGAGGCTGCGCTCCGTTGTGTTATATCATCATGCTCCTCTTCCTGGAGTGCGTTCCTGCCTTGGATTGAATACGCACATAACTCCACGGTGTCCTCGGCAACTGGGATGTCCCCCTTTAAGTCATCGTTGAGGTATGATCCACCGCTGTTCCCGGAGGAGGAGAAGGAGGTTGCTGTCCCCTCTGTTCAGGATCATGCTAGGCGCTGTTGCCGGATTTGGACCATCACCCGCAGACCCCTTCTCAGAACCACAGAGCGCAACATCCAGGTAGCCAACCGTCACAGGAGACCAGCCCCGGACTATAAGGTGGGTCAACAGGTCTGGCTTTCCACTAGAAATATCAATGTTCCGGCTGAAAAATGCAAATTAACCAAGCGTTTTATCAGTCCCTATGTTATCTCTCGTGTTATTAATCCGGTGGCTGTGCGCCTAGCTCTCCCCCCTTCCATGCGCATCTGCCCCACCTTTCATGTCTCCCAGGTGAAGCCCTACATCTCCGACCCTCTGTGCCCGCCCCCCGCGACGTCTCCCCCTCTGAGGATGATCGACGACCACCCGGCTTGGGGGGTTACTGCCATCCTGGATGTCCGTCGGCAGGTCCGGGGTCTTCAGTACCTGGTGGATTGGGAGGGATTCGGTCCTGAACACCATTCCTGGATTCGCCCAGCGTTGATCCTCGACAAGCAGCTCATCCGTGACTTCCATCGGGGGCATCCAGGTAGGATGGGGCAGGTGCCTGGAGGCACCTCTAGAGGGGGAAGTACTGTCATGGCGGCCGCTGGGCCGTCATCAGCCCCGGCTGCGCACACACCTGCTTCCAATTCCCAGCAAGCCATAAAAGCCAGATCCACTGACAGCTCAGCACGGAGTAGTCTGTCATCACCACTGCGCAATGCTCCATGCCCACGATCTCAGACCAGTGCCTCGTTCAAACCAGCTCGTCAAGCCTCGTCACGTAAGCCACCATCATCCTTACCTTGTCAAAGTATTCTCCCCTGTGCACAGGTGGATTCCCTTGGCGGCGGACCTGTCCCCCGTAGCAGCAGGGCTTCATCTCCTCCTCCTCGGATCCTCTCCCCTTCGTCACGACGCCAAGTTCCCCGCTCACCTCCCAACACCCGCTCCCGGAACAAGCAAGAGTCTCCCGGTGATACTTGCAAGTAAGCAGCAATCATTGTTACACCTCCTTGCTGCGAGCAGTACTAATCTTTGTGCTTTGTGTTCCTAGGGTTGCCAGGTCGCAGCGGGACTCGCTCACCTCCAGCACACTACCAGCATCACACTCACCCTCACATTCACACACCAACACTACACACTGTGTTAATAAGTTATTGTGAACTGTACTACTCGTGTCTGTCGTCTGTCTCCTAGGTCAAACATCATGTCATTCTTGCTCTTAAAGTTAACGACTAAAAATCAAAATGTGAACAAAAACATTCAGTGTCTTTTTATATCATATTGATATGATTTCTCTACTATTAAATAGAACTGGCAGACCAGTTTAATTGAAATTTAGCTATTTTTAAATAACACAGGGTTACAAAAATATTTTTTTGTAAGTTGTCTGTGTTTTTTCAACTGATTTAAGATAATTTTGCACCGCTGAATCCGAAAATGACATCCATTTCTCTCGATCAGGTGCTAAGTAAAAACCTGTACTTACTTAGTACATGTAAATTTAATGTTACATCATCATTGTTCAAAATTCAGAGAATTTCAAGACATAAAAGAGAATTTTGTGTCATATAAAGCGGAAATACCCGTACATGTAAACAAAAATGTATAAAACAACATGTGGCCATAATTCAAAAAGTTGACCTGATTGAGCAAAACCAATGTGATTTTTGGATTCAGCACATCAAAATTGTCCTAAATCAGCTAAAAAAAACTTAGACAATAAATTTGGTGTTGACCAGATAATCAGCTAACCAGTCAAACAATACTGTCATGAGGGTTTATTAATCTTGTGCATTTTAACAAACTTGCCTGAGAAGCTGCAGGTAGGAAAAGGACAACAGGATAATTCAGTATTTTCTCACAAATTCTAGCCAAACCAGTGTAGGGAGATGTGGGAAAATAATAGACAGACATCACCTTTTTTTTCTAAGCTGTAGGCTGATACTTTTCTAAATGTTTTGACTGAAGTCTCCTTATCAAATATACTAACCAGCTGTCAGTAAGTCAGTTTTTTTATTGTCTGTAATGTACACAGGTTATTTATTTATGACTCGCTCGTTCTTTCAGTTTAAAAAAAAACGGCGGTTGTTTGGCCAGTACGAGACACTCTTCCATGAGCTGGACAGAGACTACATGCCCTTCATCCGGATGGACTGAACCCCCCATAATTAAAATAAACATTATACTAATTAGTATAATGTTTATTTTATTTTGATTTCGGTGGTGTCATTTTTAGAATTTACAAAAATATTACAATGACATACTGTACACTCACAGTATTATGTGTTGAGTATTATAGCACTTTATACAACAGTTAGTTCCGACCGAGTAATTTAATTGGACAATAGGGATTCCAGGAGTTACTATATTCCACGATAATTGCACTCCACCTTTTCACTGGATATGTATCACTCCACTTCAAAGGTGTTCTAATAACCATTAATTACTAACAGTAATTTACTTTACTTTAAGTCTGTAGACTTGAGAATTGCAGTACTGTGTTGGATATCTTAATTTCCACAGTGAGGCACTGTTTGAAAAAAGATCATACATCTGTGACCCGGAAGTCCCACCCTTTTGAAAAAAACTGAGTTTACAAAGTCTGTACTTGTATAAACATTGTTAAGCTATTTCACATCTGTTTAAAAAAGTAGGCAGTGCTAGAGTTGGATTTATTGTCTTGATTAACAAACCACAGTGCCTTTGTGGTGACAGACTCTTTAGTTCATCTGAAAATGCCAAGAAAAAATTAACGAAGTGTGCCAAGGCCAAATCGCTCGCATGCTAACAAGGCACTGGCATTGATATTGGCCCTTCTGCGGTACCGACTCAACAGGTGACTGGTATGTATTTAGGTGCTTAGCAACAGTTACTGGGGACATTTAGAAGGGACTATTTTTTTCCTCAGCTGTGCAAAATAACTGGTTAAATAAACAAATTGTAACATTTTGTCCAGTATTGCTGTCATTTAATAAATTGTGCTTGTGGAACTGTTGTATAAAAGCAATATTACACTCAAGGTCGTACAGTATCAATTAAGATACTAACTATGGGTGTGATACATCTAATGCCTGACGCATAATATTGCTTAATTATAACACATATAGTTTCATTGTGTTATACCACAATTTATCTTCCCAGGGGCCTTAAAAATCATATGTGTAGCATGCAAATACCTTCCAGGTGAAACGCATCACACTTTCGACCTCTTGCTCACAGAGAATTCATGGAGTTTGTTGGACATGTCCATCATCCTCCGTATGTGCTTACGTGCTCTAAAAATCTCTAAAAATTCACAGCAAACACTTGTGTGGTACGTGACATTCGTCCCAAAATCTGCACGCAGACTGGCCGTACGGCCGGTTGTGACTCAGGCTTTAGTTTTACTGCTGTACACTAAAGCAGCTGGAGAACCTCTCATGATTCACTGGGCTTTTACCTCCTCACCCTCCACACATTTTTGTAAGATTTTTTCTGTTCATTAACATTTATCTTCTCTCTCCCTTTGATTGTGTTGTTTGTGCTCTACATTCCCTTCCTCTCTTCTCACTCTCCAAACAACAGATGACTGCCCAATCCTGAGCCTTCCTCTGCTGCCAGTTTCTTCCTGTTAAGAGTTTTGTCTCCCAGTCATTGCCAAGTGTTGCTCATAGGGGGTCACCAGATTGTTGGGGTCTCTCTTTCTAAGATTGTAGGATCTTTACCCAACAATTTAAAGTGATATGAGATGCTAGTGATATATAACTGAAACTGAATTGAATGTTATTTTTTAATAATGTAGTGTGCAGTTTTTGAGGCAATACAAGATATTGTCAATTAAAAGTACATCTACTCAACATTCAATGCAAGTGGCAGTACCAACACTCAGGCCCAAATAAATTGGAAATGGTCATGAGCTAATCTGTTTGTGAGTTTAAAACATACAACTTGTTTTGATTTCAGTTGTTCCTGTCATGAAAAAATATCTGAGAAGATCTACCAGACGCGACACTTCATCTCAGGATTCATTGGACTTCCCTTATGGCACTGAAAAGCTTCTGAGAAAGCTTCAAAATTCTGGAGTGATCCGAGCACCCTGAGAACAAAAGAAAAAGGAAACATCAGGGACAACAAAAGTGAGAATATGATAAGAATGTCCAGGCTCTCAGTTCTTATTTGGTGTCACTGCTCCGGTACCTTATCAGGTTAAGTTTTGGCATAAGAAAATACTTTTATGTGCTGAAGTGTACAGCAGTGGTAAACCTAGAAGAAAGGTTATATTGTCGGTCCAGCTACAGTAATAACATGATACACACATGTGTAAATAAATAATTATAACTTAAGAGAAAAGAGCCATAATTATACCTCCAAGAGATCATACAGTGGTGTGAAAAAGTTTTTGCCCCCTTCTTGATTTCTCATTTTTTTGTATATTTGTCACACTTAAATGTTTCACTTAAATAATACAGAGGTGGGCTTGCTGGTGTGTTTTGGATCATCGTCCTGCTGCAGAACCCAAGTGCGCTCCAGCCTGAGGTCACAAACAGATGGCTGGATATTCTCCTTCAGGACTTTTTGGTAGACAGCAGAATTCATGGTTCCATTTACCATAGCAAGTCTTCCAAGTCCCGAAGCAGCGAAACAGCCCCAGACCATCACACTACCACCGCCATATTTTACTGTTGGTATGATGTTCCTTTTCTGAAATGCTGTGTTACTTTTACGCTGGATGTAATGGGACACACACCGTCAAAAAGTTTAACTTTTTTCTCGTCAGTCCACAGAGTATTTTCCCAAAAGTCTTGGAGATTATCAAGATGTTTTCTGGCAAAACTGAGACGAGCCTCTATGTTCTTTTTGCTCAACAGTGGTTTTTGTCTTGGAACTCTGCCATGCAGGCTATTTTTGCCCAGTTTCTTTCTTATGGTGGAATCTGGAGTGAGGCTTGCAGTTCTTTGGATGTTGTTGTGGGGTCTTTTGTGACCTCTTGGATGAGTTGTTGCTGCACTCTTGGGGTAATTTTGGTCGGCTGGCCACTCCTGGGAAGGTTCACCACTGTTCCAAGTTTTCGCCATTTGTGGATAATGGCTCTCACTGTGGTTTGCTGGAGTCCCAAAGCTTTAAAAATGGCTTTATAGCCTTTTCCAGACTGATAGCTCTCAATTACTTTGTTTCTCATTTGTTCCTGAATTTCTTTGGATCACAGCATGATGTCGAGCTTTTGAGGATCTTTTGGTCTACTTCACTTAGTCAGGCATATCCTATTTAAGTGATTTCTTGATTGAGAACAGGTGTGGCAGTAATCAGGCCTGGGTGTGGCTAGTGAAATTGAACTCAGCTTTCCAAAGATGTGATAAAACAGTTAATTTATGCTTTAATGGGGGGGCCACTTTTTCACACAGGACCATGAAGGTTTTGATTTTTTTTTTTTTACCCTTAATAATAAACACCTTCATTTAAAAACAGTTTTTTGTGTTTACTTGTGCTATCTTTGTCTAATATTTAAATTTGTTTGATGATCTGAAACATTTAAGCGTGACAAACATACAAAAAAATTAGAAATCAGGAAGGGGGCAAACACTTTTTCACACCACTGTATACTTTGAGCCAGAAGGCTCTAAAGCTCAATGCTGTTAAAGATTCAGTGTTAAGGTACTGTATATGACTTTTGTTAACTGAGGTTTTAGTGACACCACCTGATTTCAATACTGCCACCCCACTCACTTGAGTCATTTCTGGGAATGTCTGCAGGACAGATTCCCATCTCTGAAAACAACAGCGAGCCACAATCTCAAGCTATGTTTACATGGCAGCTGTTTTCATGAAAACAGAAAAGCTGTTCCTTCGCATTTAAAGAAATTCCATGTTCATACATCAACATTACTGAAACAATACTTGTTCACACAGATCCACAAAAAGCTGAAGGTTAGCCTTATATCATGCACACCTGCCTGTTAAAGGTAAGGTGAGGAGCCATGCTGATTGTTTTTTTGTATGTTATGCCCAAAACACAGCTCTGAATAATTAAGGGCATTAAGACAACTCTTTTGTACTTTCCACCAGTGCAAACTCTGTTTGCAAACTGCAAAAACTCTGTTTTTTTGTGTCGCCATAATAGTAAAATGGACCTGGACATGCCCATAAATGCAATTTTGACCAGATTGTCCTAATACAACTGTAAAAGGCCAAATATACTAAAAAAAAAAATGCTGTAATATGCATGCCAGGCTGGTAGGCAGTGGTGTGATTTTTATTAACATTACAACAGAACATCACAAACATACAAATGCCTTCCTCCACAGCATGGTGATTATAATCAAACAAAACAAAAGGGTAAAGAAGGTAAAAGTAGGCTCCAAAACAGATGCTTTTGTTTAGACTGAACTGTTACTCAGAGCAGCTCTGGACTGCAGTACAAACACGTGTCTGTAGTTCATTGTCTTTGTCTGGCTGTCACACAAAACGTATACTGCCAGTTTACACAGTGATGATACAAATGGCATTTCAAAAGTATTACACTCCCCAGCCTATTTTCAGATGTCTGTTATTGTTATGTAAATGCATGACAGTACCACAACAGATGTTTGCCAAATTATGGAAGAATTGAGATGTATAAAAGAGGCCTCAGAAATGTAGTGAATGACACCAAATTCACTTGATGACCAGAAGGATCACTAAACATTCCATACAATACATTTAATATAAGATATAATATTATCCATCCATCCATTTTCTCCCGCTTTTCCAGAGGTCTGGGTCACGGAGGCAGCAGCCTAAGCAGAGAAGCCCAAACTTCCCTCTCCCCGGCTACCTGCTCCAGCTCTTCAGAGAGGGTACTGGGAGACATAGTCTCTCCAGTGTGTCCTGGGTCTGCCCTGAGGTCTCCTCCCCATTGGACGTGCCCGAAACACCTCAAGTGGGAGGCGTCCAGGAGGCATCCTGATCAAATGCCCAAACCACCTCAACTGGCTCCTTTCGATGTGGAGAAGCAGCGGTTCTACTCTCAGCCTCTCCCAGATGACTGAGCTCCTCACCCTATCTTTAAGGGTGAGTCCAGCAATCCTAAGGAGAAAGCTCATTTCAGCCGCTTGTATCTGCGATCTCATTCTTTCGGTCATTACCCAAAGCTCATGACCATAGGTGAGGGTAGGAACGTAGACTGACCGGTAAATCGACAGCTTTGCTTTAGAGCTCAGCTCCCTCTTCACCACAACAGACCGGTACAACGTCCGCATGCTGCTCTGATCCGTCTGTCAATCTTGTGCTCCATTCTCCCCTCACTTGTGAATGAGACCCCGAGATACCTAAACTCCTCCACTTGGGGCAGGAGCTTGTCTCCAACCGGGAGAGGACAACCTACCTTTTTCCGGCTGAGAACCATGGACTCAGACTTGGAGGTCCTAATTCTCATCCCAGCTGCTTCACACTCAGTAGCAAACCATCCCAGTAAAACTTCTAGGTCATTGCTTGATGAAGCCAACATCATCTGCAAACAGCAGAGATGAAATCCTATGGTCACCGAGCATGACACCCTCCAATCCTTGGCTGCGCCAAGATATCCTGTCCATAAAAATTATGAACATGATTGGTGACAGAGGGCAGCCCTGGCGGAGTCCAACTCTCACTGGAAACGAGTTTGACTGGTTGCTGCCAATATGAACCAAACTCTTGCAACAGTCATATAGGGACTGGATAGCTTGTAACAATGAGCCCGATACCCCATATTCCTGCAGCACCCCCCAAAAGACCAAGAGGGACACGAATGAATGCTTTCTCCAAGTCCACAAAACACATGTGGACTGGTTGGGCAAACTCCCATGAACCCTCGAGGATTCTTGAGAGGGTAAAGAGCTGGTCCAAGATATATATACAGTATATATATATATATGTGTGTGTGTGTGTGTGTGTGTGTGTATATATATATATATATATATATATATATATATACAGTATATATATACAGTATATATATATATATATATTACACAGAGTGAAATATTTGCTGAATCAACCCACACTATATACCTTGTATCATTCATTAATACTCCCATACATGACATATTGTACTGAAGTATGGGGAAATACATATAAAACAAACATATATCCAGTCTTTATGCTTCAGAAGAGAGCTATTAGAATAATAAACAAAGCTGCTTACAGGGAACCAACAAACCCACTTTTTCTTAAATTAAAAGCTCTCAAGTTGAAAGATCTGGTTGACTTTAAAACTGCAATAATAATGTTTAAAGTGAAGAATCTATCACTGCCCGCAAATATCCAAAAGTTGTTCCAAATAAGGGAGAAACTGTCATGACCCGAGCACTATGCCTTGGTGCTCGGGTTATTCTTGTCAGGGTTTGACAGCGGCGTTATGATTCTAGCTCTCCGAGCTCTTATTGTGATAGTGCTCGGGGAGGCTTCCGCCCAGCTGTCAAACCCTCAACAGCTGTGCTGCATTTGTGGTCGTTAGCGCTCAGGCTATTTTAACCCACGATGGTGATCGCATCCTCGCAGCAGTGTCTGTTCACTTTCCCAGTTCACTCTCCGTCATGCTACGGATGCCTGGACTAATTCATACCACGCCTGCTTTTGGTTTGACCGTCGTTCCCCGGAACTAGTAAGTGTGCTGTATAGCCTTACCCCTCCCGGTGTGTATCGATCTCTGTGAGTCTCTGCCTTTGCAGCTCGTGTAATTATTATTTTCAACTACCTCGTCTGTCTGTGCTTGACCGTCTCCTCCTCTGGACCTGTAGTGAGCTGTTAGCCTTACACCTCCTGTTGTTTGTAGACTAAAGTGTCTTTGTCTCAGCAGACTGTGTTATCACTATATTTTCACCGTTAATAAAACTCACTGAACTCACTGGTGACTGTGTGGCGTCTTATGGTGGCTCACGAGAGCCACCCATGACAGTACACTGCTGCCAAAACGGCGTTTACGGTGACGCCAACCCGAGACGCAATTCACCAGTGAGTTTGAGTTTTTTGGACAGTTGCTGTTTCCGTCTGGGTACTGTGTGTGTGTGAGGAATGCCGTTGCGGAGGGGCCGCGCTTGGAGTCCGAGCCACGAGCTGACAGGAATTCTGGAAGTCGTGGATGAGTTGCTCATCTCCGCTTCCCTGTTGGACTACCATCACGGCATACACTAGTACCTAGACGCTGCTGAAGACGTTCTTCGTCACCTCTCTCCCCGCTGGGCCGACCACCCGGAAGTCGACGCGAGAAGGGAGGATATCGTCACGCAACGCGAGATATTCCTGATGCTGGAGGAGGAACGCGACGTAAAGCAGGAGGAGAGGCACTCCTGCCCATGGCCTACGGATCCTGATCCAGTCCTGGAGTTCGCACCACCGGGAGGCCGGCGGAAGCGCCGACGCCGAGGTCAAGTACGTCTTCAGCAAGCTCCTGTTCCGGATCCAGTTCCGGGTCACCGGAGTGACCCACTCAGTCAGCCAGCTGCTGAGAGTGATCTGAGTCCTGCGCCGGTGAGCTCCGTCCATGGGTCCTGTGTTACCATCCAGCGAGCGAGGGAAGGAGCAACGTCCTCTACAGCTGGCACCATCTTCCCTTCGGGAGACAGGCAAGTTCAATTTCACTTTACTATTAATCATAGTGATCTGTCTTGTCTGACTCCTGGGGGTGAAGCTCGGGGTTCGCAGCTCCCCGAGTTTCCTTCTCCAGCTGTAGCTAATTATACTGAACCTGCTGCCTCTGTGTTTCCTCCTGCTGAGCGGTCCTCGGCGTCAGTTCCACGCCGTCGGACGGGGGGGAGGCCTGCAGCTCTGGGAGATATCCCGGCCCTGCAGCCTTGTGTTGGACAGAGGAGGAGAACGGACTGCGGTGAGGCGCCAGAGCCGACGAGTAAGGGTCCCCAGGGTTCCTCAGAGATGCAGCCCGAGTCAGCAGGTCGAGGGTCCCCCGTCTCCACACCGTGCGGGTTATCGGTGTGGACAGCGACGTGAGGGAATCCAGCTGCAGAAATCATCAGGCCGGCTGCGGCACTCGACGCAGCCGAGTGGGAGCCCGACGACGAGCGTCTACCTGAACCCAGATCGACGAAGTCCTGGATGGCTCCAGAGCCCGAGTGCAGGCAAGTGCTCTTCTTTGTTTACCTTTGTGGTGTGTTAGAGCATTTTTGCCTGCCTCATGGGGAGGCGAGCGAGGGGCAGCCGTCTGCTGCACCCGAGCTCGTCTCGCTGGGCTCTGGCGCTGCCGGTGGAACTGATCCCGGTCCTTTCCTGTTCTCTGAGCCCCTCCACAGCGTTACCGGTCTGGAGTCTGTCAAGGTTATGGGACTGGGGGTCCCAGGTTCAGGGATGGAGGTCGTCACCGGTGCAGTACCTACCCAGTCAGGGTCCGATGCGTGGGCCGAGGTGACCCAGTCGGGGTCTGACGCGTGGGCCGAGGTGACCCAGTCGGGGTCCAACGTGGGTGCAGCGGTGACCCAATCGGGGTCCGTCCTGACCCAGTCAGGGTCCAATGCATGGGCTGAGGTGACCCAGTCGGGGTCCAACATGGGTGCAGCAGTGACCCAATCGGGGTCCATCCTGACCCAGTCGGGGTCCGACGAGGTCCAGTGGGGGTCCAGCGCAGGTGCGGCTGCGACCCAATCAGGGTTCGAGGAGGTCCAATTTCGTGATTGTTCCCCTCTCAGGAGCCACCAGCTGGGGGCTGTTGGAGGTTTTTGTCTGGCAGACTGGCGCTCTTATGTCTGGTCTGTATTAGGCGGGCGGCTGCATGCTATCCCTCCACGGTCCTGGTGGTTGTGGGATGCGGGTCGGCCACCCGAGGAACTGCTTTGTGCATTCGGCGTCTTGGGTTGGTCACCCGATAAACTGTGTCTGCTACTGGGTGGCCTGGTTCGGCCACCAGAGGACTTGTTTCTGGGGGCCTGGGACTGGGGCAGGCCGCCTGATCATGTACTGTTTTGTGGGACTATCCGTGGGCCATCGGAGGCAGGGAGGTCGCTGGAGCTCTGCCTGGGGGGCGTTGGATCTCCACCGATCATCTTTTGTTTTGGCCCATACGGTGTCAGGTTTTTGTCAAAGTCATGTATAGCAATCTAGTTTGCCTCATGTGTTTTGTAATCCATAGTCTAGTTAAGTCAGGTAAAGCAATCTACATTGCCTCATGTGTTTTGCAATCCATAGTCTGGTTTTGTTTTGGGTTTTTTTGTTCTGTCCTCCCCTCTTCTTTTTGAGGGGCTATGGTCAAGTTTTGTCTTTGTTGTTTTGTCCTCCCCTCTTTCCTTGAGGGGCTATAGTATGGGGGTTTTGTCCATAGTTACTGAGTGTTTGCATATATTTCTGGCTTCGTTTGTGGTTTTTTTTTGTTTTTTCATAGTCACCGTGTTTAGCACGTATTTCTTTTGTTTCCATAATTACAGTCATGTATTTCTTTCTTTTTTTTCCCCATAGTTACAGTTATGTATTTCTTTCCTTTCTTCCATAGTTATGTTTGCATTTATTTCTTTTGTTTCCATAGTTACAGTCATGTATTTCTTTCCTTTTTTCCAGAGTCATGTGTTTGCATTTATTTCTTGTTTTGTTTCTATAGTTACCGTGTGTTTGGGTGTATTTCTTTGGCTAGGTTATGTACACTGGAGTTAGACGGGTTGTCTGTGGTCTCCGTGGGAAAACTTTCAGGGTCAGGTGTTGTTTGCTGTTTATGATTGTTTTTTTCCTTGTAGTCATGTCTTGTTTTGTTTTTTTTTCTCGGGTTTGTTTTTTCTCGTCATTGTTCTGGGGGAAAATTGATTGGATATGTTGGGTGATGTATTCTTTTCCCTTTCTGTTTTAGGTCTTGTTAGGTTTTGTTTGGTTCCCTCCTTGCCTGTTCCTCAACCCGCTCACCCTGTGGTTGAGGGGGGGTAGGTGTTACTAGACGTTCGGAGCCCGTCATGGGAGGGGGGCCTACTGTCATGACCCGAGCACTATGCCTTGGTGCTCGGGTTATTCTTGTCAGGGTTTGACAGCGGCGTTATGATTCTAGCTCTCCAAGCTCTTATTGTGATAGTGCTCGGGGAGGCTTCCGCCCAGCTGTCAAACCCTCAACAGCTGTGCTGCATTTGTGGTCGTTAGCGCTCAGGCTATTTAACCCACGCTGGCGATCGCATCCTCGCAGCAGTGTCCGTTCACTTTCCCAGTTCACTCTCCATCATGCTACGGATGCCTGGACTAATTCATACCACACCTGCTTTTGGTTTGACCGTCGTTCCCCGGAACTAGTAAGTGTGCTGTATAGCCTTACCCCTCCCGGTGTGTATCAATCTCTGTGAGTCTCTGCCTTTGCAGCTCGTGTAATTATTATTTTCAACTACCTCGTCTGTCTGTGCTTGACTGTCTCCTCCTCTGGACCTGTAGTGAGCTGTTAGCCTTACACCTCCTGTTGTTTGTAGACTAAAGTGTCTTTGTCTCAGCAGACTGTGTTATCACTATATTTTCACCGTTAATAAAACTCACTGAACTCACTGGTGACTGTGTGGCGTCTTATGGTGGCTCGCGAGAGCCACCCATGACAGAAACAATATCATTTCAGAGGAACATGTATATTTCAAAAACCTTCAGTGAGAACTACCACCAAGCAACACTGTGTTTCAGTGCAAGGAGTCAGATTATGGAACGATTTTGGACCTGAATTAAAATCATGTACAGCGCTTGGACAATTTAAACAAAAACTAAAGGAAGAAATACTCCAAACATATATACAAGATGACATGTAAAATCACATAAGGATTGTCATATCCAGCCTGCGTTGTGTTGTAGCTTAGTTTTTTTTGTCACACTTTGTCTTAGCTTTGTTCTGTATTGTAATCGCTCTTGTTTTTTTTTTTCTTTTGAATTCTTGGATGGAATATGGGTGGGCAATATAAGCTGCGGCTTCAGCCATCTGTGGTCTATATGAATCATATATCCCATAACCTACATATGTTTAAGCATGTGAGAATGTTTGGTGATTACATATGTAAAGCGACTTCACACCTCAGAACAGGACAAAGGGTCTCAACCACCAGTGAAGATCAAAGAGCATCCGAGGCGCTGCGGTGGAGACCAGATGGGTCGCCCTGACCCCCCAGGGCCAGGTGGAGGAGTACGGAGACAAAAGAGGGGATTAAGATAGTGAGGGATGTCAGCTTTTGATATGCATGTCTTTTGTTATGTGTGAGTATAAGTTCGTAGAGCCGAAGGTGTTCGCTCTCTTCCTTCTTCTGCTGCTGCACCTAGATGAGACTTGTTAGAGGAGCTGATAATAAACTTTGGTTTATGAATCACATCGCCTCGTTATTTCAAGCTCCACTACACTGGTGACCTCGACGTGATTTGTGGCTCCTCGTGGCTCCGGACATCAGCGTTGAGGTCTGCGGATGCTGCTGTGGGTGTCTGCTCCTTACAGGCGTTGACGAGCCATTGAGCTTCGTGAGCCAGCGTGCGGAAGTCTTGCTGGGTGCTGCATCGCATGTTGGCAAGCGCCCCTCTCATGTGTGGCGGCAGCGTACTGAGGAATATGAATTGGAAGAGGAAGTTGTCATTGTCCTCTTCTTTGAGTTGCAGCAAGTCCTCCATGAGGGCCTTGGGTCTGCATCCTCTGTGGCCGTAGACCGCCAGGATCCTCTCGGCTCTCTCCTCGGCTGAGGGGACGTAATTTGCCACGATGGTCGCTTTCAGTTCTTTATATTTGTCCTGGGCTAGTAACAATATACTTACAGATATCTTTAAACATATTTTGGATATCTACTGAGAGATTGTTAGGATGCCATTTTAACATAAAAAGAGTTGATCAACTAAACTAAAATTCTATTTTAAATATCCAAAATAGCATTCCTCCTTGTGAAAATAACATTCTAACTAGTAAGAATGGCATTAAGTGGCCCTTTTACCATTTAATAACTTGACTGGATATGTATTGTAGATATCAATGATTCAGTTTTCCCGAGTAAAAGCAAACATTTCAGATATCCACAATGAAATTCTTCCTCTCTATAATGATCATTTCAGATACATTCATTCATTCATCTTCTTCCGCTTAATCCTTTTCGGGTCGCGGGGGGGCTGATGCCTATCCCAGCATCTTTGGGCGAGAGGCAGGGTACACCCTGAACAGATCGCCAGTCCATCACAGGGCCAGCACAGAGAGACAGACAACCATTCACTCTCACAGTCATACCTAAGGACAGTTTAGAATCCCCAATTTGATGCCAATTAACCTACCTTGCATGTTTTTGACATGTTGGAGGAAACCAGAGAAATCCCGGAGTAAACCCACGCAGACATGGGGAAACATGCAAACTCCACACAGATCACTGTTGGTCGGGGGCTGGGATCGAACCCAGGATTGCCAGTGGTGTAAAAAAGTGTTTGCCTCCTTCCTGATTTCTCATTTTTTTTGTATGTTTGTCACACTTAACCCTTTGAGTGTGAGAATTTGTGTGCCTCTAGTGGCAGAGCGCGGCACTGTGCCTGCCTTCTCACTCTGACTTTGTCAAAAGAAACTGAGAAATTTCTGTTTTTGTTTTTTTTAAATGTACTGATTTCTTGTTCATACTGTATACTTTGAAGATAAGATGAGGAGGTACCTCTGTACAAAAAATGGTGTCAAAAGACTGAACCATTTTTTGTGTAAATACATCCAAAGTCCAGTTTTGACTGAGTTGAATAAATCAATCATCAATTGATATCTGCTTGGATAGCTTTACTCCAATCGACCTCTTGGAGTTGGATAGGGTAGTTTCCTCTTCTAAGCCTTCATCTTGCCTTCTGGACCCTATTCCTTCCAGGTTATTTAAAATTATTTTCCCAATTATTAGTAGCCGTATTCTTCTTATCATTAATTCTTCTTTAACTATGGGTTATGTTCCACTGGCTTTTAAAACTGCTGTAATTAAACCTTTACTTAAAAAACCGACGCTCGTTCCTGGAGTTTTGGCCAATTATTGACCAATCTCCAATTTGCCTTTCATTTCAAAAATCTTGGAAAGAGTTGTTGCTGTGCAATTATCTGACCATTTGCAGGGAGTTGGTTTGTTTGAGGTGTTTCAATCTGGGTTCAGAGCTCATCACAGCACTGAAACTGCCTTAGTGAAGGTCTCTAATGACCTCCTGACTGCAGCTGATAATGGACTTGTCTCTGTTCTTGTTCTTTTAGATCTCAGTGCGGCCTTTGACACTATCGATCATGCCATTCTACTTGATAGATTGGAACATTTTGCTGGACTCAGTGGAACTCCGTTGCAGTGGTTTAGATCTTATTTGTCTGATAGATTTCAGTTTGTCCATATCAATGATGGATTTTCTTCCAGCTCTAAGCTCACTCACGGAGTTCCACAGGGATCCGTGTTGGGCCCTACTCTTTTTAGTCTATATATGCTCCCGCTGGGCAATATCATCAGAAAGCACTGTATACATTTTCATCGTTACGCTGATGACACACAACTATACCTGTCAATGAAACCCAATGATTGTGATCAGTTGGCCAAGCTAGATGCCTGTCTTAAGGACATCAAAGCTTGGATGACTTGTAATTTTTTACTATTGAACTCTGATAAGACTGAAGTCATTGTTGTTGGCCCAAAACATCTTAGAAATTCCTTTTCAGATTATGCCCTTAATTTAGATGCTGCCACTCTCACTCTGAAAAGTTGTGTGAGGAACCTTGGAGTGATTTTTGATCAGGATTTGTCCTTTAATTCACATATTAAAACTGTTTCTAGGACCGCCTTATATCATCTGCGCAATATTGCTAAGATCAGGAGCATCTTGTCTCTGGGTGATGCTGAGAAACTGATTCACGCCTTTGTCAGTTCGCGATTAGATTATTGTAATTCGCTGTTATCTGGTTGTCCTAGAGTATCTTTAAAAAGTCTTCAATTGATTCAAAATGCTGCTGCTAGAGTTTTAACTGGCTCTAGAAAAAGAGATCATATTTCCCTGGTTCTGTCCTCCCTCCATTGGCTACCCATTGAATTCAGAATCAAGTTTAAAATCCTTCTTCTTACTTTCAGAGCTCTTAACAATCTGGCCCCCCAATATATAAAAGATCTGATATTACCTTACCATCCTAACAGAGCATTATGCTCCCAAAATGCTGGCTTACTTGTGGTGCCCAGAATCTCCAAAAGTACGGTGGGAGGCAGAGCCTTCTGCTACCAAGCCCCTTCTCTCTGGAACCAGTTACTGCTCTGGGTCTGGGAGTCAGACTGGGTCTCTGTCTTTAAGAACAGGGTAAAATCCTTCCTTTTTCATATAGCTTTTGTTTAAGGAGGGTATTTGTGTCTTTTAACCCCACTCTTGTTCTATTGTTATCTGATCCATACTGCTGGTTGACCTCCAATATTGTACTTGGCATCTTACTGCTATGTTCTTTATGTCTGTCCTTCCATCCTCCCTATCCCCTCATCCCCAGCCAGTCGCAGCAGACGACTGCCCCTCCCTGAGCCTGGTTCTGCTAGAGGTTTCTTCCTTCCAAATGGGAGTTTTTCCTCTCCACTGTCGCCTAGTGCTTGCTCATAGGGGATCGTCTGATTGCTGGGTTTTTCTGTGACTGTGTGATTTTTTTTTATCTGCACTGTGGCGCCACGAGACGGCTTTTGTTGTGATGTAGCGCATTATAAATAAAGCTGAATTGAACTGAATTGAGTTATGGGATTTAAAGAGGTGCCGTGACATTATGCAAATTAGATGCATAAATTTATTCCTATCTGAAACTTTGGATCATATTTTACATTTTTCTAATAGACAGCAAAACGGTACTCAAATACTTTGCAAGCAGTTTCATGAAATGGTCAGTCAGAAAGCAACTCCTATCGGCTCGGACGTTGCTCGGGTTTGCAGGGTCAGGAGTTCCTGGCAGCGGAGGGCGGGGGACAGAGCTGTGTAGAGGAATCTGATCAGACCTAAATGAAACAGTCATTGTCGCCTGCGACAGACTGCTATGATGATGATGATGACGATGAATAGACAGTAAGCCATTATCTCTTACCACTTTCAAGTTATAGCCTTGGAAATCTGAACTATTTTATTGACAAAAAATATTTACCACTCTTGACCACTAGGGGGTATGTCGCAGTTCTGCACCATACACACTCAGAGGGTTAAATGTTTCAGATCATCATATTATAATGCAAGAAATCTATTCTTGCATCTATTCTAGATGGCGCCCACAGCGGTCGACATGGTGCTTCGCTGCGCTCTTTGTTTGTTTTTGTTTGTCAATTGTGTGTCTGCTTGCACTTATACCCGTGAAGAACTTTTAAATATCAGGACTTTGACCCCCACGGACCTCCTCCCAGTTTTTCTAGCCCCTGCCGCCGATCTGGTTTATTGTTTGGCTCGGAAAGTGAGACGGCGGAAGAGAGGTAGACGAGCGGGCGCTCTCGTGCGACTTCGCAGGAGAGGCTCGCGAACGGCGCTGCCTGGCATATTTCTGTCCAATACCAACTCTCTCTCTAACAAGGTGGATGAACTGAGACTGCTGATGCGTTTTAAGGACCTCGCCTCCTCAGCTGTCCTCTGCTTTACTGAGACCTGGCTCCGGGAAAATATACCGGACAGCGCGCTGCGCCTCGACGGCTTCCAGCTCTTCCGTGCTGATCGTGACACAGAGCTTTCCGGCAAGACCACAGGAGGCGGAGTCTGCTTCTACATCAACTGTAGCTGGTGCTCTGATGTAACGGAAATTTCCAAACACTGTTCTCCTGCCTTGGAATTTCTTGTTATCAACTGCAAGCCTTTTTATTCCCCACGGGAGTTTGCTTCTTTTATACTGATCGCTGTGTACGCCCCTCCCGACGCGGACACGCGCGAAGCTCAGCGCGTGCTCGCGGATCACATTCAACACACAGAGCGGAGTTTTCCAGACTCGCTGATTATTGTGGCTGGCGACTTTAATCAGTGCAATCTGAGCCACGATCTCCCCCGCTACAAACAGTTTATTAAATGCCCCACCAGAGGATTAAACACACTGGATCACTGTTACACCACAGTGAAAGACGCATATCGCGCTGTCCCTCGAGCTGCGCTGGGATTATCTGATCACGTGATGGTTCACCTCATTCCCACATACAGACAGAGATTGAAGCTCACTAAACCTGTTGTGAGCACTACGAAGATACGGACCAGTGATGCTGAGGAGAAGCTGGAAACGTGCATGGAAATATCTGACTGGGGCATGCTTAAAGGAGCCACGCATGATCTGGATGAGTACACGGACACTGTGAACTCATATATCCACTTTTGTGAAGAGAACATTCTTCCATCACGCACCAGGGTGAGTTACTCTAATGACAAACCCTGGTTCACAGCTAAGCTCAGACAGATCAGGAAGGAGAAGGAAGCAGCGCTGAAAAGTGGAGACAGGGACTGCTACAGGGAGGTTAAATACCGGTTTAACAGAGAGCTGAAGAGGGCTAAATCTGTGTACTCAGAGAGACTCCAGCAGCAGTTCACTGCTAATGATTCGGCTTCCGTGTGGAGAGGACTGAGGCAGATCACCAACTATCGGCCTCAGGCTCCTAAAGGTCAGGATGACAAAGCCCTTTGTCAGAGACTGTCCCAACACTATGCCCGTTTTGACACCTCGTCATCTGTGTCCAACTCCCCCCCTCCCTCCAGCTCCACAGCCTCCACATTCCCTACTTCATTTAAGGCACCCCCCCCACCTCCCCCCCTCCCCTTATCATCAGTGAGCAGGATGTGCTCAAACAGTTCTCCAGACTGAACCCGCGCAAGGCCCCCGGCCCAGACGGCGTGTCTCCCTCCACCCTGAGACTCTGTGCGAAACAGCTGGCTCCTGTATTCACAGACATTTTTAACACCTCCCTTAAGTTATGCCACGTGCCGTCCTGCCTCAAATCCTCCACCATCATCCCTGTCCCCAAGAAGCCACGGATCACTGGACTTAATGACTACAGACCTGTAGCGCTCACCTCTGTAGTCATGAAGTCCTTTGAGCGCCTGGTCCTGTCCCACCTCAAGTCCATCACCACCCCTCTCCTGGACCCGCTGCAGTTTGCCTACCGAGCCAACAGGTCTGTAGACGATGCAGTCAACCTGGCCCTCCACTCCATCCTGCAGCACCTGGACTCCCCGGGAACCTACGCCAGGATCCTGTTTGTGGACTTCAGCTCCGCATTCAACACCATCCGCCCCGCTCTGCTCCGGGACAAGCTGTCCCTGCTCAACGTGCCTGACTCCCTCTGCAGGTGGATCATCGACTTCCTGACGGACCGGAGGCAGCATGTGCGGCTGGGAAAGACTGTCTCAGACTATACTAGCATCAGCACCGGATCACCCCAGGGCTGTGTACTTTCCCCCCTACTCTTCTCCCTTTACACCAACTCCTGCACCTCCAGCCACCAGTCTGTCAAGTTGATCAAGTTTGCGGACGACACCACCCTCATCGGGCTCATCTCCAACGGCGACGAGTCCGCCTACAGGAGAGAGGTGGCCCAGCTGGCGTCCTGGTGCAGCAATAACAACCTGCAGCTGAACGCTCTGAAGACAGTGGAGATGATTGTAGACTTCAGGAAAGTCACTACTCCTCTGCCCCCCCTCACCCTCTCAGGCTCTCCCATCACCACTGCTGATTCCTTCCGCTTCCTAGGCACTACCATCACCAGGGACCTCAAATGGGAGCTGACCATCAGCTCACTCATCAAAAAAGCCCAGCAGAGGATGTTCTTCCTGCGGCAGCTGAGGAAGCTCAAGCTACCCACCAAGATGTTAGTGCAGTTCTACACAGCCATCATCGAGTCCATCCTCACCACCTCCATAACCGTGTGGTACGCAGGAGCCACTGCCAGGGACAGACTAAGGCTGCAGCGCGTCGTGCGCACTGCTGAGAAGGTGATCGGCTGCAAGCTCCCATCTCTCCAGGATCTGTACATCTCCAGGACCCGGAGGCGTGCTGGCCGGATCATAGCCGATCCCTCACACCCTGGTCATGTACTGTTTGCCCCCCTCCCCTCTGGTAGAAGACTTCGGTCCATCCAGACTAAAACCTCCCGTCACATAAACAGCTTCTTCCCCTCTGCCATTAGACTGCTGAACACTAAGTGACTCTCGTGCACCATGTACAGCAGCTCAACCAGACTCATGTCAATCATCACTGTTTTCTTCCTGCATTACCGACTGCACTATATAGTTCTCCACAGTATCTGCTGCTGGCTAATATATATTTTAACTGTTGACCAGTATCACTTGGGGACAGGCTCCTGCCCCAAGTGGAGGAGTTTAAGTATCTTGGGGTCTTGTTCACGAGTGAGGGGAAAATGGAGCGAGAGATCGACAGACGGATTGGAGCAGCATCTGCAGTGATGCGGACGTTGTACCGGTCTGTTGTGGTGAAGAGGGAGCTTAGTTCTAAGGCAAAGCTGTCGATTTACCAGTCAATCTACGTTCCTACTCTCACCTATGGTCACGAGCTTTGGGTAATGACCGAAAGAATGAGATCGCGGATACAAGCGGCTGAAATGAGCTTTCTCCGTAGGATTGCTGGACTCACCCTCAGAGATAGGGTGAGGAGCTCAGTCATCCGGGAGAGGCTCAGAGTAGAACCGCTGCTCCTCCACATTGAAAGGAGTCAGTTGAGGTGGTATGGGCATCTGATTAGGATGCCTCCTGGACGCCTCCCACTTGAGGTGTTTCAGGCACGTCCCACTGGGAGGAGACCCCGGGGCAGACCCAGGACTCGGTGGAGAGACTATGTCTCCCAGCTAGTCTGGGAACGCCTTGGTATCCCCTCTGAAGAGCTGGAGCAGGTGGCTGGGGAGAGGGAAGTCTGGGCTTCTCTGCTTGAACTGCTGCCTCCGCGACCCGGACCTCCGGAAAAGCGGTAGAAGATGGATGGATGGATGGATGGATGGATGGACCAGTATCACTTAATCTTATCCTACACTTTATTACATGTATAGTTTATTTCTCTTATCTTATCATGTTTAATGTTGCAGCATTGTACCGAGACAAATTCCTAGTTTGTGTACTACATGAACAATGGCAATAAACCTGATTCTGATTCTGATTCTGATTCTGAAATCTCTGTGTGTGTGTGTCTGTTCCGCGCATATCTCCCGAACCGTTTGTAGGATTGGCCTCAGATGTTATACGTGCTATGCTGAGGTTACGAGGATGTGCATCTCTGAATTTCAGCCTCCCTGAATATGCGGAAGTTTAGGAGGGGAGATCTTTAATGAACGTCCATATGGAAGCTATGGGCGTTCATAGCTATAACATGGCTATGACATCATAGGACTCGTTATGACATCATCAAAGCTCAAAGGCAGGCATCACTGAACAAGTGATGACATCAAAGATCAAAGACAGGTTTTACCATGGTTACTGTTGCCATGGTAACCATGTCAAAGATCAAAGGCAGGCATCACCATGGTTACTGTTGTCATGATATCCATGTCAAAAATCAAAGGCAGGCATGCAGAAATGCTTGCTTACACTTGCTTTCTGCAGGCATGCAGAAATACTTGTGTAGCCCAGTGAAACTGAGCAGCTTGTCTTGTCATTCATAGCATATTAAAAGCTCTAAAGCTGTGTTCACACCAAACGCGAACGGGCAGCGCGAATCCATAGAAAATCAATGGGAAGACGCAAGTACATGCAAATTTTTGTTGTCGCACGTTTGTGTCCGCTAGCTAGCGGACGTAGTAAAATTATCACCATTGCAGAGTGAACTAGCTAGAAAATGAAACTCGCTCACTGGGAGACAGGAGGACTGGGAACTCTTCTGCTGTATCGGGTTTTTGGAGTTATTTACCCACGGTTTCCAGCCACGGACATCCTAGCAAGCTAGCAAGCAACGTAAACACGGGATCATCTGTGAAGTGTTGGAGGCTTGAGACATCATTTTCAGGTGAGCCCCTGGTGGGATAATGTAAACATAAGCATGACGTTATTTTGGGAATTTCCATAGCAGGTTGAACACAGCTGCAGAAGTTTTAAAGACAACTTTACCTAGTCTGCATCTCACTATTCATGTCTGTTGGCGTGTTTACATTGAGTTATAATGTATTTGTGCTGCGCGAAAAATTTGCCTGTTCGCTTTTGGTGTGAATGCACCTTAAGTAAACAGGTGCTTATAATTATCACAGGGAATATTTGATTTATTGTGGCCCATTAGCACCCCCTAGTGGCATACTCAGGGGAGTGACGTTCAGTGACACTGACATGATCGTTTGAGCCAGACCTCAGATGCAAGCTTGTTGTTACATGGTGACTACAGCGCTCCTGCAGCAGATGAAAAAAAAGATCTTTTTGGACCCAGGTAGAGTCATAAAATTAAGCGATGATCATATAGAAATTAGATATTAAATAAATCGGTCACTGTACTGTTCATATAGTTAAATTGTTGTTTTATTTCCTTTTAGAGGGGTCTTTTGTCCATTAGTTAGCTAATGGCTAACTAATTAGCGATTAGTTCCTCAGCAGAGCCGTTACACAGATGAATAGTTCTCAGCAAATCTTCCGGTGAGTTAGCCAGTTGCTGATAGATAAGTTTGTACATTAGATACTCACTTTGGAAGTAGCTACTGTAAAGGAAAAAAAAAAACAGTCGGGATGATCCATTTTTTAAAATTTTGTTTATTTTAATACAGTCTGCGTTTATACAGATATTGTATATTCTATTTATGTCCCCGTTTCTATGCATGTGAACAAATGCTGAGCTAATTTGCTGTTAACTAACTGAATATATGAAAGGAGATAAATATGTTAAGCAATTTCTGTTGTTAAACTGTGATTTTTACTGTGACTGTGATATTTTGCAAATATGTTAGATGTAACACAAGTGGAGTATGATATTTTATGATGCAGTACAGCAGATAAAGATAACCGGACTAACTGAATACGGACAACTAAGCAGTGCTTTGCACATTTGTGCAGGTTGTTTTTTTTTGTTGTTGTTGGCTGAGATATTCCAGAGGGAGACCTTATAGAAGCCACCACTCCACACTGCCTCCAGGATTCACCCCATCATCTCTTCATCACCTCACCCTGGTGGATTCCCCTCATCATCATCACCCCTTTCCCTTCTTCGTCTTCTCAACCTGGAAGGACAATTTTCTTGCCGCGGGTGGTGGTAGGAGTTAGAGACTGATTTTTTTTTTTATTGTTGTCAATTTATGTTATTTTGAGATCTGTTTATTGGTTTATTTATGAGCTCCATTGGTTGATTTTCTTTTATTTATTTTTTGCCTGGGCCCAGCATTGTTAATTTGTATCAGAGTTGTCAATGAAATCTGGTAAACAAGTTTACATGTTTGGTGTGAGTCATTAGAGGGAGAAAGGGCTAACATTTTAAGTTACTGTGCTATTTCATTATATGCCAAACCTCCTCATAGAACCTAGATATAGAGCTACCTGCAACACAACTATAAGGTGTGGTGGGTTCCAGTTTTGGCAAGCCAGTTCAGGAGTGTTTTGGTTTATGTGAAAACAGTCTCTCCCTAACAAATTATTTCATTTTATCAGGATTAATTTTGTCTCACACCACCACCTGATTAGAACCAATTCTGGCATCAACTGATGAAAAAAATGGATCCGTGCAATAGATTTGAATTATGACATCAGAACTGCCTCTATCTAACAGGTGTGGATGAATACTCAGAGAAAGAGATCTGACTTCTTTTGAGGTAAATGGACCCATTGTAAAAGCTGTTAAGGTCCCAAATGAGCCAGGTTTTCCATCTGGTAGAGCCTTAATAGAATATGCTTCCGATAGGACCATTCCAAGACTTGACCCTAAAACAGCAGGGAATGTACCAAGCCGCAATGATCCTAATGTGATGTGGTATGTTAGAACCATTCAAGAAATTTGTCAGAATGAGCTGGGCAGGGAACTAGCACAGAGATATTTAAATGAACTCCAAGCTTTATATGGGGACAGCAAAGCAGGGTTCCTTAATGCACTTCCAAATGAGCTTCACAGTTTTCAGTCTGATGTTGATCATTCTCAGATCAGTATGGCCTACTCAATTCCCCAGCAGTCTAGCCCCACTCTTTTTTCTGATACTCAGAATAGAGTTGACAGTTGTTCTGGAGATAATTTCAAAGGCCCAGTTGATGGAGAAGCACAAGTGAGCCACCCATTAGCCACTGATGAGAGCATAATTAATCCTCCACATATACAGAAGGTGGTGGTTGAATATGTTATGTGCAGTGATCTCTCACCATCCAGCTACAGTCAGAGTAGAATTCGAACATTTTCTGGCAGATTTCCAAAACCAAATGGGGAAGTAGATTATGATGCTTGGTGCACACATGTTGAACTTCTCCTCTGTGACTCTTCATTCTTGAGAATCAAAAGGTTAGGAGGGTGTTGGAGAGTTTGTTAAGCCCTGTAGCTGACCTAGTTACAGTCATGTGAAAAAATTAGGATATCCCGTTAAATATTCAGTTCTTTATTAAGAAATGTTCACATGTCTATGTCTAACCTTGTTTTTGTTTTTATTTGCATTTTTTAACATTTATTTTAGCCATTTTAAGTGGGAATGAATGTGGGGGTGTCCTGAAAAAGATGGGGGGTATCCTAATTTATTCCTCACTATTTGTTTAGAATTATATTTTACAGGAAATTTGAAAAAATATCCATATATCCAAATATGTAAAAAAAAAAAAACACACGCACGCACACAGGCTTATACAAGGTATCCTAATTTATTCACATAACTGTAGGTCCCTGGGTACAAAAGCACCCCTCCACTCATAATTAGAACATCTTGAAGCTGCATTTGGTGTGGTAGAAGATGGTAAGGAGCCGTTGCAATCTTCTTAAGCTCCAATCAGAACCCTGGAGAAAAACCATCGGCTTATCTAAGTAGGCTTCAGGTTTTAATCACTAAGGCCATTTCTAGAGGGGGAGCAGCTGCAAAGGACTCAGATAAGCATCTACTTCATCAGTTCAGTAGAAGTTGTTGGGGCCACAGTTTGATACTAGGCTTTCAGCTTAAGCAACAAAAAAATAGCCGTCCATCTTTCCTTGAGCTGCCCCTTTTGCTTAGGACAGAGAAAGATAGGCTAGGCGAGCTGCAAAACTCGAGACAATGAAAAAACACTTGGGGAGCGCAAAAGCTACTTGACACTTTCACGCAGCTTTTAGTATGCCCACCTACACACATGGATAAAACTGTTGGTAACCCTCTGTTAATGAAAGAAAAACCCACAATGGTCACAGAAATAACTTGAATCTGACAAAAGTGGTAATAAATAAAAATTATATGAAAATTAACCAATGAAAATCAGACAATGCTTTTGAATTGTGGTTCAATAGAATTATTTTAAAAAACAAACTCATGAAACAGGCCTGGACAAAAATGATGGTACCCTTAACTTAATATTTTGTTGCACAACCTTTTGAGGCAATCACTGCAATCAAATGATTTCTGTAAATGTCAGTGAGACTTCTGCACCTCTCAGCAGGTATTTTGGCCCACTCCTCACGATCAAACTGCTCCAGGTGTCTCAAGTTTGAAGGGTGCCTTCTCCAGACGACATGTTTCAGCTCCTTCCACAGATGTTCAATAGGATTTAGATCAGGGCTCATAGAAGGCCACTTTAGAATAGTCCAATGTTTCGCTCTTAGCCATTCTTGGGTGTTTTTAGCTGTGTGTTTTGGGTCATTATCCTGTTGCAAGACCCATGACCTGTGACTGAGACCAAGCTGTTTGACACTGGGCAGCACATTTCTCTCTAGAATACCTTGATAGTCTTGAGATTTCATTGTACCCTGCACAGATTCAAGACACCCTGTGCCAGATGCAGCAAAGCAGCCCCAGAACATAACAAAACCTTCTCCATGTTTCACAGTAGGGACAGTGTTCTTTTCTTGGTATGCTTCATTTTTGCGTCTGTGAACATAGCGCTGATGTGCCTTGCCAAAAAGTTCTAGTTTTGTCTCGTCTGTCCATAGGACATTCTCCCAGAAGCTTTGTGGCTTGTCAACATGCAGTTTGGAAAATTCCAGTCTGGCTTTTTTATGATTTGTTTTCAACAGTGGTGTCCTCCTTGGTCGTCTCCCATGAAGTCCACTTTGGCTCAAACAACGACGGATGGTGCGATCTGACACTGATGTACCTTGACCTTGGAGTTCACCATGAATGTGTTTAGAGGTTGTTCTGGGCTCTTTTGTTACCATTCGTATTATCTGTCTCCTCCTGTGGCCACGTCCAGGGAGGTTGGCTACAGTCCCGTGGATCTTAAATTTCTGAATAATATGTGCAACTGTAGTAGTCACAGGAACATCAAGCTGCTTGGAGATGGTCTTATAACCTTTACCTTTAACATGCTTGTCTATAATCTTCTTTCTAATCTCCTGAGACAACTCTCTCCTTTGCTTCCTCTGGTCCATGTTTAGTGTGGTAAACACCATGTCACCAAACAGCACAGTGACTACATGTCACCCTTTAAATAGGTCGACTGACTGATTAGAAGTTTGTAGACACCTGTGATGTTAATTAGAGGACACATCTTGGTTGAACATGTCCCTATGGTCACATTATTTTCAATCTTTTCTAGGGGTACCATCATTTTTGTTCAGGCCTGTTTCATGAGTTTGTTTCTTAAAGTAATTCTGTTGAACCACAATTCAAAAGCATTGTCTGATTTTCAATGGTTAATTTTCATAGAATTTTTATTTATTACCACTTTTGTCAGATTCAAGTTATTTCTGTGACCATTGTGGTTTTTCTTTCATTAACAGAGGGGTACCAACAATTTTTGATTTTTTGATTTTTGACAAGATGACAAGATCTTGGCAATTTTACGCAAATGATAGAAGGCAGTCTTAGAAACGAATTTAATATGTGAATTGAAAAACAGATCTTGATCAAAAATAACTCCAAGGTTCCTCACAGAGCTATTAAGAGAAAGAGTAACTGCATCCAAACTAAAAGTTTGATTTGGAAAGGAGTTTCTAAGGTTTTTTGGACCAACAAGAATGAGTTCAGTCTTATCTGAATTTAATAGCAGGAAATTACAAGTCATCCAAGCTTTGATTTCCTTAAGACAGGTTTCTAACTTGGCTAATTGATTACTTTCATCTGGCTTCATTGACAGGTATAACTGTGTGTCATCTGCATAACAATGAAAATGTATACAGTGCTTCCTAATAATGTTGCCTAACGGAAGCATATATAAACTAAAAAGAGTAGGGCCTAGCACAGATCCCTGTGGAACTCCATGACTGAGCTTTAAGTTGAAAGAAAACTCATTATTAACATGAACAAACTGGAACCTATCAGATAAATTAGATCTTAACCACTGCAACGAAGTTCCATTAAGTCCAACATAGTGTTCTAATCTATCAAGTAGAACATTATAATCAATAGTATCAAAAGCTGCACTAAGGGACTTCCGGTTATGGCTGCCACGTAGGACGGACGTGTCTCGCTCTGCTCTGCTCCTGGAAAAAAAAAAATCGGCAAATAACTCTCTCATTTGGGACAGAACGTATCCCAGCATTTGGGCGAGGATATGTCGGCGAAGCCTAAGGCCGGAAAACCAGGAAAAGGAAAAAGCGAGCCGCCGAAACAGTCCAAATTAACGGACTTTCAGGTCTGTGACGCAGCAAACAAAACTCCATATATGGCGGAGGAGGCTGGCAACGGTGCGATATCTGCGGGGAATGGCGCAGATGCGCTGATGGCTGCCATGAGTTCAATGAGAGCGGACTTTTCCTCTAGATTTGATGGGATTATGACAGCGTTGGAAGGAATAAGAAAGGAATTGGGTGACTGTGTAGAACGAACGGCGCAGATGGAGCTCCGTCTCGCTAGTGCTGAAGATGACGTCACCCGTCTTCAATTAAAGGTGCGCACTTTGGAAAAAAAAAATAAATCTCTGGAAGATAATATTTTGGATTTGGAATCTCGGTCGAGACAGAATAATTTGAGGCTGGTGGGTCTTCCAGAGGAATCAGAAGGTCGGGACGTATGTTCCTTTCTGGAAAAGTGGATTCCGGAGGTGCTGGGCAGCGAGGAGTTGCAATCAGCAGTGATTCTGGAAAAAGCACATCGTATTGGCCCACGGAGAGATAAGGGACCGCCGAGGACCTTAATTATGAAGTTTCTTAGCAACAGAGACAGGATGAAGATCTTCAACGCTGCACGAGCTAAAAAAGGAGAGATTAAACACCAGGACCAGCAGGTGCGGTTCTACCCAGATTTGGCCACAGGAATCCAGCAATTGAGGAAGCAGTTTGATCCCGTACGTAAGGAGCTGCGCAACCTTGGGATTCGTCATGGTGTAATCTATCCTGCGAGACTACTGACCACGTATGAGGGCAGAACCCACATCTTCAAGACCCCAGAGGAGGCGCAGGAGTTCATCAAGAAGATCAAAGAAGAAGAAGAGACTGGTGGGAGCTAAGCATGAACAAAATATAAGGTAGAATAATTAAGCATTTGCACAGGCATCTGACTGACTTGAAGTAAATAGTAAGTTTACAAAATATAGATTGTATTATATATTAAAAAAAACAAAACAAAACAAACAAACAAAAAAAAAACTATGATGTACAAAGTTGTTAAAAATTTTGGAGTTAAGTTGGAAAACTACAGAGGAGAGTTAATGTTACGTCATTAAAAGCAGTAGAGTTAGGGTGATTGGGAGGATGAAGAAGGAGTGGCTTAGGCTGTTCCCCGTGGGTGTGGAACGGTCGATGGCTATATCGGGAGACAGAATTTTTCTTTTGATTTTGGGGGGTTTGCCACAAGTGTGGGAAGGGGAAATTTGTTTGTGTGTAGTTTGTAGGATGAATGTTCAACCACTTATGTTTTTGCTTCTCTGTATGAGCATGTTTACACTGCAAGGTAATCCCAAACTCTCTATTGATCATGGACCAAAGTGTTAATCTTAATTTAACTTCATGGAATTGCAGAGGTCTACAAAATTTAAAAAAACTTAAACAAGTTATGAATAAAATAAAGGACATGGGTTCAAGAATTGTGTTTTTACAAGAAACTCATCTGATAGAGGAGGATGTTAAAAGAATAAGGAGTAGATGGCAGGGAAGTGTATTCACCTCTTCATTTTCATCCCGAGCCAGGGGAGTTATGACTCTCATACATAAATCAGTTCCTTTTCAAGTGAAAAATGTAATTGGAGACAAATTTGGAAGATATGTAATCATTCAAGGCTCTTTGCTATTAGAAAATATAAATCTTGTGAACTTATATGGTCCCAATATAGATGATCAGAAGTTCTTTGCTAATTTATTTCTCATCTTATCATCACTTACAGGGCAACATATAATAGCAGGGGATTTTAATTGTACATTGAATCCAGGTGTGGATAGATCAACAGGACTGGATTGTACGCACATTGGATGTAGGATGACTATTAATCATTTTATGAAAGAATTGAGATTGTTAGATATATGGAGAGAAATGAAACCACAAGTTAAAGCCTATTCTTGTTATTCCAGTACCTACAAGACATTCTCACGTATTGATTATTTTTTGATTTCCACAGAATTAAGGTCCAAGATTCAAAACTGCTTTTATGATAACATCGTGATCTCTGATCATGCACCCTGTTGTCTAATATATGTAGATAAAAAAATTGACAAAGGAATCAGGTAGATGGCAATTTCAGCATAAATGGCTTCAGGATGAGGAATTTGTCAAGTATATAGAAAAACAGATAGACGAGTTCTTTGACTTCAATACTACACAAACATCAGCATGTGTAAAGTGGGAGGCTTTCAAAGCTTTTATTAGGGGACATATTATTAGTTATACAGGATCAAAATCTAAGAAGACTCGAGAGGAGAGAGCTAAATTGGAACATAAAATAAAAAGTCTTCAGGAAAAAGTGTATGCAGGAAGTGACCCAAGGTTGGAGAATGAATTACTGATTTTGAGAGCTGAATACGACAAAAAATCAGCGAATAGAGCTGCCTCGAGTCTTCTAAGATTGAAACAATCTTTTTATGAACAAGGTGAAAAATCAGGAAAATTATTAGCATGGCAGATTAAACAATTGGAAATTAAAACACCAATTACCAGTATTATAAGTAACGGACAGGTAGTTATAGATCCTTTAGAAATTAATAGAGCCTTTAGAGATTACTATGAAAAATTATATGATACCAAAAATGAACCTGATTTAACAAAACTAAATGGGTTTTTGAACGAACTATCTATACCGTGTATACCAAATGAAAACAGGGAGATATTGGAGTCTAAAATTAGTCAAGAAGAAGTTGGGCTAGCCATTGATAATATGAAATCAGGAAAAAGTGCAGGACCAGATGGTCTTCCAGTTGACCTTTATAAAAAATTTAAGAATAAATTAATAAAACTTTTTTGGAAATGGTTTTAGAAGCATTTCAAAATAATAATTTACCATCATACATAAATAATGCCTTAATTATACTGCTGCCAAAACCAGGTAAGCCCTCTAATAAATGTGAAAATATGAGACCAATAAGCCTATTAAACACCGACCTTAAGATAATCTGTAAAATTTTAGCAAGACGAATACAAGAAATTTTACCAAATATTATTAATCGAGATCAGAATGGCTTTATAAAGGGTAGACAAGGCTTCCATAATGTAAGAAGAGTATTTAATATTATTTATTTTAATAAAGAAGCACCGGATACAGCTCTCCTATCATTGGACGCCGAAAAGGCCTTTGATAGAGTTGAATGGCCCTTTCTTTTTGAAGTCCTACAAAGGTTTGGACTTGGAAATAATTTCATAAAATGGGTTCAAATAATATACAATAATGCTACAGCAGAAATCCTAACAAATAACAATATTTCAAAACCAATAAAAATCAATAGAGGATGTCGACAAGGCTGTCCACTTTCACCTTTACTGTTTACTATGGCAATTGAACCTTTAGCGATAGCGATACGTTTACATTCACAAATATATGGAATTAAAGTTGGACCAACAGAACATAAAATCTCCCTGTACGCCGATGATATAATTTTTTTTATGTCGAATCTAAAAAAATCAATTCCAACCTTGTTGAATTTAATAAAGAATTTTGGGGAAATATCAGGATATAAAATAAATAAAACTAAATCTTCAATATTAATGCTAAATGAGACCCAGAGAAATTACCCAGCCCCTGAGGTAAATCAATTCAATGTTGTAAATCAGTTTAAATATTTAGGAATCCAAATTATGCCTAAGCTAGAATCAGTCGCCAGCGTCAACTATGAAGCCTTAATGTCAGATATCAATGAGTTAACTCAGAGATGGATGTCACTACCAATGTCGATGATCGGGAGAATCAATATACTTAAAAGTAATATTTTACCTAAAATACTTTATTTATTTCAATACATTCCCTTATCACCACCTTTAGATCTATTCTCAAGAATAAAAAAAAAGTTAGTGGAATTTATATGGAACAACAGGAGGGCTAGATTACGTTTGTCTTTATTATATTTACCATTTGATCGTGGAGGTCTGAAATGTCCAAATTTTATGTTGTATTATTGGTCGGCACAACTGAGGTCTATGACATATTATTTTTCATCAAATGATCTCCCTCACTGGACTGAAATGGAATCATACAATTTACCTTTACCTCTTCCCATATTCATATACTCAGATTCGGCAAAAAAATTACAAAAACAAGTTAAAAATCCATTTGTAAAGCATATGATCAAAATATGGTGTGAAGCTAAAAACTATTTAAAAGAACCACAGTTATTGTCACAATTTAGTCCAATATGGGGTAATCAATATTTTAAACCAGGGAGAGCGGACGCTGTATTTAAAGTATGGAATTTAAAAGGGATACAAAAGATTCAGGATTTATATTTGCCATGTGCAGACAACATAATGTCTTTTGAAGAGCTGAGGATCAAATTTAATCTCAATAGAACACATTTTTTTAAATATCTTCAACTTAGAAACTTTATTCGATCAAATCAAAATAAAGCTCTCACTCGACCTATTTATTCATCCTTGGAAAAAATGATGATGAAAGATAGTAAAAGAAAGGGTATTATTTCAGAGTTTTATAACTCATTGACACTATCTTCAAGTGAAAATTCACTGAAAAGATTAAACTACTGGAAAGAAGATCTGCAAACTGAAATTTCAGAGGAACAATGGGAATTGGCTTGTACAGAAGCTCAAACCAAATCAATAAATGCACGCCTTAAATTGATACATTTCAAATGGTTAATGCGGATGTATGTTACACCGGAGGAGTTAAATAGATATAACAAAAATATACCAGATACATGCACAAAATGCATGGAAAGTAAAGGAACCCTATTTCATTGTTTATGGGAATGTAGATTAATAAGAATGTTTTGGGAAGAGGTGAGGGTAACAATTGAAAAAATAATCTCAAAACAAATCATATTGAATCCTAAACTGTTTTTGTTGGGTCTGTACCCAGAAAAGCATAATTTTAATAAAAGTGAAAGAACATTCATAGACCTCAGTTTGCTTAATGCCAAAAAATGTATTGCACTATTATGGAAAAAGACTCATAGACCAGATGTGACTCAGTGGTTAAGACAGATGTTAACAAACCTTCCATTAGAAAGAATAACATATATACTGAAATCAAAGGAAATTGTGTTTGAGAATATATGGAGACCTTTTATTGATTATGTAAAAAATTTAAACATAACTCTTGAAGAAGAAGGTGAATGATGTGTGTGGACCTTGTAAATTCCAAACTGGTGAACATAATTTGTATACTTATGTATTGGATTGTCTAGACTAAACAGAGGAGCATTGTTGAAGACTTGATTTTGTTGGTGGTTGTTGGTGTTTTTAGTGCATTTTTTTTTTTTTGTAGTACTTTAGTGTTAGTGTTTGATTGTTTGTATCATGTTTGTTAAAAAAAAAAAAAAGATTCAATAAAGATATTGTGGAAAAAAAAAGCTGCACTAAGGTCTAAAAGGACAAGTACAGAAACAAGTCCATTATCAGATGCGATCCAATTGGCAGCTTTTAACTGAGACTTACATCCCCTTTTTTGTGTCAGGTCAGGCATTGGCTTGCTTGTTACCGGATAACCATGAAAACCGGTACTACCTGTCTTATGGGCCGGGCTGTCAGCGACTCAACCGGCATCCCCGCCCTTCCAAGGGCGTGGATGGTGAAACAGGGCATCCTGGCAGAACTAAAAACAATATCTGCCACAGGTCTATGGTGGACCACTCCCAGTTACACAGGGTGAGACTGGACATCCTGGCAGATAAACACATCTGTCGCACGTCTGAGATAAACAAACCTATCATCTGGTCAGTCACTACAACAGATACTGGAGTCAGTTTGTCTTGGCTTGTCCTTGCCACTGATAATACCTTTATCTGCCAAGAATGTGCTGCTAGTCCAGCAAAAGCTAGCAGTACTCAAATACTTTGCAAGCAGTTTCATGAAATGCTCAATCAGAAAGCAACTCATAGCAGCTCAGATGTCATCCGGGCTTACAAGGTCCGCGCTGATCTGTTCACACTCCGACAGGCAGCGAAAAGTAAGCTAGGAGCAGGAAGACAAAAGAAGAGGAAAACAGCAACCTTCTGTGTAGCAGAATGGAATGTACGCACTCTGTTGGACAGAACATCATCACAGCGCCCAGAAAGACAGACCGCACTTGTGGCCCTGGAAATGAACAGGTACAATGTAGACATAGCTGCACTTAGTGAAACAAGATTGCCTGGATATGACAGCTTGGAAGACAATGGGTACATCTTTTTTTGGAGTGGGAGATCAACTCAAGAAAGGAGAGAAGCAGGAGTGGGCTTTGCAGTTAGAAAGGAGACAGCATCAATGCTTGATGAGGAACCGGTGCCAATCAACGACAGGATGACTATGAGACTCACACTACAGCAGAAGATGTATGCCACACTCATCAGTGTATATGGCCCAACAATGACCAACACAGAGAAGGTGAAGGAAGAGTTCTACAGTGATTTACGTGAGACTATCAGGCGTGTACCGACTGATGACAGGCTGATACTCGTTGGAGATTTTAATGCCAGAGTTGGTTCAGACACCGAGAAATGGAAAGGAGTGCTAGGCAGTTATGGAGTAGGCAAGTGCAATGCTAATGGAGAACTTCTACTTCCACTATGTTCAGAGTACAACCTTGTGATAACCAACACTCTATTTAAGCACAAGGACACACACAAGAAGACATGGATGCACCCAAGATCCAAGCACTGGCACTTATTAGACTACATCATAGTAAGGCAGAGAGACATAAGGGATGTATTGAACACCAGAGCAATGAGAGGCGCAAACTGTGGCACTGATCATGTTATGCTGAGATCTAGATTAAGTATTTGGAGACGAAAACAGCACTGCAGGACGGGTGCGAAGCCACCACCGAAGCTAAACACTAGTGCACTGAAAGGCCAAAAGAAGCATTAAGAACTTACACAGGAAATGGATGAAAACTTGAAAGACTGGGACAGCAACAACTCAGAGAATAACATAGAAGAGAAATGGGCAACACTGAAGGATACGGTGTATCAGACTGCAAGTGATGTATTAGGCTACCCTGAGAGGAAACATCAAGATTGGTTTGATGAGCATGATGAACGCCTGAAGAAACTACTAGAAGCGAGGAATACAGCTAGACAGGAAAACCTACAGTGTAACACAAGGTCGAAGAAGAAGAAATACTCAAAGGCTCAGAGTGAGCTACAGAAGTACACCAGAGAGATGAAGTCCAACTGGTGGGATGAAAAAGCGAAGAAACTTCAAACTGCAGCAGATAGGAAGGACATGAAAACATTCTTCACAGGTTTGAGAGAAATCTATGGCCCTTAACCAAGAGGATTGATCCAACCAAAGGCTATGGATGGTGAAACGGTTTTGCAGGAGAAAGACAAGATCCTGGACAGATTTGCAGACCACTTTGACCAACTACTAAACAACCCTGGAGATCTCACTGAAGAGGCTAAAGAAGCTCTAGTGCAGCGACCAGCTGTATCAAGTCTGGATGAACCACCAAATTTTGATGAACTAATGGCAGCTATCAGGACAACACAGGATGGTAAAGCTCCAGGAAGGGATGGAATTCCAGCAGAAGTGTAGAAATTTGGTGGTGTTCAGCTGACCAACTGCCTGTACAAGCTCATCCAAGAGATATGGGATGCCCAGAAAGTACCTCAAGACTGGAAGGATGCAAGTATTGTGCCTTTGTTCAAGAAAGGTGACAGGAAGGATTGTGGAAATTACCGAGGTATATCACTGCTAGCCACTGTTGGTAAGATTCTCTCACATGTACTACTGAGCAGACTCAGTGAACACATCTCGCAGAATGTACTACTGGAAACCCAGTGCGGCTTTAGAAGTGGAAGAAGCACAATGGACATGATTTTCTGCTTGAAACAGGTTCAAGAAAAGTGTATTGAACAGAATATTCTGCTTTATGTAGTCTTCATAGACTTCGGTAAAGCCTTCAATACTATTTCGTGTCAAGGACTTTGGCAGGTACTCAAGAAATATGGTTGTACAGATAAGTTTGTCAGCCTGATCGAGGCACTCCATACAGTTACACAAGCAAACGTGGCAATGAGTGGTTCAGTATCTAAAGACTTTTCAGTAAGTAACAGGGTGAAACAAGGGTGTGTGCTGGCACCTACACTCTTCTCGCTATATCTGGCAGCCATGCTTGAGGTGGCCTTCAAAGACACTTCAGAAGGAGTATACATTCAAACAAGGAAAGAAGCAGACTTGTTCAATGTGGCACAGTTTAAAGCCAAGAGTAAGACATCGATAAAGGTAGTAAGAGAAATGCTCTTTGCCAACGACAGTGCTCTAGTTGCACACAGCGTGGAAGATATGCAATCTTTAGTGGAGAAATTTGCAAGAGCAGCTATCCAATTCAACCTCCAAATCAACATCATGAAGACAGAGTGCCTTTATCAACCACCAAAGTTCCAATTATCAACATCACTACCAGAAGAGATCGGCATTGGTACAGAGCCACTAGTCAAGTGCAAGACTTTCAAGTACCTAGGGAGTACTGTTTCAGAGAATACTAGGCTGGAGGATGAACGATCTCTCAGAATGGGAAGAGCGAGCGCTGTGTTTGGAAACTTGAGGGAGAGACTGTGGAACAATCGACATGTGTCTATCCGTGTGAAATGCAAAGTGTACAGAGCGACAGTACTAACTACTCTATTGTACGGTGCTGAAACTTGGACTGTCTATAGAGTGCAGGTGAAGAAACTCCACGCGTACGTGATGAGACACCTTCGAGCCATAATGAACATCCCATGGAAAGACAAGATAACCAACATAGAAGTGCTGAAACGAGCTTGTCTACCATCAATGGAGGACATGCTAATACAGATGAACCTGAGATGGCTCGGACATGTTGAGAGGATGGACCACCAGTGTCTCCCTCGGCAGTTACTCTACTCACAGTTATGTGAGGGCAAACGCAATCAGGGTAGACCAAGGCTCAGATTTAAAGACACTGTAAAAAGAAACTTGAAGAAGTTGGACATAGACAGGAGTTCTTGGCAGCGGAAGGCTAAGGACAGAGCTGTGTGGAGGAACCTGATCAGACCTAAATGAAACAATCATTGTCGCCCACGACAGACTGCTATGATGATGATGATCAGATGCGATCAGGAGGTCATTAGTGACCTTCACTAAGGCTGTTTCAGTACTATGATGGATTCTAAACCCAGATTGAAACTCTTCAAATAAACCATTTCCCTGCAAGTGGTCAAATAATTGTGTAGCAACAACTCTAAGATTTTTGAAATGAAAAGGAGATTAGAGATTGGTCTATAGTTAGCTAAAACTCCTGGATCCAGCGTTGGATTTTTGAGTAAGGGTTTAATTACAGCCATTTTAAAAGCCTGCGGTACATGGCCTAAAGTTAATGAAGGATTGATTATTTGAAGAATAAAGCTACCAATAAATGGGAAGACTTCTTTAAATAACCTGGTAGGAATAGGGTCTAAAAGACAAGTTGAAGGCTTGGATGAGGAAACTATTTTGCCTAACTCTAAAAGTTCAATTGGAGCAAACTGATCCAAACAGATGTCAATTGAAGGAGTTGTAGTAGTTACTGTATTTTAAGTTAACGATGGGAAGAATCTGATTGATTTTATCTCTGATAGATGAAATTTTATTATTGAAAAAGTTCATAAAGTCCTGACTAGTAAGCAATTTTCTGTGTCAAGTCAAATTCTCTCGTATGTTATCAGTGATCTGTTAATGTACTTGGCAATAAATCTTTTCTGATTCTGATTCTGATTCTGAAAAAGGGAATGCTAGGATTGACAGAGTCCTGACTCTTTGTCAGCCTGGCTACAGTGCTGAAAAGAAACCTGGGATTATTCTTGTTCTCTTCTATTAATGCAGAATAATAACTCGTTCTAGCTTTTGTAAGAGGTTTTTTATATATTAAAAGATGATTTCTCCAAGCTAAATAGATTTCATCTAAATTAGTGGAGCACCATTTTCTTTCTAATTGATGAGTCTTCTGTTTTTAGCTACGAGTTTCTGTGTTGAACCAAGGAGTTAGAAATCTCTGATTAGACTTTTTCTTTTTTAAAGGGGCTACCATGTCTAGAGTCTGAAGCAGAGAAGATGTAACACTATCTACCATGCTATCAATTACAGAAGGAGCAAGCTGTCTATAGCTTATTTCCGTTGTGTTGACATATGGCATAGAGGAAACAATCTGCATAAATTTGGTAACAGCATCATCTGAGAGGCATCTACTGTTGTAATATTTTTCCTTAGGAGCCAAATAGTCAGAAATAGTAAAATCAAAGGTTAACAGACAATGGTCTGACAGTACAGGGTTATGAGGAGATACAGCCAGCTTTTCTATTTCTATGCCATATGTCAGCACAAGGTCCAACGTATGGTGGAGATAATGGGTAGAATTTCTTACTTTCTCACAAAACCCTATCGTGTCTAATATTGAATTAAATGCCATATTAAGGCAATCACTATCTACACCTACAGTGGGGCAAAAAAGTATTTAGTCAGCCACCAATTGTGCAAGTTCTCCCACTTAAAAAATGAGAGAAGTCTCCAATTTTCATCATAGGTATACCTCAACTATGAGAGACAAAATGAGAAAAAAAAATCCAGAAAATCACATTGAAGGATTTTTAATGAATTAATTGGTAAATTCCTCGGTAAAATAAGTATTTGGTCACCTACAAACAAGCAAGATTTCTGGCTCTCACAGACCTGCAACTTCTTCTTTAAGAGGCTCCTCTGTCCTCCACTCGTTACCTGTATTAATGGCACCTGTTTGAACTCGTTATCAGTATAAAAGACACCTGTCCACAACCTCAAACAGTCGGACTCCAAACTCCACTATGGCCAAGACCAAAGAGCTGTCAAAGGACACCAAGAAACAAAATTGTAGACCTGCACCAGGCTGGGAAGACTGAATCTGCAATAGGTAAGCAGCTTGGTGTGAAGAAATCAACTGTGGGAGCAATTATTAGAAAATGGAAGACATACAAGACCACTGATAATCTCCCTCGATATGGGGCTTCACGCAAGATCTCACCCCGTGGGGTCAAAATGGTCACGAGAACGGTGAGCAAAAGTCCCAGAACCACACGGGGGGACCTACTGAATGACCTGCAGAGAGCTGGGACCAAAGTAACAAAGTAACAAAGACCAAAAGTAACAAAGGAAAAAAAAAAAAAAAAGGCTACCATCGGTAACACACTACACCGCCAGGGACTCAAATCCTGCAGTGCCAGACGTGTCCCCCTGCTTAAGCCAGTACATGTCCAGGCCCGTCTGGAGTTTGCTAAAGAGCATTTGGATGATCCAGAAGAGGATTGGGAGAATGTCATATGGTCAGATGAAACCAAAATAGAACTTTTTGGTAAAAACTCAACTTGTCGTGTTTGGAGGAGAAAGAATGCTGAGTTGCATCCAAAGAACACCATACCTACTGTGAAGCATGGGGGTGGAAACATCATACTTTGGGGCTGTTTTTCTGCAAAGGGACCAGGACGACTGATCCGTGTAAAGGAAAGAATGAATGGGGCCATGTATCTTGAGATTTTGAGTGAAAACCTCCTTCCATCAGCAAGGGCATTGAAGATGAAACGTGGCTGGGTCTTTCAGCATGACAATGATCCCAAACACACCGCCCGGGCAATGAAGGAGTGGCTTCGTAAGAAGCATTTCCAGGTCCTGGAGTGGCCTAGCCAGTCTCCAGATCTCAACCCCATAGAAAATCTTTGGAGGGAGTTGAAAGTCCGTGTTGCCCAGCGACAGCCCCAAAACATCACTGCTCTAGAGGAGATCTGCATGGAGGAATGGGACAAAATACCAGCAACAGTATGTGAAAACCTTGTGAAGACTTACAGAAAACGTTTGACCTCTGTCATTGCCAACAAAGGGTATATAACAAAGTACTGAGATGAACTTTAGGGATTGACCAAATACTTATTTTACCGAGGAATTTACCAATTAATTCATTAAAAATCCTTCAATGTGATTTTCTGGATTTTTTTTTTCTCATTTTTTCTCTCATAGTTGAGGTATACCTATGATGAAAATTGGAGACCTCTCTCATCTTTTACTTGGGAGAACTAGCACAATTGGTGGCTGACTAAATAATTTTTTGCCCCACTGTACATGTATATTAAAGTCCCCTACTATAATTATTCTGATTTCAGCACTAAATCAGCTAAGAATTTGGCAAATTCGGATAAAAACTCTGAGTAGGTTGATGGAGGACGATAAACTCTGGCAAATAAAATTGGGTTTAGCCTAAAATTGCTAAAATGCCCAATACTGAGGACCAGGTCCTCAAAGGAATTATAACGTGTTTTTTTGCTTTACATTAACTAGTAATTTGGAATGGTAAATTGTTGCTACTACTCCTCCGCGACCAGAACTTCTGGGATTTTGACAGTTTAAATAACCAGAGGGAGTTGATTCATTTAAACCAACATAATCCTCTTGTCCTAACCAAGTCTCTGTAAGGGATATTAAATCAATCTGATGATCAATTAACAGATCATGGACTAGCAGAGACTTGGGAGTTAGAGACCTAATATTTAGCAAACCACATTTAATTTTTAAATTATGAGGAGGAACAGAGGCCAAATCATTCAATTTAGAGGCTTCATGTTTAATTTGTGTTTTACCAACTTTTTGTTTAATCACTTTGGGATGCTTATACATTATATTTTTATTTGCTTTGGAGGGAGCAGACAATGATTCTCTGATGGGGAAGACAGGGGCTAAGTTGAGGGGTGGCGGATGAAGAGGAGCTGCAGAGAGGCGTGTAAGACTGCGACTCTGCTTTCTGGTCCCAACTCTGAGTTGTCAAGGTTTTGGAAATTTGGATAAAAATGATGCCAGATTGTTAGATAAATGAGACGCACCATCCAAAGTGGGATGGATGCCGTCTTGTCTAATAAGACCAGGTTTTTCTCAAAATGAGCTCCAATTGTCTATGTAGCCCACGTTGTTTGCAGGACACCACACAGGCAGCCAGCGGTTGAAGGATGACAAGCGGCTAAACATGTCATCACTGGTCAGATTGGGGAGGGGCCCAGAGAATACTACAGAGGCAGACATCGTTTTGGCAAAGTCACACACCGATTCCACGTTAAGTTTTGTGACTTCCGACTGCTGGAGTCGGACGTCATTAATGCCAGAGTGGATAACAATTGTGGAGTATTTACAGTTACTTTTAGCCAGCATTTTCAAATTTGACTCGATATCGCCTGCTCTGGCCCGAGGAATGCATTTGACTATGGCCGCTGGAGTCTCTAGGTTCACGTTTCTGACTACAGAGTCGCCAATGATCAGAGTTTTTTCCTCAGCAGGTGTGTCGCTGAGCAGGGAAAAACGATTAGAAACATGAACAGATTGGTGGTTAACCGGGGCCTTGCGACTAGGCTTCCTTCTCACCGTCACCCACCCAGTCTCCTTGCTGCTGAGGAGGACCGGAAGACCACTAACAGGCCATATGCTAAGGAGCTCCACTGCAGCTAGGGGACGTCCGTCAAGATTAACTGGCGCAGACGGTGTTTCAATGCAGTGGAGCCGGGATTCCAAATCAGACAACCTCACCTCGAGTGCCTCAAAAACATTTATTACATTTACCGTTATCACTAAAAGAGGCAGAGGTGTAGCTAAACATCTGACAGAGAAAGCACACCAGAGGAAGAGGGGAAGGAGAGCTAGTAACCATAGCTAGCGGCTAACTCAAAGCTAACAAAAACACCGATGAAAGGTGAACAGAAGGCTAAAGAGGGTGATTAGATGACACTGAGTGCGCACATAGGTGCAAGACGCTTGATAAACAGAAGTGAGAGCTAATGGTAGATGGGAAAAAAGTGATTAAAATACAATTAAAAGCAAAATCCTCGGAAGAACGAGGAGATAAAGAGACAATATTGACTGTTTTGTTGCTAGTCCAGTGAAGCCCCTAGAACAGGGGTCACCAACCTTTTTGAAACCAAGAGCTACTTCATGGGTATTGAGTCATGTGAAGGGCACCAGCTTGACACACTCCTCTAAAATAACAAATTGTGTGTGTATATATATATATATATATATATACAGTATATATATATATATATATATATATATATATATATATATATATATATCAATAATTTAGAGTGGGTAACAGACAAGATCAATATTCAACACTTTATTTTTATTAATCTCAGCAATTGTTCAGATGATCACTTCTACATTTCATTAAAAAAATGTCCAGTTTTCACCAGTCTCTTTTAACCATAAAAAACTAAACCCTTTTAATTCATGAACTATGTTGAACCATGTTTGAAAAAGTTATGCAACATTTAAGAAAAATCAACTTTCATATTAAATAAATCTTATCACATTTTTAACTGAACAAATCTGCTGCAATTCTGCTCAAAATCTGTTACATTTAATAAACACACTTTTGTGTGTTCTTCTTCACTGGAATTATATCCATACAGTTCTTGCCAAGAATCATGCTGGAGTAATAACAGCGCTGTCCTTTCACGAGAAGAAGCTAAACAGCACTGAGAGTGCTTCTGTGCACGGTGGAGCAGTGGTTAGCACCGCGGCAGCAGTTTACCCTTGGCTGGGGGATCGCGGGGATCGTGGGTTCGATCCCTGCCCCCGGCCAACAGTGATCTGTGTGGAGTGTGCATGTTCTGGTTTTTCATGCAAAATCATGCAGGTTAGGGAGTTAAGGGGCGCTTGGGCATGCAGCAGCTGGTGGCTTGTCACCGGACTGCAGAACAAATCCACCTACGGGTACAAGATAAGTCCAAAAAAAAAAAAAAAAAAAGAGTGGGTAGTGAAGTGCCGCTTCGCCGTCGCCCCGCAAATGAAACACACGCAGCTTCCTTTCACGGTAGTAAAAAAGAACTCTTCCTCCCGCTCACTTTGAAAATGATAAATTTTCTGTCTTTTTTTTTTGCCATGTTTTTGGCCTAGGAAACTGCACTCCGCCCACCATCTTCACTGCCCGCTAGCTTACGCTCCACAAGCGCGAAGGTTTTGTCATGCGCACAATACTGACCTTTGAACTAGGTCAGATTCACCTTAACTTTACGTATAATAAACATATTTTCATTTTTTTATTTTTAAGACATTGTCATTTTAAAATCTATATAAATGCAAGTGTGATTTTAAAAAATAGCGGCAGAAAAAATTACATCTTAGACGCAGCTCACTTGCGAGTTGTGCTATTTTTAGAACAGGCCTGCGGGCGACTCATGTGGTCCTTGCGGGCGACATGGTGCCCGCGGGCACCACGTTGGTGACCCCTGCCCTAGAAGCTCCCCATTCTTCCATTTACCCCAAGCCCTGGTTCTGCTTTAAATGTAACCAGGATGGTCACATTGCAGTTAAATGTAATAATGCAGCAAATCCAAAAACATGTAGGTTTAGGGCGCTCGCGCACGCAGCGACCAGCAGCCGGTGGCTTGTCACCAGACTGCAAACCAAGTCTACCTACGGGTACAAATAAGTAACAAAAAAAAACAAACAAAAAGAAATCCTTCTCTTGTTCAGAAAAAGAATTCTGAACTGAGAATCAGATGTGAGAAACACCAGATGGACAGAGAAGCTCCACAGCAGGATTTAAACTATTAGCAGCTCCAATTTTGGGATGACTGGGAGCTGATGACGTAAGACTAACCTGTCCCAAAGTGCTAAATCATCATTTAGATGAGAAGTATGTAATTGAGACCTCAAACTTGGAAAGAGATCAAAGTACTAAAATTCTGGGTAATCTCATTGATCCACGCTGTGCAGCTACAGTTTTAATTGAAGGTATAATGTGTGAGTCCATCTTGGATACAGGATCACAGGTCACAACCATCTCTGAGACTTTTCATGCCACACATCTGGCATCTCTGTCCATACAACCCATTCATTGCCTGCTTGAAACTGAAGGAGCAGGAGGACAAAATGTACTTTACCTAGGTTTTGTGGAAACAAATTTGACCTTTCCCTGTTCTATCACTAGTACAAAAGAAGAGATGACAGCCCTGGTCTTGGTTGTTCCTTAATGTCACTTCAGTAGGAAAATACCTCTATTAATTGGTACTAATGTCCCAGATTATACCAGAGTGCTTTGGAGCATGGAAAATCCAAGTTTCTGCAAAGGTCAGACAGTTATGCATGAGTACTAGCATGTGGCTCACATTGGTAAGACTGAAAGCAAAGTCGTCCCTGCCAAACTACATGGGTATGATCCCATTACAATCTCACCCAAACAGAGGGTTCAAGTATTTGGAGATGCTAGAGTGGGTAAGACAAGTCCAAACAAAGTTTTTGTTGTTGATCCACCTGAAACCTCATCATTGCCCGGTGGTTTAATACTAGAATGTGCATTGGTAAGCATTTCCTCTGAGAATTTCTGTAAGATAAGATAAGATAAGATAAGCCTTTATTAGTCCCACAATGGGGAAATTCCAGGATTGCAACAGCACAGGGATAGCAACACTCAGAGCAACAATCAGAAGGCAAGAAAAAACAAGAGCAGCTAGTATACATATGTACATATTAATATAAATATAAATATATATATATATATATATATATATGTACTGTATATATATATATAGACACAGTGCGGAGCATTGTGGTTGGTGGATGTGCAGCAGAAAGTCTAAGCTCTCTCTCCGCGGACGCGGCGGGCCAGCTGGATGTCTTTGGGCATGATGGTGACCCTCTTGGCATGGATGGCACACAGGTTGGTGTCCTCGAAGAGACCCACCAGGTAGGCCTCGCTGGCCTCCTGCAGAGCCATGACGGCGGAGCTCTGGAAGCACAGGTCGGTCCTGAAGTCCTGAGCGATCTCCCTCACCAGGCGCTGGAAGGGCAGCCCACGGATGAGCAGCTCCGTGGACCTCCGGCAGCGATGGATCTCTCTCAGAGCCACGGCACCGGGCCTGCAACGGTGAGGCCGCCTCACTTTTCAAGCAGCCTTGGTAGCCAGCTGCTTCCTGGGGGCTTTTCCTCCAGTAGATTTACGGGCGGTCTGCTTGGTTCTTGCCATCGCTCTTTATTATTCTGTCTTATATTTCCTGCACGCTGCCCAAACTCCAGCCCGGCACCCGCGTCGCTCCCGCTTCAGCTCTCCCGGTATGTCGAGCCTCTCCGTTAGCACCAGGTGGCGGCCGAGTGCTAGCTAGCTCCTCCCCACTGCATCGTCTCCTGCTGTAAACAGAGGCTCCGTCCGCCGACTCGGGAGACCCCCGGGGTGATCTGTGTGTCCGTGATACACATAGAGTGAAAGGTGTGCCAGATCAGAAAGCCATCACCGGATCAGAAAGAAGAAGGAAGATAAAAAGATTCAGAATTGAGCCACTGTTGCAAAAGGCAGCCAACTCGTGTGGCGCCGGAACCGGAAGATGATTCCAGTTGTTTTCCAGAATGTGACTGATCACACTGTCACATTGCAGCACAAGCATGTCACTGGAATGATTTCTGCTGCAGATTCTGTCATGGCCTTGAGCTCCAACCAATCTCTCTCTCTAGAGTTTAAAGGGGAGACAGGCGGTGAGAAACTCAGTTTCAACCTGGACAATCCACTGCTTGGAGAACAGTGGAAAACATGGATTACAGAAAAGCTTCATTCCATTCAAGATGTTTTTGCTACTGATGACATATGTATCAGCCACACAACTGTTGTAAAGCATCACATTAAGCTAAAAGATGACACTCTTTTTAAGGAGAAATCACGACCCATACACCCAAGTGACAGAGAGGCAGTCAAAGAACATTTGAGAGAGCTCCTTGATTCTGGTATAATAAGTGAATCTTCAAGCCCGTTTGTATCCCCACTTGTTTTGGTCAAGAAAAAGAATGGAAAGATAAGGTTGTGTGTTGATTACAGAAAGCTAAATTTCCCCACTATCAAAGATACATACACCCTCCCGAACATTGAGGAGACATTCTAAGCTCTAAATGGTGCAAAATGGTTTTCTGTAATGGACTTGAAATCTGGCTATCATCAGGAAGAAATGGCAGAAGAAGATAAGCGTAAGACTGCATTTATACTGTATGTCCTTTAGGCTTCTGGGAATTTAACAGAATGCCCCAAGGCATAACAAATGCCCCTAGCACCTTTCAACGTTTAATGGAAAAGTGTGTTGGGGATTTACATCTTAATGAAGTGCTTGTGTTCTTAGATAACCTGATAGTTTTCTCTGAAACACTTTAGGAACATGAAGATAGACTTATGAGAATACTGCAGCGTCTAAAGCAGGGGTGTCCAACCATGTGCCATGGAGAGCCAAGACCCTGCAGGTTTTACCTCCAACCAGTGTCTTCAACAGCAGATTTCAGTGAACTTCTTCCCACTGATTGCTGATAAGTGAAAACACCTACTGAAGAGACTGGGTAGAAGAGAAAACCTGCAGGGTCTTGGCTCTCCATGGCACATGGTTGGACACCCCTGGTCTAAAGGATTTTGGCTTCAAATTATCCCCTAAAAAGTGCCACTTTTTTAAGTCAGTGAAGTATCTTGGCCATGTTGTGGATGCTCAGGACGTTCACATTGATCCACACAAAATCTCTGCTCTAAAAACTTGGCCTTGTCCCACAAACAGAAGTGCTTGAGAGATTTTTTAGGTTTTGCAGGTTATTACAGGTGCTTTGTTGAAGGTTACTCCAAGATAGCTAAGCTGTTAAATGCACTTCAAGCTGTTGGTGTACACCCTCACAAGAGGGAAAGGCATACAAGAGACATGGTCCCAAAGGTACTGTAAACTCTCAAATGCCTTTTGAAACTGAATGGACCTCTGAGTGTGACCTTGCATTTGAAACCCTTGTAAATGAGTTGACATCTGCCCCAGTTCTTGCATTTGCTGACCCCAAGCTTCCTTATGCCTTGCACACTGATGCAAATGGAGAGGGTCTTGGTGCTGCACTTTATCAGGAACAAGATGGAAAGCTCAGAGTGATAGCTTATGCCAGCTGAGGGTTATCCAACGGTGAAAAAAACTACCCAACTCACAAGCTGAAGTACTTGGCACTAAAATGGGCAATTTGTGGTAAGTTTAATGACTATCTCTATGGTTCAGAGTTTGTGGTCCTCACTGACAACAACCCACTCACTTATGTCCTTACCTCTGCCAAATTGGATGCAGCAGGCCATCGCTGGCTAGCAGTATTGTCAACTTGCAATTTCAGCATAAAATATCAAGCAGACCTTGCTAACAAAGATGCAGATGGGTTGTCCAGGCGACCATATGGGCCACCGCAAGAAGACAATACTTTTCTAAAAGAAAAAGAAAGGATTGAAGGCTTTAAAAACCATGTCCTGAGTAATGAGACTGAGGTGATCTCGAAGGAAGTGATCACTGCCCTGTGTCAGTGTCACAGTACCCATTCCAGTTTGAATGTATCAGAGTATCCTGTGAAGAACCCTCTGCTATACCTGAGAGTTTTGTTAACCCCAGTCAAGACATCATACCTGGCATGAAAAGAGATGACTGGTATCAACTTCAAAGGGAAGATCCATCTTTAAAGAAGATCATTCATTATCTTGAAACAGCATATAAACCCCATAACACAAAACTAAGAAATGAGCCTATTGAAGTTAAACTACTTGTTAGGGAATGGAATAAACTGGAATTCAAGTAGGGAGTGCTGTACAAGAGGTCTATCCACAATGTGTCACGACCTGAACTATCTTTTCCCTGCGTTCAGGTTGTCCAGTTCGCTCCTGCTCCGGGGTAGTCCGTGCCGGGTCTTCCATGGCCCGCTCTTTGACAGCGCCCAGCTGATTGCCAGCTGTCTAGTTCAGCTGCGCTGGGACAGCTGTCTCCTATTTCCAAATCATCTCCCCCATTTAAGCGAGCAGCCGAGAGTTACTCGTCGCTGCGACCTCGCTATGGGAAGACGTTCCTTGTGTTCCCACGACTGTTAGCTCCTACGTCTAGCTTCAGTCCGCCGTTACCTCGGCGCTTCACCCAAAGTAAGTGTTGTCACTCGGCGTGTATTCTTCCCTCGCCGCCTCTCTAGCCTTTCTCCCTGGGTGGTATGTTTCCCTTAGTTCTGTGTGTGTTTTAGCCCCACGTGGCTCTTTACTTTTCTGTTCGTTATTTTGTGTAGTGTGTGTTTTGTTAATAAACTATGCTAACTCACTGGTCGCCCTCGTATCTCCTTTCCTGGCTCGTGAGAGCCAGAGTTATGATAGTAGGTCGCAGCCATAGTGAGACGGCCGCGACCGTGAGTTGGCTGTAAGGACTCGACGCCTTTTTTTCTCTTCCTCTGGGTACGGGCGAGCCAGTATCATGTCTCCTTCCAAGAGACTCATGCGGCACCCAGGCCACGATCTCTCGGAGACTCTGGACCTTGTGGACGGAACGTTGTTCACCACGGACCTCTACGATGCCCCCAGCGAGATACGCTGGCGCCTGGAGCTCGCCGAGGGTATGCTTAACTGCTTTTCTCGCTACTTCCTTCTCCCCGAGGTTAAGGCGAGGAGGGCAGACATCTCTGTGGCCTGGGAGAGGCTCCGTAGGCTGGAGGAGAACTCCGGCAGGAAGCCGAGGACAGAACGCCTTCGCTCCTCGCTTCGGAATCCCGCTCCTGCCGCCGATCCAGTCCAGGAGTTCGCCTCACCCAGGGGTGATCCCCAGGATAGAGTGACGTCAACCGGGTTTCCCCCGGAGAAGATGAGAATGACAGCGATGCGCATTGCGGATCGAGTGGCAGCCGCTTCTTCCGCCGCCGTTCCCCCCGTAGCCATGAAGAACGTGATTGCGGCGGTCAGGCTGGTCGAGAAGAACCCGGAGCTGAACGATTATCCGGAATACGCTGACCTGTTGGCTTCGCTCATCGCACAGGAGCGGCGTTTTCCCGACCTCACGTTCAGAAGACGTCGCTCTCAAATTCCCCACTCATTTCAGCGAGAGTCCCGTCCGGATCCCGCTCCAGGAAACCACACGAATTCCGCCTCCCAGCCTGCTGTTGCTCCCGTGTCTCGCCGAAGAAGTGAATCAGCTGCTCCCGCTCCTGGGCCCGCTCTCCCCGCTGTCCCGTCAGCTTTGGGCCCCCAGCTCTCCTCAGCTGTTTCACCCCCTTCTTCGTCATTCACTCCGGCCGCTGGGAGAAGCGCAAATTCATCTCCAGGTGTTCCAGGTCCCGATCCGGTGCGGGTAGCACCGCCTCATCTGTCCGGGGGGTTCCCCACTTCTATCCGGTTGGGAGAAGAGAGACTCGAGTCCCTTGTAGCGGGTTCCACCGGCCCTCCGGGAATCAGGCAAGTGTTCTTTCATTCTCCTTCCATTATGAGTGAATTGCCTTGTTTGATTCCTGGGGGAGGAGTTCAGGGTTCACAGTCCCCTGAGCTCTCTCCTCCCGCTGCAAAAACTGAATATGAACCTGCGTCCTCTGTGTCTCTTCCCCTTGAGTGTGCCCCGGTGCCAGGTGTACACCGCTGCGCGAGGAGGAGGCGGCCTGCGGCCCTGGAGGGTTTTGCCCCAGCCCCGCAGCCACGTTATGGGCAGAGGAGAAGGTCGAACTGCCTGTTGGAGCCAGCGCCGACGATTAAGCGTCCCCGGGTCTCCACGGAGGAATGGTTCGGCCCAGCAGAGTCCAGATCTCCTGCCCCCACGCCAGGTGGGCTGTCGACGCGGTCTTCGGCGTTTGGAGGTCGTTTGACTGTGGAAACCATCATGCCGGCTGCGGAGCCATTCGCAGTCGAGTTGGAGCCGGAGGACGGAGTCCTGCACGCTGAGCCCGGAGCATCGAAGTCCTGGATGGCGGTAGAACCCGAGATCAGGCAAGTGCTCTATTTTGTTTTTCTCTTCTCTATTCTGGAGCATTATTGCCTGTCTCTCGGGGGGGGCGGGCCGGGTGCAGCCGTCTGCTGCGCTCGAGCCTGTTCCGCCGGGCTCTGCCGCTGCCGGTGATCCTGATCCCGGTTCCTTTTGTCCCTCTGAGCCTCTCCCCAGGGTCACCGGAGACGAACCTGCTCTGGGTGCCATCTCGGAGGTTCCGGCTCCCTGCACGGTGTTCGCCTCAGATGCTGCGCCCGGGAGTGCTGTCTCGGTCCAGCTGGAGTCCACCGGAAGTGTTTCGCCGGTCCAGCTGGGGTCCACCGGGAGTGTTTCGGCGGTCCAGCTGGGGTCCACCGGGAGTGTTTCGCCGGTCCAGCTGGGGTCCACCGGGAGTGTTTCGCCGGTCCAGCTGGGATCCACCGGGAGTGTTTCGCCGGTCCAGCTGGGATCCACCGGGAGTGTTTCGCCGGTCCAGCTGGGGTCCACCGGGAGTGTTTCGCCGGCCCGATCGGGGTCCACCGGGGGTGCTGCGCCGGCCCGATCGGGGTCCACCGGGGGTGCTGCGCCGGCCCGATCGGGGTCCACCGGGGGTGCTGCGCCGGCCCGATCGGGGTCCACCGGGGGTGCTGCGCCGGTCCGGGTAACGGTTAGTGTGGGAGCTGGAGGATTGTGTTCGCCTGACGTCAGGCTGACTTCGTCCCTTGCCTCCATCATTTCTCCTCCTGCCGCTGTTGGGGTTCCTCTCACCCGGGCCAGTTTCCCCCTACCCTTGTTGCCATTAGATGGCAGGCTAACTTTGCCCCTGGCCTCCATCTCTTCTCCCCCTACTACTGTGGGGGTTTTTCCCACCTGGGTCAGTTTCCTCCTGCCTTTTCCCTCAGGGAGGAAGCTGCACCAAGACTTCTCCCTCAGCTCTCCGTGGTCTGAGGTCACGGGACGACCGCCTGGGAAGCCATCTGGCTGGTTCGGTGATCTGGGTCGGCCTCCGGAGAAACTGTGTCTCCTAGCCTGGGACTCGGGTAGGCCACCCGAACTGGTGTTGTGGTTCCTGGCCTGGTGGTGTTCGGGCTGCCCGCCGGACAAGCTGTCATCGCCTGCCCCGCTCCACCTGCTGACGTCCTGGAAGAATTGACTGACTGTTTGTTGCCTTGCGTTTGATTGTCCTCCCTAATTTAATACTTTTCAGGACATCAAAGAACTCTCTGCCCTAGAGTCCTTATTGTGGGGTTATCCCAGTTAAAATTTCCTTGGACTATTTTCTTTGTTTTATAATCCCAGTATGATCCTATTCTAATTTCTCCTTAAGTAGCATTTGCTTCACATTGCCTGGCCTCTTTCCGAGTAGTCTTGTTTTCCTGTATTTATATCCTCCTCCAGACTGTTTAGTGACACTTTTGTGCTAATACGTGTTTGAGGAGTTGTTCCTTTTGTATTTTTATCTTCATGCCAATTTGCAGTTCCAGGCTCTATTTTTGGATCTTATGCCCGGTTTGCATCCTTTGTATATTCTGTTTTGGTCGGGGTTTACTTGTGTAAGTCTATTTTTTCAGAGTTTTGTAGTTTTTGGCCTTGGGGACATGAGTTTTTTTTTTATTGTCCTCACCCTAAGTTATTGTGAACTTTTTCCATGACTGTGTCGCTATGTCTCTGCATTTTTTTTTTCCACAATATCTTTATTGAACCTTTTCTTTTTTTTTTTTTAACAAACATGATACAAACAATCAAACACTAACACTAAAGTACTACAAAAAAAAAATGCACTAAAAACACCAACAACCACCAACAAAATCAAGTCTTCAACAATGCTCCTCTGTTTAGTCTAAACAATCCAATACATAAGTATACATATTATGTTCACCAGTTTGGAATTTACAAGGTCCACACACATCATTCACCTTCTTCTTCAAGAGTTATGTTTAAATTTTTTACATAATCAATAAAAGGTCTCCATATATTCTCAAACACAATTTCCTTTGATTTCAGTATATATGTTATTCTTTCTAATGGAAGGTTTGTTAACATCTGTCTTAACCACTGAGTCACATCTGGTCTATGAGTCTTTTTCCATAATAGTGCAATACATTTTTTGGCATTAAGCAAACTGAGGTCTATGAATGTTCTTTCACTTTTATTAAAATTATGCTTTTCTGGGTACAGACCCAACAAAAACAGTTTAGGATTCAATATGATTTGTTTTGAGATTATTTTTTCAATTGTTACCCTCACCTCTTCCCAAAACATTCTTATTAATCTACATTCCCATAAACAATGAAATAGGGTTCCTTTACTTTCCATGCATTTTGTGCATGTATCTGGTATATTTTTGTTATATCTATTTAACTCCTCCGGTGTAACATACATCCGCATTAACCATTTGAAATGTATCAATTTAAGGCGTGCATTTATTGATTTGGTTTGAGCTTCTGTACAAGCCAATTCCCATTGTTCCTCTGAAATTTCAATTTGCAGATCTTCTTTCCAGTAGTTTAATCTTTTCAGTGAATTTTCACTTGAAGATAGTGTCAATGAGTTATAAAACTCTGAAATAATACCCTTTCTTTTACTATCTTTCATCATCATTTTTTCCAAGGATGAATAAATAGGTCGAGTGAGAGCTTTATTTTGATTTGATTGAATAAAGTTTCTAAGTTGAAGATATTTAAAAAAATGTGTTCTATTGAGATTAAATTTGATCCTCAGCTCTTCAAAAGACATTGTTATCTGCACATGGCAAATATAAATCCTGAATCTTTTGTATCCCTTTTAAATTCCATACTTTAAATACAGCGTCCGCTCTCCCTGGTTTAAAATATTGATTACCCCATATTGGACTAAATTGTGACAATAACTGTGGTTCTTTTAAATAGTTTTTAGCTTCACACCATATTTTGATCATATGCTTTACAAATGGATTTTTAACTTGTTTTTGTAATTTTTTTGCCGAATCTGAGTATATGAATATGGGAAGAGGTAAAGGTAAATTGTATGATTCCATTTCAGTCCAGTGAGGGAGATCATTTGATGAAAAATAATATGTCATAGACCTCAGTTGTGCCGACCAATAATACAACATAAAATTTGGACATTTCAGACCTCCACGATCAAATGGTAAATATAATAAAGACAAACGTAATCTAGCCCTCCTGTTGTTCCATATAAATTCCACTAACTTTTTTTTATTCTTGAGAATGGATCTAAAGGTGGTGATAAGGGAATGTATTGAAATAAATAAAGTATTTTAGGTAAAATATTACTTTTAAGTATATTGATTCTCCCGATCATCGACATTGGTAGTGACATCCATCTCTGAGTTAACTCATTGATATCTGACATTAAGGCTTCATAGTTGACACTGGCGACTGATTCTAGCTTAGGCACAATTTGGATTCCTAAATATTTAAACTGATTTACAACATTGAATTGATTTACCTCAGGGGCTGGGTAATTTCTCTGGGTCTCATTTAGCATTAATATTGAAGATTTAGTTTTATTTATTTTATATCCTGATATTTCCCCAAAATTCTTTATTAAATTCAACAAGGTTGGAATTGATTTTTTTAGATTCGACATAAACAAAATTATGTCATCGGCGTACAGGGAGATTTTATGTTCTGTTGGTCCAACTTTAATTCCATATATTTGTGAATGTAAACGTATCGCTATCGCTAAAGGTTCAATTGCCATAGTAAACAGTAAAGGTGAAAGTGGACAGCCTTGTCGACATCCTCTATTGATTTTTATTGGTTTTGAAATATTGTTATTTGTTAGGATTTCTGCTGTAGCATTATTGTATATTATTTGAACCCATTTTATGAAATTATTTCCACGTCCAAACCTTTGTAGGACTTCAAAAAGAAAGGGCCATTCAACTCTATCAAAGGCCTTTTCGGCGTCCAGTGATAGGAGAGCTGTATCCGGTGCTTCTTTATTAAAATAAATAATATTAAATAGTCTTCTTACATTATGGAAGCCTTGTCTACCCTTTATAAAGCCATTCTGATCTCGATTAATAATATTTGGTAAAATTTCTTGTATTCGTCTTGCTAAAATTTTACAGATTATCTTAAGGTCGGCGTTTAATAGGCTTATTGGTCTCATATTTTCACATTTATTAGAGGGCTTACCTGGTTTTGGCAGCAGTATAATTAAGGCATTATTTATGTATGATGGTAAATTATTATTTTGAAATGCTTCTAAAACCATTTCCAAAATGAAATGTTAATTTTTACTAGTAAAACTGAATTATTGGTATCTACAATACATATCCAGCCTAGCTATTAAATGTAAAAATGGCCACTTAAACTTTTTAAAGCTTTTCAGACATTGTGGAATTAGTTTTGAGTAGTACAATCTACATTTTAGATATCTTGAAATATAATTTTTACTAGCATGAATGTTATTATGGATATCTGTATTTACAATTGTAACCAGTTAGAATTTAATTTTGACTAGGAGGAAGGCAATTATACAGTAGATATCTAAAAGTTTATTGTAGATTGGAAAGTGGTTTGTTTTAATGTTAAAACAGCTTGCCATACGCTAACTGGTGTTTTGTTACCTCCGCCAAGGGACGCGGTAATGTTTTTAGTGGCGTTGGTTGGTTTGCTGGTTTGTCGGTAGGTTGGTTTGTCTGTTGGTTGGTTGGTTTGTTTGCCTGTTAGCAACATTACTCTCAAAGTTATGAATGGATTCTGATGACATTTTCAGGAAAGATGTGTAATGGCACGGGGAACAGATGATTAGATTTTTGTGGTGATTCGGATCACAATCTGGATGCAGGAATTTTTTTTAATATTATTGTATATATATTAATATGGCACTCTTCATGTACTGCCCCTTTAAGACATGTCCACTGAGTTACGTGCATGGCCATGCCATAGGGCCACGCGGCTCGGCAACCCGGAAGCCAAACACTGCAGAAAAATTATTAGGGGCCGTGTCCACCAAACTCATTTTTTCTGCTGTGGGCAACTATTTTCTATTCATTCTCTATGTAGTCCAGTGTTTACAGCGCTGAGCGTCCTCTGCGCTGAAACACTTTGAGCAGTGACCACTTTTTGTCGTGGCACTCAGGGCTGAAAAAAGTTCAACTTTTCAGACTACTGTACAGCTGCGCTCGTCAATGTCAGACCTTTCTAAGCAGCCAATTGGGATTAAGGAAGGGTGGGACATAAGGACACTGGTAAAGGAAGACGAGAACGGTAGGTGATGGCAGAGGAGGTGGAGGCTAAACTTTGCTGCATCAAACAACCCAGTACTCTTTGATCTGACCCTAAAAGGATATCATGATCAAAATTTGAAACCAAACGCTTGGAGGAACATGTCCACATCTGTCGGCTGCCAGGTGAGCATTTGTGTCTTTGTCATGGTTTTATTTCTTACAGATTTGTTGCGGTAGATAATATGGATACTATGTGAATTTGTAGTTGATAACTGCAAAAAAATGGAATGATACCACACTGTTGAGTAATATTGCTTAATAATTATGAACCTTGTCTGTAAAGTGTAATGGAGAACAGAAGAGGAAAAAAAAAAAAACAACCTGAAAGATTCAATAAACCATGATATTGATTTAAGGTGGAATTGCCCAGTCCCAGTGTATGGTCAATACAATGACAGTCTTGTTGTTATTATTATTATTATTATTATTATTATTATTATGTCATATTGTTTTTGCCGTCATTTCTGTCTATTCATAATAATAATAATAATAATAATAATAATAATAATAATAATAATATATTTCATTTATATAGTGCCTTTCATTCATATTTTCAGGAAAGGTGTGTAATGGCACACTGAACAGATGATTAGATTTTGGTGATGATCTCAAAATGCATATCACTGCCAAGGTTCTTATCTTCTCACATAGTGTTAGCAACAATACTCCCAAACTACTGGATGGATTTGGAAGAAATTTTCACCAGAGGTGGTTCTTGGGCTACAGACAAACCCAAAACAATTTGGTGATGATCTCAGAATGTATACCTCAGCCAAGGCTCTTATCTTTCACAGTGTGTTAGCAACAATACTCCAAAACTAATGGACAGACTTTGATGCAATTTTCACCAGAAGTGGCTCTAGGCCTACGCACAAACCCATTATATTTTGGAGGTGATCCATGAGGGACGGAAGGAACCTGGGCAGAGGTCTGCTCTCTCTCAGTGCTTTCTAGTTTTATTTGTTGTAGTTCTTCAATAAAGCATTAGCACAGCACAAAACAACAGTGAAATGAATATCCGGCTGTGTTAAAGCTTCTTACCTGTATTCTAAAGGACTGTGTGAGTCTGTCTTGATGGACTGGCTGGCATACTCAGGCCGATAAGCACCACACCACACCTTGAAGAAAAATAAATAGGCAAAATACATTGTCAGAATAATCTTGATCTTATCTGTAGGTTCAACAAATATATATATATTTCACCTCAAATATACCTACTATATATGTACAGTATATACACAATACAGCAAGAAAAATAAGTATTGAACACGTCAACTTTTTTCTCATTAAACATATTTCTGATGGCACCATTGACCTGAGATTTTCACCAGATATCAATAACAACCCAAGTAATCCATACATACAAGGAAATCAAGGCAACTGTGTTCACAAAACAAGTTATATTTAATAAAGTGGAATGACACAGGGAATAAGTATTGAACACGCTTGGTGAAATTCATTTAACCCTTTAACTGTCCACATTGTATGGACGGGCTGCGCGCTCCCAGTGGCACAGCGCAGCAACTGCACTGGTCAACTTATTGACATACCCCGGCTATACTGAGAATTTGTACTGATCTGTATTGATCTGACAGTTCAGAAGGTGGCAGACACACGCCGGAGGAATCATGGCTGACACGGAATACAGCAAAGAAGAAGAAATCCTCATTATTCTTCTTCCTTTTTCCGCTTTGAGCTCACAGCACCAATGTGATCGCCATCATGATCGGTCATGGCGGCCGCAATTCTGACTGAAACTGCATGATATGGGAAAAATAGCCACGTAATACAAACAAAATTCACGTGGGATAATCATAAGAGTTTGTTTGGTCATTTACACCCTCTACCACATCTACAAATGCGAAACAACGACCACGATGGGCGAAAAACTGAGCTCACAGCACCAAGATGACGGCACCCAGGATCATCATGGATTCTCACAAGAAAAATGCATTAAACAGGAAAAATAGCCGCGTAATACAAACAAAATTCATGTGGGATATAAGAGTTTGTAGATGTGATAGAGAGTGTAAATGACCGAGCAAATGCAAAACATTGACCACGATGGACAAAAATGGACTGGTCAAGTGGGCGAGCGAGCCCCCCCCCCCCCCCCGCAAAAGGTAAGAGACGAATGTTGTTGTTTTTTTTTACATTTTATTGATTTTCAGGTTCATATACTTTGAAGATTAGATAAAAACATACCCCTGTCAACAAAACGGCGTAAAAACCCCCAAAAACAAATGACCCAGTCTTTGTGTAAATGTGTCCAAAGTCCACTTTTGACTGAGTTATGTAATTTATATAGCTGCCACGACATTATGCAAATTAGATGCGTAAATTTATTCCTATCTGAAATTTTGGATCATATTCTACATCTTTCTAATTGACAGTAAGCCATTATCTCTTGCAACTTTCAAGTTATAGCCTTGGAAATCTGAACTATTTTATTGACAAAATTTTTTTTACCACTCTTGACCACTAGGGGCCTTGACCACCCTTTAACCGTTCCTGTCGCCATACGGTGACTGGGACAGCTAAACAGTTAATATTTAGTAGAAAAGCCTTTGTTGGTAATAACAGCTTCCAGACACCTCCTGTACGGAGAAACTAGGCACAGGCAATGCTCAGGAGTGATTTTAGCCCATTCTCCCACACAAACTGTCTTCAAATCTTGAAGGTTCCGTTGCTGTCTTCTGTGAATTCTGAGCTTCAGTTTGTTCCATAGATTTTCAATTGAATTCAGGTCAGGTGACTGGGCCATTCTAGAAACTTTATTTTCCTTCTCTGGAGCCAGTTGAGAGTTTCCTTGGCTGTGTGTTTGGGATCATTGTCCTGCTGAAATGTCCACCCTTGTTTCATCTACAGCAGGGGTCACCAACGCGGTGCCCGCGGGCACCATGTCGCCCGCAGGGACCACATGTGTCGCCCGCAGGCCTGTTCTAAAAATAGCACAACTTGCACTCTAAGATGTAATTTTTTCTGCCGCTATTTTTTATTTTATATTTTTTAAAATCACACTTGCATTTATATAGATTTTAAAATGACAATGTCTTAAAAATAAAAAAAATGAAAATATGTTTATTATACGTAAAGTTAAGGTGAACTCTGACCTAGTTCAAAGGTCAGTATTGTGCGCATGACAAAACCTTCGCGCTTGTGGAGCGTAAGCTAGCGGGCCGGGCAGTTAAGATGGTGAGCAGAGTGCAGTTTCCAAGCCCAAAAACATGGCAAAAAAAAGACAGAAAATTTATCATTTTCAAAGTGAGCGGGAGGAAGAGTTCTTTTTTACTACCGTGAAAGGAAGCTGCGTGTATTTCATTTGCGGGGCGATGGCGAAGCGCCACTTCACTACCCACTCTTTTTTTTTTTTTTTTGGGACTTATCTTGTACCCGTAGGTAGATTTGTTCTGCAGTCCGGTGACAAGCCACCAGCCGCTGCGTGCGCAAGCGCCCCTTAACTCCCTAACCTGCATGTTTTTGCATTAAAAACGAGAACATGCACCACCAGAACATGCAAACTCCACACAGATCACTGTTGGCCGGGGGCAGGGATCGAACCTGCGATCCCCCGGCCGAGGGTAAACTGCTGTCGCGGTGCTAACCACTGCGCCACTGTGCATATAAGCACTTTCAGTGCTGTTTAGCTTCTCATGAAAGGACAGTGCTGGTTGCTCAAGCATGATTCTTGGCAAGAACTGTATGGATATACTGTAATTCCAGTGAAGAAGAACACACAAAAGTGTGTTTATTAAATGTAACAGATTTTGAGCAGAATTGCAGCAGATTTGTTCAGTTAAAAATGTGATAAGATTTATTTAATATGAAAGTTGATTTTTCTTAAATGTTGCATAACTTTTTCAAACATGGTTCAACATAGTTCATGGATTAAAAGGGTTTAGTTTTTTATGGTTAAAAGGGACTGGTGAAAACTGGACATTTTTTTATGAAATGTAGAAGTGATCATCTGAACAATTGCTGAGATTAATAAAAATAAAGTGTTGAATATTGATCTTGTCTGTTACCCACTCTAAGTTATTGATAATTATTTATTTATGTGTGTGTATATATATATATATATATATATATATATATATATATATATATATACTGTATATACATATATACATACACACACACACACACACACACAATTTGTTATTTTAGAGGAGTGTGTCAAGCTGGTGCCCTTCACATGACTCGATACCCATGAAGTAGCTCTTGGTTTCAAAAAGGTTGGTGACCCCTGATCTACAGCATGTTGGCAGATGGCAACAGGTTCTTATCAAAGATGTCTCTGTACATTTGTCCATTCATCTTTCTTTCAATTATATGAAGTCTGCCTGTACCATGTGCTGAAAAACACCCTCACACCATGATGCTCCCACCTCCAAACTTCACTGTTGGTATGGTGTTTTGGGGCTGATGTGCAGTGCCATTTCTCCTCCAAACATGCTGTATGTTGTGGCATCCAAAAAGTTCAATTTTGGTCTCATCTGACCAGACTACAGTCTCCCAGTATTTTACCGGCTTGCCCAAATGTTGTGCAGCAAACTTTAAACAAGCTTCAACCTGCTTTTTCTTCAGCAGTGGAGTCTTGCGAGGTAAGCAGGCATAGAACCCATGTTGGTTGAGTGTATTACTTATTGTTTTCTTTGAAACAGCAGTACCCGTTAACTCCAGGTCTTTCTGGAGCTCTTCATGAGTGGTCTTTGGCTCTTGGATAACTTCTGATAATTCTTTTGACTCTTCTGTCAGAAATCTTGCGAGGAGCTCCTGGTCATGGCCGGTTTATGGTAAAATGATGTTTTTTCCACTTCCAAATGATGGCTCCAACAGTGCTCACTGGAACATTCAGCAGTTTGGAAATGTGCCTGTAACCAGTGCCATTGTTATGTTTTGCAACAATAAGGTTGCAAAGGTACAAAAAGAACTCTGTGCTTCTACCCATCACGAGTTCTTTATGGTGTGACAATCTGATATTAACAGACCTTTTTAAAGGCTATCAGTCAGGATGAGCTGAAATTAATTTGCACTGATGGGGGATGGCTTCCTAAATTCTCCTTGCCACTGATAATACCTCTGTTTGCCAAGAATGTGTCGCTAGTCCAGCAAAAGCTAGCGGTACTCAAATGCTTTGCAAGCAGTTTCATGAAATGGTCAGTCAGAGAACAACTCATACCGGCTCAGACATCGCCCGCATTAACAAGGTCAGGCGTTCCTGGCAGCGGAAGGTGAATTGACTTAAATGAAACAGTCATTGTCGCCCCTGACAGACTGCTATGATGATGATGCCTTTCTGCACCGCTTTTTCTTCATATGTTCAATACTTATTCCCTATGTCATTCCACTTTATTAAATATAACTTGTTTTGTGAACATAGCTGCCTTGATGTCTTTGTATGTATGGATTACTTGGGTTGTTACTGATATCTGGTGAAAATTTCAGGTTAATGGCTCCGCCAGAAATATGTTTAATGAGAAAAATGTTGACATGTTCAATACTTATTTTCCCTGCTGGATATGCTTACTCCAGCTAACAAAATAGATTTCAGGCTTTACATACAAGAGAAATAATTCCCTTATACAAAGCCTGACTTGTATATCTGATTTTCTCTCTGGAGGACCTGCAGCTATCAAGGCGAGCATTTGACTTGTTTAATCATCAGTGACAGATGTCTGTTTTTGGTCTTTGTCCTGTATTACCACAACACTCTTTACTTTGGCAACTCTTTCCAACCCTGTGTGCACTACACCACTGATTTGTTTTTTGGATTGCTTCACTATTTTGGCCCTTGACAGCCTCTCTTTTTTCCGACATGTACTTCACAGCACCAAGTAGACCAAGAAACAATACTCCTCCTGAGCTTTGGCGCTCAACTCCAGGTAGTGAAATTGCCAACTGCCCTCTGTCCGCTTGAGTAACACAGTCCAAATAAGCATGTCATTACTTACTTGGGCGAAGTTTAGAAAGAAAAGCTGCTTGTGATCCAGGTCTAGACCAGGTAGACGAGGCTCTTCACCCTCCATCTCCACCCACTTCAGATAAGCCTGTAAACACACATGGGATAATTATTATACACATTTTAAGGTTTGTCATCGCTGCTTAAAGAAGTAACATGTGGTTTTGTGCAACTAAAATCCAACCTTATATGCTTGACGAACCCCTCCATTGTCGGCAATGTTCTCCCCCAAAGTGCTGATTCCACTGACCTGCAATAACAAAACCATGAACACACACATACACACACACCACTGTGAAAACACTCTGTCTGGAGGTCACTTAAAGAGTGGTATTACAGCCAAAACAAAACGTGTCATTTCATAAAAGCTACTAGGTGCTTACATTTTGGCCACCAGCAAGCTTCCAGGTAAAGTTGCCGTATTGTTGCACCATGCACTGTGTCTGGTCTTTAAAGTGCTCGGCGGAGTAGTTACTCCACCAGTTCAGCATATTACCGTCTTTGTCAAAATTACGCCCTGCAAGGAACCATAATGCATTAAATGCTGTTTACAGGTAAACAAAACAACAGTAAACTGTGTTTATCAGTTAAGGTTTCTGAAAATAGCTACAGGTATCTCACCATTGTCATCAAATCCGTGTGTGATCTCATGTCCAATGACCATTCCTATTCCGCCAAAGTTAAGAGCCTGGTGCTGATGTTTACTGAAGAATGGCGGCTGGAGGATTCCTGCGGGGAACACTGGATGGACAAAACCAAGTAGGAGTGAACATAAAATGAAAACTGTCAGTGGAAAAAGAGAATGCAAAGCACATGTGAGTATTACTTAAAAAAAATTTAATTTGGCTGGAGGTGGCTTCATTGATTCTTGTAAAGCTCTTACCGATCTGGTTTCTGTTAGGGGAGTAGAATGCATTCACCATAGCAGCACCAATGATCCACCTGAGAAGTGATAAGTACACCATTTGTAAAGATAAAAAAGAAGGGCTATCAGTGACAGAGTAGCTAATTCCAGTGCGATGAACATGTCCCAAGGTCACCAACAACCTTTACTTCTCTCTATACAGTATATGCAATTGAAACCAGCCATCCCAAAGGTGAAGTACAGGGGTGGCAGCATCATGTTGTGAGTGTGTTTTGCTGCAGGAGGAACTGGTGCACTTCATGGAATTGATGGCATCATGAGAAAAGAACATGTGGAAATACTGAAACAATATCTTAAGACATCAGCCAGGAAGTTAAAGCTTGGGAGCAAATGGGTCTTCCAAATGGACAATAACCCTAAGCATATAGCCAAATTAGTCATAAAGTGGCTTAAGGACAACAAAGTCAATGTTTTGGAATGGCCTTCACTAAGACCTGATCTCATAGATTGCATAGACAATTTGTGGGCAGACCTGAAAAGGTGTGTGCAAGCACAGGGCCTACAAATCTGACTCAGTTACACCAGTTCTGTCAGGAGGATTGGACCAAAATTCGAGCAAACTATTGTGAGAAGCTTGTGAAAGGAAACCTAGAACATTTGACCCAAGTCATACAGTTTAAAGGCTATGCTACCAGATACTAAGGAAATGTATGTAAACTTCTGACTTTGAAGAAAGTAATTTTAAAAAATTCTCTAAAAATAATTTAGCAAATACAAAAATTATTTAGCAAATAGAAATAATTTTGGTAATCATAACTGACCTAAAACAGGAAAAGTTTAATCTGATTTAATGTCAAACAGTGAGAAATAAAAGGTTATGTGTCTTTTTATACAGTGTATGTAAGCTTCTGGTTTCAGCTGTATGTATACATGTACATAGCCTTGGCCTGCTAAAAGATGAAATGACACATACTCATCAAAAAAATCAGAAAGCCTTTATTGTCACAACATAGGAATACAATGAAATTAGTTGAGACCCTCAAATGATGTATTTAAAATATACAGGACTGCATTGCCTGCACAGATTGGAACATCTTTGAACAGCAGGACCTGGACTCCTACACCAAGTCTGTCCTTTTCTACATTAAATGCTGTGTAGAAAATGTGGCAGTCACCAAACACATCCGGGTCTTTCCAAACTGGAAACCCTGGATGACTAGTGAGGTCCAGGCTCTGATCAGAGCCCACAACTCAGCCTTCAGGCAGAGGGACAGCTCTCTGTACAGCACTCCTAGAGCCAACCTGAGAAGAGGCATAAAACACACCAGCAATACCTATGGAGTTTTTGCGTAGGCTCGTAAAATTCACGTGACTCGCTGGGGTAAACATAAACACGCCGTAGGTGCCGCCATCTTGGATGGCAAGAGCAGCAGTTGCACTGTGACAACCCAGGCGTAACTTGTACTGTTTAACTACTAACTAACTAACTAACCTGCACTTATATAGCGCTTTTCTAGTCACAAAGACCACTCAAAGCGCTTTCATTAATACTAACCCTCTATTCTAAGGGCCTATAGGAAACAGATATCTAGGGACAATTTAGAACAGCCAATTAACCTAACATGCATGTTTTTGGCATGTGGGAGGAAACCGGAGAAATCCCGGAGTAAACCCACGCAACACGGGGAGAACATGCAAACTCCACACAGATCACTGTTGGTCGGGGGCTGGGATCGAACTCACGAACCCACGATCCCCACAATCCCCCGGCCAAGGGTAAACTGTGCTGCCGCAGTGCTAACCACTGCGCCACTGCCCACCGTTTAGCGATCAGAATGAGTGAGGAGAACACACAGTCACAATCTGACATAATAACATCCTATCATCCTCTTCAACAACTGACACTATGGCCTCTGACACTGTGTCTGCGATGTCTGTGTCATATTCAGTGGAGTCATTGTCAGCAGTCATAACAGCAGACAAGTGTTTTTAATCTTGCTCCCGTGCGCTCCTCTGGTGTGCCGAAATGCCTCAGTTGAACGGAGGTGGTGAGTGTGGGGTAACAGCTGGAGCAATTAGCAGAACAATGACTGCCAGTAATCTGCTCAGCGGGGATGATTTGGGGGCAAACGATGAGATGATATCTTTCAAAGACGAAGGGGAGCAGGAGGAAAAAATATCGGAAAACGTGTCAGCGGAAAGGGATCTGGATGATGTGAAGTCTTGGCTGGTGAACGAGTCGGAAAACAACAGCAGCTCCTCACTCGGAGGTGAGTGAAGCGCGCTGCGTGTTTTTTTTTTTTTTTTTAAAGGCTCTCCACGGCGCGCCGCGTTAAAACGTACCTGATTTTATGCACATGTACAATAGTTTTCTCCCCTTTCATGTGTGCATCGTAGCAAGCAGAGAGGCGCCCCCAAACCACAAAGTTTTTTTTTTTTTTTTTTGTTACTTATTTGTACCCGTAGGTAGATTTGGTTTGCAGTCTGGTGACAAGCCACCGGCCGCTGCGTGCGCGAGCGCCCTAAACCTACATGTTTTTGGTATGCGGGAGGAAACCGGAGAAATCCCGGAGTAAACCCACGCAACACGGGGAGAACATGCAAACTCCACACAGCTCACTGTTGGTCGGGGGCTGGGATCGAGCCCACGGTCTCATGATCCCCACGATCCCCCGGCCGAGGGTAAAACTGTCAGTGAAGGTAATTATTCAAAAATCCAACTTTTTTTTTTTTTTTTTGCATTTCACACCGGCCATTTAATTCCCCGCTTATCCCCTTATCAGGGGGAACAACAGGAGTACACCATTTTGCGGAGTTTGTAGATACACGTGAGCTATGTGGTTTGTTTCACCCTGCTGCTGCCGTTTCTTGCCATCCAATATGGCGGCACACTCTAACGGGCCAGTGCGGCACGCCCCCTGACGTCATATGCAAAAACTCAAAATGGAGGGCTTCCTCACAGACAACAACCCCGACAGATGTGGAGAGGCATCCAGGCCCTCACCAACTACAGGGGCCAGTGCCCCCTAGCATCAGATAGCAGCCTCACTCTGGCAGAGGAGCTCAATAGCTTCTTTGCCTGGTTTGAGCACCCCCCCCACACACACACACACACAGATGCACGAAGTGAGGAAGAAACTGAAAGCAGTGACCCCCCGCAGAGCTGCTGGCCCTGACAGCATCCCAGGAGCAGTGGTCAAGGCATGTGCTGACCAGCTGGCAGAGATCCTCACCAAGCTGTTCAACCTCTCCCTGATGCATGCCACCGTCCCCTCTTTCCTCAAGGCCTCTACCATCATCCCCATCCCCAAAAAGTCAGCAATTAACAGCCTGAATGGCTACTGACCCATAGCACTCACGTTTGTAGTCATGAAATGTTTTGAGAGACTGGTGTCCCAGCACATCAGGGACTGTCTTTCCCCCTCCTTCAACCCCCACCAGTTCGCCTACAGGGAGGACCGGTCCACGGAAGATGCCATCGCCACCACACTCCAGAGCGCTGAGCCACCTGGAGACCCAAAGGAGCTACATGAGGATGCTCTTTGTGGACTACAGCTCAGCTTTCAACACCATCATCCTGGACATCCTGATCAACAAACAGCACCTTCTCCAGACCCCCCCCCCCCACCTGCTCCTGGCTAAAAGACTTTCTCACTAACTGCCCACAAACAGTCAGACTTGGCCCCCACCACTCCTCCTCACTGTCTCTCAGCACTGCCCCCCCCCCCAGGGCTGCATGCTAAGCCCTCTACTGTACTCCCTGTACACCTTTGACTGTGTTCCAACCCACCTAACCACCGTCATCGTGAAGTACACGGACGACACCACCTTAGTTGGGCTCATCACTGATGACGATGAGAAGGCATACAGGCGGAGGTAGAGAATCTGCTGCTGTGGTATCAAGCAAACAACCTGAAACTGAGTGTCCAAAAAACCAAAGAACTCATACTGGATTTCAGAAAGAACAGACAGGACCACAACCCCCTCCTCATAAATGACGACCACGTGGAAACCGTCCCCACTTTCAGGTTCCTAGGCACCAACATCTCCTCTGACCTCTCCTGGTCTGTGAACACCAAGGCCCTGGTAAAGAAAGCCCGGCAGAGGCTGCCCTTCCTCCATGTTCTGAGGAAGAACAACCTGGACCAGAAGCTGCTGCTGGCCTTTTATTGCTGCTCAGCGGAGAGCGTGCTAACCTGCTGTCTGGGTGTGTGGTATGCCGGCTGTACCGCTGAGAACAGGAAGCCTGTGCAGAGGGTGATCAACTCCACCCCCCAAAAAAATCATTGGCAGCCCTCTGCCCTCCCTGGAGGACATCTCCAGATCCACTTGTCTCAGAAAGATCAAAGCCATCACAGGAGACCCCTCACATTCTGCCCACCACCTGTTTGACCTGCTCCCCTCTGGACGATTCAGATAAATCAGGTCCCACACTTCCAGAATAACAAACAGTTTCTTCCCCTGAGCCATCCGGACTGCAGTCAGAGGCCCCACCCCCCTCCCTCCGAACACTCACATGCACAGAACTGAAGAACTTTTTAATTATCACAATAACACACCTGTCTTTGCACTCCACACTTTCATGTATATTGAGCTATCCGTGAAACCACTACCATACCTGTGTATATTTTTCCATAATCCTGGGCTATTTTATTCAATCGCATGTTGAATTGTGTGTTCTACACTCTGCACCTTTATGTATATTTTTTCATCTGTGAAGCCACTACCATACCTGTGTACATTTCCATAATCCTGGGCTATTTTTATTTCAGTCGTGTGTTCAGTCATGTGTTCTGTAACTGTGTTTTATCTAATCCTTCTATCATACTTATGTAATTGCCCAGTAGCCTGGTGGAACACCCACAATCTCATTGTACTGCACAACTGTACAATGACAATAAAGCCTATTCTATTCTATCCTATCCTAAAACAAACATAAAAACTGCAAACTCAGTACATTCTGTGACTCATAACTTGTGACTTTTGTGGCCTTGGTGGAGACCCCATTGATGTCACAGAATGTCATAACGTTTTTGTGAAGAACACTGCAGCTGACAGTCAAAACATGTCAAATAAGGTATGTAACATCTTTCTACTTTGTCTGAAGAACAGCAAACAGTTCACTGAAAGAGATAATTGTGTATGAGTTTGGTGAGCAACCGGGCAATTGCCTAGGAGGATTAATGATTCGCACAACATTGTGGACAGACATATGCAGCTCCATGGCATCAGATGGCGCCATGTCCTTTGCCAAAATAAGCTAAAAATGACATCACTTTAATTCCCTTTGAGTGCAAAACAAGAGAGATTTTCTTTGTGAATATGAGATCAATAGAGGAAAATTGTGTTATTTTTTGTTTACTATTTTAAAAACATAATAATGTAAAAAAAATCTAATAAATGCAGCAAGTAAAAAGGTTTTAGCCTTTTTGTCTCACTGGGAGTAAGCACATTGAAAACATGTTTGACATTGATCAATAAGGAGAACTTGTGATTTGTGTCACTTACAGGTTGGGATCAACGGGCTCTCTGAGCTTCTTTAGGCTCTTGTGGGCTTCAGATCTGAGGTTCTCAAGGATGTTCTCAAAGTAGTGTACTTCACTGAAATTTAGCTGCAAAGACAAATGCGTCCCATCTATGATGAGTACATCATTATTCATACATGACTGTCGATAAGACTCACTTTTCACTTACATGAGCATACTCTTGATCGAGCTTCTGGTTGCTTTCTTGTAGAATATGGTCTGGATAGCCAATATGCTCCTTGATTGCCATGGCCTACAAGAGATCCAGAACAATCAGTATGATGACACCAAACCTGTGATTTTCTTAGGGCTGAATGACAATTCCAGGTTGTATACCTTTTCTCTTGCCTTCTCTTTGGAAAGAGTGTCCATCCAGCTTAACTCCTCCAGAGTTTCTACATATGCCGTCTGGATCTTCCTGATGAGATCACTAACCTGTGAACCAAGAGTGAAGTCTGATTATACATTCTATATTCAGTAATTAACATAACAATCACAATTAGTTCACCCATACTGCATTTTAGGTTTATTGGCAAAATAAAAAAAAGTATTTGCAATAAACAAATTACACAAGAACAGTTTAAATAGTACGTTTCAACAGTTTAAATAGTAAGAACACTCCACTCCTGACCCGGGGCGCATGTGGCAAGGCCTGCAACACATCACAGACTACAAGAGGACCAACAGCATCACCACTAGCTTCACAGACAACCTGCCAGACGACCTCAACATCTTTTACACCTGCTGTGAGACCACCAGCTACAGTGCAGAGAGGAGACACACACACACACACGCACCCTCTCCCTCCACTAAAACTCTCATCAGGCCAGGTAAACAAAACACTGAGTGTCATGTTCGGGGTTGAAAACAACCCCGAACATGACCTGTGGCTGTAGGTTTTTGATTATTGCTTATTAATTCCAGCTGGCAGATTGAGCCTTGCTCTCTGCCAGTCCTACAGCCACACCTCCTCCTCACCAGACATTCACCACCTGTATGGTATCACCACATGCACACACACACGCACGCACGCACACTCACACATGCATACACACACATTTCCAATTAATTGTCATTCACCTGCTTGCCGAGCGGCTGTGACCACTTGCCTTCATTAGTGATTTGCATACTTATGGGAAGCAGTGGGATCAGTCAGTGCAGCAGCTTAAGTCAACATGAGACATCCTGACTCACCGGATTATTGGCTTCCTTCCCCTAGATTTATCATATTGTGTCTTAGAGTCTTTCCGCTCCAACATTTCTGTAAGTCTTCTTTTGTGCCTTTTCGCCCCGCTCCTGCCTGCTTGCAGCACGTTGGGCACTTTATCTAAGCCAACGAGGTTTGTAGCGGGTTGTCTTACCCATTCTCAACAGTGACTGTTATTTGGACATTTTGTGTACCTTTTTTCTCCCTGTAATAAACACGTTTACTTTCCTGCATGTTGGGCTCGCTTCCAATTTATATGTTCGCTGCGAGATCGCACAGCGTACATGACACTGAGGAATATCAACCCCCGCACATGCCACCCGCACATGCCAAACGTCTTCAGCCGCCTCAGAAAGTACAGCCGCTGTTGAGCTCTCTTAACCAGCTCTGTGATGTTATGTGTCCACGTAAGATCCTCGCTGATGTGGATGCCAAGGTATTTAAAGCTGTTCACCCTCTCCACCTCAAGCTCCCGGATGAACAGCGGCCGATGGGGTCTCCTCCTCCCCTTCCTCATGTCCACTATCATCTCCTTTGTCTTGTCTGTGTTGAGGGTGAGGTTGTTGTCCTCACACCATGACACCAGGTTGGCCTCCTCCCTCCTGTAGGATACTTTGTCATCACCAGTAATGCGTCCTATCACTGCTGTGTCATCCGTGAACTTTAAGATGATATTGTCCTTGTGGGAGGCAACACAGTCATGGGTGAAGAGGATGGGGCTGAGAACACAACCCTGTGGGACACCTGTGTTCGTGATGATACTGGCTGAGGTCCTGTTACCCATCCTGACAGACTGGGGCCTGCCAGTTAGAAAGTCCAGTAGCCAGTCGCAGAGGGTGGGGTGCAGGCCAAGTGAACACAGCTTGTCGGTGAGTTTGTGGGGGATGACTGTGTTGAAGGTGGAGCTGTAGTCAACAAAGTGCATCCTAATGTAGGAATCTTTATCTTCCAGGTGGGAGAGAGAATAATGGAGTGCTGCAGCAATGGCATCTGAGATGGACCTGTTGGGCCGGTAGGCATACTGCAAGGGGTCCAGGGTATCCAGTATGCTGTCCTGAATGAGGGGCAGCACCACTCTCTCGAAGCACTTCATGATGATTGGAGTGAGTTCTACCGGTCTGTATTCATTCAGGCAGGTTGGCGGGCTCCTTTTGGGGAGGGGGGATGATGGTTGTGGTTTTGAAGCAGGAGGGGACTATGTTCTGGTTGAGGGAGAGGTTGAAGTTTTCTTCATGGTTCTGACATTCTTCATGGTTCTGACGTTCTCAATGGAGCGAGAGATCGACAGACGGATTGGAGCAGCATCTGCAGTGATGCGGACGTTGTACCGGTCTGTTGTGGTGAGGAGGGAGCTGAGTTCTAAGGCAAAGCTGTCGATTTACCAGTCAATCTACGTTCCTACTCTCACCTATGGTCACAAGCTTTGGGTAATGACCGAAAGAACGAGATCTCGGATACAAGCGGCTGAAATGAGCTTTCTCCGTAGGATTGCTGGACTCACCCTCAGAGATAGGGTGAGGAGCTCAGTCATCCGGGAGAGGCTCAGAGTAGAACCGCTGCTCCTCCACATTGAAAGGAGTCAGTTGAGGTGGTATGGGCATCTGATTAGGATGCCTCCTGGATGCCTCCCACTTGAGGTGTTTCAGGCACGTCCCACTGGGAGGAGACCCCGGGGCAGACCCAGGACTCGGTGGAGAGACTATGTCTCCCAGCTGGTCTGGGAACGCCTTGGTATCCCCTCTGAAGAGCTGGAGCAGGTGGCTGGGGAGAGGGAAGTCTGGGCTTCTCTGCTTGAACTGCTGCCTCCGCGACCCGGACCTCCGGAAAAGCAGTAGAAGATGGATGGATGGATGGTTGCAGCACATAAACCCAAGAATATTAGTGAACTGGAGGCCTTTGCCCATGAGGAATGGGCTAAGATTCCTCAGGAGTGCTGCCAGAAGCTGGTGTTTGGCTATGCATCATGGTTGCAGCAGGTCATGACAGCAAAAGGGTGCTCTACTAAGTACTAAAGATGCTCGTCATGAAGTGGTTGAATAATTTTGAAAATGCAGTAGTCATTAATGGTGGCATTTTGTGTTGAATTTGGAGAAACCACTTGTAATACTAGTTGTGTTGAGCTGTTTAAATTGTTCCCAGTTGATTTGTTTATTGCAAACAGCTGCTAGTTTGTACATTTTGTCAATAAACCTATTTTGCAGCAGGGGTTAAATAATTTTATTTGCAACTGTATCAAATATCCTTTGTTATACTGATTCATGTTGTGTGTAAAGGATTAGTTGCTCTAAGAAATGCATGATTCACATGTACGTACAAAAAATGCAAAATGAATTCTGAATTTTTATCAGTGTAATTCCTTTTCCTGTGTGATTCATAACAATTTACATTTAAATGGATTTCTTCCTTTACATAGTTTTGTGATGTATAATTTGTGTTTTCCACAATATTTAAAATAATAGGCCTATATATTTTCAGCCCTTTTCTAAGACATAGGAAAAGATTAAAATAAAAAAAAAATAATGAAAACAGTTTGAGGAATAACATGAGATCCTTCAGCCACCAAAACAAATGCAAACAAAATGCATGTAGCCAGCTGAACAGACTGAATGCTTTACTGTACGTACACATGAAACAGATGTTGACAGTTTATAGTATTTATTTATTAATTGCACTGATGAACAGAGATTGGATAAATAATACTAAATAATTGGTATTCAGTATGCACATTAAAGTGGACAGGTGGAAGTTACAAGTAAAAGCTACAATAGGTCAAGCTCAGTGTAATCTGTCAAAATTACAGATTACACTGTCATTTTTTTTGGTCATTGCTTAAGAAATTTGTCAATGACAGACAATTTTCAGTTAATACAACCTCTGGCATGAACGTGAAGCACTCCATGATCCACTTTGCTAACAACTGAAATACATTTTAATGAATAAATCTGCCCCCTTTCTGTCTGAGGCTCATTTAAGACAAAAAGAAGAGCTCACCATTTGTTTACTTTCTCCAGCGAAAGTCTCCTGCACGTACAGAGCTCCGACCGCGTTTTCCATGCTGCTCTGGACATAACGAACACATTCTCGCCACCAGGCATCTTCCACAGTGGTCCCGTATAGAGTCTGACCACACACCCACAAGTATGTTTAATTTTTATTTTTAAGAAAACCACATTACAAGTGTTTTATTGTTGCATTCTGTCGTTCTCACCTTTCTGTACCGGGCTCTGGCATCTTTAAATCGGTGGCTCAAGCTATTGACTCTGTCAATGATGAGCTGCCATGTGAGGTAGTTCTGCATAGTTCTGTGAACAATAAATAGCTTTCATGAAACTGCTATGCTGAATTGCATCATTTTTGTAATCATATCATTGCTATTTTTATGTCCTCTCCTCTTTGGGTAACATTCTTGGACTGACCTGACACTGTGTCTGGTGAGAACATCATTCATTTTCTCCAGGTAAGGCGAGCTGTAAACTACCACCTCCTCCTCCAGCTGGACATCGATGGACACACTGGACAGAACACCTTGAATAAATCGTGTCCAGTTGAAACCCTGGAAAACAAACAAAAAAAGACTTAAGAGTCATATTTGGGTGACAGTGAGGCAAACCTATAGTAAGATTGTGGGTGAGGCTTGGATTGATTGGCTAAAAAAAATCATGCTTTTTCAAGAAGACATCTGCATTGTCATTCAGTCCATACAGCCAATCACGTACAGTAGAACAAAATTATGTTTCTCCTATCTACAGTGTTAATCACATGTAGAATCAGAGGGGCCTCTGCCATGCACCACCACAAACAACTTCTTCTCCTATTACACTGAGCACCAAGCTAGAAAGTACCATTTTTATATGGTGTTTGGTATGACCCGGCCAGGACTTGAACCCCCAACCTCCCAGGTGGAGGGGTGGATGCTCTATCAACTAGGCCACCACTCTAGTAATATGCTTTGGCTAGTGCATTTAAGGTTTTTTTAAGCAACTAAATTTAAAAAAAAGTTAAAAATTGATATTTTATATATTTCTCAGACATAAAGTGAGCTATTTGAAGACTTTTTGTTTTGAATTTTGATGATTGTGACTTTGAATTAAATTTGTGAATCATAGGGTAGGGCAAATAATTTTTGAAATGATTGCAGTGCAGACTTGGAAGAAAAAGAATTGATGCCTGAATGTCAAAAATCAGTTTTTACCTGTCCCAGAGTCCAGCAGCAACCTAATTTATGTTTGCCTATGTCAGAGCTGAAGAGGTAGTCACCAGGTACTGTATTACCTGTGGTGGCCTATTTGCTGGTACCAACACAGTGAGAAAAAAAGAAATTCTTAATAGAAAAAGGATGCATCAAGATGTATTGAAAATTTTATCATCACGACCTTCTGATTCTGTAGTGATCCTGGGGGTAACAGCTCTGTTACTCATTCACTCTCTCTGTTACCAATCAGTCTCATTACTGAAGCTGTTGGTAATCAACTCACCTGCCACGGATGAGCTGGCTGCTACAAAAGGAACAGCTTCTCCAATCATTCTCTGTGGGAATGTGATAAACAGCTTGCTGTAGGTTCTCATCTTTTGCGCCTCTGTTGACCTGTGTCCTCAATCCTCTGCCCCAGTGTTCTGTACTCCTCGTATCATCTCCTTCTGGATTCACTCCAAGTAAGCCTCTTGCGATGTCAAACAATTAACTAACTCCCACCCCAGGAAGCTCCTCTGACCGAACCCTCTTACCAGCTTGATCTCCTTACCTACCTGACCAGTCTTCTCCAACCTGGAAACCAAGGATGCTATGAATATTGGACAAATCATTCCTAACAACTTCCCCACCTTCAGCAATAGCCCAGGCCTGGACACTGTGACTGTTCTCTCGTGACCGGAAGACCCTACTCCCACTAGCATCAAGCCACACTCTGAGCTGAGAAGAAAGGGACACCCCTCCATCATGTCCTTTCTGTTATGTATGCCCCTTTCAGGGCATAAATGAGGCACTGTGGCCGCACATGGGGAGAACATAATGAGTAGCATCTTAGATAAGAACAAAGAGCAGAGTTTTCCTTGGAGATAACAGGAAGTTGTGAAGAATGAAGCAGTGTGATCTTTTGTGTGTCAGAGACTGCTAGGAGGATCCTTTGTGTAGCAGGATGTTAAAGGATTAAGGAAGTGAATGCAATGTGACCTTTGATGTGTAGAAGCAGCTGTAGGAAGGCCTGAGTATTTAAGAGAAGAGTTTTGTCTGAGATGTCCTCTTCCTGACTATGCTTCTGTGTGAGAATGTGTAATAAACTGTGTGAGTCAAATCCGCCTCGTCATTTACACACTCCACAGCACCAATAGCCAGCAGTGAGTTCATTTTATTAAAAAGTAACAAAAGAACATGCCACGAGGGGCAAAACACATACAACTAAACATACAACCTCGATGGGTGAAATAAGTGAACATACAAGAATCAGACAGTCACTTACATATAAAGCAGTGAGAGCGAAACCTTACACTGTAAAGGACTGGAGTCAGGGTTGGGGACTCCAGCCTAGGAAGGGCAAGGTCGCAGCGAAGTCTAAGCCTCAACTGCGATCTTAAATAGAGAACAACTAAACAACAAACAGGTGAGCAAAGATAATGATAATTAAATGTCAGCAGCTGTGACAGCCCACGAGCAAACTGACAGGCGGAAGTCCTGCCGCAGCGCTGTCAAAATAAAAGCACAAATAAACACCATCATAAAACGCCCAAATAAAGAGACAAAACGGAGAAAATAATAAGTGAATCGAGTGCGGAGCAGACCTGCACTCGGGATCACCACGCTTTACCTTAATGCAGTAAGCAAGATCATTCAGTATTTGTGCCAGTTTAGCCCACTTACTTTTCCTCTTTTGTTTCCACAGAAGTGGTGACATCCTCAATCATATTTACTCGTATCAATAAATGCTTATTGTTGCATTCTAAACTCTGGTCTGGTTTCTGTGTCCACTTTTGGGTCCTTGTGTACAAAAATATTTCAGCTTCGTAATCTACTCAAATTGTGAGGTGACTGTAGATTCCCAACCCCTACAGGCCCTGTCACACCTAGATGATTTAGGCAGCGTTTGACAAAAGTTTGAAAAATTTGGAGAATGCACTGGCGTACGTGGAATCAGTTATGGGTAAGTTTTGTCTAAGTTAAGAGCACACTGAAGAACGCTAAAGCACGCTGGTATACGATGTTGTACTGTGAAAATTTTCAGCATGCTGAAAAATTTCTGACGTATCCAGCGTATGACTAAAACGTCCCGCATACGCGGGACATAAGTTGTAAGAACATTATGCATTCATTCAATTCAATTCAATTCAGCTTTATTTATATAGCGCCATTTCACAATAAGTCATCTCATAGCACTTTCAACTGTAGGGGAAACCCCCACAATTGTAGAAAGACCCCAGCAATCAGACAATCCCCTGTGAGCAAGCACTTGGCGACAGTGGAGAGGAAAAACTCCCTTTTAACAAGAAGAAACCTCCAGCAGAACCAGGCTCAGGGAGGGGCAGTCGTCTGCTGCGACTGGCTGGGGGGTGAGCGGATAGAGAAGATGAAAAGAACAGACACGTAGAGTGCAAACAGCATGATGGGAACTCAATCTATGGAAGAGAACAAACATGTTAATGATAAGCAAAAAAAAAAAAAAAATTCATTGAGAGTGAAGAAAGAAGTGAAGCCCAGTGCAATTATTGGAGGTCCCCTGGCTGTCTAAACCTAACAGCAGCATAACTAAGGGAGGGTTCAGAAACACATGATCCCTCCTGAATTGTAGGCTGTATCAAAAAGGAAGGTTTTAACCCTATTCTTAAAAACAGAGATCGAGTCTGACTCCCGAATCCAGATTGGCAGCTGGTTCCACAAGAGAGGAGCTTGATATCTGAAGGCTCTGCCCCCCATTGTACTTTTGGAGATTCTAGGTATTACAAGTAATCCAGCATTTTGGGAGCGTAGTGCTCTGTTAGGATAATAGGGTAATATCAGATCTTTTAAATAAAAAGGGGCCTGATTGTTTAGAGCTTTGTAAGTGAGAAGAAGGATTTTAAACTTAATTCTGAACTCTGTGGGAAGCCAGTGAAGGGAGGCCAGAACCGGAGAGATATGATCTCTCTTTCTAGTACCTGTTAAAACTCTTGCTGCAGCATTTTGGATCAACTGAAGACTTTTTAGATATGTTTTAGGACAACCTGATAATAAAGAGTTACAATAATCTAATCAAGAGCTAACAAAAGCGTGGATCAGTTTCTCAGCATCACTCTGAGACAAGATGCTCCTAATCTTGGCAATATTATGCAAATGATAGAAGGCAGCCTTAGAAACAAATTTAATATGTGAATTGAAAAACAGATCTTGATCAAAAATAACTCATTCCTCACAGCGCTATTAAGAGAAAGAGTAACTGCATCCAAACTAAAAGTTTGATTTGGAAAGGTATTTCTAAGGTTTTTTGGACCAACAAGAATGACTTCAGTCTTATCTGAATTTAATAGCAGGAAATTACAAGTCATCCAAGCTTTGATTTCCTTAAGACAGGCTTCTGACATAACGCACGGCCCAGGAGACACACACGCAGGCTCAGGATAGATTTAACAGCTTTATTAGCAACAGGGAAGTGTATGGCTGTGTGTCTGTGGAATAAGAATGTATTGGTGGTGGCGTCTGCGTCAGGCACGGGGGCAGGAGGCCGTACAGCCGGACAACCCTGTGGGAGAGAGCAGAGGGAGAAGGGTAACGGGCACCACACCAATACAGGGAAATGATGATGATAGCTGGCTTACTTGGTTGTGACAGGTGGCTGGCGTCGACAAGGGCGGAGCCCGGGAGACAGCGACCTGCGGTACCTGTGGCAGCAGCATAGAGCCAACGGCGAGGTGATGAAATCCGCCGCCGGGGATGTCCACCTGTGCACAGGGGAAAGCTAGAGGAGAGAGGTAAGGGGAGCTTACCCAGGATATCTTCGCTAGTAGGTTTGCGATCCGTAGTAGCAAAGGGGCCAAAGTAGAGAGACGGCTTCAGGCCGAAGCCCAGGGCAGAGTGGATTAAATACCTCGCCGCTGACGAGGAGCAGGTGTGCGCACGGCTGGCGCCGCTGATGAGCAGCGAGTCATAACAGTACTCCCCCCTCTAGCAGCGCCTCCTGGCGATGGTTTCTCCGGGTGCGCTCGATGAAACTCAGAAATGAGTGACCGGTCCAACACCAGCGAGGAAGGCACCCACTGTCTCCACTCGGGTCCATAGCCCTCCCAATCCACCAGGTACTGCAATCCGCGACCCCGGCGTCGGGAGTCCAAGATGTCAGCGACAGTCCAGGCCGGATGGCCACCAATCATCCGGGGAGCGGGGTACGCCGCAGGTGGAGGGCAGAGGGGGTCAGAGACCACCGGTTTGATTTTGGAGACGTGGAAGGTGGAATGGATGCGGAGGGAGGAGGGAATAGCCACACGCACAGCCACCGGGTTGATGATCCTGGTTATGGGATAAGGGCCGATGAACCGTTGAGCCAGCTTTCTCCTCTCACCCTTTAGGTTTACGTCCTGTGTGGAAACCCAAACTTGCTGTCCCACCTGGTAGGCAGGTGCAGGTCTCCTATGTCAGTCCGCCGTAGACTTATTGCGCTCCGCCGTGCGTAAAAGCGCATTACGCGCCGTGGACCAAAGGGAACGGCACCGCCTCAGATGTGCCTGGACAGAGGGAACAGCCAACTCGCCCTCCTGCGCGGGGAACAGGGGTGGATCATAGCCCAAAGATGCTTTAAAGGGCGACATCCCGATGGCCGTAGAGCGAGAGGTGTTGTGGGCGTACTCCACCCAGGCGAGGTGAGAACTCCAGGACGTGGGTTTAGACGAAGTTACGCAGCGGAGCGGAGCCTCCAGCTCCTGGTTTGTCCGCTCACACTGCCCGTTAGACTGGGGGTGATGGCCGGAGGAGAGGCTTACCTTGGCTCCCAGGGCGTTGCAAAATGACCTCCAGACGTCTGAAGAAAACTGGAGGCCGCGGTCGGAGACCACGTCGACCGGGATTCCATGCAGTCTGACCACGTGCTGGATGAGGAGGTCCACCGTCTCCAAGGCTGAGGGGAGTCCACGTAGGGGCACGAAGTGGGCGGCCTTGGAAAAACGGTCTACGATGGTCAGAACTGTGTCAAAGTTGTTGGAGACGGGGAGCCCGGTGATGAAGTCCAGAGCGATGTGCGACCAGGGCCTACCAGGGACGGGCAGGGGCTGGAGCAGACCCGCAGGGGGGGCGTTACCTGACTTACTGGCAGCACAGACGGGGCAGGCCCGGATGTAACGGGCGGCATCCTTCCGCAGACCTGGCCACCAAAAGGATCGCTGGAGAAGGTCGATCATCCGCGAAGATCCAGGATGGCAGGTGAGCTTGGAGGTATGGAGCCAGTGTATAACGTCCCCCCGGACGGCAGATGGCACGAAGAGCCTCCCCTCCGGTCCGCCGCCAGGGTCCGGTTCCGTTTCCTGCGCCCTCCGGATCTTGTCTTCTATGTCCCATGTCCCCCACGACGCACGACCTGGGCAAGATGGTATGAGCAACGTCATCTGCGGCCTCCGGGGCAAATTGCCTGGAGAGGGCGTCGGGTAGGCCGTTCTTGGAGCCAGGCCTATATGTGATGCTGAACTTAAACCTTGCAAAGAACAGGGACCAACGCGCCTGGCGGGCGTTCAGACGCTTGGCAGATCTCAGGTACTCCAGGTTCTTGTGATCAGTGAGGACCACAAAAGGCAAGGCTGCCCCCTCCAGCCAGTGACACCACTCCTGAAGGGCAAGCTTGATGGCAAGAAGCTCTCTGTCCCCCACGTCGTAATTTTGTTCCGCCGGGGACAGGCGCCGAGAGAAGAAGGTGCAGGGTCGCTTGACTCCATTGGCTGGGGACCGCTGGGACAACACCGCCCCCACCCCCGTGTCCGAAGCGTCCACCTCCACAATGCACTGCAGCGCGGGATCGACCTGGCTGAGGACCCGGGAGGAGGAGAACTCCGTCTTCAGCGCCTGGAAGGCCGAAGCGGCCTCTTCAGTCCACCGGAACGGGGCCTTAGGAGAGGTGAGGCGGGTCAGGGGTCCGATGATGGCTCCAAAGTTCGGGACAAAGTGGCGGTAGAAATTGGCGAACCCGATGAACTGCTGAACTTGCTTTCGAGAAGTTGGTGTGGGCCAATCCACCACTGCTTTGATCTTCGCTGGGTCCGGAAGCACCTGGTCATGGGAGATGACGAACCCCAGGAAGGAAGTTGTTTTGGCGTAGAATTCACATTTTTCCGCCTTGACGTACAGACGGTTCTCCAGCAGTCTCTGCAGGACCCGCCTCACGTGGACCCGGTGTTCATCCCTGGACCTGGAGAAGATGAGAATGTCGTCCAGATAGACGAATACGAACAGGCCGATGAAGTCCCGGAGGACGTCATTGATGAGGCGCTGAAAGACGGCTGGAGCGTTGGTCAACCCAAATGGCATCACGAGATATTCAAAGTGCCCGTTTGGGGTTCGAAAGGCGGTTTTCCACTCATCTCCCTCCCGGATCCGGACGAGGTGGTAAGCGCTGCGGAGATCCAGCTTAGTAAACCAGGTCGCCCCCTGGAGGGAGTGGAAGGCAGTGTCCATAAGGGGCAGGGTGTACCGGTCCTTCTCCGTGATATCGTTGAGAGCCCGATAGTCGATACAAGGACGAAGAGATCCGTCCTTCTTTCCAACGAAGAAGAACCCTGCACCTACTGGAGAGGAGGACGGTTGGATGATCCCAGCACTGAGCGACTCCTTCAGGTAGCTGTTCATTGCCTCCTTCTCCGGCGCTGACAGACTGTAGAGGCGTCCTGAGGGTAAGGGCGCCCCCTGGTGGATGTTAATGGCACAGTCATAGGGCCGGTGAGGAGGTAGAGACATCGCCTTGGATTTACTGAAAACGGCACCCAGGTCGTGGAACTCTGAGGGCACTAGGGTGAGATCCGGGGGCGCGGTGTCCTGAGCTGTGGGAGGCGAGGACGGGGCGCAGGCCACGGATTGGAGGCAGGTACCCATGCAGAAAGTGCTCCACGCTGAAACCTTCCCAGTCTTCCAGTCCAAGGCGGGGTTGTGGAGGCGGAGCCAGGGATAACCGAGGATGACAGGTGTTACTGAGGTGGGCAGGATGTAAAAGGAGATATCCTCCCGATGGTTTCCAGAGATGATCACCGGGACAGGGGATGTTTGGTGAGTTACCTTTCCCAGGGAGACTCGGGAGAGATTAACCAGGGCGAGAGGAGTATCGAGGGGGTGACAGTGGATGGCCAGTCGGGTTGCCAGGCTTTGTGAAATAAAGCTACCCTCCGCGCCTGAATCCACCAGTGCATGTGTGAGATGCCCAGTGAGGTTGTGACAGAAGCGGATGGGCAGCGTCAAATGTGTGAGGGGACTTAACCGATTAGCGTCCGCGAGGCCCCCTACAGTGACTCGCGGACCACCTCGTTTGGCTTCTCCGGACAATTCTCCACCGTGTGCTGGCTACCTCTGCAATACATGCAGAGGCCCAGGTCACGATGGCGCTGTTTCTCCGCCAGGGGGAGCTTTGTCCGGCCCGTCACCATTGGTTCCGACTCCTCGGAGACCTCCGGCGGCGGTAACGCCAGGTGGCGAGCTTGGGGCAGACGTGCAGAGGCACCCCGCGAGCGAGAAGACTGCTTCCGCTCGGAGGTGCGCTCGCGCAGCCTGTTATCCAAGCTGATGGTAAGAGAAATCAGCTCCGCCAGCGTCTCCGGGGTATCCCGTCCAGCCAGCTCATCCCTCAGACCGGAATTTAGACTGCAGAGGAAGATGCCGCAGAGCGCGCGCTCTTCCCAGCCAACTTCCTCCGCGGTAACCCGGAAGTCGATCGCGTATTCGGCCGCCGACCGGCTCCCCTGTTGGAGTCCGAGAAGGCGGTCGACCTGGACACTGTCCAAACGCGAATGATCGAACACTTCCAGAAATTGTCGCACGAACTGGCCATAGGTGAGGGTGGCGTAGCTGGGCTTCACCATAATGGCGTAAGCCCAGGTAAGCGCACGACCCTCAAGGAGGTTTCCTATATAGCCAATTCTGCTATGGTCTGAGGGAAAATCTCCGGGAACGCGAAGAAACACAGACTCACACTGCATAATAAAACCCCGAGCTCCACCCAGCTTACCGCTGAAGCGAGCAGGAGTGGGGATTGGTGTGAGCCGTGTTGGCGCACCCGGAGCAGGCTGGACAGCCACCGGAGCCGCAGGAGCCACGCCACCCGGACGAGCCGAGGGGAACGGCTGCTGGGGGTCCAAGCGGTCTAATCGGTTAGTGATGTTAATTAATTGATTTAATATCACCTGTTGCTGATAGGCTATTGAATCCACCCGAGCCTCGAGGGTGGAAAGACGGCGTGCGAGCCCGTTGTCTGCCGAGCCGCTCTGCTGAAGCCGTACTGACATAACGCACGGCCCAGGAGACACACACGCAGGCTCAGGATAGATTTAAAAGCTTTATTAGCAACAGGGAAGTGTATGGCTGCGTGTCTGTGGAATAAGAATGTATTGGTGGTGGCGTCTGCGTCAGGCACGGGGGCAGGAGGCCGTACAGCCGGACAACCCTGTGGGAGAGAGCAGAGGGAGAAGGGTAACGGGCACCACACCAATACAGGGAAATGATGATGATAGCTGGTTTACTTGGTTGTGACAGGTGGCTGGCGTCGACAAGGGCGGAGCCCGGGAGACAGCGACCTGCGGTACCTGTGGCAGCAGCGTAGAGCCAACGGCGAGGTGATGAAATCCGCCGCCGGGGATGTCCACCTGTGCACAGGGGAAAGCTAGAGGAGAGAGGTAAGGGGAGCTTACCCAGGATATCTTTGCTAGTAGGTTTGCGATCCGTAGTAGCAAAGGGGCCGAAGTAGAGAGACGGCTTCAGGCCGAAGCCCAGGGCAGAGTGGATTAAATACCTCGCCGCTGACGAGGAGCAGGTATGCGCGCGGCTGGCACCGCTGATGAGCGGCGAGTCATAACAGCTTCTAACTTGGCTAATTGATTACTGTCATCTGGCTTCATTGACAGGTATAACTGTGTGTCATCTGCATAACAATGAAAATGTATACAGTGCTTTCTAATAATGTTGCCTAACAGAAGCATATATAAACTAAAAAGAGTAGGGCCTAGCACAGATCCCTGTGGAACTCCATGACTGAGCTTTGAGTTGAAAGAAAACTCATTATTGACATGAACAAACTGGAACCTATCAGATAAATAAGATCTAAACCACTGCAACGAAGTTCCATTAAGTCCAACATAGTGTTCTAATCCATCAAGTACAATATTATGATCGATAGTATCAAAAGCTGCAGTAAGGTCTAAAAGGACAAGTACAGAAACAACTCCATTATCAGATGCGATAAGGAAGTCATTAGTGACCTTCACTAAGGCTGTTTCAGTACTATGATGGATTCTAAACCCAGATTGAAACTCTTCAAATAGACTATTTCCCTGCAAATGGTCAAATAATTGCGTAGCAACAACTCTTTCTAAGATTTTTGAAATGAAAGGGAGATTAGAGATTAGTCTATAGTTAGCTAAAACTCCTGGATCCAGTGTTGGCTTTTTGAGTAAGGGTTTAATTACAGTAGTTTTAAAAGCCTGCAGTACATGGCCTAAAGTTAATGAAGAATTGCTTATTTGAAGAATAAAGCTACCAATAAATGGGAAGACTTCTTTAAATAACCTGGTAGGAATAGGGTCTAAAAGACAAGTTGAAGGCTTGGATGAGGAAACTATTTTGTCTAACTCTAAAAGGTCAATTGGAGTAAACTGATCCAAACAGATGTCAGTTGAAGGAGTTGTAGTAGTTACTGTATTTAAGTTAACGGTGGGAAGAATCTGACTGATTTTATCTCTGATAGATGAAATTTTATTATTGAAAAAGTTAATTAAGTCCTGACTAGTAAGCTCTAAGGGAATGCTAGGATTGACAGAGTCCTGACTCTTTGTCAGCCTGGCTACAGTGCTGAAAAGAAACCTGGGATTATTCTTGTTCTCTTCTATTAATGCAGAATAATAACTCGTTCTAGCTTTTCTCAGAAGTTTTTTTTTTATAAATTAAAAGATGATTTCTCCAAGCTAAATAGATTTCATCTAAATTAGTGGAGCACCATTTTCTTTCTAATTGACGAGTCTTCTGTTTTAAGCTACGAGTTTCTGTGTTGAACCAAGGAGTTAGAAATCTCTGATTAGACTTTTTCTTTTTTAAAGGGGCCACCATGTCTAGAGTGTGATGCAGAGAAGCTGTAACACTATCTACCATGCTGTCAATTACAGAAGGAGCAAGCTGTCTATAGCTTATTTCCGTTGTGTTGACACATGGCATAGAGGAAACAATCTGCATAAATTTGGTAACAGCATCATCTGAGAGGCATCTACTGTAGTAATATTTTTCCTTACGAGCCAAATAGTCAGAAATAGTAAAATCAAAGGTTAACAGACAATGATCTGACAGTGCAGAGTTATGAGGAGACACTACCAGATTTTCTATTTCTATGCCATATGTCAGAACAAGGTCCAACGTATGGTGGAGATAATGGGTAGAATTTCCTACTTTCTGAGAAAACCCCATCAAGTCTAATATTGAATTAAATGCCATATTTGTCATGGTCCGTGCGCTGACTTTGTCCGCGTTCAGGTTGTCCGGTGGTTTCCCGTTCTCTGGCCATCAGGGCTTTTATTCTGACAGTGTCACGGCGGGGCTTCCGGCTGTCAAAGCCGGGTCACGTTGTGGCAGCTGTTCAGCATCTCTCCTTATCACTCTGTCCATTGATTGGGTTGTCTCAGGGATTTAAGGAAGCAGCTGAGGGTTAATCCTCGCTGCGATCTAGTCAGACGTTCGCTCGTTGAACAACCCTTCATCTTTCATCCGTCATTGTAAGTGTTTATCCTGAGAGTCTGTATTCCTGTGTCTGAGTCATTTCCTTAGTTGTGTTTTTGCCCCCCGTGGCTCATTATTTTGTCGTTTGTCTTCATTAATAAATTATGCAAACTCATCGGCGGCCTATAGCGTCTCATTTGTGGTCCGTGAGGACCGCACCATGACAATATTAAGGCAATCACTATCTACATCTACATGTACAGTATATTAAAGTCACCTACTATAATTATTCTATCTGATTTCAGCACTAAATCAGCTAAGAATTCAGCAAATTCGGATAAAAACTCTGAGTAGGTTGATGGAGGACAATAAACTATGGCAAATAAAATTGGGTTTAGCCTATAATTGCTAAAATGCCTAGTACTGAGGACCAGGCCCTCAAAGGAATTATAACGTGTTTTTTGCTTTACATTAACTAGTAATTTGGAATGGTAAATTGTTGCTACTACTCCTCCACGACCAGAACTTCTGGGATTTTGACAGTTTAAATAACCAGAGGGAGTTGATTCATTCAAACCAACATAATCCTCTTGCTCTAACCAAGTCTCTTTAAGGGATATTAAATCAATCTGATGATCAAATAACAGATCATGGACTAGCAGAGACTTGAGAGTTAGAGACCTAATTTTTAACAAACCACATTTAATTTTTAAATTATGAGGAGGAACAAAGGCCAAATCATTCAATTTAGAGGCTTCATGTTTAATTTGAGTTTTACCAACTTTTTGTTTAATCTTTGTTTAGGCGTGTAAGACTGCAAATCTGCTTCCTGGTCCCAACTCTGAGTTGTCAAGGTTTTGGAAATTTGGATAAAAATGATGCCAGATTGTTAGATAAATGAGACGCACCATCCAAAGTGGGATGGATGCCGTCTCATCTAATAAGACCAGGTTTTTCCCAAAATGAGCTCCAATTGTCTATGTAGCCCGCGTTGTTTGCAGGACACCACACAGACAGCCAGCGGTTGAAGGATGACAAGCGGCTAAACATGTCATCACTGGTCAGATTGGGGAGGGGCCCATAGAATACTACAGAGGCAGACATCGTTTTGGCAACGTCACACACCGATTCCACGTTAAGTTTTGTGACTTCCGACTGCTGGAGTCGGACGTCATTAATGTCAGCGTGGATAACAATTGTGGAGTATTTACAGTTACTTTTAGCCAGCATTTTCAAATTTGACTCGATGTCGCCTGCTCTGGCCCCAGGAATGCATTTGACTATGGCCGCTAGAGTCTCTAGGTTCACGTTTCTGACTAGAGTTGCCAATGATCAGAGTTTTTTCCTCAGCAGGTGTGTCGCTGAGTGGGGAAAAGTGATTAGAAACATGAACAGGTTGGTGGTTAACCGGGGCTTTGCGGCTAGGCTTCCTTCTCACTGTCACCCACCTAGTCTCCTCGCTGCTGAGGAGGACCGGAGGACCGCTAACAGGCCGTGCTAAGCTAGGGAGCTCCGCTGCAGCTAGGGGACGTCCATCGTTATTAAATGGCGCAGACGGTGTTTCAATACAGCGGAGCCGGGATTCCAAATCAGACAACCTCGCCTCGAGCACCTCAAAAAGACAACATTTATTACATTTACTGTTATCACTAAAAGAGGCAGAGGTGTAGCTAAACATCTGACATAGAGTGCACACCAGAGGAGGAGAGGCAGGAGAGCTAGTAGCCATAGTTAGTGGCTAACCCGAAGCTAACAAAAACACTGATGAAAGGTGAACAGAAGGCTAAAGAGGGTGATTAGGTGACACTGAGTGCGCACACAGGTGCAAGAGGCTTGATAAACAGAAGTGAGAACTAACAGTAGATGGAAAAAAGTAAATAAAATACAATTAAAGGCAAAATCCTCGGGAGAATGAGGAGAGCAAACCACAGACAGACAGCAACACAGGAAGTGACGATACGTTACCACAGGAAGGTCCCCTTGACCATTCATGCATGTTACTTGTAACCAACTCATGAGTTACTCACAAGTTACTCATAAGTTGAAATATGTCGAGATAAATGTCTAGCATATCCAAAACTTATTTCAAACATATGAGTAACATTCTTTGAACCTATGTGTAACTTACTGAACTGGTTTCTAACTTACAGCTACCCTATAATGGCGTATTTGCAGCACTGGTTTACAGGAGGAACACAATAAACTGGTCTTGTTTTTCTATTCAGACAAAGTAAAGCGATGTTTGTGTAGTCTTTGTAGACTAGGTAGGTAAGTAAGTAAGTAAATTTTATTTATATATCACCTTTCACAGATAAAATCACAAAGTGCTTCACAAAACAGTAAAAATAAAATACTTAAAATACAGACAGGGTAAATTAACAAACACAGGACTATACAATAAATAAATAAATACAACCCTTATGTAGCTAAAAGCCTGTTTAAAAAGAAAAGTCTTTAGCTGCTTTTTAAATACATCCACACTATCTAGACAATGAAGAGAAAAGGGAAGCACATTCCACAGCCTAGGTGCAACTGCTTTTAACTACTTACTCATGTCTTGAAATGAGTTTTTGGGACCATAAGTGATACCTTTTCTAATTAAAAGCTGACTTGATACACCTGCTCTCTGTTCTGATCAGCTCAGCTCAGGTGCTGCCTGCAGCGCATACACACACACACACTTGTTCATATAACAGGACCTCTCAGGGGCTGTCCGAGCCAATTTAAGTGTAACACTTTAAAGCTACAGGATATTATGAAGATTTAAATCACCGTTTAGCCCTCCATGTCATGTTTTTACCTTTGACTGCAGTCTGTACCATTAGCTGTCCAGTGCTGTTCTGATAGATATGCCAAAATATCAGAACACCGGAGGAGGTGGATCCAATCAGCTGATCGCCCAAAACACAGAGCTCAGCTGTTTTCCATGATAAATCACCCTTTGCTGTCCCTTGGCTGTGGCTCCCTGATGTTTTTGGGTCCACGCAGGAAAAAGCACCCTCCATGTATTAGCTTGTTTTTTATCCACTTTATTGAAAATAAACTTTTTTTCATTGCCACCAGTTCACGTGCCTTTGTCATAACTGTTGAGCCAGGTTGCGACAACTGTCATCTGACATTTGTGACATATCACATCAGCTGTTTTAGACGTGACGGACCTGGCAGATTTGATAGCTCTGCCAGGTTGGTCACGCCCCCTACTGTGCAATGGTCTTTGGAGGGGAGAATCATTTCAGGTGAACACAGATGATCTCTCGCACACCTAGGATTGATGGATCGGGAGGTGATGGCAGTTTGGTATGACCGCGCTATGCATAAGTTAGGATAAGCAATGCATAAGTTAGACTATGGTTGGGCGTAAGTTGTGAACGCCAGCAACACGCTAAGCATTCGTTGGTTTAAGTTATTTATAAGTTATGGAAATATTCTATAAGTTACTAATACGTTATGTATACGTCCAACTCGTTACGGATACACGATCCATACGACCAAAAGTGAAAATTTTGGTTTATGCCAGCATTTTAGACCAATTTTTATATGTTTGGCAAACGCTGCCTAAATCATCAAGGTGTGACAGGGTCTTAACATGCAATTACATGCAATGACATGCAGCAAACGTGTAGACAAATCTTACTTTTTTCCTTGCATTCCACTTGTTCCGTACCTTCATATACCACTTGAGTTTGCATGTGCTACACTTCCATAGTATATTTGCATTTACACATCACTACCTCTACCAACCTGTGGCATATGACAGTTTTCGGGTACAGTTCTGTGATTATGTCAGTTTATTACTTCTGCCAAGGGAGGAGGTAATGTTTTTGCCGGCGTTGATTGATTGGTTTGTTTGTTTGTTGGTTTGTCTGTTAGCAACATAACTCAAAAAGTTAAAAATGGATTTTGATGAAATTTTCAGGAAAGGTGTATAATGGCACGGGGAGCAGATGGTTAGATTTTGGTGATTATCTGAGAGTGCATACCTCCACCAAGGGCTTTGTTTGTATTTGTGCAGCAGGATTACACAAAAACTACTGGATGGATTTGGATGAAATTTTCACCAGAGGGTTCTTGGGCTAGAGATGAACCCATTGCATTTTGGTGATGATCTGCACTGTGTGTCTGTGTGTGTATATATATACTGTATATTTTATAGTAATATGTACATATGTATATTAGCTGCTCTTGCTTGCTTGTTTTTTTTTCTTGCCTTCTGATTGTTGCTCTGAGTGTTGCTATCCCTGTGCTGTTGCAATCCTGGAATTTCCCCGTTGTGGGACTAATAAAGGCTTATCTTATCTTATCTTATCTTATCTTATCTGAGAATGCATACCTCCATCAAGGCTCTCATCTTCTCACAGTGTGTTACTTTGAAGCAATGGAGTGGACTTTGAAGCAATTTTCACCAGAAGTGGCTCTAGGGCTACACACAAACCCATTAAATTTTGGAGGTGATCCATGAGGGACAGAAGGAGCCTTGGTGGAGGTATGCACTCTCTGAGTGCTTTTCTAGTATTGGTAATATCTCTGTCTTTAAAGGTATATCGTCTATACAATGGTATCAGAGTAAAGGCCAGAAAATATGGACAAAATATTTCAGGAACACATATGCATTGTTGCACATTGAGCTTCCAAACAAACAAGTACAGTGGCCTTCTGAATAACAGTCTGTAGTGTAAACATTTTACAGTGTCATTGTGTACACAGATAACAGAAAAACTGCATAGGCTAGATAAGGACATTCAATCTATTGCAACATTTATACCGTCACCACAATTTTGTCTGCAGCTAAAGCGGGGGAAAGTAGATTTTTTGTTACCAACAGCTTGATGTACCTTGTTAACTGTGTTATTCTTTTTTGAGGAAAATGTACAATTTTTATGTAAGAAAAGCTAATAGGATTATATTATCTGTACAAGCAAGAGCACAAGGATATAATGAACTATTAATTTAGTTGCTATAAATGAGTGTTTTCAATTACAATAAAGTACTTGATGTTGGTCAGCTGTGCTTCTCATAGTATAACATCATTCATTCATTCTCTCTCTCAGAAGCGTATATGATACTTACATTAAGGCTGAATGTGGTCTGCAGTTCACCAAGCGTCATCTTGTTGTAAAGGACAGTGACATCTTGACGCTCTTCTGTTGGTGATGTAGCCTATTCAGCACCAGAAAGAAATAAACACGATTAACAGACATTTGGTTACATATTCATATTTGCTCTCATTTCATCAGCTAAGGCTCATTTGTTACACTCCTGACAGGCATAAATAAAAAAGATGGCTAAAGCCTGGGTGATTTCCTCAGTCTGCACTACACGCCGCCTGATTTTCTGTTTTAGTGGATGAAAAGAGAAAGCTCTCATTTTTCATCTTGTCATTGTTAATTTTTCTGACCTCCACAACACAATTCCATTTCCTGTTGCAGCTGGCACTCACATTAGCGATGTCTGTCTCCAGCTCAAGCACTTGCATCATTTCCTCCCACACTCGGTCGTCATCCTGAGTCAAGTTCCTGTCCTCTCGGGTTATCTTTGCAATAGAAACCATGAAGTGTAGGTAGGCTTCCCGAACCTGTGAAACAATTACAGTGGATATAAAAAGTCTACACACCCCTGTTCAAATTCCAGGATTTTGTGATGTAAAAAAATGAGACCAAGATAAATCATTTCAAAACTTTTTCCACCATTAATGTGACCTATAACCTGCACAACCCAATTGAAAAACAAATTGAAATCTTTTAAGGGGAAAAATAAAAAATAAAAAACTTACAATAACCTGTCTGCATAAATATGTACACCCTTAAACTAATACTTTGTTGCAGCACCTTTGGCTTTTATTACTGTCATGAATTGCCCCTTGGGGCAGGGAGGAAGACCCAGACACTGGACTGCTAGTTTGTAGTATTTAATGAAAAAACACAAGTTCAAACAGTGCACGAAAACAAAACTTACAATGAGGTGAAATTGGAGTAGGCAGATTGGACGTCAGAACAGGAAGGGGTTCTGATGAGGAATAGCACTTGAGAGTCCAGCAAAGAATGAGAGAAATAACAGTCCCTAAATATGGCCAGAAATAAATTGACACAAATGATTGCAGGTGTGGATACCATGAGCAGGCAGGAGGAAACAATGATCACAAATTTGGGTCAACTGGGGGCAATGAGAGGGGAGAAGATGGGACTGACAGCTGACAAGGACACTGCCCACAACAGAGCAAAACCCCAGAAGTGCCACTGTCAGCTGTCAACCCGGAAAGAGAGCACCACAGTTTGATATAAAGAAATAAATATCAACCAATAAGGACTGAGAAACAAGAATAAAACAAATACAAACTAATACCAAATAAAAGAGTAACAAAACTATGATGACATAAACAAGGAGATGAGGAAAAAAGAAACAAAACGAGATATGCAGAAACCAAAAAGCACAAAATACAACAAATATACAAATATAGAGAAAGGCCATGAGACTGAGCACGGCGGAAACCTCCAGTGCTTAGCTCATGACAATTACAGCACTCAGTCTTTTTGGGTAGGAGTCTATCGGCGTGGCACATCTTGATGTGGCAATATTTGCCCACTCTTTGCAAAAACGCTCCAAATCTGTCAGATTGCGAGGGCATCTCCTCTGCACAGGCCTCTTCAGATCACCCCGCAGATGTTCGTTCGGATTCAGGTCTGAACTCTTGCTGGGCCATTCCAAAACCTTAATCTTCTTCTGGTGAAGCCCTTCTTTTGTTGATTTGGATGTGTGCTTTTGGTCATTGTCGTGCTGAAAGATGAAGTTCCTCTTCATCTTCAGCTTTCTAGCAGAAGCCTGAAGGTTTTGTGCCAACACTCACTGGTATTTCAAATTGTTTGTAATTCCCTCCACCTTGACTAAGGCCCCAGTTTCAGCTGAAGAAAAACAGCCCCAAAGCATGATGCTGCCACCACCATGCTTCACTGTAGGTATGGTGTTCTTTTGGTGATGAGCAGTGTTGTGTTTGCGCCAAATATAGCTTTTGGAATTATGGCCAAAAAGTTCAACCTTAGTTTCATTGGACTATAACACATTTTCCCACATGTGTTTGGGAGATTTCAAATGTGTTTTTGCAAAATGTAGCTGGGCTTGGATGTTTTTCTTTGTAAGATAAGGCTTCCGTCTTGCCACCCTAGATGGCAGATTGTTGTCACATGTACTAAACAGCCAGTATTTGCCAGAAATTCCTGCAGCTCCTTCAATGTTGCTGTTGGCCTCTTGGCAGCCTCCCTGACCAGTTTTCTTCTCATCTTTTCATCGATTTTGGAGAGATGACCAGTTCTTGGTAATGTCAGTGTTGTGCCATATTTTCTCCACTTGATGATGACTGTCTTCACTGTGTTCCAAGGTATATTTAATGCCTTGGAAATTCTTTTTGTACTCTTGTCCTGACTGATACCTTTGAACAATGAGATCCCTCTGATGCTATGGAAGCTCTCTGCAGACCAGCTTGTGCTGTAAGATGTGACTACAAAAATGTCAGGAAAAGCCTACTAGAACATCCACCCATCCATCTTCTTTCGCTTAATCCTTTTCGGGTCACGGGGGTGCTGGAGCCTATCCCACCATCTTTGGGTGAGAGGCAGGGTACACCCTGGACAGATCGCCAGTCCATCGCAGGGCCGACACAGAGACACAGACAACCATTCACTCTCACAGTCATACCTAAGGACAATTTAGAATCCCCAGTTGATGCCAGTTAACCCAACTTGCATGTTTTTGGCATGTGGGAGGAAACCGGACAAATCCCAGAGTAAACCCACGCGGACATGAGGACAACATGCAAACTCCACACAGATCACTGTTGGTCGGGGGCTAGGATCGAACCCAGAATCCCCCAGCCAAGGGTGAGTTGCTGTGCTCCCGCAGTGCTAACTACTCTGCCACCACGCTGCCCTTACTAGAACAGCTGAACTTAATTTGGGGTTAATCAGAGGCACTTTAAATGGTGGCATGTGTGTGCTGACTCCCATTTAACATGAGTTTGAATGTGATTGGTCAATTCTGAACACAGCCACATCCCCAGTTATAACAGGGTGTGCATATTTATGCAACCAGGTTATTGTAAGTTTTTTATTTTTTATTTTTACCCTTAAATCCCCCTGGAAATTCCCCATTGTGGGACTAATAAAGGCTTATCTTATCTTAAAAGATTTCAGTTTGTTTTTCAATAGGGTTGTACAGGTTATAGGTCACATTAATGGTGGAAAAAGTTTTGAAATGATTTATCTTGGTCTAATTTTTTTACATCACAAAAACCTGGCATTTGAACAGGGGTGTGTGGACTTTTTATATCCACTGTACATGAATTACGAATTTGGCTTAAACAGTAAACTTAAAAGGGTCATTGATTGCACCTTTTCCACATTGTAACAGCTCACATGCCTTAATGAAATGTTACATTTTATTCAAAAATTCTTTAAATATTTAATAATTGGAGCAAATTAGTTATTTTTATTATTGAAGAATAGATTGTTTCAGTGCACATCCCTTTAAAATTGTTCAGACCACATTCTTCTCCGCCCTCCCTCTTATGTATCCATTGCTAACCCAGCGCTTTAGCTAAGATTTACTTGGGTGGAGAGTATGAGCCAACTAATGCAAATTTGTCTCAAAGAATGAATGAAATAATGCATCACTGCTAGGGTGTGTCTTTTAAGTGGTTGATAGGATACGCCCAGTCCCTGGAGTACAATAACCACAGAAACATGCCTGAATGAGTGGCTAAACTGCTGACTGCAGCTAGCCGCCTTTGGTCCCGGCTGTAGATAGTACTACAAGAAAATAAGCTAAAATAATGTCTAAGAACGATGTATATGGTCAAGTGTTGTGCAGTGGTGTGAAAAAATGTTTGCCCCCGTCCTGATTTTGCATTTTTTTGCATGTTTGTCACATTTAAATGCTTCAGCTCATCAAACAAATTTAAATATTAGACAAAGATAACACAAGTAAACACAAAATGCAGTTTTTAAATGAAGATGTTTATTATTAAGGGTAAAAAAAAGTCCAAACCTACATGGCCCTTTGTGAAAAAGTGATTGCCCCCTCTTGTTAAAACATAAATTAACTGTGGTTTATCACATCTTCGGAAAGCTGAGTTCAGTTTCTCTAGCCACACCCAGGCCTTATTACTGCCACACCTGTTCTCAATCAAGAAATCACTTTAATAGGGCCTGCATGACAAGTGAAGTAGACCAAAAGATCCTCAAAAGCTAGACATCATGCTGTGATCCAAAGAAATTCAGGAACAAATGAAAAACAAAGTAAGTGAGATCTATCAGTCTGGAAAAGGTTATAAAGTCATTTCTAAATCAGAAATCCACGGAGCTGCTCATCCGTAAGCTGCCCGTCCAGCGCCTGGTGAGGGAGATCGCTCAGGACTTCAAGACCGTCCTGCGTTTCCTGAGCTTCGCCGTCATGGCTCTGCAGGAGACCAGCGAGGCCCACCTGGTGGTCTCTTCTTCGCTAAGGGGGTCACCATCATGCCCAAAGACTTCCAGCTGGCCCGCCGCATCCGCGGAGAGAGAGCTTAGACTTTCTGCTGCACATTCACCAACCAACCATAATGCTCTGCACTGTGTGTCTATATATATACATTTATAGTAATATGGACATATGTTTACTAGATGTTCTAGTTTTTTCTTGCCTTCTGATTGTTGCTCTGAGTGTTGCTATCCCTGTGCTGTTGCAATCCTGGAATTTCCCCATTGTGGGACTAATAAAGGCTTATCTTATCTTATCTTATCTTATCTTAAAGTTTTGAGACTCCAGCGGATCACAGTGAGAGCCATTATCCATAAATGGCAAAAACATGGAACAGCGGAGAACCTTCCCAGGAATGGCCAGCCGACCAAAATTACCCCAAGAGCACAGTGACGACTCATCCAAGAGGTCACAAAAGACCCCACAACAACATCCAAAGAACTGCAGGCCTCACTTGCTTCAGTTAAGGTCAGTGTTCATGACTCCATCATAAGAAAGAGACTGGGCAAAATGGCCTGCATGGCAGAGTTCCAAGACAAAAACCACTGCTGAGCAAAAAGAACATACTGTAAAGGCTGGTCTCAGTTTTGCCAGAAAACATCTTGATGATCCCCAAGACTTTTGGGAAAATACTCTGTGGACTGATGAGACAAAAGTTGAACTTTCTGGAAAGTGTGTGTCCATTACATCCGGCGTAAAAGTAACACAGCATTTCAGAAAAGGAACATCATACCAACAGTAAAATATGGTGGTGGTAGCGCGATGGTCTTGGGGCTGTTTTGTTGCCTCAGGACCTGGAAGACTTGCTGTGGTAAATGGAATCATGAATTCTGTTGTCTACCAAAAAATCCTGAAGGTCTGGCCATCTGTTCGTGACCTCAAGCTGAAGCACACTTGGGTTCTGCAGCAGGACAATGATCCAAAACACACCAGCAAGTCCACCTCTGAATGGCTTAAGAAAAACAAAATGAAGACTTTGGAGTGGCCTAGTCAAAGTCCTGACCTGTATCCAATTGAGATGCTCTGGAAGGACCTTAAAAAGGCGGTTCATGCTTAAAAACCCTCCAATGTGGCTGAATTTGACATGATTTCTGGACCCAGGGGACAGAAGACAGACTCGAGTAGATACAATTATTCTTTTATTTACCCAGTGTGTTGTGTGTGAGTGCGTGTATGCTTGGTGGTGTGTGGAGTGCTGGTGTCGTGCTGGAGCTGAGCAGGTCTCCTTTCTGCCTGGCAACCCTAAAGAGACAAAGCAGAGGTGTTAGCGCGGCACTGGAGAGGAAAGGGCATAATAAAGACTACCGCTTACTTTACAGGTGGCGATGCTGCGCTTCTGTTTCCCTTGTGGGCGACTGCCAGGAGAAGAGCGTCCAGCTCTGTGTCGAGAAGCAGGGGAGAGACTCTGATGCCGGGGATGAGCTGTGCCGCCGCCGGGGAGAGAGGATCCGCCGCCTGGGGGTTCCACCTGTGCACAGGGGAAAGGAACTCGACAAGGTGAGTGCTGAGATTGCTTACGTGCTTTGACGTGTTGCGCTTGATCAGACAAGAAGCCAAGTTGTGGCTGATGACGAGAGACGTGCCTCCGTAGGTTTGACAGATGGCTCCGTGCTGAGTCGCTGGCAGGCCTGGCTCTTAAAGCCCGCTGATGACTGGTGACAGGTGTGCACGCAGCTGAAACTGATGATGGCCCTGAGGGCGCCATGACAGTTCTCCCCCCTCTAGAGGTGCCTCCTGGCACCTGTCCTATCTTACCTAGGTGCATCCGGTGAAAGTCACGGATGAGCTGTTTATCGAGGACCAGAGACGGACGTACCCAGGATCTATCCTCGGGGCCGAATCCTTCCCAGTCCATCAGGTACTGTAGGCCACGACCCCGCCGACGGACATCCAAGATGGTAGTGACTCCCCATGCCGGGTGGCCATTGATTATCCTCGAATGGGGGGGGAGCCACGGGGGGTGGGCAGAGGGAACTGGCAATGACGGGCTTTACCTGTGAAACATGAAAGGTGGGACAGATGTGAAGGGAGGGGGGGAGGGCTAGGCAAACAGCCACAGGGTTGATTACACAAACGATGGGGTAAGGCCCAATGAAACGCTTGGTCAGCTTGCGTTTCTCTGCCTTCAAATTAATATTGCGAGTTGAGAGCCATACCTGCTGACCCACCTTGTACTTGGGGGCCGGTCTCCTGCGACGATTGGCCATCCTGATGTTGCGCTCCGTGGTCTGGAGGAGGACTCTGTGGGTGGTGGTCCAGAGCCGGCAGCAGCGCCTGACATGGGCGTGGACAGAAGGCACCGCCGCCTCCTTCTCCTCCTCCGGAAACAGTGGAGGGTCGTACCCCAAAGATGCCCTGAAGGGGGACATCCCAATCGCTGAAGAAACTGTGGAATTGTGGACGTACTCAATCCACGGCAGGTGACTGCTCCAGGAAGCGGGGTTGGAGGCAATGACGCAGCGCAAGGCGGCCTCCAGTTCCTGATTCGCTCACTTACACTGCCCATTGCTCTGAGGGTGGTAACCAGATGACAGGCTCACCATTGATCCTAACGCCTGACAGAACACTCTCCAAACCTGCGACACAAACTGGGGGCCCCGATCCGAGACGACGTCCATGGGGATCCCATGGAAGCGAATGACATGCTGAATCAGCAGGTCCGCCGTCTCTCGCGCCGTCGGCAACCCCCAGAGGGGGACGAAGTGGGCCGCCTTGGAGAAGCGATCGACAATGGTCAGGATCGTTGTGAAATGATTCGATGGTGGGAGGCCTGTCACAAAGTCCAGAGCAACGTGTGACTAGGGACGACTAGGAAACGGCAGGGGGTGGAGCAATCCGGCCGGAGGAGAGGAGGAAGACTTCCCGGTGGCGCACTGAGCGCAGGCCCGGATGTAGTTATTGATGTCCTTCCGCAGTCCCGGCCACCAAAACGCCCTCTGGAGGAGCACAACTGTGCGAGACACCCCAGGGTGGCATGTCAACTTCGAGGCATGAGCCCACTGAATGACCTCACCCCGGACCGGCGTGGGAACGAACAACGGCCCCGGGGGGCTGCCTCCTGAATCGGGCTCAGCCTCCTGTGCCTTCACCACCTTCTCCCGGATGTCCCACAAGAGGGCGCCCACGATGCAGGATGGGGGAAGGATAGTCTGATCCTGGTCCACAGATACCTCCGCCGAAAAGTGCCTGGAGAGGGCGTCCGGTTTAGCATTCTTGGACCCGGGACGGTAGGTGATGGTGAAGTCGAACCGACCGAAAAAGAGGGACCAGCGGGCCTGACAAGAATTCGACCGCTTGGCCGTCCTCAGATATTCCAAGTTCTTATGGTCGGTCCAAACTACAAAAGGCTGGGCAGCACCCTCCAGCCAGTGACGCCACTCCTCCAATACGAGCTTCACTGCCAGCAGCTCCCTATCGCCGATGCTGTAATTCCTCTCCGCTGGCGACAGGCGGTGGGACAAGAAGGCGCAGGGACGGATCACCCCGTCTACTGGAGAGTGCTGATAGAGTACTGCCCCCTGATAGAGTACCCTGATAGAATACAGGAGTCCGACGCGTCCACCTCGACCAGGCACTGGAGAGCTGGGTCCACCTGCGTCAGGACGCGGGACAACAAAAGCTCCCTTTTGAGTGCGTCAAACACATCCACGGCCTCCTCCGTCCAGTGGAAAGGGATCTTCAGGGACGTGAGACAGGTCAGCGGGTGAGCCACCATGCTATACTTAGGCACGAAGCGGTGGTAAAAATTGGCAAACCCCAAGAGCTGCTGCAGTTGCTTCCTGGACGGGGGGAGGGGGTGGCAATCCACCACTGCCTTAACTTTGGCCGGGTCGGGGAGAACCTGGTTATGCGAGATCACAAAGCCGAGGAAGGACGTCTTCTTAACGTGAAACTCACACTTTTCGACCTTCACGAACAATTGATTCTCCAGGAGTCGCTGGAGGACCCGCCTCACGTGCACCTGGTGCTCCTCAAACGATCGGGAGAAGATGAGGATGTCGTCAAGATAGACAAAGACGAAAGCGCCCAGAAAGTCCCGGAGGACGTCATTAATCAAGCGCTGGAAGACGGCCGGAGCGTTGGTCAGCCCAAACGGCATCACCAGGTACTCAAAGTGGCCGCTTGGGGTCCGGAAGCCCATCTTCCACTCATCTCCCTCCTTGATCCGCACGAGATGGTACGCGTTGCGGAGATCCAATTTAGTAAACCACAAGGCCCCCTGGAGAGAATCAAAAGCCGAGTCCATGAGAGGCAAGGTATACTTGTCCTTCACAATAAAGTCGTTTAGCCCCCTAAAGTCAATGCATGGTCGCAGGGAGCCATCCTTCTTTCCCACGAAGAAGAATCCCGCCCCCACCGCTGAAGAAGACGGGCGGATGATCCCAGAGCTGAGTGACTCCTTGATATACGTGTCAATCGCCTCCCGCTCCGGGGCAGACAGGCTGTACAAACGGCGCGACGGAAGCGGGGCACCAGCACAGAGATTAATAGCGCAGTCATAAGGGCGGTGGGGGGGAAGGGACAGCGCCCGCGATTTACTGAAGACCGCCCCCAGGTCGTGATACTCCACTGGTACCTTGGACAGATCCAGGGGAGGAGACACAGGTGGGGCCACAGACACAGACGGGGCACATGCCACAGACTGCAGGCACGCACTGAGGCAGAATGAACTTCATGAAGCGATGCTCCCTGTCTGCCAGTCGAATGAGGGATTGTGCAGTCGCAGCCAAGGGTAACCCAGGATGACTGGGGAAGTGGAGGAGGGCAGCACCAGAAAGCGCAGATCCTCCCGGTGGTTCCCAGAAACAATCACCGACACCGGGGTAGTCTGCTGAGAGATGGCCATTAATGGGGCTTTAGATAGGGCAATTAGCTTGAGCGGTGGCTGAAGAGTTTGACATGGGAGCCCTAACCGGGTTGCAAGGTCTCCTGATATAAAACTCTGCTCAGCCCCCGAGTCAATCAATGCGTGAGTGGAGTGTTCAGTATGTTTGTAAATGAGTCGGATGGGCACGAGGCAGCAGGTGAGGGGTTTTGACTGGGATGCATCCGTGAGTCCCCCTACTGTGACCCACGGACCTCCTCTTTTAACCGACTCGTACAATCAGCCAACTCATGTGAACAGCTATCACAATAATAGCACAGCCCTAACTCCCTACGGCGCTGTCTCTCGGCAGGCGGAATCTTAGTGCGCCCGATTACCATATCCTCCTGCCCCGGAAGTTCCTCTGAGGAGGGCAGGGCCAACTGAGATGACTGCGGGGAACGAACAAACTGCGCACTCGAGCAGCTGGAAGCTCACTGCTCGGCTGCTCGTTCCCTCAGCCTGTTATCTAAGCTAATGGTGAGTGATATTAGCTCATGTAATCGTTCTGGTTTATCCCGCGTAGCTAGCTCATCCCTTAGCCTGGGGCTTAGGCTACGGATAAATATGCTACACTATGAAGCATCCTCCCACTCGACCTCAGCGGCTACCACCCGGAAATCGATCGCATAGTCCGCAGCGGACCTACCGCCCTGCCGAAGGTTTAACAACCGGGTAGTAAGCATGGTGTCCCAATCGGTGTGGTCAAACACTTCATGAAATTCGGCCAGAAACTGTTGGCATGTTAAATTGGTGTAGCTGGGCTTAGCCATAACGGCATAGGCCCAGGCTAGTGCCCTACCTTCTAGCAGGTTAGTAATGTAGCCTATCTTACTGTGGTCCGTAGGGAAATCCCCCGGCACCCGTTGGAAAACCGTCTCGCATTGCAAGATAAACCCCCGGGCCTCCCCGAGCTTCCCACTGAAGCAAGCGGGCATGGGCACCGGTGTGAGACGGGTCAAGGGAGTCTGGCTAACCTGGCTAGGCGGGGAGCTAGCGGGGCCCGGTGGAGCTCTGGAAACCGGTGGGACCGCCGGCTGTCTTTCCAGGCGATCCAACCGGCTGTTAATTTGAGTTAACTGGGCCAGGATAACATTCTGTTGGTAAATCAGTTGCTCAACTCAAGCGTCTAGGGTGTTTAAACGGCGTGCTATCATGCTGTCCGCTGGGTCGCTCTGACGGAGCCGTACTGACATGATTTCTGGACCCAGGGGACAGAAGACAGACTCGAGTAGATACAATTATCCTTTTATTTACCCAGTGTGTTGTGTGTGAGTGCGTGTATGCTTGGTGGTGTGTGGAGTGCTGGTGTCGTGCTGGAGCTGAGCAGGTCTCTGTTCTGCCTGGCAACCCTAAGGAGACAAAGCAGAGGTGTTAGCGCGGCACTGGAGAGGAAAGGGCTAATAAAGACTGCCGCTTACTTTACAGGTGGCGATGCTGCGCTTCTGTTTGCCTTGTGGGCGACTGCCAGGGGAAGAGCGTCCAGCTCTGTGTCGAGAAGCGGGGGAGAGACTCTGATGCCGGGGAGGAGCTGCGCCGCCGGCAGGGAGAGAGGATCCGCCGCCTGGGGGGGTCCACCTGTGCACAGGGGAAAGGAACTCGACAAGGTGAGTGCTGAGATTGCTTACGTGCTTCGACGTGTTGCACTTGATCAGACGAGAAGCCAAGTTGTGGCAGATGACGAGAGACATGCCTCCATAGGTTTGACAGACGGCTCCGTGCTGAGTCGCTGGCAGGCCTGGCTCTTAAAGCCCGCTGATGACTGGCGACAGGTGTGCACGCAGCTGAAACTGATGATGGCCCTGCGGGCGCCATGACAGAATTACAACAATTCTGCAAAGATGAGTGGGCCAAAATTCCTCCACAGTGCTGTAAAAGACTTACTGCCAGTTATTGCAAACGCTTGATTGTAGCTGTTGCTACTAAGGGTGGCCCAACCAGTTATTAGGTTTAGGGGGCAATCACTTTTTCACACAGGGCTATGTAGGGTTGGATTTTTTTTCCCTTTAATAATAAACACCTTCATTTAAAAACTGCATTTTGTGTTTACTTGTGTTATCTTTGTCTAATATTTAAATTTGTTAGATGATCTGAAACATTTACTAAGTGTGACAAACATACAGAAAAATGAGAAATCAGGGAGGGGGCAAACATTTTTTCACACCACTGTAGATAAACAAGGATGCCAGTGAGTGTGAACAAAATTTATAGAAAACAGAGATCAAAAGTGGCCGGCTCGACAGTTAAGCTAACACCAGGCAGCCTGTCCGTCACCTCCTTCCCACCACAGTGAGCTATATCTTGGTTACAACGATCGACTAGCATGCTAATGCTAATGGCTCAATGTAGCATCACAGCAAAAACATAAACTGAGCCAGAATAGCACGAGATATATGAATGTGGATTAGTGAACCAGATGGAAACAGGGATGCCTATTAGGGTGACTGAAATCTAAACAAAATAACAACATAAAGTGCACTTCATGTAAGCTTCCTTATATCACTGTTAGCTCTTAACCTAACACATTTGGCTTCCATCAATCTATATGACAGATGGTTAGGCTATTCGATAATTGTCATAATCTGCCCTCCGGGCAGATGACAGTATGAAGGAAGGACTCATGGACGCAGGTAGGGTATGATGCAAAATGATAATTTATTAAACAAACTCAGAACTAGGGAACAAAATAACAACAGCATGGGGGCTGAACAGAAAACACAACTTGACACATAAACTTACATGGAGCGGGACTGAGCACGAGGAAACCACGGGAAGAAATGACTATGACATCAGACAGAGCACAGGTACAAACTGACATAAATAGGGTAACTGATGATCAACTTAACATCAGACAGCTGGGCAGACAATCAAGGGCAGCAGGTGAGGAAAATAGAATGGGTGGGGCTACACTGACACTCATAGACAGGGGATGCACAGAAGACATGACAATGAACATGCAGGACAACAATATTAAACAGTAAAAATAAACTGAGATCATAATATATAACCAAATACAAAAGACAACCAAAAGACACAGACAACGGGGATGATATGGCATGACATGACAGACAATGATCAGGGAACATGGGGGTACTTAATAATAATAATAATAATAATGATAATCATAACCAGATAATGATACTGTGAAAAAATCAAAGACTAACATGAACATAAAGCGTGGACACGGTCCCTGGTCATGCCCCAGTTGTGACAATAATAGAGCAACGGGCAGGTATCAAGGCTTGTGACATTTACTTTTTTAGTGATGCTTACTGTTTCTTGACGTACAGGAAAAAATCTGAAGAGTAAAATGGCTTCTTGGAGAGAAAAATGAGATACAGGCTGTGTGTGTGTGTGTGTGTGTGTGTGTGTGTGTGTGTGTGTGTTTAAAAAAATGAGTGTTTTGATATTTTTTGATAATCACGTCACTCAGACTTATTTCAGAAGGTTAAAACCTACAAAACTACAATTTTTCAGTCAATGACCACTTTAAAGTTGTATGGTAGAATAGTTTTGCACTAGTAAGTGAAGGCATAAATCAGAATTAATTTTTTTTTATCCAAAACGCAATCATTTGTTTCATTTGAATACTTTCTCTAGTAGATAAATTTTCTGCTGAGCTGTATACAAGATATGTTGTTTTCACATATTCTTTTGAAAGGTTAGAACAATGTTCTGATTTCCCCATCACACAGTGGTCAAGGAAGAAATCGCAGCCACATATTTTTTGATGCCAAAAAAATCAAACAGCATCTGCATAGTTTGAAAACTTGAGGGATAAGTGATGAAACTGTTTTACCTTTTTGTAGTTTCCATCGTTGAAGTAATAGTCCCTGGATGGCATCCCAAGGCCTGGCTGGTCGACCTAAAACCACACAGTGGTTAAAACACAACCAGAATAATAAATGTGCATGCTTCTGTGCCTATAATCTGTTAATAATGAGTGTGTATATATATGTGTTTTTAATAATGCAACAGTCAAAAACTAGTTTTAGGTCTCTCCTGTTAATTAGAAGAGGCCACAGCCAAGTTAGTGATAAAGAAGCAGAGTCAGTAGAGTCAAATGGGACCGTGAATTTTATGGCAGTCTCTTAAATGCTTGTAGAGCAACACTGGTATACCAGTAATGTGTTTATAAACACTAAAACACATTCATGAGGCACACTGTTGCACACTCACTGGTCAATTAAATGGGTTCACCTGTGCAACTGTTTGTTAGTGCAAGGATCTAATCAGCCAAAAACATGGCACTGATCCAGTGCATTTAAGCATGATCAGGATGAGCTGCTGAAGTTCAAACTGAGCACCATAATGTTAAAAAAAGTTGATGTGACTTTGAATATGGTATGGTTGTTGGGCTGGTCTGTGTATTTCAGAAACTGCTGATCTACTGGGATTTTCACATGCAGCTATCTCTAGAATGATCAGAAAAATAGAAAAGTGAGCAGCAGTTGTCTTGGTCAAGAGGAGAATGTCCAGACTGGCTCAAACTGACAGAAAGCCAACAGTAACTCAAACTAGAAAAGCACTCGGAGAGCGCAGACCTCCGCCAAGCGGCACAGTTCCCCCCATAGAGTGTTTGTGTGTACGTTTTCAGATTCCCTGAGCATGAAAAGATATGAGTAGCAATTGGATTCACAATGATTATTTGTTTATTTGACATGGACAGTGCAATAAACAGACAATTAATGAATGACAATCAATGTGATAGTGATAGGATTAGTGGTTCAGTAGTGTAAAATGGGGCTATAAGGGACGGCGGGTTAATAAGGGACACTTTTGTGGGAAATGTTTTAAATGTAATTCTGCTTTTTTTATTTTGAGCAGGACGCTGAGTTGTGTTGTTATTGTCAAATATCCATGAATCCTTCATCAAATCTAGGCGGAAGCAAAATTAAAAAAGCAGAATTACATTTAGAAAAGTGTCCCATATTACCCCGCCGTCCCTTATAGCCCCGTTTTACGGTAGTAAAAGCATTGCCTCCTTGGCGGAGGTAATAAACTGAAGTGTTGGTGTGTCCATCTCCTCCACTGACGGATGCAGATTGGTTAGACAGGTTGCCGTGGGTTTTATATTATATTGGGGTTGCGGTCCGTGGCAAAACAGAATTTAGAGTCTTCCCCGGCAGAGAGGTCGTTTTTACGCAGCGCCTATAGCTGGGCGGGGAATTTGTGGCAAATAATGGGGCGGCGGACAGGTGTCCGTGTCAGGTTTTGCAGCGTGGCGCAAAAGCAGGTATGCTGGCGGGCCCAGGCCAGCAGTGTTTTCCGCGTGCTTTTGTGCCTAAAACATTGAAGAACGCGGAGTTTGTGTTGGTCAGACACGACAACCAGCGCAATGTGCGCAGCGCCTATGGCTGGCACAGGCACGCTGGGGGTCCGAGGCCAGCAGTGTTTTCTGCATGCTTTTGTGGCTAAAACGTTGACGAAGGCGGAGTTTGTGTTGGTCAGACACGATGCCCAGCGGCCTCCATTGCGCCTGCGCACATGTTGAAAATGGCCCTATGTCACAGTGTTGAAAAATGCTTTAAAAAAATTCCTGTATCCAGACGGTGAACCGGATCACCCCCAAAATTTAATCAGTTCTTCCTTGTACCATTTCCAACAACGCCTGAAAGTTTCATGCAAATCCGTCCAAGACTTTTTGAGTTATCTTGCTAACCAACAGACAAACAGACAGACAGACAAACAGACAAACAAACACACAAACCCTGGCAAAAACATAACCTCCTCCTGGCCTTTTCGGCCTGGCGGAGGTAATAACCACTCATTATTACCGAGGTACACAGAAGAGCATCTCTGAAGGTACAACACTCAGATCTTTGAAGCACATGGGCTACAGCAACAGAAGACCTTTAATTCCACTCCTGTGTCATGAACCTGGGTTTGGAAGCCAAACCCAGTTTTGACTTATTATTTTGTTTTGCCCTAATTTCCACCTGGTGCTTCAGGGAGCTTGGGTCTCCGCTCCCTGACAGCTTGGGCATGCCCCCTACTCCTGTCAAGTGCCATCAGCTGTACTATCACAGGTGTTCACACACATACTCACATTCACACACACACACACACACACACACACACACATACACACACGCACATGCTCCATTCATTCCCATTCGTACATTCATGCACGCTCTCTCACACACCAGGTCCAATTAAGTTCAACCCACACTTTCTCGCACCGGCAATCTCTTTCCTCGTTAGCTTCAGGAGTATTTGTTCGCTGCTGTTGTGGAAAGAGATTGTTGGAGCATTCGCCTCCATATGTGGCAGCTAGCTCTCCACGTATGAGTTATCAATACCTTCTTTGTATTCAGCCCAGCACTTTAAGTTCGGTTAACCCCTTGGTGTTACAGCTGGCCCAGCTTCTCTCTCCATCCTCCAGACTGCACGGCTCGCTATGGGATCACTCGAGCCCCGTAAGTCTCTTTATCGCCTTTCCCTTTGTGCTGCAGCACTAGGCTCCTTTTTGACCGGGCTGTAGAGCATCCGGCAGATGCCCTATATGTCTGGTGGCCTTATTTTCATCATTTGCACATCCCTGTATTTTGTGGTCAACTGCAATTGTTACTTTGTTGTTATGTTTAATAAAATGGCACTTTCTACTTCCGCAATTGGGTTTTTCATTCCCTCCCTCGCGCGCCACACAATGGCGCATGGGGGTTTGTGACATCCTGTGAGCTAGGAACAGAAAAGTGAGGCTACAATTCACACAGATTCATAAAAACTGTACAACAGAAGATTGGTAAATGTTGCCTGGTCTGAGTCTCAAATTCTGCTGTAATATTCAGATAGTAGGGTCAGCATATGGCAAAAAACACATAGGGCTGTCTACACATCCAGGTACTTACACGGGAACGCGCTCACCGTGAGAGCATGGAGGTAAGAAAACCCGGCAGTTTACCATTGAAACAATGCGGCATATCAATATTACGATGAGCTTTCACCGCAAGATCGGATCAAATATGATCAAAAACTTTAAAGTTGTGATCTCAAAAACTGTCCCTACCATCTACCGACGGTTTCCCTACCATAGAAATAGGGCTGTCTACCCTTACATTACAGATCTCATGAAAGTGTCCTAACGGCAAAGCAAGGTAACAAGAAATGACAATTTCAATGCATTTCTATGGTAATGATAGCTAAATTTAAACAAAGAAAATTCCGAAATGGCGTGCAACTGGCTCATGTAGTCATCACCACCTTATGAAAGATGGTGATAGCAATCAGAAATACAAGTTTTTTAGATTCACATCGGCTAGCAGGACTTACCCAAGGAGGATTTTGTGGGCTGCCTTTTCATGTGAGTTGGCTGAGGGATGATATGACCCACGTCTCCGTCTGGCCACAACTAGCGCTTGCTCCTGCTGCAGGTATGTCTGTTTACCAAACTATGACTCTCATTTAGTCTTTGACACAACTTGACTTTGACACATTTATCATTAAAAGTAACTTGCCTACACTTAAAGTTAATGCAAACATGCGAAAAACACCCGAATTTGCATCAGAGGGAGTTAATACCTACAGTAGAATAGCATTAGCATAGAAACATGTTGGCTCGGTGGGAATATTAATTCCAATTTGAGCTGCTAATCAGCCTCAGATTAAACATATCAACACTGCAATTAAACTAGTTTAAAAATAAGACTGACACTCACCTGCTGACAAATGAACCAAAGCTCTGCAGAGCTGAAACAAAGTGTCGGGATTAACAAGGGCGAACAAGTGTAAATAAACAGGTTGTTTTTCCTGTGAGCTCCAGTGGATAAATTTTGCAAACCTAAACATGACGGCTTTTTGGGGATTTCCACAGAAGGTACAATTTATTTTCTATTATTAGAGTGTTCCACCAATGCACAGCCAAGCTGGCACATCTATTTGTAGTTACAAATATCAATAAATATTGTTTCTGTCCACTTTGTTGGATAATTTTTCCACATACTGGCTGCTAGATGGTGGGACACTTTTTGAGATCACAAATTTAAAGTTTTTGATATCTGATCCGATCTTGCGGTGAAAGCTCGTCATAATATTGATATGCTGTGTTGTTTCAGTGGTAAACTGGCAGTTTTACTTACCTCGGTGCTCTCACGGTGAGCGTGCTCCCGTGTAATTACCTGGATGTGTAGACAGCCCTATGCATTGAAAATGTTATTTGTTGTTACCTCGCCATGCCGTTGGGGCGCATTCATGAGATCGGTGACGTAAGCATAGACAGCCATATTGTAAGTGTTGTTGCATAAATGATTTATGTTCATAATATAAAAAATGATAAAAAAAATATCTAATTTAATGCAATATAAAGTTCATATGATATTAAGGATAAAGTTTATGACATTTCTTTACAGTAAATCCACTTTGTAATTGTTCGGGAAAAAGATGCTGTTATCTCGCGAGAACACAAGTCTGTGAACTAAGGAGAAAAGCGGTGATCTCTCATGGACTGCAGGCTAGCAGATACTTCTGTTAAGAGACCACGAGGCTCTGTTACACAGTATTTGATACTAAGCAACTCCAAGGACTGTTGTAACCTAAGGAGACTAACACAAGGGACTCTAATGGACTTAGAAACCTCCTTTAATAGCAAGCGGCCAATGAGGTATTTCTTTAGGTACGTAGTTATTTAGCATGCTAACTTAGCACCGTTTATATTATTCACATGCTAAGTGCACTGTAAGTTTTCTGAAGTGCTTTGTGTTTTAATTTGAATGTACAGTTCTCACTGCGTGTCAGCTTCATGGTATGATGGCTTTGTGAAGTTATGGCATCAAGAAACAACCATAAACAAGGCAAAGCTGCATTGAGAAGCAATAAACACCCATTTCAAGGAATCGCTCTGTGTCTGTGTTATTGTAAAAGGAGCTACAGTGAGAACTCGCCTCCTCAACATGGGTGAGAGAGAAGACAATCTGACAGCAGGTAACGAGGTGACTGAAGATCAGCATCGGAGTTGGATGGGATGCGATTCTCAGCAAGCGAGCAATTCTCAGCATAACACCGACGACATGGCTGCAGTAGCGATTAGACCGTATTGAAGAAGCAATTCTCCAGATCAAAGCCAGGGGAGCCCTACTGCAACCCTCAAGTTAAGGTGGTTCAGTTTGGATGTTGCGAATGTGGACTGAGGTCTATTAACTCTGCATATTGTGCCAAGCCTACATGTTTGGAGATACATTTAATATGCTGGTGTTCGTATTTGCTATAAGGTTGATGTACAGTTTAAAATTCATTCATTCATTCATCTTCTTCCGCTTAATCCTTTTCGGGTCGCGGGAGGGCTGGAGCCTATCCCAGCATCTTTGGGCGAGAGGCAGGGTACACCCTGGACAGATCGCCAGTCCATCGCAGGGCCAACACAGAGAGTTTAAAGTTGAAATCTATAAATAAGTGAATAAGTGTAATAAGGTTAAAGAGAATATTTCAACTTGATATTAAGATTTGTAAATATTGTTTCCTTTTGCATTTATGATAACCAACCAAGTTTAAAGGGCAGAGAAGTGCAAAGGGTGAATACACTAAATTTAAAATATTTCCCTTCAATAACGATAAGCAATTTAATGCATTTCTGAGGACAATGCCCTACAGTTATTGACATTCTGGTAAATATTTGTGTTTTTATAAGCAAAATCAAACTTAAAGGGCAAATTGAGTGACGCTTAAAGGGTACTATGGTGATGTGAAATTTTGTTTATGTGAAGTATGATTTCCTAAGTACATTTTCTCAACACATAAGTCTCTGCTTATACATTTTACCTAAGAGATTCCCCTTACACACAGTCATAACAGATCCAAGTTTCACACACCTATTCAAGTTATCCCAAGATGTCCAACACAAGCAGAATCATCTGCTGAGTTTAGTGCTACACAAGCTGAACTCACAGAAGAAGCAGAAGGGCTACGGAGAAATGGAAGATGCCGAACCCTAACAGAGAAGGAAAAGGAACTTCAAGAGGAAAGACTCAAAGGCTTACAGCATCGGTACAAAATCATCTATGAGAAGTGGAAGTACCACGCTAGAATAGCCAAGGAAATATTAAGTGTTGAGGCTTCTGAAGAACTAAATAAGCTCATTGAGAACATCAAGGCAATATGTTCCAATATAAAAAGCATTTATGAAGAGTTACATTATGTGCGGACTCCTGAACCAGACTTGCAGTGCAGGATTGATGCATGTTGCATATATGTTGCTCTCAGGATTTACTATCCAAAAGGCAGAGAGACAACTTAAAGGGTGTAAAGTACACCAAGAAAAGGAACCTTGGCTAGACGTTGGCTCAGTCTTGGATTCAACAGGTTCTTTGTCAAGGCCACAGTCACACCAGTCAAGACGTAGTTCTGCCCACTCAAGCATCCACTCAGTCAAAAGAATGGTGGCAACAGCTGAAGCCACTGCATCTCAGGAAGTTTTGGCAGTGATGGAAGAACAAGAAAGGGAATCAGCATTAGATTAGAGGCTGAAAGTAAACAATGACTGGCACAATTTGAATCTGAGAACCTAGCATTAAAAGCTGAAAGTAAACAACTGGCACAATTTGAAGCTGAGAACCTGGCTAGACAACAAGCAATGCAAGACAAATGTCGAAAACTTGAACGTCTAGAAGAAGTAAAGAAATTGAATGCTACAAGAGCCTAAGTAAAGATTTATGATGAAGCTGAAAAGAATTTTGAAGCAGTCGACTTACTGCAAGAAGCTGAACTGGCTAGAGAAGTTCCTCTTTCCCCAAGCCCATCATTCATTCCACTTTCTCAGCCAGTCATGACCCAAACTATTCATGTTGCAAGTTCCCCATTCATTCTACATTCACAACAAGCATCCATTCCACTTTCTCAGCCAGTCACAACTCAAGCTCTTTATACAACAAGTCCCCCACTCATTCCTTACACTCAACCAGCAACAACTCAAGTCCTTCATGCTTCAAGTCCCTCATTTATTTCTAAAGCTCAATTGACATCAATGCCCCAACTACAACACAGCCCTGACTTGGTCAATGTGCTAGCAGAAGCTATTAGTGCCAATTGTCTTCCAACACCAGAACCTGCACTATTCGCTGGAGATCCTTTAAAATTCAAAGACTGGCAACAGTCATTTGAGACATTAACAGAAAGGAAAAACATTCCGAAGAATGAAAGACTCTATTACCCAAGAAAGTACTTAAGCGGTGCTGCAAAGAAGGCTGTTGAAGGAGTCCTCTTACTAGGCACTGATGCAGCATATGACTCAGCCTTGTAGTTACTGTATTAGAAAAACATTTCAGAGACCCATTCATTATTGGGAAGTCCTTCAGAGACAAGTTGCATGGATGGCCAAGAATAAGTTCAAAATATGGCTGCAAACTGAGAGAATTTGCAGACTTTCGCAAGAGTTGTAAACCTGCAATGCACCATATTAAGACACTAGAAGGTTTTAATGACTACTTAGAGAGCCAAAACATTCTTGGTATCCAGGTGGAACTGCAAAATGATGGAAGTCAGACAACTAAATGCTAGGTATCCACTATTTAAGGAGTTTGAAGACTTCATATCAAAGAAAGCAGATCTCCCTCCCAGTATCCTCTATACAAGCACTTGAGAGTGTGGAAGGTGAGAAACCAAGGCATCTATGAAACCAAGTCATTCAAGCAAAGATACTGTTGACAAATACAAGCCAGAGCACCATCCCATCATGCACCTTCTGCAAAAGAACTGGGCACATCCTCGACAAGTGTGGAAGGTTTGGTGAAAGAACAGTTCAAGACTGTGTCAAGTTTGTGCAGGCAGAGAAACTCTGCTTTGGATTTTTAAGGTCTGGTCATCATTCCAGAAGGTGTGACAACAGAAGCACATGTGAAAGGTGTCAGAAGAGACACCCAACATGTTTGCATGATGACAAGTTGAAGGATCGTCAAAGGTCAACACCTCCAAAGGAAGATAACAGTCTCCAAGACAAGGCAGACACCCACGATAGGGCTGTAACAACAACTACTAACAGGGTTTTACAAGAAGAACCAGATCTTAGCTGGTGGAGAAAATCGCCCTTATGCATAGCAAACTGATCTTGGCTGGAGCATCGTCGGCTGCTCAAATCCAGCAAGTGACCACATTGATGCAATAGGAACCAGTCACAGAGTCATAGTGAAAAAAGTAATACCTATTACATGGTCATCAGCTGAACTGAGAAAGGAAGTACACTTTTTTTGTAGAACCCAAGTTAAAGAAGTAAACCCAACAGATGTAATAAAGGCCTAAGAATTTGATTTCTCAGAATGCACTGCAGAAAATTATCCAGTTTCTCAAGATCTCCTCTTTTTGTGCAAAGTGAAGGGAGGTATAAGGCAAAAGGAAGATGGTCATTCTGAACTCCCACTTCCATTCAAGACAGACATTCCTAACCTCCCAGACAACAATGTGCAGTTCATAGGCTTCCCTCTTTAGAGTGCCGATTGAAGAGAAACGAGCAATACTACAAGGATTATGTCCACTTCATGAGTGATATTATAGCCTGAGGGGATGCAGAAGAAGTTCCACAGTCTGAACTGGATAACCAACCAGCCTGGTACATCCCACACCACAGGGTCTACCACTCTCACAAATCTGTGAAAATCTGTGTGGTTTTCGACTGTTCAGCACGCTTCCAAGAAATCTCTCTCAATGATAATTTTTTGACTGGACCAGACCTAACTAATGCATTAGTTGGAGTGCTGTGTCGATTTAGAAAAGGTCTAACAGCCATCATGTGTGACATTGAAAGAATGTTTCACCAATTTCATGTTACGAAGGAATATCAAGATTACCTAAGGTTCCTCTGGTGGGACAAAGGTGATTTGGACTCCAAGCCCTCCATCTACAGGATGAAGATGCACCTGTTTGGAGTAGCTTCATCTCCAGACTGCTCCAACTTTGCTGTTAAGCATCTGGAATTGCAGGGTCATGGAAAGTTCAGTGAAGAATCCATTACATTTATCTAGAGAAGCTTCTACATTATCGATGTCTTAGTTAGTGTAAGGTCACCTGCTGAAGCTATACACCTGGTGGAAGAGTCAAGAGCCTTATGCAGAACAGGAAACCTTCGGCTGCATAAATTTGTCTCCAACAGCAAAGTGACGTAATGCACGGCTCAGGAGACACACACGCAGGCTCAGAGTAGCTCATATAGCTTTATTAACAACAAGGGTGTATGAATGTGTGTCTGCGAGATGTAAATGTGTTGGTGGTGGCGTCTGCTTCGGGCACAGAGGCAGGAGACCCGACAGCCGGACAACCCTATGGGAAAAGCACAGGGAGAAGGGTGACGGGCACACACCAACACAGGAGATGTAAAAGTTGGAGAGGAGCTTACTTGGAATGAGCAGGTGGCTGGCACAGCAAGGACGAGGTCCGGTAGACAGCAACCTGGAGAGCCCGGTGCGGCAGCGAGGGAATGGAGACGGAGAGGAATGGTCCGCCGCCGGGAAATCCACCTGTGCACAGGGGAGCAGACTTGGAAAGAGGAAAAGGTAAGGGCTTCTTACCGCGATGCTTGCTGAGGTGTAGGAGGTAACTCACAGCAATCCGACGAGTGAAGTCTGACGGCTTCAGGCCGAAGCCCAGGGCGAGGCGGCTTAAATCCCTTGCCGCTGATGATGTGCAGGTGTGCGTGCAGCTGGCGCCGCTGATGAGCGGCGCGGCGTGACAGTACTCCCCCCTCTAGCAGCGCCTCCTGGCGATGGTTTCTCCGGGTGCGCTCGGTGGAACTCAGTAATGAGGGATGGGTCCAACACAAATGACGAGGGTACCCACTGCCGATGTTCAGGCCCATAGCCCTCCCAGTCCACCAAGTACTGCAACCCACGACCCCGGTGCCGAGAGTCCAGGATGGAGGAGACAGGCCAGGCCGGATGGCCATCAATCATCCGGGGCGCGGGTTGCGCAGCAGGAGGAGGGCAAAGGGGGTCGGAGACTGCCAGCTTCACCTTGGATACGTGGAAGGTGGGATGGATGCGGAGGGAGGGGGGAATAGCTACACGCACAGCCACCGGGTTGATAATCCTGGTGATGGGGTATGGGCCCATAAAACGCTGTGCCAGCTTCCTCCTCTCGCCCTTTAAAATCACGTCCTGGGTCGACACATAGACACGCTGACCAACTCGGTACACTGGGGCAGGTCTTCTGTGCCGGTCCGCCACGGTTCTGTTGCGCTCCGCTGTGCGTAAAAGCGCATTGCGCGCTGACGCCCAGATGGAGCGGAACTGCCTGAGATGCGCCCGAACTGACGGGACAGTTACCTCACTCTCCTGCGCCGGGAACAGCGGGGAGTCGTAGCCCAGGGACGCCTTAAAGGGGGACATCCCTGTAGCAGAAGAGCGAGCGGTGTTGTGGGCGTATTCAACCCAGGCAAGGTGGTTACTCCAGGATGTAGGTTTGGACGCCGTGACGCAGCGGAGCGCAGCCTCCAGCTCCTGGTTGGTCCGCTCGCACTGCCCGTTGGTTTGGGGGTGATGGCCGGAGGAGAGGCTCACCTTGGCTCCCAGGGCGTTGCAGAATGACCTCCAAACCTCTGAGGAAAATTGGGGCCCCCGGTCCGAGACCACGTCCACCGGAATCCCGTGCAGCCTGACCACGTGCTGGACTAGGAGGTCCGCCGTCTCCAGGGCGGTTGGAAGACCTCGTAGGGGGATGAAGTGTGCCGCCTTGGAGAAGCGATCCACGATGGTCAGGACGGTGTCGAAGGTGTTTGAGACTGGGAGTCCGGTGACGAAATCCAGGGCGATATGTGACCAGGGCCTGCCAGGGACGGGCAGAGGCTGGAGCAGACCCGCTGGAGGGGCATTACCTGATTTGCTGGTGGCACACACTGGGCAGGCCCGGGCGTAGCGGGCAGCGTCCCTCCGTAGGCCCGGCCACCAGAAGGACCGTTGGAGGAGGTCGATCATCCGGGAGGAACCAGGGTGGCAGGTGAGCTTGGACGTGTGCAACCAGTGGATGACCTCCCCCCGAACCATGGATGGCACGAACAGCCTCCCCTCCGGTCCGCCGCCAGGGTCAGGTTCCACTTCCTGCGCCTTCCGGATCTTGCTTTCTATGTCCCAGGTGACGGCTCCCACGACACACGACCTGGGTAGGATGGTGTGGACCGTGTCCTCCGACTCCTCGGGGCAAATTGCCTAGAGAGGGCGTCGGGCAGGCCGTTCTTGGAGCCAGGCCTGAAGGTGATGTTGAATCGGAACCTGGCAAAGAACAAGGACCAGCGCGCCTGGCGGGCGTTCAGACGCTTGGCAGATCTCAGGTACTCCAAGTTCTTGTGGTCCGTCAGGACCACGAACGGCAGGTCCGCCCCCTCTAGCCAGTGACGCCACTCCTGCAGCGCGAGCTTGATGGCGAGGAGCTCTCTGTCCCCCACGTCGTAATTCCGTTCCGCCGGGGACAAGCGCCGAGAGAAGAAGGCGCAGGGCCGTTTGACTCCATCATCTGGCGACCGCTGGGATAGAACCGCCCCCACTCCTGTGTCCGAAGCGTCCACTTCCACGATGCACTGCAGCGCAGGGTTGACTTGGCTAAGGACCCGGGAGGAGGAGAACTCCGCCTTCAGCGCCTGAAAAGCAGCCGCGGCCTCTTCGGTCCACCGGAACGGGACCTTAGGGGACGTGAGGCGGGTCAACGGGCCGACGATGGTGCCAAAATTAGAGACGAAGCGGCGGTAGAAATTTGCAAACCCGATGAATTGCTGCACCTGTTTTCTCGATGCAGGTGTGGGCCATTCCACCACCGCCTTCACCTTCACTGGGTCCGGAAGCACCTGGTCGTGGGAGATGATGAACCCGAGGAAGGATGTTGTCTTAGCGTAGAATTTGCATTTTTCGGCCTTCACATACAACCGGTTCTCCAGCAGTCTTTTGAGGACCCGCCTCACATGGACCCGGTGCTCGTCCCTGGATTTGGAGAAGATGAGGATGTCATCCAGGTAGACGAACACAAAAAGGCCAATGAAGTCCCGGAGGACGTCATTAATTAGGCGCTGAAAGACGGCTGGAGCGTTGGTCAACCCGAACGGCATCACCAGGTACTCGAAGTGGCCGTTCGGGGTACGGAAGGCTGTCTTCCACTCATCTCCCTCCCGGATCCGGACGAGGTGGTATGCGCTGCGTAGATCCAGCTTGGTGAACCAAGTCGCCCCCTGGAGGGAGTGGAAGGCGGTGTCCATGAGGGGCAGGGTGTAGCGATCCTTCTCTGTAATGTCGCTTAGGGTGCGATAGTCGATGCAAGGACGGAGGGAACCGTCCTTCTTGCCCACGAAGAAGAATCCTGCCCCCAATGGTGATGACGAGGGACGGATAATCCCAGCACTCAGCGACTCCTTGAGATAGGCGTTCATGGTCTCCTTCTCCGGCGCCGACAGGCTGTAGAGTCGCCCAGAGGGTAAGAGTGCCCCCTGGCGGATGTTTATAGCACAGTCGTAGGGTCTGTGTGGAGGAAGAGACATCGCCTTGGACTTGCTGAATACCATACCCAAGTCGTGAAATTCCGATGGCACCAGGGATAGGTCCGGGGGCGCAGCGTCCGTAGGTGTTGGGGAAGAGGACGGAGAGCAGGCAGCGGACTGTAAACAGGTGCTCATACAAAATGTGCTCCATGCCGACACCCTGGCGGACTTCCAATCCAAGACGGGGTTGTGGAGGCATAGCCAGGGGTACCCCAGGATGACGGGCGACACAGAGTTGGGAAGGACGTAGAAAGTTATCTCCTCCCGGTGGTTCCCAGAGATAATAACAGGAACGGGCACGGTCTGATGTGTTACTCTCCCCAGGGAGGCACGGGAGAGGCTGACCAGGGAGAGAGGAGTTTTTAGTGCCTGGCAGCAGATGCCCAATCGGGTTGCCAGGCTTTGTGAAATAAAACTGCCCTCCGAGCCCGAATCCACCAGTGCGTGAGTGAGATGCCCAGTGGAGTTGTGACAAAATCGGACGGGCAGCTTCAATTGGGTGAGGGGACTTAACCGATTGATGTCCGCGAGGCCCCCTACAGTGACTCGCGGACCCCGCCATTTGGCTTCTGTGGACAAAGCTCCACCGTGTGTTGACTGTCCCCGCAATACATGCAGAGATTCAACTCACGGCGGCGTTGTCTCTTCGCAGGGGAAAGCTTTGTCCAGCCCGTCACCATCGGCTCCGACTCCTCGGGGCGCGATGGTGGCGGCGTCGCCAGGGGGCGAGCTTGGAACTGGCGCGACGAGGCTCCACGAGGGCGAGAAGAAGACGACTTCCGCCCCGAGGAGCGCTCGCGCAGCCTGTTATCCAAACTGATAGCTAGAGACGTTAGCTCCGCTAGAGTCTCCGGGATGTCCCGCCCAGCCAGTTCATTCTTCAGATCATCGTTGAGACTGCGGAGGAAAAGGCCGCAGAATGAGCGTTCATCCCAGCCCAATTCCTCCGCCGCTACCCGGAAGTCGATCGCATAGTCCGCTGCCGACTGGCTTCCCTGCTGGAGGCTGAGAAGCCGATCGACCTGGACTGTCTCGGTACGAGAATGATCAAAGACCTCCAGGAATCGTCTCACGAATTGGTCATAAGTGAGGGTGGCATAACTGGGCCTCGCCATTACGGCGTAAGTCCAGGTTAGTGCTCGCCCCTCTAGGAGATTCCCAATATAACCAATTTGGCTATGATCTGAAGGAAAGTCTCCAGGCACACGGTGAAACACGGACTCACACTGCATTATGAAGCCCCGCGCTCCGCCGAGCTTACCGCTAAAGCGGGCGGGGGTCGGAATGGGCGTGAGCCGAGTCGGTGCTCCCGGAGCCTGCTGGACGGCCGCTGGAGCAGCAGGAGCCGCGCCACCCTGACGAGCCGGGGGGAACGGCTGTTGGGGGTCCAAGCGGTCCAATCGGTTAGTTATGCTGATCAACTGGTTTAGAATCACCTGTTGCTGGTAAGCTATTTGGTCCACTCGAGCCTCGAGAGTGGTAAGTCGGCGTGCGAGCCCACCGTCTGCCGAGCCGCTCTGCTGAAGCCGTACTGACATAATGCACGGCTCAGGAGACACACACGCAGGCTCAGAGTAGCTCAAATAGCTTTATTAACAACAAGGGTGTATGAATGTGTGTCTGCGAGATGTAAATGTGTTGGTGGTGGCGTCTGCTTCGGGCACAGAGGCAGGAGACCCGACAGCCGGACAACCCTATGGGAAAAGCACAGGGAGAAGGGTGACGGGCACACACCAACACAGGAGATGTAAAAGTTGGAGAGGAGCTTACTTGGAATGAGCAGGTGGCTGGCACAGCAAGGACGAGGTCCGGTAGACAGCAACCTGCAGAGCCCGGTGCAGCAGCGAGGGAATGGAGACGGAGAGGAATGGTCCGCCGCCGGGAAATCCACCTGTGCACAGGGGAGCAGACTTGGAAAGAGGAAAAGGTAAGGGCTTCTTACCGCGATGCTTGCTGAGGTGTAGGAGGTAACTCACAGCAATCCGACGAGTGAAGTCTGACGGCTTCAGGCCGAAGCCCAGGGCGAGGTGGCTTAAATCCCTCGCCGCTGATGATGTGCAGGTGTGTGTGCAGCTGGCGCCGCTGATGAGCGGCGCGGCGTGACACAAAGAAGTGGTTGCTGCAATACCACCTGAAGAATGTGCCCAAGCCAAAGATCTAGACATGGTGCTGGGAGAACTTCATACAGAACGAACACTTGGAGTTCAGTGGTGTGTCAAAGCGGATGAATTCCAATTCAGGGTCATAGTCAAAGAAAATCCACTGACAAGGAGAGGAGTTCTCTCAACCGTTGCTTCTGTTTACAATCCATTAGGGTTTGTTGCTCCCTTTGTGCTGATGGGCAAACAGATTTTTCAGGCTTTATGCAGAGAAAGGGTCAGTTAGGATGAAGATCTCCCTGAACACATTTTGCCACAATGGGAGTCGTGGCTTAGAGATCTGGCACAGTTGATGACTCTGAAGATTCCACGAAGTTATATTCCATCAAACTTTGGCAAGGCCATGCTATATGAGCGCCACACCTTTTCAGATGCAAGTTTATGCAGATATAGTGCATGCATATATCTCCGGGCAGTGAATGAAACAGGACAGATCGCTTGCTCATTTGTTATTGGAAAGGCAAGAGTTGTTAAATTAACAACTATCCCAAGGCTGGAGTCGTCATCAGCAGTGACTTCAGTCCACATCAGTAATGTGATCAAAGGGGAACTTGAGATTGAAAATCTGCAGGATCATTATTGGACGGACTGAAAGGTGGCTCTTGGTTATGTAAACAATGATGCCAAGAGGTTTCACACATTTGTAGCAAATCGCATTCAGCGTATAAGATCGAGTACAAACCTTGAACAGTGGCGACATGTCAGTTCAGAGAATAACCCAGCTGATTGCGCCTCAAGAGGGCTAAGTGCTACTTAGCTAACAGACTCCAACTGGCTTAAAGGACCTGATTTTCTTTGGCAACAAAATCTTTAACTTGAAGAAAAAATGGTGGGAGAAGTAGAAGCGACTGACCTTGAGCTTCACAAAACTCGTCCTTACAGCTCAGACAAAGGAAGTGTCCACAATGGTGAACCATCTCACTAAATTTTCTGACTGGTCCAGAGCAGTCAGAGCTATTCATAGACTGAAAAGGTTTGTCAGAGAATTCAGGGGCCTTTAGCCAAGAATAAACCAAACAACCAATCTTGAAGAAAGAACAGAAGCAGGCATCTTCATCATTAAGTTGGTGCAAGAGGAAGCCTTTGGTGAAGATATTCAGAAAATCAAACTCCAGAAAGAAAACACCTTGAACAAGCAGAACAAGTTACATCAGTTGAACGCCTTCTTGGACAAGAACAAAATCCTCAGAGTGGGAGGAAGGCTTTTTCAGTCAGCCTTACACTATGACAAAAAACATCCTGCGATTCTTCCCAAAAAATCTTATGTCTCTGCCTTGCTTCTCAAACACCACCATGAACACATACACCACCAAAGAAGAGGCATGACCATAAATGAGCTGCGTGCAAATGGGTTATGGATCTTAGGGTGCGGACATGTAGTCTCCTCACACATCTACAAGTGTGTAAAATGTAGGAGGTATAGGAGAACTACCGAGGTTCAGCAAATGGCAGACTTGCCTGAAGTGAGAACGGAGACATACCCTCCCTTTACTTACTGCACTGTTTTGGCCCCTTCATTGTAAAGCAAGGAAGGAAAGAACTGAAACGATATGGATTATTGTTCGATATTGATTATTGTTCAAATGCTTATGTTACAGAGCAGTGCAGATTTTGTTGGTTCCAAGGTTGTCATAGCCAGGAGCGGCACTGGGGTTAAGCTCCCAGTGCTCATAAAATGCTCTTTATGGCGTGCGTCTCAAAAAGCCTCTGACAACTAAGTCCAACTCCTAGCCTGCCCGTGTGGTTTAGTCTCTAAGCCCGGCGGAACTGCTTTTACTAATAGGAGAAGGGGCGAGGGCGGATCTCTGGCGCCTTAAAACCAGATGCTTCGGGTAGATGGTGGCTCGTCAACCTGGGAAGGTAGCCCATCTAGGGGAAGGTAAACCCTGATTTCAAACCTCTGCTGCCTTGCGGCATACCCGATCACGGGAAAGGCTTCGGGAGTCAACCCTGAGGAAAAATCTGGAGTCGGAGCCCCTAAGGCAGTTCTATGTTGTGCTCAACATCGTTCTGGCAGCTCCTGCAACGGCGCTGGTGCCAAAATGTAGCAGCCCTGCTGTTCCTTTGGATTCATCAGTGACGTGGAGAGGGGGGACATGCTGCATGGGCAACATCTTGTCCTCCATATCTTCCTGCCCAGGCTTGAATCCTACCAACGCCCAACGCTGGAAGGTAGAACACCGGATCACTGGAGAGGACACTCCAGCTTCGCCTTTAGCGAAGACAAAACACGGGGAATGACAGTTACCGGTTATAAGCCACTGCTCAATTGGCGTAGAGCGTGGCGCCAGGGGTTGTTCCCGACGGTGGGAGGGATCATCAGATCTCACTGGACAGCTACCGCCCGCCTCAAGCTGGGCAGCCCCCAGCCAATAAGGTGTTGTCCCGCCACAGCTTGCTTTCCTCATTGGGTGCATGGGGATAAGGAGAAATCCAAACAGCAGGCTGAGAACCTTCGCACCAGGCAAGACAATAAAACAAAAGAGACCAACTCTAAAACTGGGAACTTGGAACGTCCGCACTATGATGACAGGACTCGCTGCTAACCTAAAGGACATCAACGACACCAGGAAGACTGCCATCGTCAATAATGAGCTGAAGAGACTGGGAGTGGATATCGCCACTCTCCAGGAAACACGGTTAGCTGATGCAGGCACACTGAGAGAGAAGGACTACACGTTCTACTGGCAGGGAAAGGGCAGTGACGAACACAGGGAACACGGAGTGGGCTTCGCAGTGAAGAACACTTTGCTGAAGATGGTGGAACCGGGCAGCACTGGCTCTGCACGACTCCTCACCCTCCGCCTGAACACCACTCAAGGCCCAGTCACCCTCGTCAGTGTGTATGCCCCAACACAGACAGCCACACCAGAGGCAAAAGACGAGTTCTACGAGAATCTCGCAACAACTGTCAGGATCATCCCCAACTCTGAACAACTCATTCTCCTTGGAGACTTCAATGCCAGAGTGGGTGCTGACCACGACTCCTGGCCCTCCTGTCTTGGACCTTTTGGCGTGGGCAGAATGAACGACAACGGACAGCGGCTGCTCGAGTTCTGCACATATCACGATCTGTGCATCACAAACTCGTTCTTCAAGACCAAGCCCCAACACAAGGTTTCCTGGCAACATCCGCGCTCAAAGCACTGGCACCAGCTAGACTTGATCCTGACCAGGCGCACCTCACTGAAGAACGTGCTAATCACCCGTTCGTTCCAGAGTGCAGATTGCGACACAGACCATTCATTGGTGTGTTGCAAGGTCAAGCTGCAGCTGAAGAAATTCCATCGTGCTAGACAACCTGGAAAGGCAGGGATTGACACCAGCAAGATGGCCCAACCAGAACTTGTTGAGCAGTTTGCCTCCACCTTTGAGAAGGAACTTGGTGTACCACAAGGAGGAGAATCTGCAAAGCAGAAGTGGGAAGAGCTGCGAAACACCATCTACCGCACAGCCTTGGCTACCTTTGGGAGGAAGACCTCGAAGTCACAGGACTGGTTTGATGCCAAGTTGACCGAGATGACCCCCGTCATTGAAGCCAAGCGCTCAGCACTTGCTGAGTACAAGAAGTACCCAAACGAGAAGAATCTCCAGATTCTCAGGGCTGCGAGAAGCAAAGTTCAGCAGACTGCTCGGCGCTGTGCCAACGAGTACTGGACTCAGCTCAGCCAAGACATTCAAACCGCTGCCATAACAGGGAACATCCGTGGTATGTACGATGGCATCAAGAAAGCACTTGGTCCGGCTCAGAGCAAGACGGCCCCCCTCAAATCTTCCACTGGGGAGATGATCACAGAGAAGAACAAGCAGATGGAGAGATGGGTGGAACACTACTCCGACCTCTACTCTAGACAGAACACCGTGACACCGTCAGCCCTTGATGCCATCGACTGCCTGCCATCCATGGACGAACTTGACGCCGAGCCAACCATCGACGAACTCAGTAAGGCCATTGATAGCTTGGCTGCTGGCAAGGCACCCGGCAACGACGGCATACCCCCTGACCTGATCAAGCACTGCAAGACCGCCCTACTGCTGCCATTGCATGACGTCCTCTGCCAGTGCTGGAAGGAAGGTGCCGTACCACAGGACATGAGGGACGCCAAGATCATCACCCTCTACAAAAACAAAGGGGAGAGAAGCGACTGCAACAACTACAGGGGCATTTCCCTCCTCAGCGTTGTTGGCAAAGTCTACGCACGAGTTGTTCTCGTTCGTCTACAGAAGCTTGCCGAACGTGTCTACCCCGAGTCTCAGTGTGGCTTCCGCGCTGAGCGATCGACGGTAGACATGATATTCTCCATCCGCCAACTCCAGGAGAAATGCAGAGAACAGAACATGCCTCTGTACGTCGCCTTCATCGACCTCACCAAAGCGTTCGATCTGGTCAGCAGAGATGGCCTTTTCAAGATCCTGCCAAAGATAGGATGCCCACCAAAGTTGCAAAGCCTCATCGAATCATTTCACACCAACATGCAGGGGATAGTGCAGCACGATGGCAACATCTCAGAGCCATTCAACATACGCAGCGGAGTGAAACAGGGCTGTGTACTTGCGCCAACCCTTTTTGGGATTTTCTTTGCTATGCTCCTGAGGCATGCCTTCAGCACAGCAACAGAGGGAATCTACCTGCACACAAGATCTGACGGCAGGCTTTTCAACCTCGCCCGCCTGAAAGCCAGAACCAAAGTACGCGAGGCTCTAATCAGAGACATGCTGTTCGCAGACGACGCTGCAGTCGCAACCCACACACAGCAGGAGCTTCAGACCCTGATGGACCGCTTCTCCCAGGCATGCAAGGACTTCGGGCTTACCATCAGCCTGAAGAAGACTAACGTCTTGGCGCAAGGCACGGAAGCACCACCAACCATCACCATTGATGACTACAAGCTGGAGGTCGTGAATCAGTTCACGTACCTGAGGTCCACGATCAGCAACAACCTCTCCCTTGATACAGAGATCAACAAGAGGATTGGAAAATCAGCCTTCACACTCGCTCGCCTCACCACACGAGTGTGGGAGAATCCCAAACTCTCTGTCAAGACGAAGATGGCAGTGTACAACGCCTGCGTCATCAGCACACTGCTCTATGGGAGTGAGACGTGGACAACATACGCCCGGCAGGAAAAGAGACTGAACTCCTTCCACTTGCGCTGCATTCGCCACATCCTGGACATATCCTGGCAGGACAAAGTGCCCAACACAGAAGTTCTGTCCTGCGCCGGCCTTCCCTCCATGTTCACTCTACTCAGGCAGCGCAGGCTCCGCTGGCTAGGCCACGTTCACCGTATGGAGGATGGCAGAATCCCCAAAGACGTCCTCTATGGAGAACTGGCAACTGGCAGGAGAGACGTTGGCCACCCACAGCTGCGCTTTAGAGATGTCTGCAAGAGAGACATGAAGGCCCTGGATATCAACACAGAGCGCTGGGAGGACCTTGCAACGGACCGCTCCAAATGGAGAGGCACCCTGACCAGACAGCTCAAGGCGGGTGAAGAGAGACTGACTGCTGCAGCAGATGAAAAAAGGACCCGCAGGAAGAACCGCCACAGACCCAGCAGCACGGAGACCACCCACAAGTGTGACCTGTGTGACAGGGACTGTCATTCGCGCATCGGCCTGTTCAGCCACAGGCGGTGCTGTTCCAGCAGAGTAGACGTTTAGGATTCTCTTCCATGGTCATCATAGACCGACGGAGGCCGACGACGAGTGCATATAGAAACCCTTGATGACTTAACCACAGATGCATTTATGAATGTGCTTTGAACTCTTGTCACTATTAAAGGACCTGTATGGCAATTACGATGTGATCAAGGAACAAATTTCATGGATGCCAGGAGAATGTTTTCCAAGTTGCTTAAAGGAATGGATCAAGAATGCTAACAGGCAATTGGTTGTGAATTTGTAATGAACGTACCAGCACCCAGCCATATGGGTGGTGTTTGGGAACTCCAAATTCGAACAGTTCGAAGCATCTTGACTGCCATGCTTGACAAGTCCGCAAGCAGACTTGACACCACAACTCTCAGGACATTCCTTTATGAAACCATGGCAGTAATCAACAGCAGGCCACTAAGTGTTGAACATCTTCATGATCCTACTGGCCCACAACCTCTAACTCCCAACCATATAGTGACGATTAAGTCATCTGTTGTTCTGCTCCCTCCTGGTCAGTTCTGCAAAGAAAATCTCTGTTTGTGCAAGAGGTGGAGAAAGGTGCAGTTTTTAGCAGATGAGTTTTGGCAAAGATGGAGGTGGGAATACCTGCTACATCTCCAACAACAACAGAAATGGCAGGGAGCATCACAAAATTCCCAAGTTGATGACATTGTGATCCTACAAGATGACAGTGCACCAAGAAATGAATGGAAACTCACTAGAGTTGTAGAAGTTTATCCCAGTACAGACGGCATGGTGCGAAAGGTGAAGCTGCTTGTCTGTGACAACACATGACAAAGGAAAAGCGCACTGCAAACCAGTTCACACAGAGACCTAGTCACAAAGTGGTTACTTTACTTGAAGCCAACTGATCATACACATACATTTGTCTGTCACATTTATTTATTCATTGAAGCTTTCTACCTTATTTAGAGAAAAAATCCCACATTTTTGTGTCAGTGAGTGCTTTTTGGTGGGAGTGTAAGTGTTGTTTTATAAATAATTTATGTTCATAATATAAACATTGATAAAAAGTAAATATCTAATTTGATGCAATATAAAGTTCATATGATGTTAAGGTTAAAATTTATGGCATTTGTTTACAGTAAATCCACTTTGTAATTGTTCGGGAAAAGGATGTTGTTATCTTGCGAGAGCACAAGTCTGTGAACTAAAGCTGGGTTCACACTATAACGTTTGGACCGACTTTTACTGACGTTTTGAAAAATCAGAGAAATCAGTCCAAACATCGGTAAAATTACATTCGTGAGCACACACCAACTTTTACGAACTTTTGCTAGCATTTGCCAGCATTGCATTCAGCATTGTCAAACTTTTGCCAACTTAGGCAGCGTATGTGCAGCAGTTCCCAACTTTGGTTAACTTAACCAAAGGAATACTCAGCGCAGTTCAGTTGACATCAGCGTTAGGTGACGCTTATATAAAGACAAATCTACCTACGGGTACAAATAAAGTAACCTGAACCTGAGCGTTTGTGGAGGTTTCCTGCCATTATGGACCTGGTTTTTGGGTGGATTCACACTACAGTGTTTGGACCATCTTTTACTAACGTTTTGGCAAATGTCTGGCTCTGCTGGCAAAAGTTGATAAAAGTTGGTGTTTGTTGGCAAATGTTGGTGAAAGTTGTATTTGTTCAGAATTTTCAGCATGCTGAAAATTTGCTGACGTTTGGAAATAAACTTTGGTGAAAGTTGTCCTCAATTTGTAATAGTTCCTGAGCGCTGGGCTAAGTTATGAACCCCTAAGTCAGCCTAAATTAAGCTCCATTGGCAAACGTTGACTGAAATGCTGGTGAAAACGTGTTTTTAGATCAAAACTCAGTTCAGACATGCAGGAACGAAAGAGAAATAGAGAAAAGGAGGAGGTAAAAAAAAAAGAAAATATATATGTAAGAGGACAATGTAGAGTATTTGTTTGGTGATAACATGGTGTATGACATGTTTTTAATTTTTTTAATGTATGTATATATATATATATATATATATACAGTATATATACTGTATATATTTATATACACACACACACATACACACATACACTGTATATATAAAAAACAGACTTTTTTGAGTTTGTTTGCAGGTGATGGGTGTGGTTTTGATGGGTGGTTTCGTGTCTTTGCAGTGTTATTTTTCTACCACCAGGCTGTGCTATTGTGCAAATGTGTCTTTTGCCAGTACGAATTACTCGTTGCCTTGGAAACAACAGCCTTTTTTTTTTTTGCTATCTGAAAAAACATTTTCTTGGTCCATGGAATAGAGGTTTTTCATGAAATTTTTAGTCAGAGTCTGTCTACTCTCTGCCTGCCACACACACACACACACACACACACACATATATATATATATATATATATATATATATATATATATATATATATAAAATATCCCAAAAATGTGACAGCCCAAAAGAAAAAAAAATCTCCTCATTGAGAAATTTACTGTTCTTAATTTTCTGCTCCGTGCATAATCATTCTCCAGGATTTATTGGTTCATTTCCATTGTGGGATTCAAACAGTGCTGATGTGGTGTCAAAAAGTAAAATGACATTTAACAGGCTTTTATGTTATTTTAATGGAGAGAGGTGTAACAGTAAAAAAAAAATCACCCGTCATTTTATTTATATGATGATTCATTAATAGTTTTTTAAAATTCCATCCACATTCACATTTTAATTGTGGACTTAGTGTTGGCGTCTATAGCATTATTTTTTTTTTGATCAATGAATGAATGAATGAATGAACAGGGGAAAAGGGTATGCAGAAGTAACTACATAGGAATATCAAACGAAAATAAATACTGAAACGTATGCCCAAGGGAGATGTGGTCGCTCCAGAAGCAGAACTGCAAGAAGCCTCCACAAACACTGATCTTTATATGAGCGTCACCTGACGCTGATGTCAGCTGAACTGTGCTGAACATTTCTCTGATTTTTCAAAACGTCTGTAATAGTCGGTTTAGACGCTACAGAGTGAACCCAGCTTTAACTTAGGCTGACTTAGGCAAACTGTGCATAACTTAGCTCAGCATTCAGGAACTTTTACAAAATGAGCACAGCTTTTACCAGCGTTTATTTTCAAATGTCGGTAAATTTTCAGCAGGCTGAAAATTTTCAGAGCACAACTTTTCTTAGCGTTTGCCAACAAACACCAGCAATCATTAACTCTTGCCAGCAGAGCCAGACATTTGCCAAAACGTCATTAAAAGTCAGTCCAAACGTTGTAGTGTGAATCCACCTTAAGGAGAAAAGTGGTGATCTCTCATGGACTGCAGGCTAGCAGATACCTCTGTTAAGAGACCACGAAGCTCTGTTATATTTGATTCTAAGCTACTCCAAGGATTGTTGTAACCTAAGAAGACTGCCACAAGGGACTCTAATGGACTTAGAAACCTCCTTTTATGACAAGTGGCCAACAAGGTATTTCTTTAGATACGTAAATAATGTTATTTAGCATGCTAAGTTAGCACAGTTTATACTGCTCACATGCTTTGTGTTTTAATTTGCATGTACAGTTTTCACGATGTGTTGGCTTCATGGTATGATGGCTTGGTGAAGTTATAGCATTAAGAAACAACCATAAACAAGGCAAAGCTGCATTGAAAAGCAATAAATGCCCGTTTCAAGGAATCGCCCTGTGTCTGAGCTGATGTTAAAAGGAGCTACACACATGAAAGAATGGATGTGTGAATGGAGCATCATGGATGTGCAGCCAACAAATCTGCAGCAGCTGTGTGATGCTAATATATCGATATGAATCTGTCACATGCTGGGTTCTGGAGGTCCTGCCAGACCCAGTCTCGTGGCCTTTCCCTGTATTGATCATTATCTTTTGCATGTATTTAGATTCTGTTAACCATTTTCCCTGTTGTGCTTTATTTCTGCAGGTTTTGATATGTATCATTGAGGATGTTATTTTATTTGTTTCCAGTGCTTCCTTCTCTGTTGACAGCTGTCAGGGTTTGTCAGCCTTGCATGGGCGTGCTCTGCCACCTGTCAAGCTTCCAGCTGTCCCTCCCTCACCTGTCATTTGCACCAGCTGAATCCAATGATTAGTTTTTGCTCCTTTCTCCTGTTCAGGCCAGCCCACACCTGTGATCACTTCTGTTGTCAGCGCATTCACTATTTAAGTACTGTCAGTTCACTTCATTGTTGCCACTACCTCGAATGTGTTGGAAACAATGTTGTTCCATTGAATGTTCCTCGGGACATTAATTCTCTTCCTGCTTGCCTCGTCTCCTCCTGAGCAGTCTGCTCAGGAGCGCTTCTTCCTGTAAGTTTTCTCGTGTTTGCATTTTGAGTTTTGCATTGTTGGACTTCAGTTTCTTTTCACAATAAATGTTGCAAAATATCATCCAGCGTGTGGGTTCATCTCAATCTCTGTGTGCCGTATAGAGGCACACATGACAGAATCTGTGCCAGGAAAAATATAGGCAGTTCTGAAGGGAGCAGGGACCCAACCCCAGTAACAGCAAGGTCTACCTATTAAAGTGGCTGGCGAGTATACTGTATGTGAGTTAATTACAGAAAGCATCACATTGTTCTTTCATGTCCTTCTGCTTTAAATGATGTGTTCAGCACTAAATACATACAGATAAATGCCTGTAAACAGACCCCAGTTTAACAGAACTTTAACTTGTGATGAATATTGCATGAACATGGATACTGCACTGCTGTTAGCCTGATTAAATAATTTGTGATAAAGCTGTGACCTTGAGTTGGAAAGTTTTATGAGAAATTCCAAAATATTTCTTACTTTCATTGGACTGACAGCAGTGAAATGATAGAATAACTTTAACCTCATGCATAAACTGTTATCTCACATAAATGATATGGCGTCGGGAGTCCCCGTCATCTGTCCACACATACATGTCCAGCATAACTTTCTTGTGGAAACGAGCAGTTAGTGTCCCCAGCGTGTCCTCAAGGCTCCAAGTTTCCTCTGTAATATGAGAGAAATTTCCAATGATTAAAAAAAGTTGCATTGGCTGTAATATAATGATTTGGTCACACTTTATTTGGATGTTTAGCCTTCTCCTGCAAAGAAGGCGGCAAACATCTCTGAAGACTCTGATACACATTATCTGGGCTGGCCGTGTAAATCTGTGTCCACAGATGCAGCTATCCATGGCTAATTCTCTTTGAGCCACCATCCATGATTACATTTAATTAAAGTGGCAAGAGCCAGAAGCAGGGGAAGAGCAGACTATTTAAAGCATCCTTAACAGCGCTGATTGAGGACTTGCTCCTCTGCCCACGCACCACCCTCCCAAACTCCACACCTGACTGCTCAGCTGAAAACCGTCGCTCGGCCTCTTGATCCCACGAACAATGCTTACACATAGCTATTCAGTGAGTGCAAATATAGCCGCATGGAGCTCCGCGTGAACACATGTTTTTAAGGAGGAACTGCATTTATCTTTGTACATGTGCTCCATGTGCACACGTGCCTGTGCAGAGCAGACAGGAAACATTAGTCAGGATGTGATTCAAAGAATTTTCTACCTGTTGTGGTGTTCCAGTCTTCCGAGGCCACAGGCCAGTCTCCTATACTTTCAATGAGCTTCAGGAGCGGCTGCGAGTCGCGCTGCTCTATGAGGCCTGCAGATATCACGCAAACACAAAAATGTCACTACGGTCTTACTTCTGTTCATGGAACGAGAAAACATGCCATACAGACAGTAATACTGATTCTTGGCCTTTAAAACAGCAGAAGAAATCATAAAAAATGTACACAGGAAACATTACATAAACATAACTAAGGGCAGGATTGCTGTGATCGCTGGTGTATTTCAGTCAGTACTTCCAAATGACTGGATGGCACAGCTGCTAAGAAGGGAATCAAATCACTGATTCAATATGAATCAGCCACAGCTCACGTCCTCACCCTGAGTTTATTACCTCCACCAAGGAGGTTATGTAATTGGGGTGGTCTGTCTGTCTGTCTGTCCGTCCGTCCATCTGTTTGTTTGTCTGTCTGTTAGCTGGATTACACAAAAAGTACTGGATGGATTTTCATGAAATTTTTACCAGAGGTAGCCCTTGGGCCAAGGATGAACCCATTAAATTCTGGGGATGATCTGAGAGTGCATATCTCCACCAAAGACCTTGGCTGTATTTGTGCAGCAGGATTACACAAAAACTACTGCATGGATTCCGATTAAATTTTCACCAGAGGTGGTCCTTGGGCTAGAGAGGAACCCATAACATTTTGGTGATGATTCCAGAATGCATACCTCCACCAAGGCTCTTAACTTCTCACATAGTGTTCGCAAGAATACTCCAAAACTACTGGATGGATTTGGATGAAATTTTTTACCAGAAGGGGTTCTTGGGCAAGGGAGGGACCCATAACATTTTGGTGATGATCTGAGAATGCATACCTCCACCAAGGCTCTTATCTTCTCACAGTGTGTTAACAAGAATCCTCCAAAACTACTGGATAGACTTTGATGCAATTTTCACCAGAATTGGCTTGTGGCCTACACAGAAACCCATTATATTTTAGTGGTGATCCATGAGGAACTGAAGGAGCCTTGGTGGAGGTATGCACTCTCTGAGTGCTTTTCCAGTTGTAAATGTTTAACAAGGGAGTAATGATCACTATGAAGGAAAATATTTGCATTTTGATATCTGACAGCTAGATTACACAATGACTGCATCATTTAACATTTTTCAGAACAGTCTGGCTTTTTCATTTCTTGTGACACATAATAGCAAAGTTCCATCAGCTTTCTTCACTGTTGAAGTATGAATTCATAAATGCTACATAAACTACCTTTCTTGTATATTCATTGATATACTGTATATAATTATATAGCTCTGATTATATAATTATATAATAATTAGACACATAGCTAGCTAGCTAGATAGAGTCCTTGTTCCCTTTTGGGGTTGCTACAGCATATAAGTAAGTTAAGTTAATTCCCTTCCACAGCATGTGGGACACCAGATGGTGTACAGGGGCGGCGCCTATCGTCGTTTCTCTGACCCTAGGCCACACAGCTACTGTAAGTAGTGAAAGCTACAGTGGGGGGTCAGTCCTCTGGTAGCTCTGTGCGTTAACTTTCCTTTTCCCATTCTATTATGCTGAGCGCCAAGCTAGAAGGCGGAAAGTACCATTTTTATATGGCCTTTGGTATGACAAGGCTAGTATTTGAACCCACGACCTCCAGGTTGTGGGGCGGATGCTCTACCAATTAGGCCACCACTCCGGTGGCACAGCGTATCACCACCTTATATCATGATGATCCGCATGTCGATTTGGCAACGATTTTTACGCCAGATGCCCTTCCTGACACAACCCTCCCCATTTAGCCGGGCTTCAGACCGGAACAAAGAGTACACTGGCTTGTGCTCCCCCTGTAGCTGGGTAACCAACTTTCTTTCCTCCATTCTATTATGCTGAGCATCAAGATAGAAGGCAGGAAGTAAGGAAGTACCATTTTGATATGGTCTGTGGTATGACCCGTCCGGGGCTTGAACCCATAACCTTCCGGTTGTGGGGCGGATGCTCTACCTCTAGGCCACCATATTACATAATAATAAATATACTGTATATATAATAATATTTTATATTATTATATAATTATTGATCTGCTGCTAACCCTTTGCTGCTGCGAGACTGTAATTTCCCCATTGTGGGACGAATAAAGTTTTATCTTATTTTTAAAAACTTTATAAGCAGCATAGTCTTTATTTTACTGGTCAAATAGCTGTTGTGCCTCTCAGCTAATTCTGTTTTAGTCGGCAAGGGGCAAAATGGCTCTTTGCTTGGCAAAGGTTGCAGAGCCCTGATCCAGGGGAATTAATTGTGTTATTGGAACCAGCAAATAATTATGAATTAAAATGACATTTATCCCCCTCAACCGTGCATTCAGACAGCTGTTTCCTCGTGTACGTCACACGGTGGTCTCACTGCACAAGTCCAATTGCACAAGGTTCAATTAAAAAAACAAAAAAAAAACCAGTGACCCACATTCTGATCACCTAAGGAGAGGATAGATAAATAAATGAATACTCAATGTGTGCACTTGTCTACAAGTTTACAATTCATTCATTCATTTTCTTAATGGTCCTTTATGAGTCCTTTATGGGGGGGGTTGATGAATGAGTGAATTAATGAAAGATCAAGTAAGGGATTATAACAGATTTTTAGTAACAGGAGTGAATGTGCACTGATTCCTGTTACTACAGACGTACAGATGTGGCCAAAATTGTTGGTACCCCTCTGTTAATGAAAGTAAAACCCACAATGGTCACAGAAATAACTTGAATCTGACAAAAGTGGTAATAAATAAAAATTCTATGAAAATTAACCAATGAAAATCAGACAATGCTTTTGAATTGTGGTTCAACAGAATTATTTTAAAAAACAAACTCATGAAACAGGCCTGGACAAAAATGATGGTACCCCTACAAAAGATTGAAAATAATGTGACCATAGGGACATGTTCAACCAAGATGTGTCCTCTAATTAACATCACAGGTGTCTACAAACTTCTAATCAGTCAGTCGGCCTATTGAAAAAGGTGACAAGTAGTCACTGTGCTGTTTGTTGACATGGTGTGTACCACACTAAACTTGGACCAGAGGAAGCAAAGGAGAGAGTTGTCTCAGGAGATTAGAAAGAAAATTAAAGACAAGCATGTTAAAGGTAAAGGCTATAAGACCATCTCCAAGCAGCTTGATGTTCCTGTGACTACAGTTGCACATATTATTCAGAAATTTAAGATCCACGGGACTGTAGCCAACCTCCCTGGACGTGGCCGCAGGAGGAGACGGATAATACGAATGGTAACAAAAGAGCCCAGAACAACCTCTAAATACATTCATGGTGAACTCCAAGGTCAAGGTACGTTAGTGTCAGATCGCACCATCCATCGTTGTTTGAGCCAAAGTGGACTTCATGGGAGACGACCAAGGAGGACACCACTGTTGAAAACAAATCATAAAAAAGCCAGACTGGAATGTGTCAAACTGCATGTTGACAAGCCACAAAGCTTCTGGGAGAATGTCCTATGGACAGACGAGACAAAACTGGAACTTTTTGGCAATGCACATCAGCTCTGTATTCACAGATGCAAAAATGAAGCATACCAAGAAAAGAACACTGTCCCTACTGTGAAACATGGAGGAGGTTCTGTTATGTTCTGGGGCTGCTTTGCTGCATCTGGCACAGGGTGTCTTGAATCTGTGCAGGGTACAATGAAATCTCAAGACTATCAAGGTATTCTAGAGAGAAATGTGCTGCCCAGTGTCAAACAGCTTGGTCTCAGTCACAGGTCATGGGTCTTGCAACAGGATAATGACCCAAAACACAGCTAAAAACACCCAAGAATGGCTAAGAGTGAAACACTGGTCTATTCTGAAGTGGCCTTCTATGAGCCCTGATCTAAATCCTATTGAACATCTGTGGAAGGAGCTGAAACATGCCGTCTGGAGAAGGCACCCTTCAAACCTGAGACAACTGGAGCAGTTTGCTCATGAGGAGTGGGCCAAAATACCTGCTGAGAGGTGCAGAAGTCTCACTGACAGTTACAGAAATCGTTTGATTGTAGTGATTGCCTCAAAAGGTTGTGCAACAAAATATTAAGTTAACGGTACCATCATTTTTGTCCAGGCCCGTTTCATGAGTTTGTTTTTTAAAATAATTCTGTTGAACCACAATTCAAAAGCATTGTCTGATTTTCAATTGTTAATTTTCATATAATTTTTATTTATTACCACTTTTGTCAGATTCAAGTTATTTCTGTGACTATTGTGGGTTTTTCTTTCATTAACAGAGGGGTACCAACAATTTTGCCCACGTCTGTAAGTGCGCATTTTAGGGGTGTAACGGTACTTGTATTTGGATTCGGATTTTTCGGTATGCCACCCACGGTATGGTACAGACGCATACCGAGGTATGACACAGACTATATTGAGTGACAGAAAGTGTAACTGTCATATCATGCCCCCTCCTCCTCTCTGTTTCCCCGTCGCTGGACACCTGTCAGCGGACTTCTGCAGCACTCCACCCCGGTGAAGAATGACTGAAATTGGGCTATTTTTAAACACAACATCAGCATAGTTAGTGAGTTTTTTTTTCATTCCTCTACTGCCTAACTGTGTGTTGGTGTGTGTGTTATTAGCATCCATTAGTATTAGGATTGAGTTACTGTGTTAGGGTGTCATGACCTATTAGAATTGTTGTTTCTGTACCTTTTACCTTGGCATTCGTTCGGAGAGCAAAGTAAGAATTTCATTGCTCAGGAAATGTAGCATTTCTTAACTGTACACATGATAAGAAAGCCTTTGACTCTTTTTTAGAGAGTAAAGTTTTTATTTTCAATGAGTGACTGTCTCAGCTTTAGAAAACTAATTAAACTGCTAGCTTGTGCTAGCATTACCTGTCGGACAATAATCTCTCTTGAATGATGTTTGCTGACAGCTGAGCTGTTTCACTTCTGCTGGTAGCATGTTAACCAGTGTTGGGAGTAACATGTTACAAAGTAATGTGTTACTGTAACACCACTACTTTTGCAGTAATGTGCTGTGTAATGAAATTGCTATTCAAAAATTCAGTAATGCGTTACAGTTACTAAAATTTGATAATATACGTTACTCACGTTATTAATATGAATAGATATTTTTAGTGCAAATAAATACAAACTGACCCTACGTAGCTTATGCTGCCGTCAGTCAACATAACCTGTTGCAAAGAGCCTGCTCGCTGCTGCAGCCAGCAGCCATAAATGGAGCTTGCTCCTGCTGGGAAAAGATGAAGCTACTTTGTTTTTGTGGAAACAGACAGACTATTTTTCCTTTGTCACGGTTAAGGACAAAAGCATATTGGTGGGTTGCAAACTAAAGTGCGGTTGAGACCCACTGAAACCTTCAGAAGCGCCTAACAACAGCAACAAGATCCAACAAAGCTAGTGCTATGCTATGCTAACAACACTGTGTAGTGGATATACGTTATCTGAACAGCCACGGCTGGATTTCAAGCACAGGTATGCATCTGGACAGTTTGTGACCCAGCAAGAATTAAACCAACTGTCATGTGTCTGGGTTCAGGTTTTCTCTGAGCTCAGATCCTCACCTTATTCCTAAGTATTGTGTGTCTAACTAGTTTGATTTTGTTATTTTGTTTGTATTTTTGGGTTGTTTATATTTGGACCTCCCCTTTTCCCAGACACTCACTCTATCTGCTCACAGTCTGTTCTCTCTCAGCTCAGCTGTGGGCAGTTGGTCTAATTAGGTTACCTGCTCGCTCGGTGATTCACACCTGCTGCTCATTTACTTCTGTGTATTTAAGCACTGCCTTTTCATTGTGTTACTGTGGCAAAATTGGTTCAACTTCTGTTTACTCCATGCCTCCAGCCTCTGAAGTGTTTTTTCTTCCCCAGAGCGTGCCCTGCTCTAAGGCTCGTGCTGTAAGTTATTCTTGTTTGCATTTTTTGTATTGTTGGCACTATTTTTGTACTTTGTGTTATTTTTGGTTGTTAAATGTCACAACTCATTTCAGCGCCTGGATCTGCCTTCCTGCCCCATAGGGGCGCTCATGACAGAATTTTGCCGCCAGTTAATAGATCCAGCTGTTTAATTTGTGCATTTTTTCCTTTTTTTCCTCTCACCTGCCTCATCTGTGGAGCTCATCATGTCCCCAGCACGCCGGTTCTCAGCCAACAAAGGAGGATCAGTGGCCAGGGACCCGAGCCTGGGGGAGCAGTGGGGGGCTCTCTTTATCCAGCACTGTGTCTCCGACACTCTCGCCTCTCGAAACCCAAAGAGAGTCCTGCAGAACGTGGAGGCAGCCGTTGAGAAACTAAGGTCACTTCCTGGGCTGAGGAAGTGTCCAGAGTTCGCGGACATGTTGGCTATTCTCACCGTCCTGCATCAGTCCTTTCCCAAGCTGATGTGGGGGGCGCCTCCAGCCAAACCTGTGCCCACACTAAGACGCACTTCACAGAAGAACACCCCCAGTGTGCCTGCTCCTGCTCAGGCTTCATTAGCTCCACCACACCAGCATCCTCCTGCACCGGACCGCCAGAAGAAGCCTTCCTCCTCTTCGGCTGCCATTCCCCTGACATCAAGCCTGACAATTCCCGCGGCAGAGCCCCTCTTCTCCTTTGCTGGCTGTCCCGCCAGCCTGCACCCTCTCCGATGCTGCCGTAACCTTCGTCCCCCTGACGTATCCTCCTGCTGCCGAGATGTCCTCTAGGTTTCCCCCGGCTACATCCACTTCAGTGTCTCCAGGGGCGGTTCCTCCACAATCCTCAGAGGGGACCAGGCTCACCATAGACACGGAGAGGGATGACTACTCATCTTTTGCTGCAGAGAACATCACACACCGGGATGACAGACAAGTTTCATTTCATTCTCTATCAATCTACAATAATATGTCTTGCCTGATTCCTGGTAGGGAGACTGAGGAAATGCAGTCCCCTGAGCTCTCCCCTCCTGCTGCAGTAAACCATTCCTCACTTGCCCTCTTTGTGTCTCCTCCAACTATCCCTGAGTGTCCGCCAGTTCCAGAACTGAGCCACCAGATGATGGAGGAGCCTGTGGCCCTGGAAGGTCCAATTCCAGTGCCAACACGGAGCAGACCCCCAGCTTCCATGCCACAGGAGCCTCCAGCGTGGGTGATGTCGACTGGGGCGACGCGGACTGCAGCTACCATCATGCCTGCTGCAGAGGCTGTTGCAGCAGTCAGCTACCGAGCTGGACCTCCGGATGACTGAGCACGAAGTAATATCATCGCCTGGATTGAAGGAGTCCTGGACGGCGGTGGAGCTCGAGCTCAGGCAAGTGCTCTCTTTTGTTGTTCTCTTACCTGTCCTAGAGCGATCTTGTCTGGCTCTTGGTGAGGAAAGCCGGGTGCAGCCGCCCACTGCACCTGAGCTTGTCTCGCCAGGCTCCGCTGCTGCCGGTGACCCTGATCCCCCTTTTCTGTGTGTTCTGTCTGAGCTATCTCCCAGGGTCACTGGGAATGTTCCAGCAATGCCAGAGGTCTCTGAGATTCCAGGTTCGCCGCCCGGGGTCGTCCAAGATCCAGCTTCCCTTGCTGTGGAGGTCATCGCGGGTGTTCAGTCTCAGCCTGGGACCTCCATGGGTGCAGCCTCAGCCCAGGCCGGGTCCACCGCGGGTGCAGCCCCTCCTCCGCCTGAGGCCGTCGTGTGGGTCCCTTCTCAGTCCAAGTCTCCATGTGTGCAGCGTCCCGGTCGGGGACCCTCATGGGTGCTACGCCCCAGCCGCAACCCGACGTGGGTGCTGCACTCTGGTATGGGCCCACCGTGGGCGCTACGCCCCAGCTTGGGGTCCACCTGGGTGCAGCGTTGGCCCAGCCCGGGTCCACCAAGGGTGCGGTAGTGTTAACCCAGCCTGGGTCCACCACGGGTGCTGCAGAGCTGACCCAGCCCGGAGTCACCGAGGGTGCTGCAGTGCTCCAGCCTGGAGCCACTGCGGGTGCTGCAGTGCTGCATCCCAGAGTCACCGCAGGTGCTGCAGTGCTGCAGCCCAGAGCCACTGCGGGTGCTGCAGTGCTCCAGCCCGGAGCCACTGAGGGTGCTGCAGTGCTCCAGCCCAGAGCCACTGAGGGCACTGCAAAGCTCCAGCCCGGAGCCACTGTGGGTACTACAAAGTTCCAGCCCAGAGCCACCATGGGTGCTACAAAGCTCCAGCCCGGAGCCACTGCGGGTGCTGCTAAGCTCCAGCCCAAAAGCACCGCAGGTGCAATGGTTTCCAGCTCAGGACCATTGAGAGTGTTGTCATCTCTCCTTCTCCTCTGCCAGATGCTGTCATGGTCCACCTTCCTCGTCCATCACCAGACACCATCATGGTTTCCCCCCTCCGGCCCTGCTTCCCATTATTGGGCCACCCCGTGGGGGAGCCACCTCCTGGATCACCCCTCCGGTCCTGGTGGCTGAAGCACTCCAGCCGGCCGTGTGAAAGACCGAGCCGCTGGGTTGGGTGGCCTATATTCTCCGGCAGGCCACCCGACTCATACCACCTGGCCGTCCGGCTGGTCCGGGACTTCGGCCGGCCACCCGAACTGTTTGGTTCTCCTCCGGCCTAGAGGGACCCAGGGGCCTGGGTTTGCGCAGATGCGGATCATGAGCGGGTTTGTGTTTCCCTCCTAGCCTGTTTCCTCCACCTCCCACCCGGGGTGGTTTTTTGATGTACCTCTTTCTCTCGAGAAAGGGGAGGGGTTCTTTTGGGTGTTACCTGGGGGTGTCTGAAATCCACCCCTTAAAGGAGGGGCTCTGTCATGTGTCTGAGCTCAGGTTTTCTCTGAGCTCAGATCCTCATCTTATTCCTAAGTATTGTATGTCTGATTGGTTTGATTTTGTTAGTTTCCTTTTTGTATTTTTGGGTTGTTTACATTTGGGCCTCCCCTTTTCCCAGACACTCACTCTAACCGCTCACAGTCTGCTCTCTCTCAGCTCAGCTGTGGGCAGTTGGTCTAATTAGGTTACCTGCTCGCTCGGTGATTCACACCTGCAACTCATTTACTCCTGTGTATTTAAGCACTTTACTCCTGTGTATTTAAGCACTGCCTTTTTGTTAAACTGCCTTGTGTTACTGTGGCAAAATTGGTTCAACTTCTGTTTACTCCATGTCTCTAGCCTCTGAAGTGTTTTTTCTTCTCCAGAGCATGCCCTGCTCTGAGGCTTGTGCTGTAAGTTGTTATTCTTGTTTGTATTTTTTGTATTGTTGGAACTATTTTTGTACTTTGTGTTATTTTTGGTTATTAAATGTCACAACTCATTTCAGCGTCTGGGTCTGCCTTCCTGCCCCTTAGGGGCACTCATGACGCTGACTGATTGCCAGATGCGTTGTTACAGAATGAAGATCTGATAACAGTCATTTTCCATCAAACAGCTGAGACTGTGATCCACTGAAGTTAAGACACATTTAGTTGCTACCTAGATAAAGATTATTCAAAAATAGATTTGATCTCCAATAGGAATTTAAGGGACTGGATCACGTCACTGTCACAGCAGACATTTGGATTGTGGATAATGGACATTTTCTTTGGATCACTGCACATCGGATTAATCCATAATATAAAGGTAAGAAACACTGACAGCTTTATGCAGTGTTGCCAAGTCACTCTTCTGGAGTGATTCTCACTCTTTTTCCCTCTCTCTCACTCCACAAACCCTATTTCTCACTCCAAAATGAGGAAATTACTGGCAATTTTGTGTTGATTTTCTTCAGATTTTTCCCACAGTAAGAGCTCTCAAGGCAGGATAAAGCAGACTGAACATGTTTTAAAAGCTCTGTCTAAAACAGTCTATTTTCAGCCTGACATTAATAAGCCCATAATATAATCCATTAATTAAAGTATTTTGCTATGTGTGCAAGATGATTTAAGTATGCATTTAAAAGTAACATGAAAGTTACTTTTCCAAGTAACTAGTTACTTTAATCATGCAGTAATTGGTAAGTAACTCAGTTACTTTTGAAAAGAAGTAACTAGTAACTGTAATTAGTTACTATTTTTTTAGTAACTTGCCCAACACTGGTGTTAACTGCCAGTAAATGAGTGAATTACATGAGTGGATTACTTTTTCATCTTCTATTTTATTGTTGCTGTAATAAGCCCTCATTCTGAATATTAGTGCATCTCAGGAAATTAGAATACTATGATTTGTAATTTTTAATTAAAAAAAAGATAACCATAATCGTCATGAACCTGGGTTTGGTGTTCCAAACTGGGTTTGGTGTTCCAAACCCAGTTCTGACTTATGATTATTTGCCCTATTTTCTATTAGGCATGTCAGGGAGCTGTTTGGGTCCTTTGCTCCTTGACAGCTTGGGCATGCCTCCTCCTCTTGTCAGCGCCATCAGCTATTTCTCATTATGGTGGTTTACACACATACACACACACTCCATTCATTCCCATTCACACGCTCATACACACACTCATGCACACCAGGGTTTAATTATGTTCAGCCCACGCTTCCTCGCACCGGCAATCTCTTCCCTCGTTAGCATTATGATTGCAAATATGCTGCGTTGGTGGGAAGAGATTGTCGGAGCATCCTTGTACGTGGTAGCATGTTCTCCACGTATGTGTCTCACTACCTACGTGTATTCAGCCTGACATTTCAAGACAGAGGATTCCTTGATGTTAGTGTCTGACCCTGCTTCACTCCCTCATCCATCAGACTGCACAGACAGCCCCGTATTGCTCCAATTCCGTAAGTTTCATGTTTGCCTTTCCTCCTGTGTCGACAGCAGCTCTGTGGCACTAGGCATACCTTTCACCGGGCTGTAGAGCATCCAGGTGGCGTCCTGTATGTCTGGTGGCCTTTATTCATCATTGCAACTCTCTGTATTTGGTGGTCAACTGGACTGGTTATTTTGTTGTGGTTTAAGTTAATAAATGGCACGCTCTACTCCTGTGATTGGGTTTTTTATTCCCTCCCTTGTGCGCTGTGTAATGGTGCACGAGGAATCATGACAATAATCATCACAAATATATTTAAAACAACTTAAATATTTCACTGTATGTGTACTGAAGACTCACATTCCTCTACTGTAACTGAAAGGATTTGTAAAATGTTATTTTGGACTGGAAAAAAAGTTTTTAATTTTCATCTGAGGCCTAATCATTAAACTTTTAAACTTCTAGACTCGGCAGGGTTTCAAACAGGATGGACTAGTTTGTCACTTTCTGTTTGACTTCAGTGGAGTTGAATATTATTGCTCCAGTTTGTTTTGAACAGTGGAGTTACAACAGCCCTGTATGGTGCAGTAGAAGCTGATATTTGAGTTTTATTTCTTTAGTTTTTGGGTTAAAAGACCGGACTTTAATGTCTGTTGTTTAATTGTGCTGCTACAAACATGTTTCATGGGTCATTATTTTTTTTAGCAATGCGAAGTTTTTAAAATAGGCTGTTCAAACTTCTATTATAAAAAGAGAATTTATTTATTGTATACATTTTTATTTTGTTTATTTGAGAATATTTTATTTATTTGAGAATTTATTGCTGGCAGTTTGCAGGGGGGTTTTTTGTCAGTAAAGTTGTTCATGGTTATACAAAAGATAAGTAGTTTTATGTTTTGCATTTTGTTTCCTTACTGTACCGAAAATGAACCAAACCGTGACCTTAAAACCAAGGTATGTGCCGAACCATGATTTGGGGCATACCGTTACACCCCTGGTGCATTTACTCCTTTTAAACAGGCTGCTGAAACAGCAGTTGATAATACGCTGTTGACTTCAGACCTGCTTTTTGCTGATCAGAAGCACATTGGAATAAAATGTACTGTAACAACATGCCAGCATGCTCCTATGAGTGTTCACAGTCAATATTTAGGTGGTGAGGGTGCACAGCAGAAAACCAGACAATGTGTTGACAAAAACTTGTGAAAGTACTGGTGCAAAGCACAAAGCATGGTGCAAATGCCCACTTCAGACTGCTTTAATAAGTTTGTTACTAAAATTAGATTACATATACTGTAGATTAGTACTTATTCAGTAAACCTGAATAAATGTTCAAGGACACATTTAGAAAATGGAAAAGATTATATTTTTCTTTTTTCTTTTTTTCTTTTTTGCAAGTAAGTTGCAAGCACTGCAAAATTATGTGAATATGTGCAGGCAGGGGCGGTGAAGGTACAACTTTCTGTGGACACAAGAAAATGAACTTTTAAAAGTAAAGTCGGAAAAAGCTGCTCTAGCATGAACCCATGGAACCATCACAGTCAGGCTTACTTTCATTCATGCAGGAGCTGTAGAGGATTTTGGCCTTCTTGATGGCATCTCTGTCCTGTTCATTCACTGTCTCAAGGACACCTGCAACAACAAGACATATGCAAACATATCCTGTCTCAATGAAACCCACGCATAGCTCTGAATACTGCAGCTCACAATGGCCACATAAAATTACATCCAGCTGACCTTTGAGGACAATCTCCAGCTTGTCCCTCAAAATGTCGAAGACGCTGTGGCGGGAGCTTGTCTCCGGGATGACATGCCGCTCCAGCCAGCCCCCACAGGCGTATTGGTAGAAATTATTACACGGCTCCACAGACTGATCCATGTTCTGCAAGAGCCGAGCAGCTTTAAAGGCAGAAGAGAGTCAGACAAGGTGCTTGGAAAAGACTGTTAGATTGTTGCTTTGATTGTGGGGTAGTTGGTGTTTGTACAGTAGAGGTGGGGATCAGACAAAAATCACTTCTTCTCACCTGCAGTAACACAGTCTGCAGTTGTGCACACACTGTTGAGGTTGGAGTGAAACAGCTGTCCTGGGGGGGGGGGGAAGGGAGGTTGTGAAAGAAGAAATATCAACAACTGTGAGAGAACATGTGGACTTCTTGACAAATTACACCCCAGCTGAGGATACTGTCATGGAAAACCTAATTCCAAGTAGTGTAGTCTGTAAGAGAGAAAACGTCTATGTCAGCAATGGCTGTGCTTTCACTTTTGTGTGGCTCTGCTGATCTAACAGAAAAGGGACTTAGAGTATTAAAGTGTCTTTCAGAGGTGCAGCCTAAAAAATGACACATGCCAACCCACTTATCCCACTGTGTATTCTGTGTTGAGCTTGTGGGATAACACTTACCTTCACCTGTTGAGCTCTTGGACACACTCGGACTGTTTGACTGTTCTGAGGTGGATGAAAGAAATAGGTTTGAAATATGAAAGACAGAAATCAGGCATAAAAAATGGCTTGAATATTCAGTGTTTTGGTGACTTTTCATCAAAACACCTGCATTCAGAAATGACATGAGTGTTATATTCTCATTGATATATAACATTCATCCACAGACAATCTCTAAAAGTTTTACAAAATGAAATATATCACCTAAATCCATCCATATTTTGCATGAAGAATATCATTGTCAGTTCTGGATCGTTTTTTGTGTCAGTGACTGCCAAAAACAAACTGTGCAGAGAAACCCTTTCATTTACAGCTGCCATCTGTAATATCTGAGTGTTTCCACAGAAATCCTCACTGAGCCATTACCTCTGATGGCCGATGTGTAGAGCACTACCAGCCCAGCCAAGGCACAGCTGACCAACAGCAGCAGCACGGACAGACCAATTTCTGCAACAGTCCAGCGACGCTTTCCAGGTTTACTTGATTTCTCCATGATATCCATTTGGCTTTCGGATTTGCCCATATTCCTCCAAACTGCCGGCTCTGATGGAAAGACACGTTAGAGTGTGGGATGGTCCAGGCAGAGAGCTACCACTGTGTTTGTGCATGTGTCTGTGTGGGCTGTGCAGTGTTCCAATGGTAAACCGCGCCAGCTGACCTGCAGTGAGTGAGCTTCAACTGCTGAACACCTACAACAACTTCACCGACAGGAGTTTTGGAACTATGAGTCTTGTTGGAGAAATGCAGTTTGTCACTCTTTTCTAAGATGATATTGTCCTCACACCTCAGTAAACTCTGAGTGGGTTTTATTTAATGGTTTAATCTTAATGCATTAGTGGTAATGTGTCTATTCAAAATGATATCAAGTAAGGGTGACTGTCCATCCATCCATCCATCTTCTACCGCTTTTCCGGGTCTGTGTCGCGGAGGCAGCAGTTCAAGCAGAGAAGCCCAGCCACCTGCTCCAGCTCTTCAGAGAGGATACCAAGGTGTTCCCCGACCAGCTGGGAGATATAGTCTCTCCAGCGAGTCCTGGGTCTGCCCTGGGGTCTCCTCCCAGTGGGACATGCTCGAAACACCTCAAGTGGGAGGCGTCCAGGAGGCATCCTGATCAGATGCCCATACCACCTCAACTGCCTCCTTTCAATGTGGAGGAGCAGCGGTTCTACTCTGAGCCTCTCCTGGATGACTGAGCTCCTCACCCTATCTCTGAGGGTGAGTCCAGCAATCCTACGGAGAAAGCTCATTTCAGCCGCTTGTATCCGTGATCTCGTTCTTTCGGTCATTACCCAAAGCTTGTGACCATAGGTGAGAGTAGGAATGTAGATTGACTGATAAATCAACAGCTTTGCCTTAGAACTCAGCTACCTCTTCACCACAACAGACCGGTACAATGTCCACATCACTGCAGATGATGCTCTGATCCGTCTGTCAATCTCTCCCTCCAGTCTCCCCTCACTCGTGAATGAGACCTCAAAATACTTAAACTTGGGGCAAGAGCCTGATCCCTTGCTGCTTTACTAGCCGGACATTTCAATGTTCCAGAGAGCGTGATGACCCGAAGATATGTGTTTTACCAGCGCTGACAGCATGTGGGTGAGTCGATCCAGCAATATGTCGCCTACCTCTGCGGTTTGGCTAATACGTGTAGGTTTGGACTCTTGGAAGACGAGTTTGTGCAAGACCAGTTAGCAGAGCACACAACCAACTCGAAGCTGCGGAAGAAGCTAATGACGGCACCGGGCGGCCTGCCCCTGACCGAAGCAGTGGAATTAGCGTCCCAGCTAGAGCTAGCGGGCCCCGACCCACACTCCTCACATTCAGCTCCGCTGGTACAGGCCATTGCCCTGGCTGCTCAGCCCTTCGACCCCATGTCCAGCGTGGACACCATCAACTTTGTGGGCCCTGAGGACTGGTCAGCACAGCAGTGTATCGTGAAGCTGGACAGCGTCAGTATATCATTGGTGCTAGCCACCGCCGCCTCAAGGTCCCTGATAAATAAGGCCATGATTAGAAGGCTTACTCCCCGGCAACCAGACGTGGTGGAATTGCCGGACGACAGACACTCCAACACCAGCAGAAGCGTCACCTTCTCAGTGCACTATGGCGACAGAACTCTGCCAACATTCTTGGTCCAGGTGACACACCATAGCGATAATATCCTGGGGTGAGACTTATTCTGTGAACTAGGCTTCTCCATCACAGGCCCCACGGACACAGTCACTCCCTGCTTTGCACCGCACACCGAGCAGAATCCTGTAAAACCGGAGCCGCCACAGGAGCTCCATACCGCATCCACACAGGACCCAGAGCTGGTCCTCACACAGCACGAGCGTTCTTGAGCTACCGCCTCATCGCAGGAGATCCGGTCCACAGTCACGCAGGACCTAGAAGGAGGTAAGGCCTACCCTATCAGCGACAAGCAGGGCCAGATTAAAAAGGTTGTGAGCCCCTGGGCTAAAGCCATTTTTGGGGCCCTCACACATATTTATGGGAGTATGATATGCAAAATGGCCTTGTTTACATGCATGGTAATAAACCGTTTATAATCGGATTTCTGGAGTTATCTGATTATTAAAGTAGTCATGTAAAAACAATAATCAAATAAAAGGCAATTATTGTGTTACATAAAGTGAAATTACATTAACACACATAGTTTATTGTCCAATAATCCATTTATTCGGTGCATGTAAACATGTCAAATCTGATTACCATTATCTGATTATTCCTAGTTAGCGGATTATTATGGCCATATACCCGTGGCCACTGATGGATCAGCTTGACCTTCAAGGTCCTAAATTACTAAGGAAGTGGCTATGGATACAGAATCAAACCAATAGAATTGTTGTTACAGATACTGCTCAAATCTGATTGGCCAGTATGTTCTATAAATGTGTATCTTCAAAGCAGCAGGCTACAGGTACAGAGATCTGAGGCATTTATTTATTTCAAAATTTTAATCAATATGTATTTACTACCTTTTTAACCTTACCCACACCCAAATCCGAAGGCTAACCTCTTAAATTTAAGTCTAAATTTCATCTTATAGTAAAATTTGGACAAGGTGCCGATAGCAAGACACAAACCAGCAACCTTCTGATCACAGGCCCAATGTACTATCTACCTAAGCCACAGCAGCAGCTGGCCTGGAGCTGATCTGAAAAAGTTTCATTGGATTGTCAGCTATTCCATACCAATAGACATTTAATATAGGGATACAGCTTCCGTATCCATAGCCACTGCCAATTACTAAATAAAGTGAATGACCACAAAGTTCTAGGTTTAGCTTAAATAGCAGAAAAATATAGTGCCATTAGGACTAACAACCGACAAATATCTTGTATCAACCCACAACTTTAATTATGACAATGAAAAACACAGCCGGTCTTTTCTGTTCAAGAGTTAAATATTAACTATTTGAAGCCAGAACAGGGTTTTTCACTACACGGAGGAAAAGAAAATGTTGCCAGACCAGTCTGCTCTACTGGAAAAACACCAGCTCTTCTCCATGACCACAGAGAAGAGCAGGTTTTGTGTACACAAATCCAATATTCATTATCTAATGTCAGTTTTCACAATTTTTACCTCATTCACTGTCATTCTTTTAAAAGAATGATTCAATATGAAAATATCCCGACAGTTGTTCTGAATTAAATCTACAACTTTGTATTCACCAGAGCAGATTAATATAACTCTGGCCGAGATGAACAATAATATAACTGAAGGAAATTTTACAATTCTGGACAAAGAGAAAGACTGGCATCATCTCTGAATTGTAGCCCATACAGTGAGGTAAAAAAGTATTTAGTCAGCCACCAATTGTGCAAGTTCTCCCACTTAAAAGATGAGAGAGGTCTCCAATTTTCATCATAGGTATACCTCAACTATGAGAGACAAAATAAGAAAAAAAAATCCAGAAAATCACATTGAAGGATTTTTAATGAATTAATTGGTAAATTCCTCGGTTAAATAAGTATTTGGTCAATAACAAAAGTTCATCTCAATACTTTGTTATATACCCTTTGTTGGCAATGACAGAGGTCAAATGTTTTCTGTAAGTTTTCACAAGGTTTTCACACACTGTTGCTGGTATTTTGGCCCATTCCTCCATGCAGATCTCCTCTAGAGCAGTGATGTTTTGGGACTGTCGCTGGGCAACACAGACTTTCAACTCCCTCCAAAGATTTTCTATGGGGTTGAGATCTGGAGACTGGCTAGGCCACTCCAGGACCTTGAAATGCTTCTTACGAAGCCACTCCTTCGTTGCCCGGACGGTGTGTTTGGGATCATTGTCATGCTGAAAGACCCAGCCACGTTTCATCTTCAATGCCCTTGCTGGTGGAAGGAGGTTTTCACTCAAAATCTCACGATACATGGCCCCATTCATTCTTTCCTTTACACGGATCAGTCGTCCTGGTCCCTTTGCAGAAAAACAGCCCCAAAGTATGACGTTTCCACCCCCATGCTTCACAGTAGGTATGGTGTTCTTTCTCCTCCAAACGGGACAAGTTGAGTTTTTACCAAAAAGTTCTATTTTGGTTTCATCTGACCATATGACATTCTCCCAATCCTCTTCTGGATCATCCACATGCTCTCTAGCAAACTTCAGACGAGCCTGGACATGTACTGGCTTAAGCAGGGGGACACGTCTAGCACTGCAGGATTTGAGTCCCTGGCGGCGTAGTGTGTTTCTGATGCAGCCTTTGTTACTTTGGTCCCAGCTCTCTGCAGGTCATTCACTAGGTCCCCCCATGTGGTTCTGGGATTTTTGCTCACCGTTCTCATGATAATTTTGACCCCATGGGGTGAGATCTTGTGTGGAGCCCCAGATCGAGGGAGATTATCAGTGGTCTTGTATGTCTTCCATTTTCTAATAATTGCTCCCACATGTGGGGAGACTTGAATAACGAAACCGAATTGCCTACAAAGAGGGTGAACACACCAAAGTTCTCCCTTTTAAACATTCTCACATCAAACCATTTCCCTCGCAGGGGAAATCACACATCTATATCAAAATCTCTTTATTCACATTCATTAACCTTTTATTTACATAACTCCCCCTTCTCTCCTCTCGAGCCTCAGCGGTCAGGAAGTCTTCTGTCCCCTGTCCTCCGCAGGGGGTCCAGGCTCTGCGGCTCCGCACCGCAGGGGGCTGCAGCTCCGTGGCTCTCCTTCATCGTGAGGTTAAATCACATATGCAGTGTCCAACATATACATGTCTAACAACACAGCCATATAACCCCCCCCAAACGATGAAGAACAGACTAATTCCTAAAATTTAATAGCACCTTACTCACTACTGAATAATCAACACCAACATTCAGTCTGTGCGCCGCTTGGGCTTCAGCCGTCTGCCGAATCTGCTGTGAGTTGGCCCCGCCTTGCCTGCGGCGCCTTTCTGCTTCGGCTCTGTTGACTGAGGAAGAGAGTGATTATTTGCCCTTTGCGGGGGCCTGCCTCGTCGAGGCGCCACTGCGACCGGTACAGACACGTCCTTCATGACAAAAGCAGGTTTTAGTCTGTCAATACTGACTGTCTCTTTTCTGTCTCCAAAATCTAGCACAAATTGCTTATCACCTGCCTCCAGCACTCGAAATGGCCCTTCGTAAGGTGGTTTGAGCGTTGCTTTTAGGGCTTCGCGCCTGACAAAAACGAAGTCGGCATTTTTCAAAGCCTTGGGGACGAAAACTCGTGGAAAAGCGTGATGAACCGGACCCGGGAGCGTGTCTGCTCCCGTGCCGACTAACGGTCCCAGAGCAGAGAGAGGTGGGGGCTCTGGGTGCTCTGGTAAAAACTCGCCCGGCAGCCTCAGAGTTTGTGCGAATACCAGCTCCGCTGGGGAGGCGTCTAAGTCCTCTTTAGGCGCAGAAGGCAACCCTAATAAAACCCATGGCAGTTTATTTACCCAATCTGCATCCGTGAGCGACGCTCTGAGTGCTGCCTTCAAAGACCTATGAAAACGCTCGCATAAACCATTAGCCTGAGGGTGGTAAGCCGTAGTGCGGTGAATTTTGGCTCCTAAGCCGTTGGCCATCGCTGACCACAGCTCAGAGATGAATTGCGGTCCTCTATCGGACGTAATGTCCGATGGAACCCCGAAGCGCACCACCCAAGCCGTTAAAAAAACGCAAGCCACCTCCGCGGCCGTGGTCGTTGCAAGTGGGACCACTTCCGGCCAACGTGTGGTGCGGTCCACCATTGTCAAAAGATGCGTGAACCCCTGTGATGCCGGTAGGGGGCCCACCAGGTCGACGTGCACATGGTCGAACCTTCTGGCCGGAATGCGGAACGGTTCTAACGGGGCTCTTGTGTGCTTGTGAATTTTGGCCCGTTGACAGGAAATGCAGGTTTTTGCCCATTCCTTCACGTGCTTGCGTAGGCACGGCCAAACAAACTTTTCCGCCACTAGTTTCACCGACGCGCGCACCCCCGGGTGCGCCAGTGAGTGGACCGAGTCAAAAACACGACGGCGCCACGTGGCCGGAACCACCGGACGCGGGCGCCCCGTCGACATGTCGCAGATCAGGGGGGGCATACCGGTTTGTAAACACTTGCTCTCCAGCCTCAACCCTGTTGGTCCAGACTGGAGCGCGCGCACGTCTGCGTCCACCCCCTGGTCCGCTGCCATGGCTGCGTAATCTATACCCACGTGCACCGGGGCTGCGCGCGCCACCGTGCCGCTCTCCTGCGGCGCGGTCACGGTGGCCCGTTCTGCCTCTGCGCGTGTTGGAGTCGTGAACGCGCGCGAGAGACAATCTGCTACTACATTGAATTTGCCCGCGACGTGCCTAATGTCAGTGGTAAATTCCGAGATTGCGGCCAGCTGCCTCTGCTGCCTGCCGGACCACGGATCTGAAATTTTGGCCATGGCGTATGTGAGCGGCTTGTGGTCCACATAAGCGGTGAAGCACCGTTCTTCCAGCCAGAACTGGAAATGATGAATAGCCAAATGCAGCGCCAACAGTTCTCTGTCGAACGCGCTGTATTTTCGTTCAGCCGCGCTTAAAGATTTGCTAAAGAAAGCCAAAGGCTGCCAAACTCCGGCTACCTGTTGCTCAATAACGGCCCCTATGGCTAAATCTGAAGCGTCTGTCGTCAGCGCGATACGTGCTGCAGGGTCTGGGTGGGCCAGGAGCGCAGCGTCAGCCAAGTCTTTTTTAACCTCTGTGAACGCGCGCTCCCGCTCCGGGGACCATTCGACCGCCTGGGTCGGTTTTTGTTTTTTGAGCGCGGCATATAACGGTTGCATGATTTGAGCTGCGTGGGGCAGGAATCGGTTATAAAAATTCACCATCCCCAAGAATTCCTGTAGTGATTTGACCGTTTGTGGACGGGGAAAATCCGCTACCGCACGTACTTTATCTGGTAACGGAACCGCTCCCTCCGGGGAGACGCGGTGACCCAAAAAATTGATCCGCTCGACGCCGAACTGGCACTTGGCTGGGTTAACTATTAAGCCGTGCTCTCCCAGCCTCCTAAAAACTGCTGTGAGGTGCGTTTCGTGTTCGTCCTCTGAAGTACTCGCGACCAAAATGTCGTCGAGGTACACAAACACGAAAGGGAGATCGCGTAACACGGCATCCATCATCCGCTGAAATGTTTGCGCTGCCCCTTTGAGACCAAACGGCATGCGTAAAAATTCGAAAAGTCCGAACGGGATTATTACCGCTGTTTTAGGAATGTCCTCCGGTTGGACTGGGACTTGGTGATAGCCGCGAACTAGATCAATCTTTGAAAAAATGCGCGCCCCCGCCAGGTGCACCGAAAAATCCTGAATGTGCGGGATGGGATAACGATCGTGCGCCGTAGCGTTGTTTAGCCTGCGGTAATCCCCGCACGGTCTCCAGGAGCCATCGGCTTTCGGTACCATGTGCAGCGGCGAAGCCCACGGGCTCTTCGACCTACGAACGATGCCTAGCCTCTCCAGGCTGGCGAACTCCTCGCGCGCAATGGCGAGCTTAACTGCATCCAAGCGCCGAGCTTTTGCAAACACGGGAGGACCAGACGTGGGGATAAAGTGTGTCACCCCGTGCTTCGCGACCGTCGCTGAAAAAGTGGGCACAGTGAGCGCTGGAAATTGGGTGAGGAGTGTGTGAAACTTACCACCTGCTGTAGCGACGTGGGTCTGTACTGGTGGCGGGGACACTCGAGCTGAACAGGGGAGAGAGTAAAAAGAGAGTGCATTTACCAGCCGTCTATTAGCAAGATCAACTAACAGATTGTGTGAACACAAAAAATCCGCGCCCAACATGTTGAAACTCACCGCCGCTATTACAAAAGTCCATTCATATGTGCGGCCATGTAAGCACAAAGGCAAGGTCCTTCTCCCGTAGGTGTTGATGTTCGAGCCATTTGCCGCTGTAGCTCCGCTACCGTGGGGTCCAGCCACCCGGTCCGCGTATGTTGGGGTGATGAAGCTCACTTGTGCTCCGGTGTCGATGAGGAACTCTCGTCCGGAGCACGCATCCGTGATGTAGAGCAGCTTGCTGCGTTCTCCGAGGGTCGAAGCTGCTAGCGACCCCCGGTCTTGCCGTTTCCCGAACTCCTGAAGATGCAGGGCGGCACACACCTGCGTGCCTTCTCTGCGAACCTCCGATGGTAAAAGCAGAGATCTTCTCCTCCGCTGTGTCGTGTCCGCGCCTCTGCCGCCGGGCCATTGGCTCCACCTCGTCGCGGCCGTGCTGCCGCCGTCGTCGGTCAGTCTGGGTCTGCCGCCTCTGGCTCCCCGCTGTCTCGGGTCGCCGCTGTGGTTGCTTGCCCGCCGCAGGCGTCCAGGATCCCATCTGCTTCCTGGGCCAGCTCCCGGAACTCCTCCAGGGTGTGACACTTTTTGCCGGCCAGCGTGCTTCTCGCATGCGCCGGGAGGTTGGAGAGGAAGATGAACTGAAAAATGAAATCATCGTTGTCCAACCCTCTCAGCTGTATCATCTCCTCCATCAGGGCGCTCGGCCTGTGTCCTCCTTGGTCTAGCAAAGACAGGATCCTCCTCGCCCTCACTTCAGCCGAGGGGGTGAAAAACTTGATGAGGGTGGATTTCAGCTTGCCATACCTGTCGGTCGCAGGTGGCTGCTCCACCAAGCTCTGCACGCACCGAGCTGTGCTGTTGTCCAGTTTAGCGATGACATGGTGGAACTTAGTGTCATCCACCGTTACTCCTGCGAGCGCGAACTGCGACTCTGCTTGCAGAAACCACGACCGTGGGTTATCCTGCCAGAAATCAGGCAGCTTAACGGCCACTGCGCTTGCCAGCTCTGAGCGCTGTGAGTCCGGGACCCTGAGACCTTCTTCGTTCATTCTCAACGTCGTCAGTCACCAATGTGGGGAGACTTGAATAACGAAACCGAATTGCCTATAATTCCAGTTTATTTGAAGTAACCATTCCACTGTCTGCTCTCATTCCTGAGCAGCGAACAAAGAGGGTGAACGCACCAAAGTTCTCCCTTTTAAACATTCTCACATCAAACCATTTCCCTCGCAGGGGAAATCACACATCTATATCAAAATCTCTTTATTCACATTCATTAACCTTTTATTTACATAACTCCCCCTTCTCTCCTCTCGAGCCTCAGCGGTCAGGAAGTCTTCTGTCCCCTGTCCTCCGCAGGGGGTCCAGGCTCTGCGGCTCCGCACCGCAGGGGGCTGCAGCTCCGTGGCTCTCCTTCATCGTGAGGTTAAATCACATATGCAGTGTCCAACATATACATGTCTAACAACACAGCCATACCACAGTTGATTTTTTCACACCAAGCTGCTTACCTATTGCAGATTCAGTCTTCCCAGCCTGGTGCAGGTCTACAATTTTGTTTCTGGTGTCCTTTGACAGCTCTTTGGTCTTGGCCATAGTGGAGTTTGGAGTCTGACTGTTTGAGGTTGTGGACAGGTGTCTTTTATACTGATAACGAGTTCAAACAGGTGCCATTAATACAGGTAACGAGTGGAGGACAGAGGAGCCTCTTAAAGAAGAAGTTACAGGTCTGTGAGAGCCAGAAATCTTGCTTGCTTGTAGGTGACCAAATACTTATTTTACTGAAGAATTTACCAATTAATTCATTAAAAATCCTTCAATGTGATTTTCTGGATTTTTTTTTCATTTTGTCTCTCATAGTTGAGGTATACCTATGATGAAAATTGGAAACCTCTCTCATCTTTTAAGTGGGAGAACTTGCACAATTGGTGGCTGACTAAATACTTTTTTGCCCCACTGTAGCTCTCATCCATGGCCAAGCAAGGCTGTCAAGTTAAAAAGCTCCCTTAAAGTTAGTAAAAGTTGGTGTGCGCTGGATTAAAAAAAACTGCTCACGAAAGTAATTTCACGGCATTTGGACTAATTTCTCTGATTTTTCAAAACATCTGTAAGAGTCGGTCCAAACGCTATAGTGTGAACCCAACTTAGTGGGAAAAAAATCGTTATATATGTGGCAGGCAAAACAATACAAACAGCTGTGGAAGGGGAAAATAGAAGCCATTGTCTTGAAACGTACTCACCATGTGGAAGTTTGCGATTGAAATTGAACTTGAAGAAAAAATGTTTCTGCGATTTGTAACATTCAGACGCTCTGATATCAGCGTCCTTATTCTGGCAGCTCTTCGCTCCTTTTCTGGATCAACATTCCCAGTGTGTACGACTCTTTAACACTTCCACAGGTGTTTTACAACTTCGATGACCTGGAGCTTCTGTCTGCTGTGACTGATGGATCTTCAGACAGCGGCTCCGCCGGTGCATCCCGTGTTAGCATTTGTAATGCTAACAGTTTGACAAACCTCTTGTTGTGATTGTAAAGTTGACAATGTCCATCTATATCGCAACTTAAAAAAATCCTGTCAATTTAGGAGTCTTTTTTAAAACGTCCTTCTCATGGTCATGTTTTTCTTTCTTCATTTTTCTCTTTTGGATGCCGCTATCGTACATTCATTCATTCATTCGTCCATGGATTCACTACCGACCCACGTCCAACCTTAATCAGGTCAAATGTCAACTCTCAACCAACTAAATTAAGCAGGTAGGACAGACGTACACCTCAACAAATAAAAAGTTAATACACCAAAACAAACCCTCCAATAAATGTTGGGCATGGCAGAATTAGTAAAAAAAAAAGTGTTTCTTTCGGGGCTCCAAACAAGCTGGGACCTCTGGGTAAGCCCTCTTGATAATCCGGGGCAGGCAGCAAGACTGGCCTGCCTCTGCGTCTTTTCTTGGACAGCTCACATCCTCCACCAGATGACCCACCAGACGATATCCCAGTAATGCCCCCTTTCCCCGGCAGCAGGACAGAAGAGCAACGACAGAGGCGCCTCACGCAGTATAAGCCTCCTCAAGCTGCCACATCACTGCAGGAGTTGAAAGCAATAGTTGAACAGAACCGGCCACATCCTCCGTCAGCTGACACTCCAGCGGTGGCGCCGTCTCCTAACAACAGGGTTACAGAGCACCAACAACACTTCATGAACAAGGAACACCAAGCGGAGCACCCTCCATTCACGATGCTCAACTGGGTCCAGGTACGCCGATCCAGTCGCTCGTACAAGCTGCAGTCCTTCTGACCAACACCGACGCGGATCACCGCTCAGCTAGGACCAGCCGCCTTTCTTCTGACTGATGGGCCATGATGGCTCGCTAGCCGTCGCGGAAGGATGACACCACCTCCCACTCCTGATCAATGGACCATGACCAAGCCAACCCACCCAGACTGGGACTTTGCCGATGAATGGTTTGCAGCTGCAGCGGGGCACCTGCCGGAAACACCCAGATCAGCGCAGCCAGAGCCCCACCTGGTACAAGTCCAGTGGAGACCTATTCATCTTGACGACTATGCTATTGACTAAATATATTGATAACCTGCACATGGTCTGTTCAGTGGCACAATAACCCACATGACCATGTGGGCACACCGGCAGTCTACCCAGTTGCCTAGTTAGAACTGTTATGGTTGGAAATATGCCTTAGTTGGTTTTGTATGTCGGCCCAGTCATGCATGCTTGGTTTTACATTAGCCAGTATGCAAGCATATATGTTCTTATGCTTACCGCCCTTGCTAAGGCTAATTCATACATGTACTGTTCTGAGCTTTTCAAGGGGGGAGTAAATGTAGTGTATGGGAAACTACACGACGCACTGTGCTGCGGATGCACACACGCACAGGTGGCATCAGTGGTATATTATACGGCTGCCAGGGCCAGCCCTCTCTCTCTTTGGTGCTCCGCCCTTCCAGTAACACCTGCACTGTGTACCCTCTCTTTAGCCTGTTCAGCTAACGTTTAATAAAGCTAACCTCAACACATGGATGTGTCCGTATTCATCATTTCCAGACATAACAGGCAATATGATCCAGACTGTTGCAACAGTCTTATAGCTTGTAACAACAAGCCTGATACCCCATACTCCTGCAGCACCCCCTCAAGAGACCAGGAGGGACGCGGTCAAATGCTTTCTCCAAGTCCACAAAACACTTGTGGACTGGTTGGGCAAACTCCTACGAATCCTCAAAGATTCTCGAAAGAGTAAAGAGTTGGTCTGATGTTCCATGGCCAGGACGAAAACGACATTGCTCCTCATGGATCCGAGGTTTGACTAGCGGTTGGACTCTCCTCTCCAGTACCCTGGAGAGGAGATAATATCATGATAACAATATCACTCTATAAAAGCAAGAAATCTCTGTCTGTCTGTCTGTCTGTCTGTCTGTCTGTGTCTGTCACGTTCATAGGACATCATAGGACGGCCTATGATCTCTGCCTGAACATCATAGGACGTCCTATGAACTCAGGCGTCACAGGACACATAGACAAATGTGTCTTTATGATGCCATATAGACCGTGTGTCTTTGAACTCAGGCATCGTAGGACACATAGACAAATGTGTCATATAGACCATGTGTCTTTGAACTCAGGCATCATAGGACACATAGACAAATGTGTCTTTATGATGTCATATAGACCATGAACTCAGGCATCATAGGACAACTCACAATGCCTATATGATGGCACATAGACAAATGTGTCTTATGATGTCATATACAAGCTTGCCTTCATGTCTTTATGATGTCATATACAGTGACAGACATCAGGCAACATGTCTTTATGATGTCATATACATCAAGGCTGCCTTCATGTCTTTATGATGTCATATACAGTGAGTCCATGCCGGAAAGCCTCTTTTTGCTCAGATCCATTTTCATGATCCTGTCCATGAACTGGAATTACAACACACCTATTCCTCAACCAGTGGTCTCAACAAAGAAGAAGAAGAAGAAGAAGAAGAAGAAGAAGAAGAAGAAGAAGAAGAAGAAGAAGAAGAAGAAGAAGAAGAAGAAGAAGAAGAAGAAGAAGAAGAAGAAGAAGAAGAAGAAGAAGAAGAAGACCCACCAGATGGAGACCAATAGAATGATGACAACTGCTGCACATCAGAAAAGATGCCATGAAGATGAAACACCTGAGGTTCCAGCAGTACATCGCACCCGTCTGAGACAGGAGGACACCCTTCATCAGCATAGGGTACGACAGACTTTATAGCACGTTTCTAGGACATCATAGGATGGCTTATGATCTCTGCCTCGTCATCATAGTGCGCCCTATAAACTCAGGCCTACATGACAGCAAATGTGTAACCTTGACGAATGCCAGTCTACACTACAAATGTGTAAAATGCCAAGCAAAGCACTGATTTTCTCCGGGTGCTCCAGTTTCTTGGTTTCTACAGGCATGCATGGGCCTTCCTGAACAGGGTCGAAAGCCACTTTTTCAGGATCGTGCCTATGAACTGGAATTATGACGCACCTATCCCTCAACCAGTGGTCTGAACGAAGAAGAAGACGACCCACCAGATGGAGTGCAACAGAATGAGGAGAACTGCTGCATGTCAGATAGGATGCCGAGAACATGAAACACCTCAGGTTCCACCAGTACGCCGCAGGCATGACTGTGAACAACACAGCCATCTGAGACAGGAGGAGACCCTTCAGTGGTCTGATCAAAGAAGAAGAAGACCCACCAGATGATGTCTATATGACGGTACATAGACAGAGCACATGACTCCCTACAAGACATAATATGTCTTGTAGGGAGTCATGTGCTGCTTACCTGCGCATGTGCTGCTTACATGTGCATGTGCTGCTTACCTGTGTCTATATATTATATAGACACAGGTAAGCAGCATAACACAGAGCAGTGACAGGCAGGAGAAGAAGTAACAAGCAGGGGCAAACAGCCCCAGATGGCAGGGCATATTTTGTGTGATTTTTATGTTTTGCTGCATACAAAAGCCATGACATGTGATTGCCACTTAGTGCTGTGGTGCTATACCAACTGTCCTGTAACTGGCAAGAATTCTGTTCCAATGTATCCCCTCTATGGGCTTGCACCGGTTTCTACGGACATGCACGGATATGCACTAGTATAAGTAATCCAACACATTTTAAAATATGTCTGTTTCCTGTTCTCTCTTTGTCAGCATGGTTAGTTATGGCAGTTTTTCTTTCAAGCTGTCAATTAACTTATTTATAATGTTATGAGTAGGGTACGCGATGAATAAAGACCTTGATGTGATATTGCATAGCAGATATGAATAATATGACATGTGGAATCATGCCAAAATAGTTCACATATATTCTCCGTTACCCCCATTGTATAACTATGAAATCAGCAGCCAATTAAAGTTAAATACCATTAATATGATTAATCACTATTATGTGCAGAAGCTGTCATGACCCATAGCAATAGAAATATTACAGTTCTTTCTCCAATTCATTATGACTAGGAATCACAGCCCCTCAAAACTCTAATGTATTCTCCGTAGCCCCTATAATATGCTGGTTCCAATAATGATTGCTACACTGGTAGCCTGATTAACCTATTTACCACCTATTACCCAAACTAGTTTAACTGTGGAATAAACTCAATATCATGCTTTAAAGGATGTTTTTGTTACTTCTGTTCACATTCAAAACATGTTGTGATGTCACTGTGTATTCTCCATAGCCCTGTATTTTTATGTGATGGGGTACCTATGTTTACTGTAATGCTGTAAATTGAATACTATTGAAGACTGCCATTCTATGAGTATCTCACTTGGGTGCAAAAGCTCCCGACTACTTGGAGAACAGGGACAGTGTGAGTGACTGAGTTTCCAAAATCTCTCCAAACATTCACAGGGGTTTGCAATTTTTGCAATTTTTTTCCTTTTGCAATTTTTTTCCCTGATTTCCTGTCCTATGTTATCTACGGAGCAGTTTGATGTAGAATCTGTGGTGTCTTTTTTTTAACTTAGTCTGGGCTCACACAAGACTCAGGGACAGCTTTATTCCAAGTGCAGTCCACGTTTTAAACAGTCTCTAGAACCCTCTCGCTGCTGTATGTTGCACATTTGCACAGGTTGGACTAGAGCTGTATTATGTAAAGTATATTTTTGTACTAACCCTTTGATGCACCAAAGCACATTTATGTGTTTTTGGATTTTACTTTCGAGCACATTTTATCCTTTTTCATGCATATTATTATTTATGTTGATTATTTATTTATTTGAGTGTTTTCAATTTTTTCATGTATTTACAGTATTTTTAGCCTATTGTAAACAATGTGGTCTGAAATACACACGTTAATGTCCCTTTGCACAAAAATGTGCACATTGAAACCCACTGAAACCACTATTTTATCTCCTGCTCAAATAAAAATTATAAAACATGCATCTTCTAATTTTTCCCCTTCATTTGAGGCCTGTGGCTATAAGTGTGTGCTCTGAGGGATTTCCTTCCTGATGACGTAATTTTTACCATATATGACAAATGGAGAAAATACTTTTTTGTTGCACTATAGTGCCCCCTCCTCTCTCCAGACAAGCTCTGAGGCATTAACTTTGTGTGGGTGTGTGAGTATGTGTGTGGAATATATATCCATGTGAGTGTGCCTGTTTGCATGTGCACGTGTCTACAGTATGCACATTGCATTACCATATGACCAAATGTGTAAAAGCGCAGGTAGCTTTCGAAAAGCACCTTTCCATATTGTGACGTTTTAAGGGTTCACACAATAATGAGAGAGGATTTGGAACCTAACAGGCATTTATTTCTTACTCACAAATTACGCAGAACAGAGGGAAGGTCATTCAAACACACACTCACTTCACTCAGGCTGACACAGACACGTAATCTCTCACACGCAGGGAAACAACACCATCACAGTCAGACTTATAACACTATTATAACATGACAACAATAACAGTACACAAGAATTATAACGGTCTATGAATCTTTCAAGGCACAAAGCATGCCAGGAGAACCCCCCACCCCTTATCACAGCCCCGACGTTACACTGTCCCCCCAGACTGGTTTCTGTCCCCAGAACATAAGTCAAACTCAAAAGTCCAATACAAACCCGTCCAGGTGTTGGGGCACCCGCCGTCATTGGCGGCTGGCACGCGCGGGCCCATTAATGTCCATTCGAGCCTTGACCGGAATCTCCGGTCGAGATGGGGCCTCTGGCTCGGCCACCCGCAGAGCAGCTGGCTGGTACAGGGTGAAGCAGTCACAGTGAAGCACCACCACCCAGTTCCTCTTCTGCAGCCTCACCATGTACACTATGTCTGACAGTCTCTGTAGGACCACGCATGGTCCCAACCAATGACTCACCAGCTTTGGTGATGGTCCTTTTTTCCGCTCCGAGCAGAAAACCCAGACTTGCTCCCAGGTTCAAAGTCTCTTCCCCGGCAGTGGGAGTTGTACGCTTGCTTCTGTCAACTCCCTGCCACTACCAGGGCCTCTCGAGCCAGTTTGTGCACCATGTGAAGACATTCTCTTATGCAAAACAAATAATCCAAACCTAGTTTGCCCTCCACCTCTGGCTCTGGGGGAGGGCTGAACTTCAAGTCCACTGGGGTGCACAGCTCACATCCAAATATCAGCGCTGCCGGGAAGCACTGGATGGATTCTTGAACTGCTGTCCGGTATGCCCACAGGACCAGGGGCAGATGCAGGTCCCAGTCTCGCTGTCGCTTGTCCACTACGACTACGAGCTGGGTGGGTCTGGTTAAAGCATTCAACCAGGTCGTTGCTCTGTTGGTGCAGCAGGGTGGTCTGGGTCTTCCAGCTGCCCAGCCGCCTGCAGACCTCCCTGAAGACTTCTGCCCCAAAGTTCTGTCCCTGGTCACTGGGCAGCTCCTCTGGGGCACCAAACTGATAAAACATCTCTTCCACCAGCTTTGACGCTGTGGTGGTGGTGCTCTGATCAGGGACTGCGTACGCCTCTGGCCACTTGATGAAGTAATCCATTGTGGCCAGAATGTAATGGTTCTCCCGACCTGCGGTCAGAAAAGAGCCCAAAATGTCCACCCCCAAATGCTCCATGGGTGCCCCTACCTGGTCGAGCGAGCTGAACCAGCTAGAGACAGTGATGTAATCCAGCGCACCGTCAATGCGAGGCAGAGGGTAGGAGTCTTTCTGCATGACGTCATTCAGGCACCGATAGTCCACAAAGAACCGCCACGAACCGTCCTTCTTGACCAGGACCACCGGCACCACCCAGGGGCTGCTGGAGAGTTCAATGACATCCACCTCCAGCATGTCCTGAATCTTTTGCTCTACCACCACCCGCCTTGAAAAAGGCATATGGCGGGGCGGAGCCAGATCGGTCTGATCTCACTGGTGTTGATCTAGTGCTGCACCAAACTGGTTTGGATGCACTCTTCATCCCTGGTGGCGAAGACACTGACAGAGCAGCCAGCAACTCCTGCAGCTGGCACCTCTGCCCTGATTCTAACCCCTTGCAGCTCTGCTGGAACAGCTCCTTGACCGTCTGGTTTCTGATGACATGGCAACCCATTCTTTCTGACTGGCAGGCCTCAGTCTGTCAGGATGGGTAACAGGACCTCAGCCAGCATCATCACAAACACAGGTGTCCCACAGGGTTGTGTTCTCAGCCCTATCCTCTACAGCCTCTTCACCCATGACTGCGTTCCCTCCCACAAGGACAATGTCATCTTAAAGTTCGCAGATGACACAGCAGTGATAAAATGCATCAGTGGTGGTGATGAAACATCCTACAGGAGGGAAGTGGCCAGCCTGGTGTCATGGTGTGAGGACAACAACCTCACCCTCCACACAGGCAAGATGAAGGAGATGATAGTGGACATAAGGAAGGGGAGGAGACCTCATCAGCAGCTGTTCATCCGGGAGCTTGAGGTGGAGACGGTGAGCAGCTTTAAATACCTGGGCATCCACATCAGCGAGGACATTACGTGGGCACTCAACACCGCAGAGCTGGTTAAGAGAGCTCAACAGTGGCTGTACTTTCTGAGGAGGCTGAGGAAGTTTGGCATGTCCCCCAAGATCCTCAACAACTTCTACAGCTGCATCATCAACAGCATCTTGACCAACTGCATCACTGCGTGGTATGGCACCACTACTGCTTTAGAGCACAAATGCCTGCAGAGAGTGGTGAAGACAGCGGAGAAGATCCTCAGGACTCCACTCCCCTCTTTGCAGAGCATCTATCACCACAGAGTCCAAAGGAGAGCTGCCTTCATCCTCCAGGACCCCACCCACCCCCAGCACAGAATGTTCACACTTCTACCCTCAGGCCGGAGGTACATAAGTATGAAATGCAGCACATACAGACTGAAAAACTCCTTTCCCACTGCCATCAGACTCCTGAATAAATAATAAACTCCGGACACAGCTTTGCAAATAGGAATTTACACACTGGTTGCTAAATTTGCACATTGCTCATTTGCACATTGTACATAGTCTCACCCTGTCTCATGTCCATATCATCTCTGCTGCTAAATTATCATTGTACAGTCTACTGGGTATTATCAGGGCACACAGCTTTAAACAGAGAAATTTCCATACTGGGTGCTAATTTGCACATTGCTCATTTGCACAATGTACATAGTCTCATGCCATCTCAGGTTCATATCATCTCTGATATTAAAATACCATTGTCCATTATAGTCATCCAGTGAATTTTCAATTTTCATTCTTCTTGTTTCCTCTAGTTTAACTGCTTTAACTGTCCTAATCACCTAATGTGTCTTTATTAGTATTTATTAGTGTTAGTATTTAGTATTAAGGTGTGTTTATTACTTTATTAGTATTGATGTGTATCTATTATCTTGGCATTCATTCGGAGAGCAGAGTAAGAATTTCATTGCTCAGGAAATGTTGCATTTCTTAACTGTGCATATGATAATAAAGCCTTTGAATCTTGAATCTTGAATTCTGCTGGCGGTCCCCTCTCTGCTGTCTCTGGCAGCAATGACTATCCCACCGCTCGCGTTGGTGGTGCTGCAGCAGTCGGCTCTGGGGTCAATCCCCTTGGCTCGGCCTGTGCTGACGGCACCGACCCCTCAACCGTGCGGGTCCCCTGGTTCCCCATCTGGCTCTTGCGGCAGAGCATGATGGTCTTGGCCCCCAGAAGGAGACAAGAGCTGGTGGTGTTGATCTTTGCGCTCTATACTATGAGCAGATCTAGTCCGATGATGCAGGGGTCTTGGATGCCAGCCAGCCAAAAGGGGTGGTTCGTGTTCTGGCCAGTCACTCCCATGACAAGTACTCATCGCCCTGCCAATCTGGCGTGCTCAGCGGTGGCTGTGGTGATGCAGTGCCTGGTGGGTTCCCACCCTTGCAGTCTGAGTTCATCTGTACTGGGTAGCACCCCAGGTCGGACCAGGAAGATGGTAGAACCGGTGTCAATCAGGGCACAGATTGGAGTGCTGTCCACGCTGCACTGCAGGTACAGCCCTGGCAAGTGTCCAAGTCAGCCCAGACATGGTGAGAGTTCACTGGGGAAAATGTCTGTGAGAGGCAGCAGGTCACAGTCTGTGCCACCTTGCTATAGTTTAAAGCTGGTGAGGAGGTGTTGCAGTGTAGGTGCAGGGCAGTGGTGCGCGATGTGGCCTGGCTGCCCACAGCGGAAGCATCCCTCCTTGCGCCACCGTCGTACTTTCACCGCCCATGCAGCTGTGGCCTGGCACAGCTCCTCCTCATCCTCGCTCTCAGCCGTGGCCTGGAAAGCTCTCTGTCTTGGTGGTGAAACCCCAGGCACATACTCCAGCATCAGCTCCACCCGCTCTGCCTCTGCCACGGCCATCGCCCAGCTGCTCGTGGCATGAATCCGGACGTGTTCTCGGAGCTCGGCCAGGTGGAGCCCTAGGATGAAACTCTGGAGGATGACCTTCTTCTCCACCTCCGGCTTGAAGTCCAGGTAGCCAGACTGTGTCAGCAGCCGGTCATCTGCTGCATAAGCTCTCAGGCTCTCTCAGTCACATTGCCGGTAGCTGGCCAGCTGTACCCAGACGTGGTCAGCGTGAGTTGCCCTCCCAAACTGCCTCCGAAGTGCTCGCTGTAGTGCTGGCCAGCTGTGCCGTTCCTCAGGCCAAAGATCGGACAGCGTGCAGAGAGCTCTGCCCTCCAGAGCCAGTGCAACCTGCACAGCTGTATCTTCAGGTGTCCAGTCATTGAGTGCAGTGGCCAGTTCACCTGGACGAGGTAGTCATCAAGCAAAGTTTCGCCACCAAAGCGGGGAAACTTGGCCTGTTTGCGGGTCGTGGTACTGGGGTTGGGACGGTCACTTCCATGCTGATCACTGCCCTCGGCTACAGTGGGATCGCTGGCTCATACGCCACATTCCAAATTATTCTGCAAATTGTATTTGTCTCTGATTTTCCTAAATAGTCTATGCAAATGACAGTCAGTATAATTTTCAAGTAATCAACTATTAGAGCATAATTCAAATTTTATTGAACAACCCTCCCAATGATAACTACTTTTTTGCAAAAATAAAAAAAACAACCTCAAAATGCACTGTTCCAAACTATTATGCACAACAGAATTTCAAAACATTTTATTGGTTGTAAAGAACTGAAAATGGTCATTTGTTGAATTTGCAGCATTAGGAGGTCATATTTACTGAAATCAGAAGCTATTTCAATCAAGAACATCTTAACAGGCCAAGTTGCATGTTAATATAGGACCCCTTCTTTGATATAACCTTCACAATTCTTGCATCCATTGAACTTGTGAGTTTCTGGAGAGTTTCTGCTTGAATTTCTTTGCAAGATGTCAGAATAGCCTCCCACAACTGCTGTTTTGATGTGAACTGCCTCCCACCCTCATAGATCTTTTGCTTGAGGATGCTCCAAAGGTTCTCAATAGGGTTGAGGTCAAGGGAGGATGGGGGCTACACCATGAGTTGCTCTCCTTTTATGCCCATAGCAGCCAATGACACAGAGGTATTCTTTGCAGCATGAGATGGTGTATTGTCATGCATGAAGATAATTTTGCTATGGAAGGCACAGTTCTTCTTTTTGTACCATGGAAGAAAATGGTCAGTCAGAAACTCTTTATACTTTGCCAAGGTCATTTTCACACCTTCACAGACCCTAAAGGGGCCAACCAGCTTTCTCCCCATGATTCTGGCCCAAAACATGACAATGCCACCTCCTTGCTAACATCACAGCCTTGTTGGGACATGGTGGCCATCCACGAACCATCCACTACTCCATCTTTTTGCATCATCCAGGGCTGCACAGCACTCATCAGTAAACAAGACTGTTTAAAAATTCGTCTCCATGTATTTTTGGGCTCACTGCAACCGTTTTTGCTTGTGAGCATTGGTTAGGGGTGGCCAAATAGTAGATTTATGCACAACTGGAAGCCTCTGGAGGATCCTACCTTGAGGTCTGTGGGACTCCAAAGGCCCCAGCAGCTTTAAATACCTGTTTGCTGCTTTGTAATGGCATTTTAGCAGCTACTGTCTTAATCCGATGAATTTTTCTGGCAGAAACCTTCCTTATTATGCCTTTATCTGCACAAACCCATCTGTACTCTGAATCAGCCACAAATTTCTTCACAGTACGATGATCACGCTTAGGTTTTCGTGAAATAGCTAATGTTTTCATACCTTGTCCAAGGCATTGCACTATTTGATGCATTTTGGCAGCAGAGAGATACTTTTCTTTCCCATATTGCTTGAATCCTGTGGCATGCTTAATAATGTGGAACATCCTTCTTAAGTAGTTCTCCTTTAATTGGGCTCATCTGGCAAACTAATTATGAAAGGTATCTGAGATTGATATCAGTGACCCAAAGAGCCCTGAGACACAATACCATCCATGAGTTTAATTGAAAGACAAAAAATTGGATGTTTATGACACTAAAATCCTATTTGCATAATAATTTGGAACGTGGTGTAGTTTCCCCACTGGCACTCCCCATCCGAGCACTTGCTCCGTCCGGTCTGCTTCCCCATTCTTTGCGGCGAGCAGCTCTGGGGACTGGCATGTCTGCTCTGCTGTCCATTTCTATCTGGGCGATGAGCTGTTCGAGCTATCAAATCTCTGCCTTGATCCTTGCTTCCATCTCTCAAAATCCCACTTCTGACACCAGTGTGACGTTTCAAGGGTTCACACAATGATGAGAGAGGATTTGGAACATAACAGGCATTTGTTTCTTGCTCACAAATTACACAGAAGAGAGAGGAGGTCATTCACACACACATACTTTACTCAAGGGTGACACAGACACGTAATCTGTCACACGCAGGGAAAACATCACTATCACAATCAGACTTATAACACCATTATAACTAGGGATGAGCCGATCCGATCCGCTGGATCATATCGGGTTCGATCCAGGCAAAATGGCTGGATCGGTATCGGTAAGGAATAAAAGCAATTTACTGATCAGATACAGATGGCTGCACGGTGGCGCAGTGGTTAGCACTACGGCAGCACAGTTTACCCTTGGCCAGGGGATCATGGGATCGTGGGTTCGATCCCAGCCCCCGACCAACAGTGATCTGTGTGGAGTTTGCATGTTCTCCCCGTGTTTGTGTGGGTTTATTCCGGGATTTCTCCGGTTTCCTCCCACATGCCAAAAAACATGCAGGTTAGGTTAATTGGAGACTCTAAAGTGGCCCTAGGTGTGAATGTGTGTGTGAATGGTTAAGGGATAGCGTCGTATCGTGGCTGCTTCATCCATCCAGGTGGTGGATGCCCTCAGTTTCCCCTCTGGGGGTCAATAAAGTATTCTAAATCTAAAAATCTAAAGATACATTAACAATATTAAAATGAAGATGTGACCACCTTCTTAGCTACGCTGTGCACGGCTTCTATATGCAGATGCAACAAGTGTCACATCACTGAAGCTAGTCTGTGGGACTCGCCTCAGTATGTTGCTGTGTGGTGCCAGCATTTACACCACCAACTTGATAAAACACAAGTATCACGGCAAAGGAGTATGCTGAATTCTGTCAAGAACCGAGCAAATGGACGAGTGTCACACAGCAGCATCTGCTGCTTTTCCAGCTCAGAAGGCTGAACGCTAAAAGTGAAACCTAAAAAGAACGAAACTGTCATGAGCTGAGTGCTGGAGATCTCCACCAGGCTCAGTCTCATGGCTTTTTCTGCTTAGTTACTTATCTGTTGCACTTATCGGAGTGGTGGCCTAGTTGGTAGAGCATCCGCCCCACACCCGGGAGGCCTGGGTTCAAATCCTGGCCAGGTTATGCCGAAGACCATATAAAAAAGTGGAACTTCCTGCCATCCAGCTTGGTGGTCAGCAATAATGGAATGGAGGAGGTTAAATTTGTGACAGCGCCTTGCATGGCAGTGACCCCTCTGATTCTAGATGTGATTAACATTGTAGATGAGAGAAACATAATTTTGTTCTACTGTACATGATTGGCTGTATGGATTGAATGACAATAAAGTTAGGTTTATGTATTAATGTTCTGCTTGCCATTTTTCTGTTTGTGTTAATGTTATAATTTTATTTTTTGTACTTATTTGTAATTATACTTTGACACATTATTTTATTCTTTATATCCTTAGTATGGTCCTTTTACTGTTGACAGCTGTCAGGGGTGTGAAGCTTCGTGTGGGTGTGCTCTTTCAGCTGTCAGTGTGGGTTTGCCTCTCTCTCACTGCCTCAGCTGACCCCAATTATGTATTCTCGCTTTCTCCTGCCCATTCAGGTACCCACACCTGTTGTTTATTATGTTAATGGATTCCGATCCATATTTAAGGGGCTGCGTGCTTTTGTCTAGCGCAGCACCCTACTTGCAGCTTTTCTCCACGAGTCGTGTCTCTTTACATTTTATTGTTTCCTAGCGTGTCGGCGAAACCAGTTGCCTTAGCTTTCGCTATTCTTGTTTCATCTGTGTCTCCAATTGCCTACTAGTTTTTGGTTTGGTTCTGTTTGCTCTTTTGTGCCTTTCATTATTAAAACTTGCAAACTCACAGCCGGTGCGTGGTGCCTTTATTCTGCCCTGAAGGGCGTTTATGACAGAAACTGAAAGTAAAAACCAGACTGGAGCATACCTTTCGGCCGAGAGTCTTACAGTTGATGAGAGGTAGGTGACAGAAACATAAATAGCAATTTTTTTTTGTATTTTGTATACTTTATTAATCCCAGAGGGTGCACAGCTACATAAACATGAAATGGAACAGGAATGACTTCAAAATAAGAGCAAACCTAAAATCTAAGAATGAGCAGAGAATAATATCAGAAACATTACTAGAGGGCACTCAGAGAGTGCATACTTCCGCCAAGGCTCCGTTCCTCCCTCCCGTTGTCCTCCCTTCCATCCCTTTGCCCGTCTATATCACCATCCATCTGTACATTGCGAGATAGAGCATTGGCAGGGGTATGCACTCACGGACAGCCTCCAACATCTAATGAGTTCATCTTTGGGCTAAGGGCCACCTCTGGTGAAAATTTAATCCAAATCCATCCAGTAGTTTTGGAGTATTGTTGCTAACACTCTGTGAGAAGATAAGAGCCTTGGTGGAGGTATGCATTTTGAGATCATCATCAAAATCTAATCATGTATTCAGTGTGCCATTACATCCTTTTCCTGAAAATATGAAGGAAAGGCTCTTATATAAATGCAGTCCATTATTATTATTATCTATCCATCCATCCATCCATCTTCTACCGCTTTTCCGGAGGTCTGGGTCACGGAGGCAGCAGTTCAAGCAGAGAAGCCCAGACTTCTCTCTCCCCAGCCACTTGCTTCAGCTCTTCAGAGGGGATACCAAGGCGTTCCCAGACCAACTGAGAGACAGTCTCTCCAGCAAGTCCTGGGTCTGCCCCGGGGTCTCCTCCCAGTGGGACGTGCCCGAAACACCTCAAGTGGGAGGCGTATGAAATACTCATTGTCGTCCCCGACAGACTGCTATGATGATGATGATGATGATGATTAACAGACAGAGAAACGACAGCAAAAACAATATGACTACATTATATGACAACATAATAATAATAATAATAATAATAATACTATCATAATTGTATTGACCATACATTGGGGCTGGGCAATTCCACCTTAAATCAACATCATGGTTTATTGAATCTTTCAGGTCAGTTTTCTTTTTTTTTTTCCTCCTCTCTTCTCCATTACAGTTTACTGACAAGGTTCATAACTATTAAGCAATATTACACAACAGTGTGGTGTCATACCATTTTTTGCAGTTATCAACTACAGATTCACATTGTTTGACGCAGCAAAGTTCAGCCTCCACCTCCTCCACCGTCACCTCCCGTTCTCATCTTCTTGTACCAGTGTCCGATGTCCCATCCTTCCTTAATTCTGATTGGCTGCTTAGAAAGGTCTGACAGTGACGAGCACAGCTGTACAATAGTCTGACAAGTTGAACTTTTTTCATCCCATAGCACCACAACAAAAAGCGGCCACCGCTCAAAATGCTTCAGCACTGTAAACGTTGGACTACATAGAAAATTAATAGAAAACAGTCACCCACAGCAGGAAAAACGAGTTTGGTGGACATGCTCCCTAATACTTTTTCTGCAGTGTTTGGCTTCCGGGTTGCTGGGTTGCTGAGGTGCATGGCTCTATGGTGTGCTCATGCACATAACTGAGTGTACACATTTTAAATGGGCAGTACATGAAAAGCACTAGATTAATATATTTTAAAAAACTCCTGCATCCACATCATGATCCAAATCACCACCAAAATCAGCAGTTTCCTGTGCCATTACACACCTTTCCTGAAAATTTCATCAAAATCCTTTCAGAACTTTTTGAGTTATGTTGCTAACAGACAAACCAACCAACGCCACTAAAAACATTACCTCCGTCCTCCCTTGGTGGAGATAATAAACCGAGGACCAGGAAAATACTTATGATAATAATAATGGATGACAAAAATACAACTTAAAGGGTTAGTTCCTTTTTATTTCAGTTCTACAGCATTTTTTACCTCATGCATAAAGTGGCACTTTGAATTTCATCGGAATGTTTACTTAAATACTCAGCTTCAAAGTTTTGTATAAACTTGCACTTAAAACTTCAGAATGCATGTTTACATGGTGCTGACCAGTGAAATGCTGCCAATGTTGCAAAGTTTAAACTAAAAAAGTAGCAGCATTGCTGAACTGAGTCACATTTGTAATATATTCTTTGAATTTCAGATTTCTGTTTTTATATGTGTACAAAATGCAACTAGTCATTAACAAAGTATATTCTGTTCTTTTGTTGTTTTAAATAAGAGAGACGGTATTGGTTTTGGATCGGTATCAGCTGATGCTCAAAGTCACAGTATTGGTCCTGAAAAAGTGTCATTGACTCATCCCTAATTATAACAGTCCAACAATAATGCTGAGAACGCAAGAATTACAGCCGTGGACAAAATTGTTGGTACCCCTCTGTTAATGAAAGAAAAACCCACAATAGTCACAGAAATAACTTGAATCCGACAAAAGTGGTAATAAATAAAAATTCTATTAAAATTAACCAATGAAAATCAGACGGTGCTTTTGAATTGTGGTTCAACAGAATTATTATAAAAAACAAACTCATGAAACAGGCCTGGACAAAAATGATGGTACCCTTAACTTAATATTTTGTTGCACAACCTTTTGAGGCAATCACTGCAATCAAACGATTTCTGTAACTGTCAATGAGACTTCTGCACCTCTCAGCAGGTATTTTTAGATTTTTTTTTTTTAGATTTAGTATACTTTATTGATCCCCAGAGGGGAAATTGAGGGCATCCACCACCTGGATGGATGAAGCAGCCACGATACGGCGCTATCCCTTAACCATTCACACACATTCACACCTAGGGCCACTTTAGAGTCTCCAATTAACCTAACTTGCATGTTTTTGGCATGTGGGAGGAAACCGGAGAAATCCCGGAGTAAACCCACGCAAACACGGGGAGAACATGCAAACTCCACACAGATCACTGTTGGTCGGGGGCTGGGATCGAACCCACGATCCCCACAATCCCCCGGCCAAGGGTAAACTGTGCTGCCGCAGTGCTAACCACTGCGCCACCGTGCAGCCCCAATTTTGGCCCACTCCTCATGAGCAAACTGTTCCAGTTGACTCAGGTTTGAAGGGTGCCTTCTCCAGACGGCATGTTTCAGCTCCTTCCACAGATGTTCAATAGGATTTAGATCAGGGCTCATAGAAGGCCACTTTAGAATAGTCCAATGTTTCGCTCTTAGCCATTCTTGGGTGTTTTTAGCTGTGTGTTTTGGGTCATTATCCTGTTGCAAGACCCATGACCTGCGACTGAGACCAAGCTGTCTGACACTGGGCAGCACATTTCTCTCTAGAATACCTTGATAGTCTTGAGATTTCATTGTACCCTGCACAGATTCAAGACACCCTGTGCCAGATGCAGCAAAACAGCCCCAGAACATAACAGAACTTCCTCCATGTTTCACAGTAGGGACAGTGTTCTTTTCTTGGTATGCTTCATTTTTGCGTCTGTGAACATAGCGTTGATGTGCCTTGCCAAAAAGTTCCAGTTTTGTCTCGTCTGTCCATAGGACATTCTCCCAGAAGCTTTGTGGCTTGTCAACATGCAGTTTGGAAAATTCCAGTCTGGCTTTTTTATGATTTGTTTTCAACAGTGGTGTCCTCCTTGGTCGTCTCCCATGAAGTCCACTTTGGCTCAAACAACAACGGATGGTGCGATCTGACACTGATGTACCTTGACCTTGGAGTTCACCATGAATGTGTTTAGAGGTTGTTCTGGGCTCTTTTGTATTATCCGTATCTTCCATTTTTCATCAAGTTTCCTCCTGCGGCCACATCCAGGGAGGTTGGCTACAGTCCTGTGGATCTTAAATTTCTGAATAATATGTGCAACTGTAGTCACAGGAATATCAAGCTGCTTGGAGATGGTCTTATAGCCTTAACCTTTAACATGCTTGTCTATAACTTTCTTTCTAATCTCCTGAGACAACTCTCTCCTTTGCTTGCTCTGGTCCATGTTTAGTGTGATACACACCATGTCACCAAACAGCACAGTGACTACTTGTCACCCTTTAAATAGGCCGACTGACTGATAACAAGTTTGCAGACACCTGTGATGTTAATTAAAGGACACATCTTGGTTGAACATGTCCCTATGGTCACATTATTTTCAATCTTTTCTAGGGGTACCATTACTTTTGTCCAGGCCTGTTTCATGAGTTTGTTTTTTAAAATAATTCTGTTGAACCACAATTCAAAAGCATTGTCTGATTTTCACTGGTTAATTTTCATAGAATTTTTATTTATTACCACTTTTGTCAGATTCAAGTTATTTCTGTGACCATTGTGGGTTTTTCTTTCATTAACAGAGGGGTACCAACAATTTTGTCCACGTGTATAACAGTCTATGAGTCCCCCGTGGCGCAAAGCATGTCGGGAGAATCCCCCGCCCCTTATCACAGCCCAGATGTTACAATATTCTTCATTTCATGTGTAATTTTTATGCAAGCATTCAAAGCACAATGATATTTTCAATTATAAAATACATAAAATGCATATCTACAAGGGGCCCCTGCACATCTTTGAAAACACAAGACCTTTTCCCAGCACATGTAAGTTACAGTCACCATGAGAACAAAAACAGACCCTAACTTTGTTTACACACGATGCACAGAGGAGAAGAGCTTTTCATTTCATACCTGGCATGATGGAGAGGTACTACATCACTGACGAGGTGCTTCATGTGATCATGGAGCCCCATTCAGCCCCCCAGTCTTGTCTTGGATGCTGAGGCTGGCTCAGCTGACCCACTACCACAGACTCAGCCAGCCAAACTAGCACCGTCACCACCAACCCCAGCCGCATACCCACCACCAGTGAGGATAATTAGGCCTGACGTAGGTTTAAAAAATAAAATTAAAAAAAAAGTATTTTACAGCTTGATTTTGATGAGCATATTTTGTGCAAAAGGGTGCTTATGTGAGTGTTTGACACTGAACAAAAAATGATAATGCATATAAAAGGGTATTTGATATGTATAGGTAGGAATGATGGTAGTTTAAAAAATAAAAAAAAAAGAAAAAAAATTTATAACATTTTTACAGCTTGATCTTTTATGAGCACATTTTTGTGCAAAGGGACATTAATGCAAGTATAAGATAAGATAAGCCTTTATTAGTCCCACAACGGGGAAATTCCAGGATTGCAACAGCACAGGGATAGCAACACTCAGAGCAACAATCAGAAGGCAAGAAAAAAAAACAAGCAAGCAAGAGCAGCTAATATACATATGTACATATTACTATAAAATATATATATACACACACACACACACACACACACACACAGACACACAGTGCAGAGCATTGTAGCTGGATGGAATAAATATATGAATATATGAACACACAGTGCAGAGCATTGTAGCTAGATGGAATAAATATGTAAATATATAAACACCCACAGTACGGAGCATTGCAGCTAGGTGGAATAAATATGCAAGTATATAAACACACACAGTGCGGAGCAATGTAGCTAGATGGAATAATATGTAGATATATAAAAACACAGTGCGGAGCATTGTAGCTAGATGGAATAAATATATAGATATATAAATATAAACACACCCAGTGCTGAGCATTGTAGCTAGATGGAATAAATATGTAAATATATAAACACACACAGTGCAGAGCATTGTTGCTAGGTGGGATGAAACAGCATAACCGTCTATTTAGTTATCCTACATGGTATGATTATGTGCCCATACATATTCTCACCCTCCATAGCGACCGGTATGTTCCTAGTTGTATGCCGGAGAGGACCATTGTGTAAGTCTATTGCATCTTTTGCATTCAAAAAAACTATTAGTTTGTTACGTCTTTTTGCTATCTCTGCGAGCAGCCCTGCTTAGGTTGTACAGTCTGACAGCCGTTGGTAGGAAGGACCTACGAAACCTCTCGGTTGTGCACCTGGGATGATGTAGTCTGCTGCTAAATGAGCTCCTCAGTGCATCCAGTATGTCCTGCATAGGGTGGAACTCGGACTCCAGCAGAGATGACAGTTTAGCCACCGTCCTTCTCTCTCCTATCTCCTCCATCGGATCAAGGCGCTGCCCCAGGACAGAGCTAGCTTTCTTAATCAGTTTGTTCAGTCTCTTCCTATCGGCTGCAGTAATGCCACTGCCCCAGCAGACCACTCCAAAAGTGATGGCTGATGCCACCACCGTGTCATAGAATGACTTCAGCAGCGCCCCTTGTACACCAAAAGACCTGAGTATTTGTAGTATATTTTGACAAGTATTTGACATTGAGCAAAAAATAATGCATATAAATAAATGTTGCTGTTAATCTTTCACATAGAACAACCTGCAATAATCAAATCATAAGTAATCCAGTTTACATGAAGTATATTGAGAATAAATCTTTTATTGTGTTTTTAGATCATAAAATAGAGTTGCATCATGACAAAAACTTGGCAATTTAAAGGTTAAAAATGAAAAATATATATATTATTTATAATATATATTATTTTATGTGTATAATTAGGAATGATGCTGGTTTAAAAATGTAAAATAATAATAATAAAAAATAATTTATAACATTTTTATAACTTGATATTTTTATGAGCACATTTTTGTGCAAAGGGACATTAAAGTGGGTACTTGATATTGAGCAAAGAATAATAATGCATATAAATAAATGCTGCTGCTAATCTTTCACATCTACCAGCCTGCAAAAATCAAACCATAAACAATTCAGTTTACATTAAATATATTGAAAATAAATCATTTGTTGTGTATTTTAGACCATAAGATGGAGGTGCCTGGCAAACTTGGCAATTTAAGGGTTAAAAATGTTAAAAAATTAATTGAGATTTGATATGTCCAGTTAGGACTGATGCTGGTTTAAAAATAAATTTAAATAATAATTTAAAACATTTTTATAGCTTGATTTTTATGAGCACATTTTTGTGCAAAGAGTCATTAACATGAGTATTTTATGAAATATGACGCTGCAAAAGATAATAATGCATACAAATAAATGTTACCACTAATCTTTCACATATACCAAGCTGCAGTAATCAAACTATTAAAAACAATTCCATTTGCATGAAGTATATTGACAATAAATCATATATTTTGTTTTTTTAAACCATAAAATTCAGTTGCATCATGACAAAACTTGGTAATTTAAGGGTTAAAATTTTAAGAAATTAATTAATATTTGATATGTATGGTTAGGACTGATGCCAGTTTAAAAAGCTTGTAAAAAAAAAAATTAAAAAGTTATCATTTTTATAGCTTGATTTTTTAATGAGCACATTTTTGTGCAAAGGAGCATTAACATAACTATTTTGAAGATGTATCAAAGGGTTAAGTATAGTTTTGTATTGTTATCCTCCTTTTAATGCTATTTTTTCTTGTCTTTTTTACCTATTGAGTTCACATGTATCCTGTTCCCATTTTCTCTGGTTGTCATGAACTCAGGGTTAGTGCCCAAATGCAAACACAGTACGCAGTCCCCCCCCAAAAAAAAAAAACAAAACAAAAAAAAAACAAAACCTGCAACAAGAAAGTGTGATAAAACTAAACTTTTGGACCAAATTGCAAAGGTAACCTAAAGCTATAGAATAAGAGTTCAGGAAATGTGTGACTTTTACAGTGATGAGGTCTAGACAAAGACTGGGTTAGAGACAGGCAGCTGCTAATGACACAACAGCTGGTCAGGAGGATGAGACACAAGATGATAAAGAGACACAAGTGACCACAAGTGAGCTAAAACTTATCATGAGAAGAGTTTTTTTTTTAAAACCTCTGTATGTTATCATATAAATCTCGTGTCTCGGGGTGCCTTGACATCTGTGGTATTAATGGCCTTGGGATCCTTGAATTTACATTTTTTTTACCACCTTTCACACTTTGGTTTTCTTATTATTGTCTCCAACAAAGAAGGAATGTGATTGGGGTGGTTTGTTTGCCTTCCTGTCTGTCTGTTTATTAGCAGGATTATGCAAAAACTACTAAACAGATTTTGATTAAATTTTCACCAGAGGTGGCCTTTGGACTACGAATGAACTCATTAGATTCTGGGGGTGATCTGAGAGCGCATACCTCCGCCAAGGCCCTATCGCAATGTTAAAAAAAGTGGAAAAAGTAATCCAGAATCCGCGTCCTGACCCAGATCACCACCAAATTCTAATGGGTTCAATCATAGCCCGAGGGTCACCTCTGGTGAAAATTTTATCAAAATCCATCTGTAGCAGAGTCAACTAGAAAAGCATTCGGAGAGCGCAGACCTCCGCCAAGTGCCACAGTTCCCCCCATACAGTGTTTGTGTGTACGTTTTCAGATTCCTTGACCATGAAAACATATGACAAGCAATTGGATTGACAATGATAGGATTAGTGGTTCAGTAGTTTTTCACGAAAATGGCATTTTCCATAATGGCGGTTTTCTTCTGGAAGGTGATCCGGATCACCACCAAAATCTAATCATCTGTAGGATACCCCATTTCTGACAATCTGTGAAAATTTCATGAAAATCCGTCCATAACTTTTTGAGTTATCTCGCTAACAAACAAACAGACAGACAAACAGACAGACAAACCAACGCCGGTGAAAACATAACCTCCTTGGCGGAGGTAATAAAAGTATTCCTACTTGGTTTGCCAAGTGGATTGACCCTATTGGCAACACAGGTAGAGTGCTGGACTCTGAAGCCGGAGGTCGAGAGTTCGAATCCTCCGGTTGGACGTCGCCAGTTGGGGCTTGGTAATCACCCTCCATTTGGTTACACTTGGCGCAGTGAGCAGGATTTACTGGCGGCATATCAGTTCCTTTCTCCATATCCCTGTAAGTGTCAGAAGGCGGTCATGGGGCCTGAAAAGCTAAAATGCACCTCTGATGTCGGGACGAGGTGTCAGAAGGGTGGCGTGGAGCCTGAAAGCTGAAATGCACCTCTGACATCAGGACGATGTCAAAAATCAGAGGAAAATATGTAGCAGAGTCAATAAAAGCATTCCTACTTGGCTTGCCAAGTGGATTGACCCTATTGGCGAAACAGGTAGAGTGCTGGACTCTGAAGCCGGAGGTTGTGAGTTTGAATCCTCCAGTTGGACGTCGCCAGTTGGGGCTTGGTAATCGCCCTCCACTCGGTTGCACATCCAGTAATTTTTGCATGATCCTGCTAAAACACTGGTCAACACCACATTTATTATCTAAGTTTTTTTTAAGCTGATTTAGCACAATTTTGATGTACTGAATCCAAAAATCACATTGGTTTTGCTCAATCAGGTCAACTTTTTGAACTATGGCCACATGTTGTTTTTTTTACGTTTTTGTTTACATGTACAGGTATTTTCGCTTTATATGATGCAAAATTCTTTTTTATTTCTTGAAATTTCTCGAGCTCTGAAGAGTTTACATGTGCCAATTTATGACATTGTCATGATGGCTGATTACTGTTGGACTCTGAAGAGCGACATCCCTGCCGCTGAGCATTCTAGAGGTTCGAATAAACGGAAGTTGAAGCTCTGAATTTTGAATGATGACGGTAACATTCAATTTACATGTACTTACCTTTATCAATGTCTACTATTCAATTTACAATAATCGAAGTTTGTAACATTTAATCAATAAATTGTGTTAGAAAATGATTTTTTCTCTTAAAAATCTATTTCGGATGAAAAATATTAACAAAAATCAACCGATAATGTCACAAAAATGTAATCAATTTAGTCAGAAGATCAGATTTTTTTTGACCTGATCGAGAGAAACAGATGTCATTTTCGGATTCAGTGGTGCAAAATTGTTTTAAATCAGTTGAAAAAACACAGACAACTTACAAAAAAATTATTTTTGTAACCCTGTGAAATCAAAGAAACACAGACAGAAAGACAGACAAACCTTGGCGGTAAGCGTTCTGAGTCACCTTTAGTTGCCTTGTAATTTTTAGACAACTTCCCTGCAGTGTGGATTGTTGTTTCAATGAATCAAAAAAAGGTGTGCTTTAATGCCAGAAGTTTGTTCAAGTTTTATCTTTGCTCAAAGCATGATTGTGGATGGTTGCCAACTCAGTCCCTGCATACGTCTTAACCCCGCAGTGGCAGTGAATGACGGCTTAGCTGTTAAATTGAAAAGTTTTCTGCAGATGGCTGCACAGAGCTAGAATTTTTTGCACTGCAAAATGTACAAGCAGTACGTCTAGGAAAGAGCTTTATCGTTGAGCTCCATATGTTGTTAATCTGGCTATAATAGAAAGTTATTGTGAACACAGAAATGTTAAGTTCGTGCTGAAGAAAATTTGGCTTACTCTCACCATTGTATTTGGCCCCACCTTATTTCAACCCCCATAAACACCCCCAAATACTCATACAAACATAGACACTCATGCACACCAAGCCATAAGCTTATTTCAAGAGAGCTAATTTTCATCCACACTAATTATGTATGTGTGAACACAATATTGCAAATGAGCATTTGTGCAAGGGACAAAACAACAATCACCCATGGCTTTCAGCAGCATCTCTCTGCATCTATTCACTTTGCAGCACCTGTTTCCTTCATAACCATCTCCATTGGCCTATCATTAGGCCTGACAGGGGACAGGCTGTAAATCAGAGGTTCACACTGCTGTGGCCCATTAGCCCTTCTTGATGAATACTCATGGGCACATGTCTGGCACTACAGTGATGAAGAGCAGGCAGGGGCTTGTTAAAGCGTTGCCACCATCCGCCGACTGGATCAGCATTAGACGGCACAGAAATGCTCTCTGAGGCACAATCCTGCTGTACTGCATTAAAGACAGACCTCACTTTATGGAAATTTGTGTAATAATGTGCAGTCTGCTGAGTCAATAGAAGAGCCATGGCCCACTATAAAAAGTTATTTCTTTTTAAATAGTCTTCATTTAAATATACATAGTTACATGAATTTTCTGGTGTATTTTTAAGCAAAAAACATAGACTTTTTAATCCATGACTGATCTCCTACTCAATACAGCAAAATAGAGTGTTATGGAGATTAGGACAATAAGATGAAAACATTTTAATGCTTCTTTACGAAAAGGATTTTTCTAATCTAAGAAATTATTTACACTCATCAGCCTTTAAGTCATACGGTGTTTAAAAAAAACTTATCACACATTTTGACACTAAAACTACAATATACTGCAAGACAGCTCTTGTTCTGACCCAAACTGAAGTAGTCTGTCAGTAATCAGAGCACAGCTGATGGTTATTTCTTGTATCTGATACCTTCATGATTAGTTTTTTTGGCTGCTACAATGATAAATCATATCATGTTTCATCGCTGCACTACTCAACTATCCATCCATTTTTCTGAAACATTTACTTTATTATGGCTACATTGAGGCTGGAGCCTGTTCTCGCTCATGATAGGATAAGGGTCTCCAATCTACAGCAAGGTCAAATCTGAGTGACAAACAGCCATACACCTTTCGAATTACCAAATGTGCATTGCTTTGGATTGTGGCAACACCATCACTCCACCATTCAAATATACCGTGCTATGAAACTAATCTGGCTGAATATAATATGTTGAGATATGATGAATTTTTTTTAATCAAATTGCACAGCAAATAAATGAACAAATAAATAAACAATAAATACATTAAATATATATTTTTATAAAAACACAGCCTACTATTTCCTCACAAGCTAACCCAGAGGCGAAGCCCACACCTCACCTGTGATATGTCAGAAAACAACCTCCGGCAGACAGGAAGAATTGACTCCTTCAGGCGGGATGGACTTCAGTGCAAGATGATTTCTTAAAAGGAAAATAAATACAGCTCGGTGGCTGTCAAACACAAAAAGGTCAAAGACTAAACACTTACAATGAAAATATGATGATGAGGAACTGAAGGGAATGCTCTGCAATGATGCCACGGAGAGAAATGAAAACAGCAGGTATATATAGGGACACAGAAATTAACTGATACAGGACAGCTGGGTAACTAATTAGAGTCAAATGAAAATACAGGTGAGTGGCTGGAGGAATGGGAGGATGACGGAAGAGACTAAAAACAATAACTAAAATAAGAAACTAAAGACACAAACTACTAATGAAAACAGAATTGTGCCAATAGTTCAAAAAATAAAGTATGGACAAGATGTCCAGATTATGACAGTGCCCCCCATCCCCCCCAAGGATGGATTCCAGATGCCCAAAAACAAAACAAAGAGCACTCAAATTGGGCGGGAGATGGGAGACAAAGGCATGGCGGGGCAAAACAAGGACAACAACACAACAGAAAAATGTTCATCAGGTGGTCGGCCAAAGTCCCAAGACCACCACCAGGCAGAATATGGTGTGTCTGGTGGCCTACCAAAGTCCATGGACCACCAGACGGAGACACAAGATGTGTCAGGTGGTCTACCAAAGTCCAAGGGCCACCAGATGGATGAACATGGTGTGTTGGGTGGGCTGCCACAGTCCAAAAGCCACCTGATGGAAAAACACGGTACCGTAAGGGCGTAAAGTCCAGGAAACTTTTGCACAAAGAACAATAACACAGAGGTTTTAAACTCAGGAGATACTGACATTGGGGCTCTTTGCTCTGGAGACCACAAAGGAGCCTTTTGACTTGGAGACCACAAAGGAACTGTTTGCTCTGAAAATAACCACGTAGGCACTGTTTGCTCTAAAAATAACCACATAGGAATTACTTGCTCTAAAAATAACCACGTGGGAGCTGTTTGCTCTGAAAATAACCACGCAGGAACTACTTGCTCTGAAAATAACCATGTAGGGGTGGTTTGCTCTGAAAATGACCACGTAGGAGCTTTTAGCTCTGAAAATAATGATGTAGGAGCCTTTTGCTCTGAACACAACAACATAGGAGCCCTTTGCTTTGAAGATAATATGGGAGACTTTTGCTTTGAAAATGACAACATAGGAGTCTTTTGCTCTGAAGACAATAATATGGGAGCCTTTTGCTCTCAAAATGACAACATAGGAGCTTTTTGCTCTGAACATAACCACTTAGGAGCCTTTTGCTCCGAAGATGAAGATAACAACATAAGAGCTTTTTGCTCCGAAGATGAAGATAACAATACAGGAGCTTCCTGCTCCAAAGATAAAGATAACAACACGGAAGCTTTTTGCTTTGAAGACAGTACCTGAGGGGCCTTCAGTGCAGGGGCCAACAGCAGTTGAGGAACGGCGACCCCAGGTGGCAAAGGTGGAGCAGACTGCTCAAACGGTCCAGGTTGAGCGGACTGCCCTATGCCTTGGGCAACGGGAGGAGATCTCCTGACCTCTTGGACAATGGGTGGAGCAGACAGCTCAACCCCCTGGACGACGGGAGGAGTGGACTGCTCTGAAGACAGTGATGATGGAGCAGCATGCTCCGATGATGGGGATGACGGTCCTCCTGTGGCGCTATCCTAGACACGGCCACCTCTGATAACGGAGGGATACAGGGGTCAGTGAGGCAACACCACAGTCATAAACAGCAGACTGGTGGAGAGTGTGCTTGGGTCCCCCCATCAGGAGCAAGGCAAGTCTTTTCAAACATAGTGGTAGAACATACATGAAGAGGTACTTGCCTTAACTCCTGGTCTCCTGCTGCCGGGGTGATGACCTCAGAAAGCCCTGCAGGAGAGATGGCCGGTAGAGCAGGTACTGGAGCTGGGAAGCGTTGAGGGGCAGATACTGGAGCTGGGAGGCACCATGGAGCGGGTACTGGAGCCAGGAGGCGCCATGCAGGAGGTACTGGAGCTGAGGAGCGATGAGGAGCTGGCACTGAAGCTGGGATGTCCATCATAGAGATCGCTGAAAATAAAACATCCTCCTCCATCCCTGTCGCAGCCACCTCAGACAGGAAGGAAGAAACACAGGATGGGTAGTCATAGTTGTCAGCGGCAGATACCATCAGAGAGGGCCCAGAGGCAGATGGGAACTGCACTTGGGACTCCCCACCAGCACCAAGACAAGTCTTTTCAAAAACAGATGTTGAAAATAAGGGGAAAAGCACTTGCCTTTATTCCTGGTTCACTGCTGCTGGGTTGTCGGTCTCAGGTAAAGCTGCTGGTGGTGTGATGACCTTGGAAGACTCCAGAGTAGCTGGTGTACTTGGCCTCTGGAGACATTGGTGGAACAGCGGAGGAGGCAGTTTGAAAAAAGCTGTGGGCGAGGGCACCAGCACAGCAACTGTGGGAGCCGGCACTGCAACTGCCATAGAAACCAGTGTAGAAGGGCCCTCCAGGGCTGGAAAACTCCATGGGGCTGGAGCAGAGGCAGAAGAGTGGTGATGAGGAGGAAAAGCTGGAACTGTGGGCATTGGAGGCTCAGCTGGTGGAGCAGCGGCAGAACACCGGGAGGAGCGGCATCTTCCAGAGCCTCCTTTCCAACCTGGACTGCCAAGTGCCCTGCAGGTCCCGTTGTACTCCACAGGGACGGAGGGAACGACAGCAGATGGTGGGTCGGGGAAAACTGGCTGCGAGGCTGGTGAGGCTGGCGTTGAAGCTGAAGGGCAGGGAGGAGGGGAACGCTGTCTCGATGGCAAAGGTTCCAGGCTTTTCACAGTCCGTGGAGCAAATTTAGCGTGTTGTACAACGAGGTGAACAGTCCAGTCAGACCGGGGGAGTCCCACAGACTGGGGTGATCCATAACCACTCCGGCCACCGCATCCAGGAACATCATGGCCTGCTCCGAGTGTGGCATAGCCAGGCTTCAGAGACATACGCCTTGATCAGCTGAGCCGCCCCATACTCAATCTCGTCCAGCCCAAACACGCTGTAATCCGTTCCCACAGAGTCTTGAGGTGGCATTGTTCTGTCAGAAAACAACGTCCGGCAGATAGGAAGAATTGACTCCTTCAGCCGGGATGGACTTCAGTGCGGGATGATTTCTTAACAAAAGGAAAATAAATGCAGCTCAGTGGCTGTCAAACACAAAAAGGTCAAAGACTAAACACTTACAATGAAAATATGATGATGAGGAACCAAAGGGAATGCTCTGCAATGATGCCATTGGGAGAAATGAAAACAGCAGGTATGTGTAGGGACACATAAATTAAGTAACACGGAACAGCTGGGTAATTAATTAGGGTCAAATGAAAACACGTGAGTGGCTGGAGGAATGGGAGGATGACGGGAGAGATTAGAAAACAACAGCTGAAATAAGAAACAAAAGATACACAAACTACTAATGAAAACAGAATTGTGCCAATAGTTCAAAAAATAATAGAAAGCATGGTCAAAATGTCCAGATTATGACACGATAAACCTATGCATTTTGCATTGTGACATTTGATAAGTCACTTAACAATCAACCAGCGACCACCATCACCTTGTATGAGACACGTCCCCACTGCTCATGATAGAGAGTCATGCACTGCCCCAGCAACAATGTTTAGAATCTTATATTTTGCATCTGATATGATTTGGACATTGATAGAATGATACTGCATTTAATTATTATATTATAATATTATAATAATAATTTTACTTTTAATTATAATTTGGTTCAAAGTATAAAATCTTGTCAACTATTAAGCTTATAGGGTTTACACTCTTAGACAAATAAAATATAGAGCCATTTAGTGAAAACTAAGGTTAGAATAACAGCAAACTATTTACACAAAAAACTTACAACTGGTCTGAACCACTCATAAATTTTGTTAGTGCCTGTACTAAACTTCAAGATACTAACAGATTAATGGATTCCACAAGTTCATGTAAACTGATCATCCATCAGGTTTACAAACAAATCTGTTAGAACTAAAAGTTCTTGCATGAGGCCCATTGTTTCCCAGTTCAGAACCCCTCACATTTAAAGTGTTAACTTTCCTCATTTCATTGTGTTGTCAACAGTAAAGCATGAACATGGTACTTTCAAGTTTTCAGTAACATGTTAATAAGGACACAATTCATATTTAAAAGGGACACATGATACACTTTTTCCACATGATTTAACACAGCTCCCAGAGGTTTTAACAAAATGTCTCTGACATAAATTGATCAAAATACATCAGTCTTTAATTATTTCAGTATCATTTTCAACCCCTTTTAACCAGGCTTCCTCAGAACGGCTCATTTCAGTGCATGTTTCTTTAGATGCTCATAAACCCCAGATCACCCCACCCTTCCTCTTTCAGTGGGCAGGTGCCATTTTGAGGCTAATGTTAGCTGGTTAGCTACAGATGGCAAAGACAGATTAAGCTAACTAACATAGCTAACGGCTGAATGTAATTATGAAAAAGTCCATATAAAGCCTCGCTGAGGATAGGGGTATGTAGTGTGAGTGGTTAATATGACTGGTCCCTGGGGTACAAAAAACAATGAAGGAAACCTGAATGAGTGATTGACTAACTCTGCTAATGCTAAACAGGCTACCCTATTGCCCTCTCTCCTCTGAGGCAGTCTCCAAGGTGGTAGAGAGACTGACCTTAGCCAGCTAACTAAAGGGCCTTTTCCATTAGCCCCGCTTAGCCCAACACGGGACAGCTCAGCACGCTTTGTAACGCTTTCCACTAGCCCCAACATGGTTTAACAGCCACGATTTTCGTCCCCGCTTAAGGGCAGGGTACAACCGTGCTGAGTTGTGCCGTGTTGTGACGTCAAAAGACTGGTCACCGCTGATTGGTCAGGTCGTAACGTCACGAAAGCGACCGTCTTCTGATGAATCTACACACGACCGCCATTTGCAATATTACACGGACTAACCTGGTCATGGAGTAAATACGATATTAATACAGACAGCGTTGTAGGTTTTGCGGAACTCTACACCGTGGTCCAACGAAGAGGTATGGAGTTTTCTCTGCTTGGTGGCAGATCCACAGTGAGGAGTGACCCGGACCGATACAGATGGCAGCCGAGCATAGAACCGGACTACAGACAAGCTGAAGACGAACGTGAGAGAACCATCGATGGTGAGTGATTTGTAATAATGTGCATCTGTTCGCTTATTTATCCTGTTGGTGGTAAGCTCACTTTTTTTGAGCCATACAGCACTGTTCTGTGCTGGCTAACGAGTTTTAGCTAACGATTTTTAGCTAGTAGCTAGCTAGTACCAACTGCTGATTCGCGCTTGTTTTCTCCTAAGTATTCGCTTGTGAGAGCAAAACGATGAAATATGTTAATCCTGGTTAAAGTCCTGGTTTGTGTACGTGCTGCACTTTGTTGCTGTGCATTAAATTGTGTGCAATTTAATGCTAGAATGTGTTTCCACATGCCAGGGGTTAGCCTCCCTGTTTATATTGTGGATACTGGTGAAATGGACCACAGGAGCCAAAATCTCGTCATATTAAAATTGCTTTTTCAAACCAGTGATTTCTAAAGTCATTCATATAATTTTCTAAAGCGTCAGAATAGACCCACACACCTATTCTGTGGATCCTGCAGTGCTTGTCAGGGAAACGAAGCATTTTTGTCACATCCCACCACTGATTTTCACAGGTGTATTTCCCTAATACAGTTACATCTCCAAAAATTAGAATGTCATGAAAAACTTCAATATTTTTTGTCACTCATTTCAGAAAGAGAAATCCATATATTATATCGATTCATTACACAGACAGTGATATATTTCAAGCGTTTATTTATTTTAATTTGGATGATTATGGCTTATAGCCCCTGAAAACCCCAAATTCAATTTGGCAAAAAATTAGAATATTACATATAATTAACTTTAAAAAATAGTTTTTAAATATAAATGTTGGCCGCTGAGGTGTTGGTTAATATGGGCTGTAGCCGTAATCATCAATATTAAAATAAACACTTTCAATATATCACTGTCCCTGTAATGAATCTATATATGGGTTTCACTTTCTGAAATGAGTGAAAAAAATATTGAATTTTTTCATGGTATTCTAATTTTTGAGATGTGCCTGTATAAGTGTTGAACTTGCTTGAAACTAACCACCATCCGTTTCTGTCGTTCATCTAGGCAAGAGGAAATCAGCCTCTCCACAATCTACCTCGCCACTGTGGAACGTACTGAAATCCTTTGCTTTTATAGGTAAAGTGTCAAAACCAAAGTAGCACAATTTCCACTTAATATAAAAGGGACTGAACTGAGATTTATTTGATTGTGTGAATATGGCACATCAACTGTAAAATAAACCGCTTGTTAATGTATTTATTTTTTTGTCAGATCACTTGTGTGATCCTTTGTGAGTTATGTTCATAACTGTATGTTTTGGCGAATGTGAGATGTTCAGTCGTCAATATAATTTACTTTATATGTGTAGTTTATAGTCTATCATCAATAAACTCATGCAGTAACAGGACACATTACAAATATTTGAGACCCATTGTAGTGCTTCCTTTTATATTTTAGCAATGCTAGTACAAAACACCGCCCACACATGAAGCCAGGGCAACAAGAGACACTTTTACAGACAAGACAAACTTTTATTGATAAAAACTTCATATTTTGACTGAGCGACTCCATACTTGGTGATGCACACCTTCAGTTAAAGTACTATATTCCATTCAAGTGAATGTATTAATTCATTCTGATTGCTGAGGCCACAGTAAAAACAGATGATTTTAAATGTAACGCAGCCCTTGTAAAATCTACCGAAGCGCAGCTACATGAAAATTGTGGTTAAATACAACAACGAAGTACTTTATTGTCACATTCAAATCGTAATCCCTCCTGTTTTGTTTTTCTTTTGAATTCTTGGATGAAATATGGTGGGCAATATAAGCTGCAGCTTCAGCCATCACCCATTTCAGATAACCTATGTTGAACTGTATAATCAGAGGAGTTATTGTTTAATTTGACCTTGTTAGATTTTTTCCCCTTTGTTATATTATTCTATTTTCTTTTAATCTTTACTTTTAATCAATCCGAAATAAAGATTCATTCATTAATTCACATTCCACCACTGGCTTTTAGCAACAAGTGTATTTCCCAAATATGTTTTAAACTTGCTTTAATTAACCACTGTAGCGGTTTGATTCAACCCCCACAACACAGAGACAGAACACAGAGACAGTCAACTCGCACTCCTGGGTTTTTTCCGCTGCATGCTGTGTTTACAGCTGTGAGGTTAAAGTGTCATCCATGCATTGTGTTCATGCATCCTGTCTGTACCTCTGACATGCAAATGCCCAGATTGACTGCTGTGAATGTCTTTGATGTATTGTCTGAGTTGAGTATATATGCTGCACTGTTCTGTAAATCTGCTCTTTTTCTGATTCTGCAACTGGTAGACACACATGTGTCTCCTCTCTTTGAGAGCTGGAGGAATGAAGCTGCAGCCTGCTCAAGCCATGGGCTGCAGCCGAGTTCTGATGAAGGCGGGTGATAATAAAGCTATTTAAAAATCCAACACTGCCTTTATTTTATCATCCTCTTCACTGGTGACCCCAAGGACGCACACATTTTGTGCAAACGCAACCTTCTGATCTGAACAGCCACGCTGGCGACCCAAGACTGAAGAAAACGAGCGGCCAGCGAATGCAGCACCCGGGCATGAATGCTCCGTCGCAGCGGCCTGACTGGTCTGCCCTCCCTGCTGCCTCAGGGAGGCCTTGACGCAGAGCCCACGGCGGGCGAACTGCTCTCAGGACATCAACCAAGACCGGGTAAGCGGCAGAGAACGTCATGGCGCGCCCTCGCCGAGATCGGCACATCCACGCGGGACCGGCCGCGCAGCTCCTCCACATCAGAGCACATGCGGGCGACTCCCATGGCCGACGGAGCACACGTGGACCTGAACGCACCATGACTAATCTGCAGCCACGGCTTGTCAGAGATGTTTTTCGGTGCAGACTGCGCCGATCTCCACCAAGTTTCCGACCCTGATTTCCTCTCCAGCGGGCCCACCCACGCACGGAGCCCCAGCACGCGCACCGGGGGTGACGAGGACGGCGCACCACGCACGGGACAAATACGGCTTTTCCGACCGCCTTCCTTCTGCTGCACACTGGCTCTTCAGGCTTGCTGGTACACCTGAGGCCCGCAGCTTGCTCACTGGATTTTATGGTTTTAGCCACGGCACACAAGGGGAATTCAGCTGTCTGCGGTTCCCGAGGCTTTAGGGTTATGTCTGCCCTAAAGTCAACACGCCAGTCCCTCTGCTTTTATTTTTTTCTTGCCGCCGCTCCTGCTTTTCTTCATGGCCTCGAGAGGAGTCAGAGACTAATTTTTTTCTTCTTCTGATCTCCGCATGTTCAGACGGGACATCGCGGAGCAGCAAACACTTTTGGCGCGACTCCAACGATTTTCCCGCGCCCGGTCAGCATTTGCTACCCCCCTCCCCCTCCTCCTGCACAGAGCTTTTCCCTGCTTGCTGCCCAAACTGCAACATCGAGGTCACGGTCCCCTACCGTGCCCTCTGGGGGGGAGCAGTGTAGCAGTTTGATTCAACCCCCACAACACAGAGACAGAACACAGAGACAGTCAGCTCGCACTCCTGGGTTTTTTCCGCTGCATGCTGCGTTTACAGCTGTGAGGTTAAAGTGTCATCCATGCATTGTGTTCATGCATCCTGTTGTAGCGGTTTGATTCAACCCCCACAACACAAAGACATTCACAGCAGTCAATCTGGGCATTTGCATATCAGAGGTACAGACAGGATGCATGAACACAATGCATGGATGACACTTTAACCTCACAGCTGTAAACGCAGCATGCAGCGGAAAAAAACCCAGGAGTGCGAGTTGACTGTCTCTGTGTTCTGTCTCTGTGTTGTGGGGGTTAAATCAAACCGCTACACTGCTCCCCTCCAGAGGGCACGGTAGGGGACCGTGACCTCGATGTTGCAGTTTGGGCAGCGAGCAGGGAAAAGCTCTGTGCAGGAGGAGGGGGAGGGGGGTAGCAAATGCTGACCGGGCGCGGGAAAATCGTTCCGTGTCTCGAGCTGGAGGAATGAAGCTGCAGCCTGCTCAAGCCATGGGCTGCAGCCGAGTTCTGATGAAGGCGGGTGATAATAAAGCTATTTAAAAATCCAACGCTGCCTTTATTTTATCATCCTCTTCACCACCACCTATTTGCCTTTTGTCTAGGCAAGAGGGAAACTGTCCACCCCAACTGGACCTTGCCTCACTATTTACAGAGATGCAGGCTGAAGATCTGCTGAACCAGGACCAGTACGAGGGGCCGATCCAGTTGCTTCTCAGTGAGGCAGCGTGGCTGCCATGTGTGACCATTCCAGTTTTTGTTTTTACAGTTTGAATTTTGCACATTCTGAATAATCTGGAATTATGTGTTTGCATCATGATTTTCTATTTTGTCTGTTAAGACACCGGTGGGAAAAGAGTCAACTGTACAAAGGATTTATCGGCGACCTTGAAAATAATGGCTCATTTTTAAGAAAAAAGTAACCAAAACAATTATTTTATTAACTGAAGACTGTATTGTTGGATGTGCCAGTGCAGAAGACCCTGCACACTTTAGTGACAGTACCAGTATATGGAGGAATTCTGGGTCATATTAGCATCTGCTCTTCATCATAATGGGTTTGGGCGGGGGTGTCTAATCATGTGCCATGGAGGGCCAAGACCCTGCAGGCTTTACCTCCAACCAGTGTCTTCAACAGCAGATTCCACTGAACTTCTTCTACTGACTGATCAGTGAGAACACCTGCTGAAGAGACTGGGTAGAAGAGAGAACCTGCAGGGTCTTGGCCCCCCATGACACATGATTGGAAGCCCCCGGATTAGGTTTAATGGGATTTAACATTTTAACACAAACTGCTTTATGGTTTATAATTCTGTTGACAGACTTACACCAAACCAAAAGTGATTTCTCAAACTGCTGGATTATTCTTAGCTTTTCCAGTCTTTCAGTATTTAATTTATGCCACATGGTGGTAACCTTTACATACAAAAAAGAGACATCTGCAAAAACTTCAGAGGTTTATCGTCAGTGCAATTCCCAGTGCAATACTACATGAATGCATGTCTAGTACATTGTTGATGCAGAGAATATATATTTCTACAGTACATGTATCTAGTAAATCAAGTATTTTCCATGTAACCTTGTGACTGCATTATTTTAATTGCTTTTAATCCTAGATCAAGTTTGTTTTGGCCTAAAATGCATCATAACTGTCAAATATATCTTATTATAAGTAACTCAGTATTGTTTACTTTTTGAATATATATTTTGTGGCTAATATAGTTATTAACATGGCGATCAAGTTGTGTCAGCTGATCATTTTTTTCTATGACACCACCTCAGACTCTGCTGCAGAAGCAGGTACGTCCATGATGTCTCAACAGTCTCTCCATGATTTTCACGCAGATCAGAGCAATTTGTTGTACAGGAAATAAACGCTTCTACAGACATTCTTAAGCTCTATAACCACTGATCGTTTGTGAAGCTGTGCTGACATCAATGACAGGCTGATGACATCCGTGACAGGCTGTGCTGAACGCCCAGACCAAATGAAGCGGTAATTTCCCCACAACAGAGCCATCTGAAACACACACAGCGTACATATTTTAGTACCTAACAGCGATAACTTGCAGACATTAAAGTGTAGTACGACGTACTTATAGCAAACTAGCATTAGCAACATTAGCTTACCGTCATATATGACCTAGTTTGTATCCTCACGTCTTTGGCTCTCCCAGAAGCTGCAGAACTATTCCAGAGTGTTTCATCTCGCTGCCTGTACCCTTGTCTGGCGGTCCTTTTTTGGCATTTACGGTGAAAAAAGCCACAGACCGAGGAGTGGCCTTATACAGCTGCATGTGTTTATGTTTTGCTTGGGTCGCGTGTTTTACGTCACGGGAGTGTGGTGCCGCCTCACTGTTATAGAAATCCCACCCACCCCAGCTTAACACGGTTGTAATGGAGACAAAAGCGAGCCGAACCGTGTCGAAGTGAATCGAGACGTACCAAGGTGTGCTGGGCTAGTGGAAAAGTGCCTTAAGGTGCTAGCGGGCCAATTTACCAGTTAACAACCAAAATATAACATAACAATGTCAGGGCGTGGGCAGGGTCCCATGCCCTCATCCTAATTTATAAATTGCATTATCTTGTCTTCAGGGCATGGACCCCACCCCATGTCCTCGCTTTGAGTTAATTTTGCATGATTCTCTGTTATCATCATGATCTTTGTCTTGTGTTTATCTCTGCCTTATTTCTTGTCCTTGGTTGTCGCTTCTAGGGTTATTATGATTATCATTCCTCTTCTGATTACACCTTTCACCTTTTTCTTGTCATTATCTGTAGTCTTGGGTTTGAGTCTCTGGAACCAGTTAGCACTCTGGGTCCGGGAGTCAGACTTGGTCTCTGTCTTTAAGAACAGGGTAAAATCCTTCCTTTTTAATATAGCTTTCGTTTAAGGAGGGTATTTGTGTCTTTTAACCCCACTCATGTTCTATTGTTATCTGATCCATACTGCTGGTTGACCTCCAATATTGTACTTGGCATCTTACTGCTATGTTCTTTATGTCTGTCCATCTTTCCATCCTCCCTATCCCCTCATCCCCAGCCAGTCGCAGCAGACGACTGCACCTCCTTGAGCCTGGTTCTGCTAGAGGTTTCTTCCTTCCAAATGGGAGTTTTTCCTCTCCACTGTCGCCTAGTGCTTGCTCATAGGGGATTGTCTGATTGCTGGGTCTTTCTGTGACTGTGTGATTTTTTTTATCTGCACTGTGGCGCCACGAGACGGCTTTTATTGTGATGTGGTGCATTATAAATAAATAAAGCTGAACTGAGTCGATGTGTGTGTGTTTATTTTCCACCTTGGTCTGGTCTCTCCCTGTGTTGCTGAGTTCTTAATTATTCACGGATGTTTTGTTTCTGTTAATTAGTTCATCCTTATTTAAGGGACGCAGCTCATTTGACCAGTGCTGCATCCTTGTCATAGTTCGGTCTGTGAGTTTCTGTCTGCCAAGTCATTTTGTTTTATTTCAGCCCTTGTGCTGTATTATTTTCTGTTTGATTAATAAAATGTCTAAGGCTTGCTGTGCTACTGAGTCCAGTTATCTGCCCTGAGGGGCAAACCATGACAAACAAGCCAGAATGATAAAAGGTACATTATTGACTGTGGATTAGTGAACCAGGTGGGAACACAGATGTATTTTGAGGGTAGATAAAATACTACATACTGTACAAAAGAGCTTTAGGACTTGACTGCAATCCGACAGCTAGGCTAGCGCTAGGTGGGTTCATCCTTGGGCTTTACCCGCCAATGTCATCTTTGAGGCAGTAGACAGCCCGACCTTGATCAGGTGCTAGTGGGCCAATGTACCAGCCTATTATGTCTAAAGTTTAACAAAATAAACAAGAATTTCACAAGATTACTAACTGTGGATTACTGAGCCAGGTAGGAACAAGGATGACTAGTGGGGAGACTAAAATTTAAATAGAATAGCAATATAAGCCATGATTGCCAAGTTACTATGGCTGCAAGCAGGCTAGCAGCCATAGTAACACTAGCCACAGTTACATGTGCAAAATTTCTTCAATCTGATTACAATTCAGATCAGAACTTTACTGTTTACATGGATCCTGAAAAAGGTGATCCGATTAGTGTGCATTTCCATGTATCACACGTTTGAACGGACTAAATCATTTTGACATGCACACAATTATCTGACATTCCAGAAATAGTAGAAGAAGAAGCAACTTCAGATGTAAACAAACCCCGCTTTGTGTCTTTCTCTTTTTGAAATGGACCTATACTGTGTTATTCAGACTGTACTTTTGCTTCTGCTGGTCTCTATAATGAAGCTACAAGTCCAGCAGTACATACTTCTACATATGGCGAACAGAGGGAGACAGCAGGACGATACAGACCAATTTTGTTTTACTCTCGCCATGTCTTCCGCTAGCTGCTGTAAAGGCAGAAATATGTCACGTCGACGTGTGGCTGACGTACAGACATGCGCAGTAAACATATTTTCTACCCAAATTTCAGAATAAGTGTTTATATGCGCACCAATTGGATTAACAATCGGCATAACCCACCCGTCTCAATCGGAAGGAAATTTTGATCCGAATTAGTGTGATCAAGTCAGAATATTCAGATTGGCGTGTATACATGAAGCATTTTTATTCCGATCAGGCTTTTAATCCGGTTACTTGTGTCCATGTAAACATGGCTACTGTCAGTGAGGGATGGGTGTATCGATACTCAAGTATCGATGCATATTGATACCAGCTGGTCGATATTTTGGCGATTATACTTTTTTAAATATTGTGATACCACTGTGTTAATACAACCCATGAAATTTGCTTTCACTTCTGAGAGTTTTAGGCATTAAATTTATATGTGAAAACCGGTGAAAAACCAAACCAGGCATATTTTAGAGATGGTCTGCCGTGTTACATGATTATGGCAGCCGATCAGATGTCAGAGACGAAGATTCCCTGCACACTGCGCAGCCTCAGTCAAGCACTCACTGACTCCCGTGCAGAGTGAGCTCAGCAGCGTTGAGGGTGGCAGAAGAAGTATTACTTCGGAAATGTTACACTATTCATCCAAATTCTATGGTAATACTGTCATAGTGTGGGCCACACTTTATGTTCATTTATTCTCAAAAAGTTATGGACGGATTTTCATGAAATTTTCACAGATTGTCAGAAATGTGGTATCCTACAGATGATTAGATTTTGGTGGTGATCCGGATCACCGTCTGGATCCAGGAATTTTTTGTTTTTCTGTGTTTATGTATGATTATCATTTCATTTATTCAATTCAATTCAACTTTATTTATATAGCGCCGTTTCACAACAACAGTCATCTCATAGCACTTTCAAATGTAGGGGAAACCCCCACAATTGCAGAAAGACCCCAGCAATCAGACAATCCCCTGTGAGCAAGCGCTTGGCGACGGTGGAGAGGAAAAACTCCCCTTTAACAGGAAGAAACCTCTAGCAGAACCAGGCTCAGGGAGGGGCAGTCATCTGCTGTGACTGGCTGGGGGGTGAGGGGATAGAGAAGATGAAAAGAACAGACATGTAGAGAGCAAACATTAAAGGAGTGAAACCCAGTACATTATTAGAGGTCCCCCGGCTGTCTAAATCTATTAGCAGCATAACTAATGGAGGTTTCAGAGACACATGATTCCTCCCTAATTGTAGGCTATATCGAAAAGGAAGGTTTTAACCCTATTCTTAAAAACAGAGATCGAGTCTGACTCCCAAATCCAGATTGGCAGCTGGTTCCACAGGAAAGGAGCTTGATAACTGAAGGCTCTGCCTCCCATTGTACTTTTGGAGATTCTAGGTATTACAAGTAATCCAGCATTTTGGGAGCGTAATGCTCTGTTAGGATGATAGGGTAATATTAGATCCTTTAAATAAAAAGGGGCCTGATTGTTTAGAGCTTTGTAAGTGAGAAGAAGGATTTTAAACTTAATTCTGAACTCTACGGGAAGCCAATGAAGGGAGGCCAGAACCGGAGAGATATGATCTCTCTTTCTAGTACCTGTTAAAACTCTTGCAGCAGCTTTTTGGATCAACTGAAGACTTTTAAAAGATATTTTAGGACAACCTGATAATAAAGATTTACAATAATCTAATCTAGAGGTAACAAAAACATGGATCAGTTTCTCAGCATTACTCTGAGACAAGATGCTCCTAATCTTGGCAATATTACACAAATGATAGAAGGCAGTCTTAGAAACAAATTTAATATGTGAATTGAAAAACAGATCTTGATCAAAAATAACTCCAAGGTTTCCCTCTGTGTTCCCTTTATTGCCCTCTGTGTTCCCCTGGGTCCTCTGTCATTGTCTTCTGTGTCATCCCCTGTTTGGTCCTGTGTCTGCATGTATATCTGTCATAACTCTGGCTCTCACGAGCCCGGAAAGGAGATACGAGGGCGACCAGTGAGTTAGCGTAATTTATTAACAAAGCACACACTACACTAAATAACGAACAGAAAAGTAAAGAGCCACGTGGGGCTAAAACACACATAGAACTAAGGGTAACATACCACCCAGGGAGAAAGGCTAGAGAGGCGGCGAGGGAAAAATACACGCCGAGTCGCAACACTTACTTTGGGTGAAGCGCCGAGGTAACGGCGGACTGAAGCTAGTCGTAGGAGCTAACAGTCGTGGGAAACACAAGGAACGTCTTCCCATAGCGAGGTCGCAGCGACGAGTAACTCTCGGCTGCTCGCTTAAATGGGGGAGATGATTAGGAATAGGAGACAGCTGTCCCAGCGCAGCTGAACAAGACAGCTGGCAATCAGCTGGGCGCTGTCAAAGAGCGGGCCATGGAAGACCCGGCACGGACTATCCCGGAGCAGGAGCGACACTGGACAACCTGAACGCAGAGAAAAGATAGCGTTCAGGTCGTGACAGTACTCCTCCCCCGAGCCGCGCCTCCTGGAGCGGCCTAACCCCCCCCCCCCCCCCCCCCCACCGAGGGAAGACCAGGGAGGGCGGTGGGGGCCAGATCTGGGAGAAAGGGAGGGACCAGAAAAAGGAGGCAGGGGAGAAAAAAAACCTAGATACAGTATAGGGTCAGATACCATAATAATCTTAAACCCCCCCCAAAAAAAAACAACCATCACCCCCTCCCCTGCAGAGGCCAGACGGTCTGTGCAGGTGACCACAGGAGGTGGGGAGAAACAACAAGAACCAAAATGCAGAAACATAGCGACATAGTCATGGAAAAAGTTCAATAACTCAGGGTGAGGACACTGAAAAAAACTCATGTCCCGAAGGCCAAAAACTACAAAACTCTGAACATATGGTTTAAATAGGCTTACACATGTAACCCCGGCCAGAACAGAATAATATACAAAGGAGGCAGTCCGGGCATAAGACCTAAAAATAGAGCCTGGAACAGCAAATTGGCATAAAAATACAAAGGGAACAACTCCTCAAACACGTATTAGCACAAAAAGTGTCACTAAACAGTCTGGAGGAGGATATAAATACAGAAAAACAAGACTACTCAGAATGAGGCCAGGCAATGTGAAGCAAATGCTACTTAAGGGAGAAATTAGAATAGGGATCCATACAGGGATCGAAAACACAGAAAATTGTCTAAAGAAAAATTCTCGATAGAAATGACATCCCAATAAGGACTCTAACCCAGAAAGTTCCCTGATGTCCTGAATGAAATTAAATAATGAGGGCATACAAAACACAAGGCTATGAACAGTTAGTTAATCTGTCAGGAATGACAGCAGGTGGAGTGAGGCAGGCGATGACAGCTTGTCCGGCGGGCGGCCTGAACTCCACCAGGCCAGGAACCACAACACCAGTTCGGGTGGCCTACCCGAGTCCCAGGCTAGGAGACACAGCTTCTCCGGAGGCCGACCCAGACCACCGAACCAGCCAGATGGCTTCCCGGGCGGTCGTCCCGTGACCTCAGACCACGGAGAGCTGAGGGAGAAGTCTTGGTGCAGCTTCCTCCCTGAGGGAAAAGGCAGGAGGAAACTGACCCAGGTGAGAAAAACCCCCACAGTAGCAGGGGGAGAAGAGATGGAGGCCAGGGGCAAAGTTAGCCTGCCATCTAATGGCAACAAGGGTAGGGGGAAACTGGCCCGGGTGAGAGGAACCCCAACAGCGGCAGGAGGAGAAATGATGGAGGCAAGGGACGAAGTCAGCCTGACATCAGGCGAACACAATCCTCCAGCTCCCACACTAACTGTTACCCGGACCGGCGCAGCACCCCCGGTGGACCCCGATCGGGCCGGCGCAGCACCCCCGGTGGACCCCAGCTGGACCGAGACAGCACCCCCGGTGGACCCCAGCTGGACCGAGACAGCACTCCCGGTGGACCCCAGCTGGACCGAGACAGCACTCCCGGGCGCAGCATCTGAGGCGAACACCGTGCAGGGAACCGGAACCTCCGAGATGGCACCCAGAGCAGGTTCGTCTCCGGTGACCCTGGGGAGAGGCTCAGAGGGACAAAAGGAACCGGGATCAGGATCACCGGCAGCGGCAGAGCCCGGCGGAACAGGCTCGAGCACAGCAGACGGCTGCACCCGGCCCGCCCCCCCCGAGAGACAGGCAATAATGCTCCAGAATAGAGAAGAGAAAAACAAAATAGAGCACTTGCCTGATCTCGGGTTCTACCGCCATCCAGGACTTCGATGCTCCGGGCTCAGCGTGCAGGACTCCGTCCTCCGGCTCCAACTCGACTGCGAATGGCTCCGCAGCCGGCATGATGGTTTCCACAGTCAAACGACCTCCAAACGCCGAAGACCGCGTCGACAGCCCACCTGGCGTGGAGGCAGGAGATCTGGACTCTGCTGGGCCGAACCATTCCTCCGTGGAGACCCGGGGACGCTTAACCGTCGGCGCTGGCTCCAACAGGCAGTTCGACCTTCTCCTCTGCCCATGATGTGGCTGCGGGGCTGGGGCAAAACCCTCCAGGGCCGCAGGCCGCCTCCTCCTCGCGCAGCGGTGTACACCTGGCACCGGGGCACACTCAAGGGGAAGAGACACAGAGGACGCAGGTTCATATTCAGTTTTTGCAGCGGGAGGAGAGAGCTCAGGGGACTGTGAACCCTGAACTCCTCCCCCAGGAATCAAACAAGGCAATTCACTCATAATGGGAGGAGAATGAAAGGACACTTGCCTGATTCCCGGAGGGCCGGTGGAACCCGCTACAAGGGACTTGAGTCTCTCTTCTCCCAACCGGATAGAAGTGGGGAACCCCCCGGAAAGATGAGGCGGTGCTACCCGCACCGGATCGGGACCTGGAACACCTGGAGATGAATTTGCGCCTCTCCCAGCAGCCGGAGTAAATGACGAAGAGGGGGGTGAAACAGCTGAGGAGAGCTGGGGGCCCAAAGCTGACGGGACAGCGGGGAGAGCGGGCCCAGGAGCGGGAGCAGCTGATTCACTTCTTCGGCGAAACACGGGAGCAACAGCAGGCTGGGAGGCGGAATTCGTGTGGTTTCCTGGAGCGGGATCCGGACGGGACTCTCGCTGAGATGAGTGGGGAATTTGGGAGCGACGTCTTCTGAACGTGAGGTCGGGAAAACGCTGCTCCTGTGCGATGAGCGAAGCCAACAGGTCAGCGTATTCCGGATAATCGTTCAGCTCCGGGTTCTTCTCGACCAGCCTGACCGCCGCAATCACGTTCTTCATGGCTACGGGGGGAACGGCGGCGGAAGAAGCGGCTGCCACTCGATCCGCAATGCGCATCGCTGTCACTCTCATCTTCTCCGGGGGAAACCCGGTTGACGTCACTCTATCCTGGGGATCACCCCTGGGTGAGGCGAACTCCTGGACTGGATCAGCGGCAGGAGCGGGATTCCGAAGCGAGGAGCGATGGCGTCCTGTCCTCGGCTTCCTGCCGGAGTTCTCCTCCAGCCTACGGAGCCTCTCCCAGGCCACAGAGATGTCTGCCCTCCTCGCCTTAACCTCGGGGAGAAGGAAGTAGCGAGAAAAGCAGTTAAGCATACCCTCGGCGAGCTCCAGGCGCCAGCGTATTTCGCTGGGGGCATCGTAGAGGTCCGTGGTGAACAACGTTCCGTCCACAAGGTCCAGAGCCTCCGAGAGATCGTGGCCTGGGTGCCGCATGAGTCTCTTGGAGGGAGACATGATACTGGCTCGCCCGCACCCAGAGGAAGGGGAAAAAAGGCGTCGAGTCCTTACAGCCAACTCACGGTCGCGGCCGTCTCACTATGGCTGCGACCTACTGTCATAACTCTGGCTCTCACGAGCCCGGAAAGGAGATACGAGGGCGACCAGTGAGTTAGCGTAATTTATTAACAAAGCACACACTACACTAAATAACGAACAGAAAAGTAAAGAGCCACGTGGGGCTAAAACACACATAGAACTAAGGGTAACATACCACCCAGGGAGAAAGGCTAGAGAGGCGGCGAGGGAAAAATACACGCTGAGTCGCAACACTTACTTTGGGTGAAGCGCCGAGGTAACGGCGGACTGAAGCTAGTCGTAGGAGCTAACAGTCGTGGGAAACACAAGGAACGTCTTCCCATAGCGAGGTCGCAGCGACGAGTAACTCTCGGCTGCTCGCTTAAATGGGGGAGATGATTAGGAATAGGAGACAGCTGTCCCAGCGCAGCTGAACAAGACAGCTGGCAATCAGCTGGGCGCTGTCAAAGAGCGGGCCATGGAAGACCCGGCACGGACTATCCCAGAGCAGGAGCGACACTGGACAACCTGAACGCAGAGAAAAGATAGCGTTCAGGTCGTGACAATATCTGTTTACCTATTGATCCAACTCCTCATGTTTTCCGTATCACTAGCCGCTGCCCTCTCTGTATGACTCCTGTATGGTTGTCCTGTATGTTTATAGATAGATAGATAGATAGATAGATAGATAGATAGATAGATAGATAGATAGATGTACTTTATTGATCCCAAACTGAGAAATTACAGTGCAACAGCAGCATGACAGCAGACAACCAAACGACAGAAACACACGCAGCATAACAGACAAAGGGATTACCAATGGACAGTAAAACTAAAACTACTATTTTAAAAAAGCCTATCTACATCATAGATGAATAGATGGTGACCCGTATACACATGAATCATACCCGCTGTACAATGCAGGACTATCAGGAGCAGAGAGAGATGTGAGGTACCAATTACACTGTAAGGTGCAGTATGGCAGCATAGTTATGACCAGAATACAACATCAAAGTGAGTTATTGTACATTGAAATGGCATGCAGCACGAAAGATTTCCTGTACCTAACCATTCAACAGCAAAGCTGTAGCAGTCTGCTGGAGAAAGTGCTCCTCTGTCTGTCCAGTGTGTGGTGGAGGGGGTGATCAGGATTGTCCATGATGGATCGCAGTTTATTTAGTGTCCTCTTCTCCACCACTGTCTCAAAGGTCTCCGGCCTGAGACCAATTACAGAGCCAGCCCTCTTGATAATCTTGTCAAGTCTGTTGGTGTCGCTGGCCCTGATACTGCTACCCACACAGACAGCAGCACAGAAGGTGGCGCTGGCAACAATGGTCTAGTAGAAAAGCTCCAGCATTCTGCTGCACACGTTGAAGGATCTCAGCTTCCTCAGGAAGCAGAGTCTGCTCATCCCCTTCTTGTGCGCAACATCGGTGTTGGAGCTCCAATCCAGCCTGTTACTGATCCTGACACCCAGGTATTTGTAGTCCTCAACCACCCCCACATCCTCCTCCTTAATCTGCAATGGCTGAGAAGGTGTCCTCTTCTTCCTGAAGTCAATCACCGTCTCTCTGGTATTGCTGACATTCAGCCTCAGGTGATTCTGCTCTGTCCACTCCACAAATCTGTCTACCAGTGCCCGGTACTCTCCCTCCTCTCCCCCTCTTATACACCCAACAACAGCTGAGTCATCAGAGAATTTCTGCAGGAGGCATGACTCAGTGTTGTACTGAAAGTCAGTGGTGTATAAGATGAAGAGAAAAGGACCAAGCACAGTCCCCTGTGGAGCTCCCATATTGCTAACCACCATGTCAGACAAGACACTGCCCAGCCGGACAAACTGTCGCCTGCCTGTCAGGTAGTCCGTAATTCAAGAGATCACAGAGCTGTCGACTCCCATCACCCGCAGCTTCTCACCCAGCAGCAGTGGCTGGATGGTGTTAAAGGCACTGGAGAAATCAAAAAATGTGATTCTCACAGTGTCTCCTCCGCCATCCAGGTGCAGATGGGCTCATTGCAGCAGGTAGATGACAGCCTCTTTAACTCCTAAATGGGGCTGACATGCAAACTGCAGAGGGTCCAGCGACATCTTCAACTGCAGCCTCAGGTGAGCTAAGACTAGTCTCTCCAGAACCTTCATCACGTGAGATGTGAGGGCAACTGGTCGACAGTCACTCAGGTCAGATGGTGATGACTTCTTGGGGACAGGAATCAGGCAGGACATCTTCTACAGCCCCAGTACTCTCTCCAGACTCCGGCTCAGGTTGTACAGGTGTTTCAGTACCGGAGCTAGCTGGTTGGCACAGGTCCTCAGGATCCTGGCGGAGATGCCATCAGGGCCCATTGTCATGTTTCATGTGCATCCCTTCTTTGTGATTATCTGTACAGTCCCGCCCATCCTGTCTCCTCACCTGCAGCTACTTCCCTGCTTTCCCTGACTGCTTCCCCAGCTGTCTCTCATTTATAATGATCTATTTCTGTATATACGGTGGGGCAAAAAAGTATTTAGTCAGCCACCAATTGTGCAAGTTCTCCCACTTAAAAGATCAGAGAGGTCTCCAATTTTCATCATAGGTATACCTCAGCTATGAGAGACAAAATGAGAAAAAAAAAATCCAGAAAATCACATTGAAGGATTTTTAATGAATTAATTGGTAAATTCCTCCGTAAAATAAGTATTTGGTCAATAACAAAAGTTCATCTCAATACTTTGTTATATACCCTTTGTTGGCAATGACAGAGGTCAAACGTTTTCTGTAAGTCTTCACAAGGTTTTCACACACTGTTGCTGGTATTTTGGCCCATTCCTCCATGCAGATCTCCTCTAGAGCAGTGATGTTTTGGGGCTGTCGCTGGGCAACACAGACTTTCAACTCCCTCCAAAGATTTTCTATGGGGTTGAGATCTGGAGACTGGCTAGGCCACTCCAGGACCTTGAAATGCTTCTTACGAAGCCACTCCTTCGTTGCCTGGACGGTGTGTTTGGGATCATTGTCATGCTGAAAGACCCAGCCACGTTTCATCTTCAATGCCCTTGCTGATGGAAGGAGGTTTTCACTCAAAATCTCATGATACATGGCCCCATTCATTCTTTCCTTTACACGGATCAGTCGTCCTGGTCCCTTTGCAGAAAAACAGCCCCAAAGCATGATGTTTCTACCCCCATGCTTCACAGTAGGTATGGTGTTCTTTCTCCTCCAAACACGACAAGTTGAGTTTTTACCAAAAAGTTCTATTTTGGTTTCATCTGACCATATGACATTCTCCCAATCCTCTTCTGGATCATCCAAATGCTCTCTAGCAAACTTCAGATGGGCCTGGACATGTACTGGCTTAAGCAGGGGGACACGTCTGGCACTGCAGGATTTGAGTCCCTAGCGGCGTAGTGTGTTACTGATGGTAGCCTTTGTTACTTTGGTCCCAGCTCTCTGCAGGTCATTCACTAGGTTCCCCCTTGTGGTTCTGGGATTTTTGCTCACCGTTCTCGTGATAATTTTGACCCCATGGGGTGAGATCTTGCGTGGAGCCCCAGATCGAGGGAGATTATCAGTGGTCTTGTATGTCTTCCATTTTCTAATAATTGCTCCCACAGTTGATTTCTTCACACCAAGCTGCTTACCTATTGCAGATTCAGTCTTCCCAGCCTGGTGCAGGTCTACAATTTTGTTTCTGGTGTCCTTTGACAGCTCTTTGGTCTTGGCCATAGTGGAGTTTGGAGTCTGACTGTTTGAGGTTGTGGACAGGTGTCTTTTATACTGTTAAAGAGTTCAAACAGGTGCCATTAATACAGGTAACGAGTGGAGGACAGAGGAGCCTCTTAAAGAAGAAGTTACAGGTCTGTGAGAGCCAGAAATCTTGCTTGTTCGTAGGTGACCAAATACTTATTTTACCGAGCAATTTACCAATTAATTCATTAAAAATCCTTCAATGTGATTTTCTGGATTTTTTTTTCCCTCATTTTGTCTCTCATAGTTGAGGTATACCTATGATGAAAATTGGAGACCTCTCTCATCTTTTTAAGTGGGAGAACTTGCACAATTGGTGGCTGACTAAATACTTTTTTTCCCCACTGTATGTGAGTGCTCAGTGTCTGTCTGGTGTGGCGTCATCATCTGTTTTTCCCTGCCGGTGCCCCAGAATCCTTGTGAGTTATTCTGCCCTGGTTGTTTGTGTTTCAGCTCCCATGCTGCTGTTTTGTTTGTTCATTTGGGTTTGTTAACAAATCACCAAGTTGCGCTGGAGTTCACCTGCTTAATGAGTCCAACATCTGTACCTACCGGAGGTAGCCACGACAGTACAACGCCACCAAACACGGACTCAGCAGGTACGGACTTCAGTGCGTTTGGTCTGGATGAGAATGAGCAGTGGGCAGCCGAGTTTATCCGGGACTTTGTCTCTGAAGCCCATGCCTCCTACATGTTGAAGAAGGCCCTGGAGAGCCTCGACGCCACGGCTGTGATAGTGAAGGTGCACCCCAGTCTGTGGCGGTACCCTGAGCTGACAGGACTATTCACTGTCATCAACCTCTGCAGGACTTATTGCAGGCTGGGGAGGAATTTAATTGGGGCACTGGAGTTTGTGCTGACGATGCAGCGTCCCCTGATTCCGGCATCTCCTTCTCCTCACTGCTCACCAGCCTCGCAGCAACACCATTGGGTGGGGAAAGCGTTAGCCTGAGATGCCGGAGACTGTGCCAACGAGACAGCGTCCCCTGGCTCTGACATCTTCAGCCTCTCATCACCCACCAGCTCCAGCACCCATCTTCTCCTCCTCACAGCCAGGTTTCCCAACCGGCCACCAGCTGCCTGTTCTTCTGTTCTGGTGGAATACAAAGGGACCTGCTGGGTGTGTGGCAGTCCGGGTTGGAAGGGAGGCTCCAGGACATGCCGTTCTCCCGTGTCTCCAGCTCCAGCCCACCTTTCCCCAGCTCTGCACCCACTTCCCAGAAGGGAGAGGAGCATTCCCTGACTGCTGAAACCTGTGCCAATGACAGAGAGTCCCCTGGTTTCAGCATCACGGAAACCTGAGCTGGCAATAAAACGTCCCCTGGTTTCCACCACTCCCACGTCTGTATCCTCCTGTGCCGTAGATAACAATAATATTCTACTTGATAGATTAGAACACTATGTTGGACTTAATGAAACTTCGTTGCAGTGGTTTAGATCTTATTTATCTGATAGGTTCCAGTTTGTTCATGTAAATGATGAGTTTTCTCTCAGCTCAAAGCTTAGTCATGGAGTTCCACAGGGATCTGTGCTTGGCCCTACTCTTTTTAGTTTATATATGCTTCCGTTAGGCAACATTATTAGAAAGCACTGTATACATTTTCACTGTTATGCAGATGACACACAATTATACCTGTCAATGAAGCCAGATGATACTAATCAATTAGCCAAGTTAGAAGCCTGTCTTAAGGAAATCAAAGTTTGGATGACTTGTAATTTCCTGCTATTAAATTCAGATAAGACTGAAGTCATTCTTGTTGGTCCAAAAAACCTTAGAAATTCCTTTCCAAATCAAACTTTCAGTTTGGATGCAGTTACTCTTTCTCTTAATAGCTCTGTGAGGAACCTTGGAGTTATTTTTGATCAGGATTTGTCCTTCAATTCACATATTAAATTTGTTTCTAAGACTGCCTTCTATCATTTGCGTAATATTGCCAAGATTAGGAGCATCTTGTCTCAGAGTGATGCTGAGAAGCTGATCCACGCTTTTGTTAGCTCGAGATTAGATTATTGTAATTCTTTATTATCAGGTTGTCCTAAAACATCTTTAAAAAGTCTTCAGCTGATCCAAAATGCTGCAGCAAGAGTTTTAACAGGTACTAGAAAGAGAGATCATATCTCTCCGGTTCTGGCCTCCCTTCATTGGCTTCCCATAGAGTTTAGAATTAAGTTTAAAATCCTTCTTCTTACTTACAAAGCTCTAAACAATCAGGCTCCTTTTTATTTAAAAGATCTGATACTACCGTATCATCCTAACAGAGCACTACGCTCCCAAAATGCAGGTTTACTTGTAATACCTAGAATCTCCAAAAGTACAATGGGAGGCAGAGCCTTCAGTTATCAAGCTCCTCTCCTGTGGAATCAGCTGCCAATCTGGATTCGGGAGTCAGACTCGATCTCTGTTTTTAAGAATAGGGCGAAAACCTACCTTTTTGATATAGCCTACAATTAGGGAGGGATCATGTGTTTTCTGAACCCTCCCTTAGTTATGCTGCTAATAGGTTTAGTCAGCCGGGGGACCTCCAGTAATGCACTGGGCCTCACTCCTTTCCTCACTCTCTATGAAATATTTTTTTTTTTGCTGGTCATTAACATTTGTTTGTTCTCTCCCATAGATTGAGTCCCCATCGTGCTGTTTGCTCTCTACATGTCTGTTCTTTTCTTCTTCTCTATCCCCTCACCCCCCAGCCAGTCGCAGCAGATGACTGCCCCTCCCTGAGCCTGGTTCTGCTGGAGGTTTCTTCCTGTTAAAAGGGAGTTTTTCCTCTCCACCGTCGCCAAGTGCTTGCTCACAGGGGATCGCCTGATTGCTGGGGTCTTTCTGCAACTCCCCCACAGTTGCAGTTTCTGCAACTGTGGGGGTCCTCCCTACAGTTGATAGTGCTATGAGATGACTGTTGTTGTGAAATGGCGCTATATAAATAAAGTTGAATTGACTTGAATTGAATTGAATTGAATTGAATTGAACAAAGAGCTGGAGGAGTGCCAGCAGGTTCAGCTGTCACAAGCTGAACTTTTACTGGAGTATAAACCCTGGCTCACACCAGAACTTGTTTTTCCACCTTGTGGGCAACAACATACATCAAGGGTCCCAGCAAGGATGCAAGCTCTGAGGAAACACCTCTCTTCTCGGCGTTCCACCGCTACTCCTCCAGCGTCCTCAGTTCCAGCTCCTTCTCAGCTGTTTTCGGAGTGCTTGCCGATACTGGGTGGGAACAGATTGATCATGGAGGTGCCTGCTGTTTCTGAAGCTCCTGTGCCAGCTCCACGTCACTTCCCAGCACCACCACCAGCTCCAGCTCTCTCCTCAGCACACACGTCAGCTCGTGCCCCCCAGCTTCATCTGTGAATAAGCCCGCAGCTCAGCCTATTGTAACCCAGTGCTAGAAACGTGAATTAAATTATAAATATTGATACCGCTTTTAAAAAGAAAAACACCCATTTCACAATGGGAATAAATAATTTGAATATGAATATTTAAATAAATATATATTCATAAATAGTTAGGAACATTTTCTAGAAAGTTCTGATGAAGTTCCTAATATGTTTGTTGGTATTTTGAGCAACCAATGGCTGCGCCATTTGGTGGCGGCGTCAGTCAATGGGTTAAGCGCTCTCTCTCTGGGTCTGGGTATGACTTGCAATTTTTGGCTCAGTCACGTCAGATGCCGAAAGCCACCGACCGAAAGAGAGACGGTCCTTAATGAGATGGAGGCGCTAGCGTACTAGCCACAGCCTTTGCTTGGATAAAACTTTGAAATTGGTAAGCCTAAACCAACATGAGAAACGAGGTATTGCTGTACTGCCAAATTCTGATACCCCGTTTGTTAAATTTTAAGATTGGGATCCAAAGGCTGTGAACTCACATTGAGCGTGGGAACCCCCATGATGCACGAGCCACTTAGCATGGTGAGTGCTATCTATTGATTGTGTATGTGGAATGCTAACCGCTAGCTTAAAATCCTAGCCGCCGATGCTAATCCCGGCTAGGTTTTTCATTAGAAAAAGTCATTTTTCAAAGCTGTAATGGTTAGCAAAGGTCACAGTTCCCTTGCCATTGGTTGCTGCTTGGTGGTGAATGATGAATCTGTGGTTTATGTGTGTTTAATGTGTCAAATTTGTGATAAATTGTTGTGATAGCACACTTTTCTTTTTTTTCCTTGTGAAGCTAACTTAGTTAGCACACTGCCAAAATGTCAGTGTTGATGTCAAGTGTCTCCCAATGCACTTGACTTATTTATTTATGGTACCATGTTGATAAAAGTTGAATAGTAGATGTGTTTATGTTATGCACATTTAATAATATAAGAAATTGATTGTTTTAGAAATAATTGGAAATGTTTTGTAATTAGCTATGGATTATAGCTTGAGTTTTTGTTCTGACCTATTTTGTAGGTCAGGTTTTTTTCTGGGTTCAGAGGACTGTGGATTCTCCAGATCTGGATGGCGAGCCGAAGCCCGAATCTAACCCACTGGTAGAGGTGATCCCACTGATCACCTGGAACGGACACTAGAGAACTGTACACACAGTAAATATATTTGGATTATTTTATTTTTATTTTTTTTATTATTGTTACAGTGCTGTGTTTTTGTTTATGTGTACACATTTGTAAAAAGAAATATACATAGTTGCAAGTTCTATACGGCTGTGTATGTGTCATCTGTTGTTACGCCCTCCAGGCTCCTATGAACCTGTAATCGGTCTGATCTGGCCCAATTATCCCTCTTGTCCAGGTAGTAAGGTTGAAGGTAACTACACTGCCATACCCAATACTACCACAAGGGTACAAGATTACACCTAAAGTAGTGTTACACATACACACTCAGTAGGTGTTAGGGGTGTTACCCTGTTACACTGTGAACAAGCCTGCAGCTCAGCCTGTGAACAAGCCAGCAGCTCAGCCTGTCACCACGCCTGCAGTGCCGGCTCCCAAATTTTCCATGCCGGTGCCCACACCTGCTGCTGTGCCCCAGACTATCTCGTCAATGGATCAGCCAGTGTTTCCAGAAGTGGAAGTCGCCTCTTCAGCAGCGGAATCACCAGAGACCTCGCCGACAGCGGAGTGGGAGTTAAGGCAAGTACCTCATTTAGTATCATTACCAACTGTACTTAATGAGTCTTGTCTTACTCCCAACGGGGGGACCCAGGTGCAGCCCCCATCTGCTACTGGCCTCCCTCTGCTGGGCTCCACTGTTGGTTCCTGTACTGACCAGTCCTCCATCTCTCCCTCCATGTCTGAGGTTCCTGCATCAGGGATGGAGGTGCATGCCACAGCTCCAGCTGATTCCGAGGTGAATGCTCTGGTTCCAGTGGCTCATCCTGAGGCGGTCACCCCAGCAACAGTGGACCAGGAGCTCAGGCAAGTATTTTACTTTCATAACATCAATATTAGACATCAATTAGATGTCCTGGCCAACATCTTCAACATCTCCCTGACTCAAGCTGTTGTCCCCACATGTTTCAAAACTGCCACTATAATACCAGTCCCAAAGAAGCTCATCCCATCCAGCCATAACGATTACTGACCAATAGCACTGACCCCCATCATAATGAAGTGCTTTGAGTGGCTGGTCATGCAGAACATCAAGTCCATCCTCCCTTCCTCCCACGACCCACCTCAGTTTGCATACAGGTCAAACAGATCCACAGAAGATGCCATCGCTGCTGCTCTCCATTCAACCCTCACCCAAATGGACTCAAAGAACTCCTACGTGCGAATGCTGTTCTTGGACTTCAGTTCAGCATTCAACACAATCATCCCCCTGCACCTAATACAAAAACTCAGACACTTGGGACTCAAAACCTCTCTCTGTAACTGGGTGCTGAACTTTCTCACAGGGAAGCCGCAGAATGTGCGGGTTGGCAGCAACACCTCCAAGACCATCACACTGAGCACAGGAGCCCCACAACGGTGCATGCTCAGCCCGCTGCTCTTCACCCTGCTGACCCATAACTGTGTACCAGCCTACATCACCAACAACATCATCAAGTTTGCGGATGGCACGACAATGGTGGGCCTCATCACCAACAACAAAGAGGCCAACTACAGAAATGAGGTGAGCCAACTGGCCCAGTGGTGCTGTCATATGGCTCGAGTGGTCAAGGCGCATTTCACAGAAGAGCTGGACTTCAGGAGTCTGCAACAAGCATTTTCCATTTATTTTGACACTGTGCAGGCAAACAACTCCAATTTAAAATGACCGACACCCAACAACCTCCAAATGAAAATCACCTGATCATATACCCAGTGAGATAATTAGCCTGGTTAGAACATACCATTATCTACAGGTAAGGCAATAAATATACACATTTTACATATACCCAATAATACCTTAAAATACTCATTGAACATATAAATACTATCTACATAATATTTACAAACTCACACATAATAAATAAACACCCATAAATAGTATAAACCATTATTTACATTTAAATCTACCACCAACTTCCCCCTCTACTCATCTACTGCATACTTTTTCCTCCTGGCACCCTTTATAAGGCACTCAAGCCCCCGGGAATCTTTTGCCCAAGACACCACCAGGAAGTATGCTGGCAAAGGAAAGTGTTGTTTTTTTTTTTAAATTTCCCTCACACAATTGACTTAATGATTAATATTAATGCTTTTTATCTCAAAGGTGGACTTCAACTCACCAAGAAAACAGATATCCAGCCCACAAATAAATACCATTTACAACTTCCAATTCTGTGTGTATTTTTATAAATTAGAATATATTTTAATATTTGAAAGTTATAAATTCCCTTGCACATATAGTATACCATCTAATTAAAGAGGTCCATACCAGTGGCGACTCTTTGTGTAGTGCATGTCACAATGCACTGACTGGCACAGTCCACCACATGCACTACACAAAGAGCAGAGATAAACAAACCTATCATCTGGTCAGTCACTGCAACAGATACTGGAGTCAGTTTGTCTTGGCTTGTCCTTGCCACTGATAATACCTTTATCTGCCAAGAAAGTGCTGCTAATCCAGCAAAAGCTAGCAGTACTCAAATACTTTGTAAGCAGTTTCATGAAATGGTCACTCAGAAAGCAACTCATACCGGCTCGGATGTCGCCTGGGCTTACAAGGTCCGCGCTGATCTGTTCACACTCCGACAGGCAGTGAAAAGTAAGCTAGGAGTAGGAAGACAAAAGAAGAGGAAAACAGCAGCTTGTGTGTAGCAGAATGAAATGTACACACTCTGTTGGACAGAACAACATCACAGCGCCCAGAAAGACAGACCGTGCTTGTGGCCCTGGAAATGAACAGGTATAATGTAGACATAGCTGCACTTAGTGAAACAAGATTGCCTGGATATGACAGCTTGGAAGACCATGGGTACATCTTCTTTTGGAGTGGGAGATCAACTCAAGACAGGAGAGAAGCAGGAGTGGGCTTTGCAGTTAGACAGGAGATAGCAGCAATATTTGATAAGGAACTGGTGCCAATCAATGACAGAATAATGACTATGAGACTCCCACTACAGCGGAAGATGTATGTCACACTCATCAGTGTATATGCCCCAACAATGACCAACACAGAGGAGGTGAAGAAAGAGTTCTACAGTGATTTACATGAGACTATCAGGTGTGTACCGACTGATGACAGGCTGATACTCGTTGGAGATTTTAATGCCAGAGTTGGTTCGGACACTGAGAAATGGAAAGGAGTGCTAGGCAGTCATGGAGTAGGCAAGTGCAATGCTAATAACTTCTACTTCCACTATGTTCAGAGTACAACCTTGTGATAACCAACACTCTATTTAAGCACAAGGACACACGCAAGAAGACATGGATGCACCCAAGATCCAAGCACTGGCACTTATTAGACTACATCATAGTCAGGCAGAGAGACATAAGGGATGTATTGGACACCAGAGCAATGAGAGGCGCGGACTGTGGTACTGATCATGTTATGCTGAGATCTAGATTAAGTATTTGGAGACGAAAACAGCACTGCAGGACGGGTGCGAAGCCACCACAGAAGCTAAACACTAGTGCACTGAAAGGCCAGAAGAAGCAGGAAGAACTTACACAGGAAATGGATGAAAACTTGAAAGACTGGGACAGCAACAACTCAGAGAATGACATAGAAGAGAAATGGGCAACACTGAAGGATACGGTGTATCAGACTGCGAGTGATGTATTAGGCTACCCTGATAGGAAACAACAAGATTGGTTTGATGAGCATGATGAACACCTGAAGAAACTACTAGAAGGGAGGAATACAGCTAGGCAGGAAAACCTACAGTGTAACACAAGGTCAAAGAAGATGAAATACTCAAAGGCTCAGAGTGAGCTACAGAAGTACACCAGAGAGATGAAGTCCAACTGGTGGGATGAAAAAGCAGAGAAACTTCAAACTGCAGCAGACAGGAAGGACATGAAAACATTCTTCACAGGTTTGAGAGAAATCTACGGCCCTAAACCAAGAGGATTGATCCAACTAAAGGCTAAGGATGGTGAAACGGTTTTGCAGGAAAAAGACAAGATCCTGGACAGATTTGCAGACCACTTTGACCAACTACTAAACAACCCTGGAGATTTCACTGAAGAGGCTAAAGAAGCCCTAGTGCAGTGACCAGCTGTATCAAGTCTGGATGAACCACCAAATTTTGATGAACTAATGGCAGCTATCAGGACAACACAGGATGGTAAATCTCCAGGAAGGGATGGAATTCCAGCAGAAGTGTGGAAATTAGGTGGTGTTCAGCTGACCAAGTGCCTGCACAAGCTCATCCAAGAGATATGGGATGCCCAGAAAGTACCTCAAGACTGGAAGGATGAAAGTATTGTGCCTTTGTTCAAGAAAGGTGACAGGAAGGATTGTGGAAATTACCGAGGTATATCACTGCTAGCCACTGTTGGTAAGATTCTCTCACGTGTACTACTTAACAGACTCAGTGAACACATCTCGCAGAATGTACTACTGGAAACCCAGTGCAGCTTTAGAAGTGGAAGAAGCACAATGGACATGATTTTCTGCTTGAAACAGGTTCAAGAAAAGTGTATCGAACAGAACATGCTGCTTTATGTAGTCTTCATAGACTTCAGAATCAGAATCAGAATCAGAATCAGGTTTATTGCCATTGTTCATGTAGTACACAAACTAGGAATTTGTCTCGGTACAATGCTGCAACATTAAACATGATAAGATAAGAGAAATAAACTATACATGTAATAAAGTGTAGGATAAGATTAAGTGATACTGGTCAACAGTTAAAATATATATTAGCCAGCAGCAGATACTGTGGAGAACTATATAGTGCAGTCGGTAATGCAGAAAGAAAACAGTGATGATTGACATGAGTCTGGTTGAGCTGCTGTACATGGTGCACGAGAGTCAATAAGTCACTGAGTGTTCAGCAGTCTAATGGCAGAGGGGAAGAAGCTGTTCATGTGACGGGAGGTTTTAGTCTGGATGGACCGAAGTCTTCTACCAGAGGGGAGGGGGGCAAACAGTACGTGACCAGGGTGTGAGGGATCGGCTATGATCCGGCCAGCACGCCTCCGGGTCCTGGAGATGTACAGATCCTGGAGAGATGGGAGCTTGCAGCCGATCACCTTCTCAGCAGTGCGCACGACGCGCTGCAGCCTTAGTCTGTCCCTGGCAGTGGCTCCTGCGTACCACACGGTTATGGAGGTGGTGAGGATGGACTCGATGATGGCTGGGTAGAACTGCACTAACATCTTGGTGGGTAGCTTGAGCTTCCTCAGCTCCCGCAGGAAGAACATCCTCTGCTGGGCTTTTTTGATGAGTGAGCTTATGGTCAGCTCCCATTTGAGGTCCCTGGTGATGGTAGTGCCTAGGAAGCGGAAGGAATCAGCAGTGGTGATGGGAGAGCCTGAGAGGGTGAGGGGGGGCAGAGGAGTAGTGACTTTCCTGAAGTCTACAATCATCTCCACTGTCTTCAGAGCGTTCAGCTGCAGGTTGTTATTGCTGCACCAGGACGCCAGCTGGGCCACCTCTCTCCTGTAGGCGGACTCGTCGCCGTTGGAGATGAGCCCGATGAGGGTGGTGTCGTCCGCAAACTTGATCAACTTGACAGACTGGTGGCTGGAGGTGCAGGAGTTGGTGTAAAGGGAGAAGAGTAGGGGGGAAAGTACACAGCCCTGGGGTGATCCGGTGCTGATGCTAGTATAGTCTGAGACAGTCTTTCCCAGCCGCACATGCTGCCTCCGGTCCGTCAGGAAGTCGATGATCCACCTGCAGAGGGAGTCAGGCACGTTGAGCAGGGACAGCTTGTCCCGGAGCAGAGCGGGGCGGATGGTGTTGAATGCGGAGCTGAAGTCCACAAACAGGATCCTGGCGTAGGTTCCTGGGGAGTCCAGGTGCTGCAGGATGGAGTGGAGGGCCAGGTTGACTGCGTCGTCTACAGACCTGTTGGCTCGGTAGGCAAACTGCAGCGGGTCCAGGAGAGGGGAGGTGATGGACTTGAGGTGGGACAGGACCAGGCGCTCAAAGGACTTCATGACTACAGAGGTGAGCGCTACAGGTCTGTAGTCATTAAGTCCAGTGATCCGTGGCTTCTTGGGGACAGGGATGATGGTGGAGGATTTGAGGCAGGACGGCACGTGGCATAACTTAAGGGAGGTGTTAAAAATGTCTGTGAATACAGGAGCCAGCTGTTTCGCACAGAGTCTCAGGGTGGAGGGAGACACGCCGTCTGGGCCGGGGGCCTTGCGCGGGTTCAGTCTGGAGAACTGTTTGAGCACATCCTGCTCACTGATGATAAGGGGAGGGGGAGGAGGGGGGAGGTGCCTTAAATGAAGTAGGGAATGTGGAGGCTGTGGAGCTGGAGGGAGGGGGGGGAGTTGGACACAGATGACGAGGTGTCAAAACGGGCATAGTGTTGGGACAGTCTTTGACAAAGGGCTTTGTCATCCTGACCTTTAGGAGCCTTAGGTCGATAGTTGGTGATTTGCCTCAGTCCTCTCCACACGGAAGCCGAATCATTAGCAGTGAACTGCTGCTGGAGTCTCTCTGAGTATAGAGATTTAGCCCTCTTCAGCTCTCTGTTAAACCGGTATTTAACCTCCCTGTAGCAGTCCCTGTCTCCACTTTTCAGCGCTGCTTCCTTCTCCTTCCTGATCTGTCTGAGCTTAGCTGTGAACCAGGGTTTGTCATTAGAGTAACTCACCCTGGTGCGTGATGGAAGAATGTTCTCTTCACAAAAGTGGATATATGAGTTCACAGTGTCCGTGTACTCATCCAGATCATGCGTGGCTCCTTTAAGCATGCCCCAGTCAGATATTTCCATGCACGTTTCCAGCTTCTCCTCAGCATCACTGGTCCGTATCTTCGTAGTGCTCACAACAGGTTTAGTGAGCTTCAATCTCTGTCTGTATGTGGGAATGAGGTGAACCATCACGTGATCAGATAATCCCAGCGCAGCTCGAGGGACAGCGCGATATGCGTCTTTCACTGTGGTGTAACAGTGATCCAGTGTGTTTAATCCTCTGGTGGGGCATTTAATAAACTGTTTGTAGCGGGGGAGATCGTGGCTCAGATTGCACTGATTAAAGTCGCCAGCCACAATAATCAGCGAGTCTGGAAAACTCCGCTCTGTGTGTTGAATGTGATCTGCGAGCACGCGCTGAGCTTCGCGCGTGTCCGCGTCGGGAGGGGCGTACACAGCGATCATTATGAAAGAAGCAAACTCCCGCGGGGAATAGAAGGGCTTGCAATTGATAACAAGAAATTCCAAGGCAGGAGAACAGTGTTTGGAAATTACCGTTACATCAGAGCACCAGCTGCAGTTGATGTAGAAGCAGACACCGCCTCCTGTGGTCTTGCCGGAAAGCTCTGTGTCACGATCAGCACGGAAGAGCTGAAAGCCGTCGGGGCGCAGCGCGCTGTCCGGTATATTTTCCCGGAGCCAGGTCTCAGTAAAGCAAAGGACAGCTGAGGAGGCGAGGTCCTTAAAACGCATCAGCAGTCTCAGTTCATCTACCTTGTTAGAGAGAGAGTTGGTATTGGACAGAAATATGCCAGGCAGCGCCGTTCGCGAGCCTCTCCTGCGAAGTCGTACGAGAGCGCCCGCTCGTCTTCCTCTCTTCCGCCGTCTCACTTTCCAAGCCAAACAATAAACCAGATCGGCGGCAGGGGCTAGAAAAACTGGGAGGAGGTCCGTGGGGGTGAAAGTCCTGATATTTAGAAGTTCTTCACGGGTATAAGTGCAAGCAGACACACAATTGACAAACAAAAACAAACAAAGAGCGCAGCGAAGCACCATGTCGACCGCTGTGGGCGCCATCTTGGATCTTCAGTAAAGCCTTCGATACTGTTTCACGACAAGGACTTTGGCAGGTACTCAAGAAATATGGTTGTACAGAGAAGTTTGTCAGCCTGAACGAGGCACTCCATACAGGTATGCAAGCAAATGTGGCAATGAGTGGTTCAGTATCTAAAGACTTTTCAGTAAGCAACGGGGTGAAACAAGGGCATGTGTTGGCACCTACACTCTTTTCGCTATATCTGGCAGCCATGCTTGATGTGGCCTTTAAAGACACTTCAGAAGGAGTATACATTCAAACAAGGAAAGAAGCAGACTTGTTCAATGTAGCACCGTTTAAAGCCAAGAGTAAGACTTGAATAAAGGTAGTAAGAGAAATGCTCTTTGCCGACGACAGAGCTCTAGTTGCACACAGCGTGGAAGATATGCAATCTTTAGTAGAGAAATTTGCAAGAGCAGCTAGCCAATTCAGCCTCCAAATCAACATCAAGAAGACAGAGTGCCTTTATCAACCACCAAAGTTCCAGTTATCAACATCACTACCAGAAGAGATCAGCATTGGTACAGAGCCACTAGTCAAGTGCAAGACTTTCAAGTACCTAGGGAGTACTGTTTCAGAGAATGCTAGGCTGAAGGATGAACTATCTCTCAGAATGGGAAGAGCGAGCGCTGTGTTTGGAAACTTGACTGTGGAACAATCGACATGTGTCTATCTGTGTGAAATGCAAAGTGTACAGAGCGACAGTACTGACTATTATACAGTGCTGAAACTTGGACTGTCTACAGAGTGCAGGTGAAGAAACTCCACGCGTACATGATGAGACATCTTCGGGCCATAATGAACATCTCATGGAAAGACAAGATAACCAACACAGAAGTGTTGAAACGAGCTGGTCTACCATCAATGGAGGACATGCTAATACAGATGAACCTGAGATGGCTCGGACATGTTGAGAGGATGGACCACCAGTGTCTCTCTCGGCAGTTACTCTACTCACAGTTATGTGAGGGCAAATGCAATCAGGGTAGACCAAGGCTCAGATTTAAAGACACTGTAAAAAGAAACTTGAAGAAGTTGAACATAGACAGGAGTTCCTGGCAGCGGATGGCTAAGGACAGAGCTGTGTGGAGGAATCTGATCAGACCTAAATGAAACAGTCATTGTCGCCCACAACAGACTGCTATGATGATGACCAGTGGCGACACTCTGTCATCACATTTCCTCCCTCCCTCTCCCAAAAGTACAGTACTTTAAAACTTATGTACTCTGGAAAGGCTGCCTACCACAAGGTTGGCTTCCCCTGCCATATACTGAACTGTAAAATCATAAGGCTGCAGCGACAAATACCACCCTGTGAGATGAATATTACCACCCTGTATAACCACTTTAGGGCCCAATGATCTGTCTCTAAAGTGAAATGATGACCAAGCAGATATTGCCTCAACGATTCAGTGGCCCACGTCATGGCGAGTCACCCCTTCTCCACCATAGAGTATCTAGTCTCCCGGTCCACCAGCTTACGGTTCAGGAACAGTACTGGACGCCTTTCTCCCTTCACCTCCTGCAGAAGCACTGCTCCAGTGCCCACTCCTGAAGCATCAGTCTGGAGAATAAATGGATGAGCAAAATCCAGACTATAGAGAACCCCATCACTAGAAATAGCACCCTTCTGATCCTCGAAGGCTCTGCCACATTCCTCTGTCCATTTCACCTTGTTTGGTGCTGAAGCTTTGGTAAGGTTAGTAGGAATCGCTGCTCTCTCAGCAAAGTGGGGAATGAATTTACTGTACCATCCCACCAAACCCATAAATGAATGTACCTTTTTCTTTGTAGTGGGCACAGGATAGGCCTGAATGTCATCTATCTCTCCCACTCGTGGCTTAATAATCCCCTGTCCAACAACATGACCCAGGTACTCCACCAGCTGCTGTCCAAAGGCACAATTGTGTGGATTAATGGTCAGTCCTGCTGTCTTGATTAGATGGAGGACCTGGTGAAGGTGAAACACATGTTCCTTCCAGGTCTGACTGTAGATGACCACGTCATCCAAGTAGGCAGCTGCAAAGTATGATACACCTCTCAATACCTGGTCCATGAGTCTTTGGGATGTCGCAGGTGCCCCCTGGAGGCCAATTGGCATAACTCTAAATTGAAAGTTGTCATAAGGTGTCTTAAAGGCTATCAGTTCTTTAGTCTCAGGAGCCAAAGCCAACTGCCAATACCCCTTGCTCAGGTCTAGTGTGGTAATAAACGTAGCCCTGCCCACTCTCTCCAACAGCTCATCAATTCAGGGCATGGGGTAAGACTCAAACTTTGAAACAGCATTTAGATATCTAAAATCAATGCAGAACCTCAAGGAGCCATCCTTCTTTGGGACCAACACAATGGGACTACACGATTCACTAGTTGACACTTCAATCACCCCCAGCTGCAACATCACCTCAATCTCCTGCTTGAGCTTTGGGACCAAACGTTCAGGGATTCTATAGCACTTTCTACGGGGAATAGCATCTTCCTTCAAATGAACTTTATGCTGAACCAACGTGGTGAAGCCAGGTTTCTCATGAAAAAGTGGAAAAAGTGGACTGCTGGATCCAGCAGTGCCTCTATCTCCCTCTGCTGATAAGACTGCAGATGGGACACATCCACTAAACAAGTCTCTGTCATGTTTGTGGGAAAAGACTGTTCTCTTTCTTCATCCACTTCAGTCGCACAAATAAGGAACTGATGCTGTGGCTGCAGATGGACAGGCTGCTGAAACTCCTTCAGCAAATTGACATGAAAACATTGATGTTTCTTCAGTCTGTCAGGCATATACAGTTCATAGGTCACTGCACTTAACTTCTTAGAGATCTGTTAAGGACCCTGCCATCGAGCCAACAGCTTACTGTCACTAGTAGGAAGAAGCAGCAACACCTGCTGGCCTGGATGAAAAACTCTCTTTCTGGCCTTCCTATCATACCAAGTCTTCTGATTAGCCTGTGCCATCCTCATGTGCTTCTGAGCCAGAGCAGTCATCTGGTCCAGCCTCTCTCTCATTTTTATCACATAAGACACCACATTGTCCTGATCACTAGATGGACTCTCCCAGTGCTCGTTCAACAAGTCCAGTGGACCCCTCACCTGATGACCATAAAGTAGCTCAAAGGGTGAGAATCCTGTTGAAGCCTGGGGACATCCCAATAAGCAAACAACAAATATGGCACCCATTGATCCCAATCAGAGCCTGTATTGGAAACAAACTTCTGCAGCACGTTCTTCAGGGTTTGGTTAAATCTCTCAACCAGTCCGTCTGTCTGAGGGTGATTTGGGGTGGTCTCAATGCCCTTTATACCCAACAGCTTATATACTTGCTGCAACAGCTTTGACAGGAAATTTGTTCCGAAATCTGTGAGGACCTCTCTAGGTATGGCTACCCTTGAAAACAATTGTATAAGACAATTGGCAACCTGCCTAGCCTTAATAGATCTCAACAGGAAGGCTTCTGGGTAATGAGTGGCATAGTCACAAATGACTAAAATGTACCTGCTACCCGAGGAGCTTCTCTCTAGGGGGCCAACTATAGCCATCCCTGTTCTGTCAAAAGATGTTCCAATGCCGGTAATGGCTGAAGCTGGGCACGGGCTACTCCCCTAGGTGATGTAAATTGACATGTTTCACATGAAACATAGAACTCCTTAACCTGAGTGTACATTCCCAGCCACACAAACCTTCTAGCAATTCTTTGGAGTGTTTTTTGGAATGCTAGATGAGCTGCCCAAGGAATAGCATGTCCTAGCTCCATAACCTTCTGTGTGAGGTTTTGTGGCAAAGCTATAGCCATAACTTCCCCCCGATGCTGATACAAAATACCATTTTTAATCACATAAGGGGCCTCAGCCAAGCAGTCTACTCTGCCCTGTTTCACACCCTCAGTTTCAGAGACTTTATCAAACTAGGGTTTAAGTGATGTGTCAACTTTCTGCAACGCAGCTATGTCAGAAGGAATGTCAAAATCTACTGACTGGCTTAGCTGTGTTACTTCCTCACCCAGGTTCTTAGCTGTAACTAAAACCTTGTCCCTTCTTCTCTGGGCCTTGGATTTTGGCTGCTTAATTGGGCCCACCTCTAATCCCAAATCATAAAAAGGTAACTCTTGGAGAACATTCCCAGCCCTCTGGGCTCTAGTTGTGACCATATTACACTCCCTCGCAACAAGTACATTTAGCTTCTGTTCATTAGCACCATCTACCTGTCCCTCTTCAGTCTGCTGTTTATCCCCCTCACCTGTTGTATGATATCCAACAAAGTTGGAACATCATTGCCAAGAATAACTGAATAAGGCAAATCAGGCACAAGGGCTACAGAAAGGAGATAAGTTTGGCCACCTACTGTTAAATAGACCCCAGCGGTCTGGTACAACTTCTTATCCCCATGTACACAACTAATATTCACTGTAGTCTCACTCCACACATCTCTAGTGACCAAACTGGGCAGAGCAACAGTCTGAAAACAATCAGAATCTAAAAGGGCCTCTTCACACTGGCCATTAAGCAAAACTGATGTTATACATACCTCTCTCTGAACTGGGGCTGAGAGAGTGAGTCTTGGGACTGAACATAAAAGAGAAGGCTTACTTTGCTTCGTAGCTGGACATGTATACAGAGTGTGACCAATTTCATTGCACTGGTACCAGCGAATATCTTGCCTAGAGAAAAAATGTGACTTTTTACTGATGTTTTGTTTGCTATTTGTGAACTGACTAGAACTGGAATGAGGTCTAATTTGAGCTTGACCACCACTTTCACCCCCATTAGACTTACTCCGTGTGGTGAAGTAGCCGTCACGGCTGAAAGTAGGTCTTCTGCTCCCAGACCTGGCTGATAGAAAAACTTCTGCAAGCCGAGCAGTGGCCTCTGCAGTCTTTGGGTCCCGTTCTCGTATCCAGACTTCCAGTTCCGGGTCCACCGTCTGCAGAAACTGCTCCAGAATCATGAGTTCAGAAATATCTCTTATCGTTGAGGTCTCTACTTTAACCTATTTATTAAACAGATCTTTCAAACGAACATAAAGTTCACAAGGGGTTTCGTCCTGATGAATGTCCAGGGAATGAAACCTTCTTCTATAGGTGTCGGCTGTTATCTCATATTTCATTAAAACTGCTTCTTTCACTTTTTCATAATCTTCCGTGTCTGACATGTCCATAAGCACATAAGCAGTGCATGATTTACCTGTGAGCAGGGGAACCAGTTGAATAGCCCACTCTTCCTTTCACCAGCAGCAGACCGTAGCCAGTCTTTCAAATGTTGCCAGATAATGTTCAATATCATCCTCGGGAAAGAGCGGGTTCAGCCTGGGCTCGCGGTACATGTGTGTTGTCCTCGGTTGCACCCGCAGCAGTAGCTCCTCCTGTGGGCCAACCCGGCTAGCCGTCACCCTGGAGTCTTCACTCGAAGTGTCATTCTCACCATTGCGTTCACCCCGGCTCTCATACCCCTCTCTCAACTCCGTCACCTGAGCTTATATCTGGTGAAACTGGTGCTGCATACTCCGCCATCTTTGCTCCTGGAGAGAGGCTTCTTCCTCTAATTGACGATCTCTGGATGCCTGCGAACAAACTAATGACTTCACCAAGCTTGTTAATTCTCCCAGCTTGTCCGGTCCGCTGGCCCTCTGCTGCTCAGTTGACATACCTGATTCACAGTGTTCTAACTGCTCCTGTTGCTTCTTTGTGTTTCCTTCAGTCATTGCTTCTTCTGTACAGTGTTGTCACTCCTCAGCTTTTAACAACACTTTTGGCTTTTTCTTCTGACACCATTTGTCATACAGCTCGAGTGGTCAAGGCGCGTTTTACAGAAGAGCTGGACTTCAGGAGTCTGCAGCAAGCATTTTCCATTTATTTTGACACTGTGCAGGCAAACAACTCCAATTTAAAATGACCGACACCCAACAACCTCCAAATGAAAATCACCTGATCATATACCCAGTGAGATAATTAGCCTGGTTAGAACATACCATTATCTACAGGTAAGGCAATAAATATACACATTTTACATATACCCAATAATACCTTAAAATACTCATTGAACATATAAATACTATCTACATAATATTTACAAACTCATACATAATAAATAAGCACCCATAAATAGTATAAACCATTATTTACATTTAAATCTACCACCAACTTCCCCCTCTACTCATCTGCTGCATACTTTTTCCTCCTGGCACCCTTTATAAGGCACTCAAGCCCCCGGGGAATCTTTTTCCCAAGACACCACCAGGAAGTATGCTGGCAAAGGAAAGTGTTGTTTTTTTTTTTTATTTGCCTCAAACAATTGACTTAATTATTAACATTAATGCTTTTTTCTCATAGGTGGACTTCAACTCACCAAGAAAACAGATATCCAGCCCACAAATAAATACCATTTACAACTTCCAACTCTGTGTGTATTTTTATAAATTAGAATATATTTTAATATTTGAAAGTTATAAATTCCCTTGCACATATAATATACCATCTAATTAAAGAGGTCCATACCAGTGGCGACACTCCGTCATCACAGGTGTAACAACAATAACCTCTTCCTGAACGTGGGAAAAACCAAGGAGATTGTGGTTGACTTCAGGAGAAGGCACATACAGTACCCCCCTCCAATCATCGATGGTGCAGCTGTGGTGAGGGTGAGCAGCACCAAGTTCCTGGGGGTGCACATCTCTGAGGACCTCTCCTGGTCCAACAATAGGGCTGAGAATGATCCCTAATTTCCAGAATCAATTTGATTCCGATTCTTGATATTCTGAATCGATTCAGTTCCGATTCGATTCGATCTGATCCCAACTCGATCTGGGAAATTACCATTTTAATAGCCTTTTACTTGCCAGGAAAAAAAATCTTCGAGATCTAATGCTGCAGATTGTACCAGGAATACTCTATAACTTTGTTAATACATAAATTATTACATGTGTAATGACAATAAAGTTGAATCTCATCTCATCTCTCTCTCATCTCATAAAGAACTGACCCAAAATCAGTTACAATAATGCACTTTTTATTATTTAAATTATGAGTTCACAAAGTGCTAACAAGCGCTTTCTCATGTCCAAAGTGTGTGTAGTGTCAAGTTAACAACCCAGAGTAAGTAAACAACTTCATTGCATGAAGCATGTAGACATAACCTCACTGTATTTCAGTCCCTCCAGGATTTCATTGGCTATTTTTGTGACTGTTGTGGCCCAGAAAGTCTGTATTTGTGAGAGCTTTTCCAAAAAGTTGTAACATTTTTAGAGTTTTTTTGCACTGAAAGTTGTGTGAGGAAGCACAGATTTTAAAGTAGCTGCTTTTTCCATAGTTTACAGTGATGCTGTTCTATGTAATACCACAAGAAAATTATAGGATTGCCAAAAATTTCCTATTAAACGGTGATTTATGTAGAATTAAATGCTCAGTAAAATTGTCAAAAAATGACCAATATTGTATTCTTGCTGAGAACTTAAATTAAAAAAAGAAATAAAAGAATTAGTCATTACATCAACTAAATTGCACTGAATGCATGTTAGAGTATGGAGAAAATTATGGTAGCACCTTCTTGAATCTTGAATTTGAAAACTAAGACAGCTGAAAAATTTGAGGTCTTCTTCTGTACTGAAATCCACAAGGAAGCAGAGATGGCTCCTCCACTGACAACCTCTTCCCTTCAGAAGGTCTCAGTGTAGGATGGATCTTGGAGTGGAAACCCAGTCTTCACAGATCTGAAGGGGACATAAAAAGAATAGATTTCACTGTAAAATTAATAATCATATTTTTAAATCCCCACACCACAGTAGGGTTTAATAATTTAGTTTTTTTTAAATTTTTTGTTGTTTATATTTTAACTACAAATTAACTTTCAGTTTTTGAAAAGGGTTTCAATTCATTTCCTGGGAAAATTTGTTCATTTCAGTTTAGCTCTATTGAGTAAAAATGGCTCGTTGTACTGCAGCCTTTATTATTTCTGCTATTTTCATTTAATTGTGATTTATTATTATCTTCAAATCTCTCACTTAAGTGCTAGAAGTTCATAATCTCATAACATAAACCTTTATTCTGCATTTATTCACAGTGCTTAACCAACAGTTAACTACTGTATCCATAGTTTGTAAAAGAAAACACCATCATGCCGGTTAAATTATTAATTTACAACAGAAATGTTAAAACAAATAAATTATATTTTACTTACAATTTCAGTAGCTCCAAGTCTCCCTCTCTGTTTACGAGTTTCAGCCAGTCTCCAAGCATTTTCTGTTAATCAATCGTCGACTTTATGTTCCAACACAGCGGTGCACGTAGTACAAAACCGTTTATTCCTGCTTTATGAAAAATATTCGGAAGCTGTTGAGGATAGTGTTTACGGTGACTTTTGTTGATAAATTAAGAGACACACACGTTAACAACTCCGCTCATGTAAACATGGAAGTAAAGACGTTCACATGCGCCGCAGGGAACTCTTGCCAGATGAGAACCATTTTAACACCACAGAAGAAGAACCAGCATCTCCGTTAGCTTGTTAGCTACTTTAGCACTCCAGGTGTTTCTGGTTCTTCGCCACTGTTCCTGGGTCACTGACCCAGTTTTGACCCAGTCACACTCAGCAGACGTTCACAGACATAAAAGCATTATATTAAAAGATCGATCCGCAGATTTTGTGGATCGATATCGGCTCAGTCAAACGTGGATCGATCCAGATCGTTGTATCAATCTTTTGAACCCACCCCTATCCAATAACACCACATCACTGGCCAAGAAGGCTCAAACTCGCCTCCATTTCCTCCGCAAACTGAGGAGAGCACGAGTCCCACCCCCCATAATGTGCTCATTCTACCGGGGCACCATTGAGACCATCCCCACCAGCTGCATCACGATGTGGTATGGAAGCTGCACCGTGTCCTGCCGGAAGACATTACAACACACAGTGAAAGCAGCCAGCAAAATCATCATGTCCCTCTGCCCCCCCCCCCTCCCCGGACATCTACCTCACCCGCAGAGCCATCAACATTGCAGGCAATACCTCACACTCCCTCTTTAGTCCCCTGCCTTTGGTGAAAAGGTACCGGATCCTCCGGGCAGCCCGCTCCACAAGACTGCTAAACAGCTTTGTTCATCAGGCCATCAGGACCCTGAACTCTGTCCAACTCCCATTCCCCAGACCATAACGCACTCACCCGCACAATAACTACCTCAGCTGTTGGCACAGAAAGACTGGTACACCAACAGTAATACATTTGCTGCTGTATGTCTCTGTACTTTACTGCAACCATTTGCACAAATGCCATATCTGCTGCTGTCTGTCATTGCAATGCTGATCATGTGCAGTCCTATCTGTCACTGTCTACACCTACACTACCGCATTGAACTTGCAACTACGGGTATTACAGCTCTACTTGTCTGTATATAGGATTGCTGTGTTTCATAATTGTTTATCTTTACTTGCACTATGGGAGGTCTGGGTCTATCTTTTGTCACCATTTGCACTGTGCATTACTGTACATAGACTGCTGTTGTTGTTTTTCCAGCCTTATTCCTTTTTCTTTTTTTATTTTGTAGACACCACTGAAGAGAGAGAGAAACGCCATTTCAATTCTCCTGTATGTCCTGTACATATAGTAGTACTGACAAATAAAATCTTTGAATCTTGAATCTTAAGTCTTGCCTAGCTCTTGGTGATTGTGGTGATGCCTCACTTACCCCCTGCCTGTCTCCTTCATCCGAGGTGGCTGTAGCGAGGATGGCTCTCCAGACATCTAGACCGGATGTTCTCATACCCCAGAAGTCGTTACTGGAGGTCAGCACACCCCAACCTTCAGCTCCCGAGGCCAGTGCACCTCCACCTGATGTCCAAGAGGTCAGGAAGCCTCCACCCAATGTCCAAGAGATCAGGAAACCTCCACCCAACATCCAAGAGGTCAGGAGACCTTCACCCGACATCCTAGAAGTCGAGCAGCTCGCTCCGCCTTCATCGCCTGGGGTTGCTGCTTCTCAGCTGCTGCTAGCTCCTGAGCTGAAAGCCCCTCTGGTACTATCTTCTGAACTAGAAACTCCTGTATCGATATCTTCTGAACTAGAAAAGCCTGTGTCGATATCCTCTGAACTAGAACCTCTTGTGTTGATATCCTCCAAACTAGAAACTCCTGTGTTATTGACCCCTGAGTGGAAAGCTCCTATATTGGTACCTCCAGAGCTAGAATTTCCTGTATTGGTGCCTCTAGAGCTAAGAGTTCCTATGTTGGGGTCTCCGGAGTTAAGAGCTCTTGTAATTGTATCCCCAAAGCTAAAAACTCCCATGTTGTTGTCCCCAGAGCAAAAAGTTCCTTTGTGGTCTCCAGAGCAAACAGCCCCAATGCTACCTTCTGAGTTTGTTTGTGCTCTTGTTTTGCCCCGCTATGCCTATGTTCCCCTCCCCCCTGCCCTATTGAGGTATTTCTTGATTTTTGTTTGAAGGGAGTCTAGAATCTGCCCTTGGGGGGGGAGGGGGGCTGTCATAGTTTTTGCTTGATCATCGGATCAAGCCAACATTTTATGTTCATTTATTGTTTTTCTGTGTTTGTGTATGATTATCATTTGCATTTATTGCCCTCTGTGTTCCCCTGGGTCCTCTGTCATTGTCTGCTGCGTCATCCCGTTTGGTCCTGGGTCTGTGTATATCTGTTTACCTATTGTTCTAACTCCTCATGTTTTCCATATCACTAGCCACTGCCCTCGCTGTATGACTCCTGTATGGTCGTCCCGTATGTTCACTGTCATGTTTCATGTGCATCTCATTTGTGATTATCTGTACAGCCCCACCCATCCTGTCTCCTCACCTGCAGCCACTTCCCTGCTTTCCCTGATTGCTTCCCCAGCTTCCTCTCATTTATAATTATGTCTCTGTATATATGTGAGCGCTCAGTGTCTGTCTGGTGTGGCATCCTCGTCTGTTTTTCCCTGCCAGTAACCCAGAATCCCTGTGAGTTATTCTGCCAGTCATATCCTTGGTTGTTTGTGTTTCAGCTCCCATGCTGCTGTTTTGTTTGTTCATTTGGGTTTGTTAATAAATCAAGTTGCGCTGGAGTTTTGCCTGCTTAATGAGTCCAACATCTGTACCTACCGGACATAACCATGACAGATACCAAGCAGCATAATTTTGAAAAATAAACAAAATAAGCACTATTTAAGTTTGAAAAATAATAGTGTAAAAATAAAATAAATAAATAAATAATAAAATTTAAATTTAAAAAAACATTGCATTGTGAAAAAAATACACATATATGCTGCTACAGAGGCATAAAGTTGATCAGCCACAGTATGAAGATATGGGAAAGAGCTGTTGAAGTCAGGTTAAGAGGAGAGGTGACAATTAGTGAGCACCAGAATGGTTTCATGCAAAGAAAGAGTACTACAGATGCAATGTTTGCTTTAAGAGTGTTGATGGAGAAGTATAGAAAAGGTCAAAAGGCGTTATGTCTTTGTGGATCTAGAGAAAGCATATGATAAGGTGCCAAGAGAGGAAGTGTGGTACTGTATGAGGAAGTCAGGAGTGGCAGAGAAGTATGTTAGGGTGGTGCAGGACATGTATGAGGACATTGAGAGGGTGGTAAGGTGCGCTGTAGGAGTGACGGATGGATTCAAGGTGGGGGTGGGATTACATCAGGGATTGGCTCTGAGCCCCTTCTTGTTTGCCATGGTGATGGACAGGCTGACAGACGAGGTCAGGCAGGAGTCTCCATGGACCACGATGTTTGCAGACGACATTGTGATCTGTAGTGAGAATAGGGAGCAGGTGGAAGAGAACCTGGAGAGGTGGATGTATGCTCTGGAGAGAAGAGGAATGAAAGTCAGTTGAAGCAACACAGAATACATGAAGGTGAATGCGAGGGAGACAGGTGCAACGGTGAAGATGGAAGGAGTAGTGGTAGTGAAGGTAGATGAGTTTAAATATCTGGGGCAACCATCCAAAACAATGGAAAATACACAAGAGAGGTGAAGAAGAGCGGGCAGACAGGGTGGAGTGGGTGCAGACAAGTGTCGGGGATGATTTGTGACAGAAGGGTAGTAGCAAGAATGAAAGGGAAGATTTACAAAACGGTAGTGAGACCTGCTATGATGTATAGTTTGGAGACGGTGGTGCTGACAAAAAGACAGGAGGTGGAGCTGGAGGCGGCAGAGTTGAAGATGCTGAGATTTTCATTGGGAGTGACTAGGAGGGACAGGATTAGAAATGAGTATATCAGAGAGACAGCTCAGGTTGAGCGGTTTGGAGACAAAGTAAGAGAGGCCAGGCTGAGATGGTTTGGACATGTCCAGAGGAGGGATAGTGGATATATTGGACAAAGGATGTTGAAGATGGAGCTGCCAGGCAGGAGGAAAAGAGGGAGACCACAGAGAAGCACGGTGGTGCAGTGGTTAGAACTGCGGCAGCACAGTTTACCCTTGGCCGGGGGATTGTGGGATCGTGGGTTCGATCCCAGCCCCCGACCAACAGTGATCTGTGTGGAGTTTGCATGTTCTCCCCGTGTTGCGTGGGTTTACTCCGGGATTTCTCCGGTTTCCTCCCACATGCCAAAGACATGCATGTTAGGTTAATTGGCTGTTCTAAATTGTCCCTAGATATCTGTTTCCTATAGGCCCTTAGAATAGAGGGTTAGTATTAATGAAAGCGCTTTGAGTGGTCTTTGTGACTAGAAAAGCGCTATATAAGTGCAGGTTAGTTAGTTAGTTAGAAGATTCGTGGATGTAGTGAAGGAGGACATGGAGAGGGTTGGGGTTACAGCGGAAGATGCAAGGGTTAGGGTGAGATGGAGACAGATGATCCACTGTGGCAACCCCTAAAGGGAACAGCCAAAAGAAGAAGAAGATAAACATTACCACAGAATTTGAATAAATGGTGAAACATTTCAGAAGTAAAAAATACTTGAATCCAGTTGACTTGACTGAGCTTTCATACAGCATACTTACCCACCTGGATGACTGAGAATCTTCACCAAATTAAGAAATTGAATTAATTTTACATTCATTTTAAGTCTTTATTATTTTTATTATAATTGAAAAAATGATTTTATTTTTATTTACTTTGCTCATTGTTCTATTTTATTATCATTTTATAAGCATTTCTTTCAAGTATTTATGTTCATGAGTTTTATTCAAATTTCATATTGCCCTTGCAATAAAGTTGTTAATGAGGAGGTCTCTAATGACCTCCTGACTGCATCTGATAATGGACTTGTCTCTGTTCTTGTTCTTTTAGATCTCAGTGCAGCCTTTGACACTATCGATCATGCCATTCTACTTGATAGATTGGAACACTTTGTTGGACTCAGTGGAACTCCGTTGCAGTGGTTTAGATCTTATTTGTCTAATAGATTTCAGTTTGTCCATGTCAATGATGGATTTTCTTCCAGCTCTAAGCTCAGTCACGGAGTTCCACAGGGATCTGTGTTGGGCCCTACTCTTTTTAGTTTATATATGCTCCCGTTAGGCAATATCATCAGAAAGCACTGTATACATTTTCACTGTTACGCAGATGACACACAACTATACCTGTCAATGAAGCCCAATGATTGTGATCAGTTGGCCAAGTTAGATGCCTGTCTTAAGGACATTAAAGCTTGGATGACTTGTAATTTTTTACTATTGAACTCTGACAAGACTGAAGTCATTTTTGTTGGCCCAAAACATCTTAGAAATTCCTTTTCAGATTATGCCTTTAATTTAGATGCTGCCACTCTCACTCTGAACAGTTGTGTGAGGAACCTTGGAGTTATTTTTGATCAGGATTTGTCCTTTAATTCACATATTAAAACTGTTTCTTGGACTGCCTTCTATCATCTGCGCAATATTGCCAAGATCAGGAGCATCTTGTCTCTGAATGATGCTGAGAAACTGATTCATGCCTTTGTCAGCTCTTGATTAGATTATTGTAATTCGCTATTATCTGGTTGCCCTAAAGCAGTCCTTCTCAAATAGTGGCGCGATGCGATGCCGGGAGGGGGGGGGGGGCGTGTGACCCCGGGGAACAGGCTTTGCTTTTGCCGTGTAAAGTGTAATTGCACATCCACGGCAGCAGGTGGTGCAGTGGCGCTCTCATTGTCAAAGTCTGTGCGGGAGTTTAAAACTTTTTAAATTGCTGTCAACAAACCCCTCGAGAGACACCATGGAGAAATATTTAACAGTAACGAAAAGAAAGGCGGAGAGAGACACAGGTAAAGAGACAAATGAAAGTCTCCCAAAAGCTAAGACGAGGAAATATGACGAAGCTTATCTAGCGCTTGGCTTCACTCGGACTACGGTGGGAGACGAGGAAAGACCGGTGTGTTCACTATGTCTGAAAGTGTTGGCAGCGGACAGCATGAAGCCAAATAAATTAAGACGTCACCTACAGACATTACATCCTCAACACGTTGATAAGCCGCTTGATTTTTTTTCAGCGAAAACATGCGGAGTACGGCCAACAATCATCCCGCTTTGTGAACGCTACATCAGTAAACCAGCGAGCACTTTCAGCATCATTTAAAGTGGCGCACCAAATTGCGCAGTGCAAAAACCCCACACAATTGCAGAGGAGTTGATACTGCCTTTTTCTACCTTTTTCTTCAGACTAAAATGTTAAATATATTGGTACTCCTGTGTTAATGTTCCAGATCAATTTACATTTAATATTATTTATTGATTGAATTATTTTTCTCAGCATCAAATGGTTCAGTTGGTCAAAAATGTTTCTAGTTGACTTCCGGTTATGGCTGCCACGTAGGACGGACGTGTCTCGCTCTGCTCTGCTCCTGGAGAAAAAAAATCGGCAAATAACTCTCTCATTTGGGACAGAACGTATCCCAGCATTTGGGCGAGGATATGTCGGCGAAGCCTAAGGCTGGAAAACTAGGAAAAGGAAAAAGCGAGCCGCCGAAACAGTCCAAATTAACGGACTTTCAGGTCTGTGACGCAGCAAACAAAACTCCATATATGGCGGAGGAGGCTGGCAACGGTGCGATATCTGCGGGGAATGGCGCAGATGCGCTGATGGCTGCCATGAGTTCAATGAGAGCGGACTTTTCCTCTAGATTTGATGGGATTATGACAGCGTTGGAAGGAATAAGAAAGGAATTGGGTGACTGTGTAGAACGAACGGCGCAGATGGAGCTCCGTCTCGCTAGTGCTGAAGATGACGTCACCCGTCTTCAATTAAAGGTGCGCACTTTGGAAAAAAAAAAAAAATCTCTGGAAGATAATATTTTGGATTTGGAATCTCGGTCGAGACAGAATAATTTGAGGCTGGTGGGTCTTCCAGAGGAATCAGAAGGTCGGGACGTATGTTCCTTTCTGGAAAAGTGGATTCCGGAGGTGCTGGGCAGCGAGGAGTTGCAATCAGCAGTGGTTCTGGAAAAAGCACATCGCATTGGCCCACGGAGAGATAAGGGACCGCCGAGGACCTTAATTATGAAGTTTCTTAGCAACAGAGACAGGATGAAGATCTTCAGCGCTGCACGAGCTAAGGGGGAGATTAAACACCAGGACCAGCAGGTGCGGTTCTACCCAGATTTGGCCACAGGAATCCAGCAATTGAGGAAGCAGTTTGATCCCGTACGTGAGGAGCTGCGCAACCTTGGGATTCGTCATGGTGTGATCTATCCTGCGAGACTGCTGACCACGTATGAGGGCAGAACCCACATCTTCAAGACCCCAGAGGAGGCGCAGGAGTTCATCAAGAAGATCAAAGAAGAAGAAGAGACTGGTGGGAGCTAAGCATGAACAAAATATAAGGTAGAATAATTAAGCATTTGCACAGGCATCTGACTGACTTGAAGTAAATAGTAAGGTTACAAAATATAGATTGTATTATATATTAAAAAAACAAAACAAAAACAAAACAAACAAAAAAAAACAAAACTATGATGTACAAAGTTGTTAAAAATTTTGGAGTTAAGTTGGAAAACTACAGAGGAGAGTTAATGTTATGTCATTAAAAGCAGTAGAGTTAGGGTGATTGGGAGGATGAAGAAGGAGTGGCTTAGGCTGTTCCCCGTGGGTGTGGAACGGTCGATGGCTATATCGGGAGACAGAATTTTTCTTTTGATTTTGGGGGGTTTGCCACAAGTGTGGGAAGGGGAAATTTGTTTGTGTGTAGTTTGTAGGATGAATGTTCAACCACTCATGTTTTTGCTTCTCTGTATGAGCATGTTTACACTGCAAGGTAATCCCAAACTCTCTATTGATCATGGACCAAAGTGTTAATCTTAATTTAACTTCATGGAATTGCAGAGGTCTACAAAATTTAAAAAAACTTAAACAAGTTATGAATAAAATAAAGGACATGGGTTCAAGAATTGTGTTTTTACAAGAAACTCATCTGATAGAGGAGGATGTTAAAAGAATTAGGAGTAGATGGCAGGGAAGTGTATTCACCTCTTCATTTTCATCCCGAGCCAGGGGAGTTATGACTCTCATACATAAATCAGTTCCTTTTCAAGTGAAAAATGTAATTGGAGACAAATTTGGAAGATATGTAATCATTCAAGGTTCTTTGCTATTAGAAAATATAAATCTTGTGAACTTATATGGTCCCAATATAGATGATCAGAAGTTCTTTGCTAATTTATTTCTCATCTTATCATCACTTACAGGGCAACATATAATAGCAGGGGATTTTAATTGTACATTGAATCCAGGTGTGGATAGATCAACAGGACTGGATTGTACGCACATTGGATGTAGGATGACTATTAATCATTTTATGAAAGAATTGAGATTGTTAGATATATGGAGAGAAATGAAACCACAAGTTAAAGCCTATTCTTGTTATTCCAGTACCTACAAGACATTCTCACGTATTGATTATTTTTTGATTTCCACAGAATTAAGGTCCAAGATTCAAAACTGCTTTTATGATAACATCGTGATCTCTGATCATGCACCCTGTTGTCTAATATATGTAGATAAAAAATTGACAAAGGAATCAGGTAGATGGCAATTTCAGCATAAATGGCTTCAGGATGAGGAATTTGTCAAGTATATAGAAAAACAGATAGACGAGTTCTTTGACATCAATACTACACAAACATCAGCATGTGTAAAGTGGGAGGCTTTCAAAGCTTTTATTAGGGGACATATTATTAGTTATACAGGATCAAAATCTAAGAAGACTCGAGAGGAGAGAGCTAAATTGGAACATAAAATAAAAAGTCTTCAGGAAAAAGTGTATGCAGGAAGTGACCCAAGGTTGGAGAATGAATTACTGATTTTGAGAGCTGAATACGACAAAAAATCAGCGAATAGAGCTGCCTCGAGTCTTCTAAGATTGAAACAATCTTTTTATGAACAAGGTGAAAAATCAGGAAAATTATTAGCATGGCAGATTAAACAATTGGAAATTAAAACACCAATTACCAGTATTATAAGTAACGGACAGGTAGTTATAGATCCTTTAGAAATTAATAGAGCCTTTAGAGATTACTATGAAAAATTATATGATACCAAAAATGAACCTGATTTAACAAAACTAAATGGGTTTTTGAACGAACTATCTATACCGTGTATTCCAAATGAAAACAGGGAGATATTGGAGTCTAAAATTAGTCAAGAAGAAGTTGGGCTAGCCATTGATAATATGAAATCAGGAAAAAGTGCAGGACCAGATGGTCTTCCAGTTGACCTTTATAAAAAATTTAAGAATAAATTAATAAAACCTTTTTTGGAAATGGTTTTAGAAGCATTTCAAAATAATAATTTACCATCATACATAAATAATGCCTTAATTATACTGCTGCCAAAACCAGGTAAGCCCTCTAATAAATGTGAAAATATGAGACCAATAAGCCTATTAAACGCCGACCTTAAGATAATCTGTAAAATTTTAGCAAGACGAATACAAGAAATTTTACCAAATATTATTAATCGAGATCAGAATGGCTTTATAAAGGGTAGACAAGGCTTCCATAATGTAAGAAGACTATTTAATATTATTTATTTTAATAAAGAAGCACCGGATACAGCTCTCCTATCATTGGACGCCGAAAAGGCCTTTGATAGAGTTGAATGGCCCTTTCTTTTTGAAGTCCTACAAAGGTTTGGACTTGGAAATAATTTCATAAAATGGGTTCAAATAATATACAATAATGCTACAGCAGAAATCCTAACAAATAACAATATTTCAAAACCAATAAAAATCAATAGAGGATGTCGACAAGGCTGTCCACTTTCACCTTTACTGTTTACTATGGCAATTGAACCTTTAGCGATAGCGATACGTTTACATTCACAAATATATGGAATTAAAGTTGGACCAACAGAACATAAAATCTCCCTGTACGCCGATGATATAATTTTGTTTATGTCGAATCTAAAAAAATCAATTCCAACCTTGTTGAATTTAATAAAGAATTTTGGGGAAATTTCAGGATATAAAATAAATAAAACTAAATCTTCAATATTAATGCTAAATGAGACCCAGAGAAATTACCCAGCCCCTGAGGTAAATCAATTCAATGTTGTAAATCAGTTTAAATATTTAGGAATCCAAATTATGCCTAAGCTAGAATCAGTCGCCAGTGTCAACTATGAAGCCTTAATGTCAGATATCAATGAGTTAACTCAGAGATGGATGTCACTACCAATGTCGATGATCGGGAGAATCAATATACTTAAAAGTAATATTTTACCTAAAATACTTTATTTATTTCAATACATTCCCTTATCACCACCTTTAGATCTATTCTCAAGAATAAAAAAAAAGTTAGTGGAATTTATATGGAACAACAGGAGGGCTAGATTACGTTTGTCTTTATTATATTTACCATTTGATCGTGGAGGTCTGAAATGTCCAAATTTTATGTTGTATTATTGGTCGGCACAACTGAGGTCTATGACATATTATTTTTCATCAAATGATCTCCCTCACTGGACTGAAATGGAATCATACAATTTACCTTTACCTCTTCCCATATTCATATACTCAGATTCGGCAAAAAAATTACAAAAACAAGTTAAAAATCCATTTGTAAAGCATATGATCAAAATATGGTGTGAAGCTAAAAACTATTTAAAAGAACCACAGTTATTGTCACAATTTAGTCCAATATGGGGTAATCAATATTTTAAACCAGGGAGAGCGGACGCTGTATTTAAAGTATGGAATTTAAAAGGGATACAAAAGATTCAGGATTTATATTTGCCATGTGCAGACAACATAATGTCTTTTGAAGAGCTGAGGATCAAATTTAATCTCAATAGAACACATTTTTTTAAATATCTTCAACTTAGAAACTTTATTCGATCAAATCAAAATAAAGCTCTCACTCGACCTATTTATTCATCCTTGGAAAAAATGATGATGAAAGATAGTAAAAGAAAGGGTATTATTTCAGAGTTTTATAACTCATTGACACTATCTTCAAGTGAAAATTCACTGAAAAGATTAAACTACTGGAAAGAAGATCTGCAAATTGAAATTTCAGAGGAACAATGGGAATTGGCTTGTACAGAAGCTCAAACCAAATCAATAAATTCACGCCTTAAATTGATACATTTCAAATGGTTAATGCGGATGTATGTTACACCGGAGGAGTTAAATAGATATAACAAAAATATACCAGATACATGCACAAAATGCATGGAAAGTAAAGGAACCCTATTTCATTGTTTATGGGAATGTAGATTAATAAGAATGTTTTGGGAAGAGGTGAGGGTAACAATTGAAAAAATAATCTCAAAACAAATCATATTGAATCCTAAACTGTTTTTGTTGGGTCTGTACCCAGAAAAGCATAATTTTAATAAAAGTGAAAGAACATTCATAGACCTCAGTTTGCTTAATGCCAAAAAATGTATTGCACTATTATGGAAAAAGACTCATAGACCAGATGTGACTCAGTGGTTAAGACAGATGTTAACAAACCTTCCATTAGAAAGAATAACATATATACTGAAATCAAAGGAAATTGTGTTTGAGAATATATGGAGACCTTTTATTGATTATGTAAAAAATTTAAACATAACTCTTGAAGAAGAAGGTGAATGATGTGTGTGGACCTTGTAAATTCCAAACTGGTGAACATAATATGTATACTTATGTATTGGATTGTCTAGACTAAACAGAGGAGCATTGTTGAAGACTTGATTTTGTTGGTGGTTGTTGGTGTTTTTAGTGCATTTTTTTCTTTTTTTGTAGTACTTTAGTGTTAGTGTTTGATTGTTTGTATCATGTTTGTTAAAAAAAAAAAAAAGGTTCAATAAAGATATTGTGGAAAAAAAAATGTTTCTAGTTTAAATAAGGATTGACATATTTTTTATTTCAGGCACTTTGATGCACTTTAAGTTTTTTTTTCTGTTTTAGACTATAACAGGGTTTCTGTGTGGCAAAATAAAGTTAATATTTGTTGAAAGTTGATTTATATTGCTTTTTTCTTTTGTTAATGTTAAAAAGGATACAATTTTAGGTATACTTATACAATTTTTATAGATAATGATCTTCTTTACAGTCACTGCGGCGAGTTGGGGGGGCGCGAAATATTTTCTCTTTCCTAGGGGGGGCTTTGCAAAAAATAATTGAGAAGCACTGCCCTAAAGTATCTTTAAAAAAATCTTCAGTTGATTCAAAATGCTGCTGCTAGAGTTTTAACTGGTTCTAGAAAAAGAGATCATATTTCCCCAGTTCTGTCTTCCCTCCATTGGCTTCCCATAGAATCTAGAATCAAGTTTAAAATCCTTCTTCTTACTTTCAAAGCTCTTAACAATCTGGCCCCCCAATATATAAAAGATCTGATATTACCTTACCATCCTAATAGAGCATTACGCTCCCAAAATGCTGGCTTACTTGTGGTGCCCAGAATCTCCAAAAGTACAGTGGGAGGCAGAGCCTTCTGCTACCAAGCCCCTTCTCTCTGGAACCAGTTACCACTCTGGGTCCGGGAGTCAGACTCAGTCTCTATTTTTAAGAACAGGGTGAAATCCTTCCTTTTTAATATAGCTTACGTTTAAGGAGGGTTTTTGTGTCTCATAACCCCACTCTTGTTCTATTGTTATCTGATCCATACTGCTGTCTGACCTCCAATAATGTACTTGGCATCTTACTGTTATGTTCTTTATGTTTGTCCTCTCCATCCTTCCTATCCCCTCATCCCCAGCCAGTCGCAGCAGATGACTGCCCCTCCCTGAGCCTGGTTCTGCTAGAGGTTTCTTCCTTCCAAATGGGAGTTTTTCCTCTCCACTCTTACTTAGTGCTTGCTCATAGGGGATCGTCTGATTGCTGGGTCTTTCTGTGACTGTGTGGGTTTTTTTTTCTGCACTGTGGCGCCATGAGACGGCTTTTGTTGTGATAAGATAAGATAAGATAAGCCTTTATTAGTCCCACAATGGAGAAATTACAGGATTGCAACAGCACAGGGATAACAACACTCAGAGCAACAATCAAGAAGACAAGAAAAACAAGAGCAGCGAATATACATATGTACTGTACATATAAATATATAAATATATAAACACACAGTGCGGAGCATTGTAGCTAGATGGAATAAATATATAAATATACACTACCGTTCAAAAGTTTGGGGTCACTTAGAAATTTCCTTATTTTTGAAAGAAAAGCACTTTTTTCAATGAAGATTGTGGCTTATATTAATCATATATTCCATACCTACATATGTATAGACATATTAGAATGTTTAGTGATTACATATGTGGAATGACCTAACGCCTATGAACAGGACAAGAGGTCTCAACCGCCAGCGAGGATCAAAGAGCAGACAGAGTCGCAGCGGTGGAGACCGGATCGATCTCCCTGAACACCCAGGGTCAGGTGGAGGAGACGGAGGACAATGGAGGGGGGATTATGTTAATGCGAGATGTCAGCTTTGATATGTAATGTCTTTTGTTGAGTGTGGGTATAAGTATGAAGGTCTGACTGCGTTCGACCTCTTATTCTGCTTCTGCACCGAGATGAGATGTTAGGGAGGTGAAGCTGATATTAAACTTTGATTTATAAAGCCATATCGCTTCTTCATTTCTAACTCCCTACACTGGTGACCCTGACGTGATGATGGAACAGAGACGTTCTCCCGCGATTAACTCATCAGAGGTGACCCAGGCAAGCGCCGGCGCCCATGCAGACAGGGGAACGGATGGAAGACGTTCCCCCATGGCAGAAGCTACAGAGAGGGCTCAACCGAGCACCATCCCCAGCCCCGCCGTGAGAGCAGAAGAAAGGTGCTCTCACCCGGCGGACACATCAGGGATGGCCCACACAAGCGCCGTCACCGTCAAGCTGCCAGAATTCTGGCAAGAAGACCCGAGCTCGTGGTTCCAGCAAGCTGAGGCTCAGTTTGCACTGGCGGGCATAACAGCGGACGAGACGAAGTTTTATCACATCGTCGCCAAACTCGACGCTGCCACGTCAAGATGTGCACGGAGCATAATCCAACAGCCGCCCGCCCATGACAAATACAGAGAACTTAAGGCGACCATCGTCAAGAACTTCGTCCCCTCAGCCGAGGAGAGAGCAGAGAAGGTCCTGGCGATCTACGGCCACAGAGGATGCAGACCCAAGGCCCTCATGGAGGACATGCTGCAGCTCAAGGAAGAGGACAACAACAACTTCCTCTTCCAACACATCTTCCTCAGCACTCTGCCGCCACACATGAGAGGGACGCTGGTCAACATGCGGTGCAGCACCCAGCAGGACTTCCGCGCGCTGGCCCGAGAAGCGCAGCGGCTCATCAACGCCTGCGGGGAAGAGATGGCCACAGCAGCATCCGCAGATCTCAGCGCAGAAGCCCAGAGCAGCGGAGACCCACAGGCAACCGAGCAGAGCCCGCCCACCAGGGCGGCAACACGACCAAGACGCAGCAAGCGGAACGACATCTGCTATTACCACCACCGTTTCACCAAGAGGGCATACAAATGCGTGCCCCCCTGCAAATTCAACAAGTTCGGGAAGCGCCAAAGCCGAGAACCGTTAACAGCCGTGGCTCTCGGCGAAAAAAATAAGCTGCTTTATGTGACTGACGGACACACCGGGAGACAGTTCCTGATCGACACCGGAGCTCAGCTGAGTTTTATCACCCCTTCCCACACAGACCGGGCCATGGGTCCCCGGGGAAATGGAGCGATGGCAGCCAACAGCTCGATCATCGACACCTTCGGTGAAAGGAACCTGCCTCTTTGCATCCACGGCCGCAACTATAGATGGACATTTATTGTAGCGGCGGTGAGTTTTAACTTGTTGGGCGCTGACTTTTTGTGTGCACATGGGTTGTTAGTCGATCTAGCAAATAGGCGCTTGGTTAATGCACTGTCATTTGCTTCTATCCCCTGCTCAGCTCGAGTTTCTCCACCACCCGTGCAGGCCAGCGTCACAACAGCAGGAGGTAAGTTTGACCAGCTCCTCACCCAATTTCCAGCACTCACAGTTCCAAAATTTTCAGCGACAGTAGCAAAACACGGGGTTGAACACTTCATCCCCACAACAGGCCCACCCGTGTTCGCCAAAGCTCGGCGCTTAGACGCGACCAAGCTCGCCATAGCCCGGGACGAGTTTGCCACCCTGGAAAAATTAGGCATTATTAGACGCTCAAAAAGCCCCTGGGCATCGCCACTCCACATGGTCCCGAAAACCGACGGTTCTTGGAGACCTTGCAGCGATTACCGCAGACTAAACAATGCGACAGCGCATGACCGCTACCCAATTCCTCACATCCAAGATTTTTCACTACATCTGGCGGGTGCGCGCATTTTTTCTAAAATAGACCTGGTCCGCGGCTATCACCAAGTCCCCGTTCAAGCAGAAGACATTCCTAAAACGGCTGTAATAACCCCTTTCGATCTTTTTGAATTTTTGCGGATGCCGTTCGGCCTCAGAGGCACTGCTCAAACCTTTCAGCGTATGATGGACGCGGTATTACGCGACCTCCCCTTCGTGTTCGTCTACCTCGACGATATGCTGGTAGCCAGCCCGTCAGAGGAAGAACATGAACAACACCTCACTACAGTTTTTCAGAGACTAGAAGAGCACGGGTTAATAATCAACCCAGCCAAATGCAAATTCGGCGTGTCACAAATTGATTTTTTGGGACACAGAGTTTCACTGAAGGGGGCAGTCCCATTGCCAGACAAAGTCCGCGCGGTAAAAAATTTTCCACGACCAAAAACGGTCAAATCGCTGCAAGAATTTTTGGGAATGGTGAATTTTTACAACCGTTTCCTCCCCCGCGCAGCTCAACTCATGCAGCCCCTATATGCCGCGCTCAGAAAACGAAAGCCTTCCAACGCGGTCGAATGGACCCCGGAGCGCGAACACGCCTTCGCGGAAGTAAAAAGTGCTCTAGCGAATGCCACATTGTTGGTTCACCCCGATCCCTCGGCCCGCATAGCGTTAACCACAGACGCTTCAGACCTGGCCATAGGGGCAGTCGTGGAGCAACATGTTGGCGGAACCTGGCAACCTTTAGCATTTTTTAGCAAATCTTTAAACCAAACCGAGCGTAAATACAGCACTTTTGACAGGGAGCTGCTAGCGCTTCATTTATCCATCCGCCACTTCCAGTTCTGGTTAGAAGGGCGGCGCTTCACGGCTTTTGTAGACCACAAACCGCTCACTTTTGCGATGGCTAAAATTTCAGAACCATGGTCAGGCAGGCAACAAAGACAGCTAGCTGCAGTTTCAGAGTTCACCACAGACATTCGACATGTGGCAGGCAAACTTAACGTGGTAGCAGACTGCCTCTCTCGCGCTGTGGCATCGCCAGAGCACGAGGAGACAGATTATACTACCTCAGCCGCAGAACTCTTCACCAACGCGGACGCGTACGCGGCCCCAATTCACGTAGGGATAGATTACGCAGCCATGGCAGAGGAACAAAGCAGCGACGCGGACGTACGCGCGCTCCTGTCTGGACCAACAGGGTTAAGACTGGAGGAAAGGGGTTTACGTGACGGTGTACCCCCCCTAATCTGCGACGTTTCAACCGGCCGACCTCGCCCGGTAGTCCCAGCTGCATGGCGCCGCCGCATTTTCGACTCGGTTCACTCCCTCGCGCACCCAGGGGTGCGCGCCTCGGTTAAAATGGTCGCCGAAAAGTTTGTTTGGCCGGGCCTGCGCAAAAATGTAAAGGAATGGGCAAAAACTTGCATGTCTTGTCAGCGCGCCAAAATATACAAACACACAAAAGTTCCTCTAGAGCCTTTTCGAATCCCAGCCAGAAGGTTTGACCACGTTCATGTCAACCTCGTTGGACCACTACCTTCGTCTCAGGGTTTCACACACCTCTTAACGATGATAGACCGTACTACGCGCTGGCCTGAGGCGGTCCCTTTGGCGTCAACCACAGCTGCGGAAGTCGCTCGCGTTTTTTTAACAAACTGGGTGGCACGTTTCGGCGTCCCATCGGACATCACGTCCGATAGGGGGCCTCAATTTGTCTCAGAGCTTTGGTCAGCCGTGGCTAGCAGCTTAGGGGCGACAATTCACCGCACCACCACATATCACCCTCAGGCTAATGGGTTATGCGAGCGTTTTCACAGATCTTTAAAGGCCGCCCTCAGGGCCTCACTAACGGATACAGATTGGGTGAATAAACTTCCCTGGGTTTTATTAGGGTTGTGTTCTGCGCCTAAAGAGGATCTAGACGCCTCCTCAGCAGAATTAGTTTTTGCACAACCTCTCAGACTCCCAGGTGAGTTTTTACCAGAGAACCCAGAGCCCGGGCATCTTCCAGCCCTGAGGCCTTTAGGCAGCACCGGACCGGACACTCTCCCCGGACCGGCACATCACTCTTTTCCACGGGTTTTTGTCCCCCAAGCTTTAAAAAACGCCGAGTTCATTTTTGTTAGGCACGAAGCTTTAAAATCAACCCTCCGTCCACCATACGACAGACCATTCAGAGTGCTGGAACCTGGTGATAAGCATTTTGTGCTTGATTTAGGGGACAGAAAAGAAACAGTCAGCATTGACAGACTTAAACCTGCCTTCTTGTTGAGAGACGAACCTGCACGGGTGGCGAGAGCACCTCGGCGGGGTAGACCCCCCAAGAAAAAAAACTCAGCCCCCCTGCAGGGAACAAATAACCACTCTCCTCCCCAAGCTGCAGATTCCTTACAGGAGGGTCCCACCATGACGCCAAAGCGGACCCACAGCAGATTCGGGAGAAGATTAAAACCCAGACGGCACAGGGACTGATACAAATTGACCAAGAGTTGTTAACTGCGTTATCAGATTGTGCCGTGACAGTTCTAAGGATGATTTGTGATATTACAATGCTGTTGTTGTTAACCACTGAATTCCCTACAGGAGCATGACTGCTGGAAAGATTTTTCCTCGTTTTTCCTGTCAAGAGGTTAACAGTATAATATGTCATAGAGATTATCTTAAACTGTAAACTTAATTTGATTGTCCTTTTCTTAGTCGTTTGGGGGGGCTGTGGCTTATATTAATCATATATTCCATACCTACATATGTATAGACATATTAGAATGTTTAGTGATTACATATGTGGAATGACCTAACGCCTATGAACAGGACAAGAGGTCTCAACCGCCAGCGAGGATCAAAGAGCAGACAGAGTCGCAGCGGTGGAGACCGGATCGATCTCCCTGACCACCCAGGGTCAGGTGGAGGAGACGGAGGACAATGGAGGGGGGATTATGTTAATGCGGGATGTCAGCTTTGATATGCAATGTCTTTTGTTGAGTGTGGGTATAAGTATGAAGGTCTGACTGCGTTCGACCTCTTATTCTGCTTCTGCACCGAGATGAGATGTTAGGGAGGTGAAGCTGATATTAAACTTTGATTTATAAAGCCATATCGCTTCTTCATTTCTAACTCCCTACAAAGATAACTTTAATCAGAAATACACTCTATACATTGCTAATGTGGTAAATGACTATTCTACCTTCAAATGTCTGGTTTTTGGTGCAATATCTAGATAGGTGTATAGAGGCCCATTTCCAGCAACTATCACTCCAGTGTTCTAATGGTACAATGTGTTTGCTCATTGTGTCAGAAGGCTAATGGATGATTAGAAAACCCTTGTGCAATCATATTAGCTCTGCAATGCTGTAATTGCTGCAAATGGAGGATTCTTTGACGAAAGCAAAGTTTGAAGGAAAAAATTATTATTTCAAATACAAATCATTATTTCTAACCTTGTCAATGTCTTGACTATATTTTCTACTCATTTTACAACTCATGGTGGTAAATAAGTGTGACTTTTCGTGGAAAACACAAAATAATTGTCTGGGTGACCCCAAACTTTTGAACGGTAGTGTATATATACACAGTGTGGAGCATTTTAGCTAGATGGAATAAACAGCATAACCGTCTACTTAGTTATCCTACATAGTATGAATATGGTACCCATACATATTGTCACCCTTCGTAGCGACCGATATTGTCCTAGTTGTATACTGGATGGGACCATTGTGTAAGTCTATTGCGTCTTTTGCATTCAATACTATTAGGTCGTCACGTTTTTTTGCTATCTCTGCGAGCAGCCCTGCTTAGGTTATACAGTCTGACAGCCGTAGGTAGGAAGGACCTGCAAAACCTCTCAGTTGCGCACCTAAGATGATGTAGTCTGCTGCTAAATGAGCTCCTCAGTGCGTTCAGTATGTCCTGCATAGGGTGGGACTCGGATTCCAGCAGAGATGACAGTTTAGCCACCATCCTTCTCTCTCCTATCTCCTCCACTGGGTCAAGGCGCTGCCCCAGGACAGAGCTAGCTTTCTTGATCAGTTTGTTCAGTCTCTTCCTATCGGCTGCTGTAATGCCACTGCCCCAGCAGACCACTCCAAAAGTGATAGCTGATGCCACCACTGTGTCGTAGAATGTCTTCAGCAGCGCCCCTTGTACACCAAAAGACCTGAGTCTCCTCAGTAGGAACAGCCTGCGCTGTCCCTTCTTGTAGAGTGCGTCGGTATTGTGTGTATTGTGTCGGTATTGTGTGTATTATGTATTGTGTGATGTGGCGCATTATAAATAAAGCTGAATTGAATTGAATTAATGAAACTGCAATCATGTGATTTTCCTTTAAGGGGCAAAAAGTATCTGTAACGGTATCAGTATCGAAGAAAAAGTCTCATAAATTAGTGATATCGTATTGAAAGGAAAAATGCTGGTCTCACTCATTCCTACTGTCAGTGTGGGTTAGGACATTTACAGGGATCCTCCCACTGTAATTAAAATGGGTGGAGATGAAGCTGGGAAGGTGGTATCATTTCAGTCAGCTCCAGTTCTCATGCCGTAACCAGAGCAAAATCAAAACCCCTCATTGAGTGAAATGTACTGACTCTGAGACAAAGGCTAACCCCAACAAAGTGAAAATTTTGTTTTTTTCAGAGTTTTTCCATTGGTAGCCACTCCAGATACTCAAATCGATTCGTGAAGTCCTGAAAGTTCTGCATTTCCAAATTATACAAACTGTACCCTTGTATAGTATGACCAGGTTTTCTTCTTTTCAATGACAAGATCACTACAGTAGCTCCTGCTTCTGTCAGTTTGTAGAGCAGATGATTGTATTCACTCCCAACAGGTATTCTCTTCTGTTTTTCTATGCAAAGACTGATATATTTATCTCATGAGGAAATCAGTGTGCAATCTAACATGAGTTTTTGTATTAAAGACAATTACAAGGAAAGGAATGTTCATACAAATCCAACTAAATGCTAAAAGAAACATTATATCCTCACATTGCACAAGAGAGGAAAAATAAAATAAAATAAATGATTAACAGCATTTTGGAAGCTGAAGCTTTGGATTTATGGCAAGTAGTTCTACATGTACATGAGCACCAAACATTGTACATATACTTTATCTATTATGTCAACTTATACAACAGTTAGTTCCAACTAAGCAATTTGATTGGACAATAGGGATTCCAAGAGTTACCATATTCCCCAATAATCACACTCCAACATTTCATTGGCTATGTATCACTTCACTTTAAAGGTGTTCTAGTAACTCTTAATTACTAACCGTTACTGTCAACTCTATCAGCAGGTTTTTATAGATATGTGAAAACTATAATTTAAGATTTAAGATAAGCCTTTATTAGTCCCACAATGGGGAAATTCCAGGATTGCAACAGCACAGGGATAGCAACACTCAGACCAATAATTAAAAAGATAAGAAAATAAAATAAGAGCAGTGAATATACATATGTACACATACAGTAAATATATAAATATATACACACAGTGTGGAGCATTGTAGCTAGATGGAATAAACAGCATAACAGTCTATTTAATTACCCTACATGGTATGAATATGTACCCATACATATTGTCACCCTCCGTTGCGACTGATATTGTTCTAGTTGTATGCTGGAGGGGACCATTTGTGTAAGTCTGTTGCGTCTTTTGCATTCAATACATTTAGGTCGTCACATTTTTTGCTATCTCTGCGAGCAGCCCTGCTTAGGTTACACAGTCTGACAGCCGTAGGTAGGAAGGACCTGCGAAACCTCTTGGTTGTGCACCTAGGATGATGTAGTCTACTGCTAAATGAGCTCCTCAGTGCATTCAGTATGTCCTGCATAGGGTGGGACTCGGACTCCAGCAGAGATGACAGTTTAGCCACCACCCTTCTCTCTCCTATCTCCTCCACTGGGTCAAGGCGTTTCCCCAGGACAGAGCTAGCTTTCTCGATTAGTTTGTTCAGTCTCTTCCTATTGGCTGCTGTAATGCCACTGCCCCAGCAGACCACTCCAAAAGTGATGGTTGATGCCACCACCGTGTTGTAGAATGTCTTCAGCAGCACCCCTTGTACACCAAAAGACCTGAGCCTAATATTGTGTTAGATACCTTAATTTCCACAGTAAGGCAATGTTTGAAAAGAAATCATACTTCTCTGAACCGAAAGTCCTACCCTTGTAAACATCCCCAAGATATTTCACATCTGAGTTGGATTTATTGTCTCGATTAGCAAACCACAATACCTTTGCAGTGATGGACTCCATTTCATCTGAAAATGCCAAGAAAAGGCAAGTGAAGTGTGCTGAAGCCAAATCACTAGCATGCTAACTAGCCACCAGCACAATGTCAGGATGACCACAAACCCTATTCAACAGGTGTATTGTGGTGGTATGTATTATAAACACTGACTTCTGCACTGGACAATATTTAATTTGTTTACATGTGTGAAATAACAATAGGCCTATTCTTTTCTGTATTACGCTCAGTGAGATGCTTAGCAGTAGTTAACTGGGTACATTTAGAAGGGACTTTTTTTCTCAATGGAGCAAAATAATTGGTTAAACAAACAAATCATAATATTTTGCCCTGTATTGTTGTCATTTAATAAACTGTGCCTGTGGAACTGTTGTATAAAAGCAATATTACACAAAAGGAAGTGCGGTATCATGAATATAGTAACTGCAGTTATGTCTTTGGGTGTACGTCGAATCACCGCAGTTACTATATTCATTGATATCGTACTCCCTCTTGTGTAATGCTGCTTAATTCGGAAAAGTGCAATACATTTCTAACAAAAGGGCTGATAATTTTTGTTTGAAAGTAAAATTACCTCGATAATCAAAATCAAATTTAGTGAGCAGTCTGAAAATAATTAATTTACTGTATTCCCCTAGTAGCTTTCTTACTTCTCTGTTCTAGACAGCACTGAGGAACTCATATACATTCATCCTACATAGACACGAAATGTTTATGTAAGGCTCCACACAACATTTAAATCTTGTACCTTGAAAAAGGGCCCAGGGTAGCAGAAGTCTGGGTCTAGATTTTTGTTGAATATTTTGTGTACTAACATCAAAAAGCTCTAATACTGATAAGGTGCTAGGATGGATTTATAGTAACTTTGGATATTATAGATTACTAGCTATTTTTTTTAAAGAGGGCACTTCATCCCATTGCAATTACGGTTTAGAGATTGTCCTGCAGAGAGCGTCAAACCAGATGGTTAGGACAGCCTCTTTATATCCTCAGATACAGCTCAAGATAATAAACCCCTCTCTGCTACACATCACTGTCAGTTGATGCAAACTGCTGCTCCTAAGCCTGTCTGTATCAGTTATGTTTTAAAATACTTTTTTTTGCCCTACCACAGAGCTGCTGCAGACAACATTATCTGCCACAGCAGGGTGCTGCCCTTTAGAGATGGCACAGCCACCCAGCTGGAGGTGTTCAGGTGTTCAGCAGATTACAAACGAAAGTTGAACTTAAGCTTCAAAGTGAGCTGAGGGTACTCCAATAAATCACCACAGTGCCCAAGTTTAGTCACTGTGGTGATTTGTAGAAATTTGTTCATGAAGCTGTAGCGTTTCAGTGAGGGTAAAGCTGTAGGTTATTGAGAGAACCTTTGCCAGTTCAGCTGTAGTTCATCATGTGGAACCTTCACATGGCACATGTTTCATAAAAGAAAGTAAGAAGAAAAAAGCAGACACAATCTCCTTTACTGTGGTAATGGCACCAAGCTTGAATACAGAGTTCAGAAGAATTAACACCAAAACATATTTTTACTTAGCAATACCAAAGTGAGTTCACCAAGTTTCCCACCTGTCCACCCAGCATGGCAGAGTGACGGAATTACTGAGTTGCAGACAAAAATCAAAAATCTCTTGCTTGACTCAGATTACTTTGTTTTGATCTGTTGAAAAATTTTGCAGACCAATGCCATAACAAATCATACCATCACTCACAAGTAAGCACAGTTTTGAGGACTCACAGCTCAGACACCAGCTAACCACAAAAGGATTGTTACACCAACAATATTTCTGCATCTTTCATGATCTGGAAATAAGTGTTTATAAAGGAAACACAATATTGCCCGTCAGAGAAAGAATGGCATTTCCATTTCAATCTTAAGTGGGGAAAGCCTTGTTGAGCCAAGCAGAATGGGACAAGCGTGAAGACAATATACTGTAAAGTTAGAAATATGTTTAAAACGGCAAAAACTCAAGAGAATCAGTGAGTGTAGATAAATGCCTGAACATAAGCCATTTACTGTAGTTTTTATTTCTAGAAAAAATATATTATATTGAATTAGATATTAGAGTAACCCTGGTACAGAATGTGTACTATTTTCAGTCATTCATGTTTTCAGTATTATTTTTTCTCTTAAAAAAAGTCTAATAAACAGATAAATAAACAAATGGATGCATGAATAAATGACTCCTTAGAAATAAATAGTTCTCATTTTTGTTGTTAATCTATCCACCTTATTCCTGGGGGTGCCGCTGTAGGAACGATTATGGGCGGAGCTTCCGGTTCCAGCTGACCAAGTGTTAAATCAGTCAGTAAGAGTGGAGTAGCAGGGGCATTTAAAATAGCGTTTTTCAAATTCATTTTAATGTATAGTCCACATACTTGTTTTGCACTCAAGTGGCAGTGATGTGAAAAAGTGTTTGCCCCTTTCCGATTTCTCTTTTTTTTTGTATGTTTGTCACACTTAAATGTTTCAGATCAAACAAATTTAAATATTAGACAAAGATAACACAAAATACAGTTTTGAATTGAAGGTTATTATTAAGGGTAAAAAAAAAAATCCAAACCTACATGGCCCTATGTGAAAAAGTGATTGCCCCTGTTAAAACATAAATTAACTGTTTTATTACATCTTTGAAAGCTGAGTTCAATTTTCTATCCATCCATCCATTCATCTTCTTCCGCTTAATCCTTTTTGGGTCGCGGGGGGGGGGGGCACTGGAGCCTATTCCAGCATCTTTGGGCAAGAGGCAGGGTACACCCTGGACAGATCGCCAGTCCGTCACAGGGCCAACACAGAGAGACAGACAACCATTCACTCTCACAGTCATACCTAATTTTCTAGTCATTTCTAAAGCTTTGGGACTCCAGCAAACCACAGTGAGAGCCATTATCCACAAATGGCAAAAACATGGTACGGTGGTGATGACATGGTTTTCAGAAACACCCCAGAAACAGACGCAGGCTTGAACAACAAAAATTATTTTTTATTGAATGAGAGTGGATGTGTGTGTGTGGGTGAATGGTGTTGTGGCTATGTAGTGTAGTGCAAGGAGGAGCATGACAACAGGACAGATCTGGCAACCCTGGAATGACAACAAGACATTAGAGTTAGCTTCAGGTTGGGAAGGAAATGATGTTAATAGAGTTTTAGCAGCCTTACAGCAGCGAAGAGATACTCCAGCTACGAAGAGATGACTTTCCAATACCAGCCCAGCGTCCTGTTGAGAAACCGTAGTGCAGGTGCGGAGTATTTACAGTGCAGCTTGGGTGAAGTTGATGTGTGCTCCAGCTCATCAATTTACAAGGGGAGAAAGCTGCTGTTCACAGCTGAAGTCCGCTTGGAGGGCGGTCCACCTGTGCACAGGGAACGAGGGGAAGAAAGGCAGGTGCAGGTAAAAGCTCTGAGAAGGCTTACGTTGCGTTGGGGAGATGGAACTCCCGTGACGAGAAGCAGGTGATCTGAGATGCACTCTCAAACGTAGCGCGATGGAGGAAGACACTAGGAAGGAGGTCTTCCTGAAAGAAAGCGTAGACGTCTCTGTGCTGACTACTGGGCAGCGTTCCTTATAAAGCATGCTTGATGAGTAAGAACAGGTGTGCCCACAGCTGTGAAAGATAATTAGGGCGAGGCACACGCACCGCAGATCACCACAGTTGAACCTTCTCAGGAGTGGCCGGCCGACCAAAATTACCCCAAGAGTGCAGCGATGACTCATCCAAGAGGTCACAAAAGACCCCATAACAACATCCAAAGAACTGCAGGCTTCACTTGCCTCAATTAAGGTCAGTGTTCATGACTCCACCATAAGAAAGAGACTTGGCAAAAATAGCCTGCATGGCAGAGTTCCAAGATGAAAACCACTGCTGAGCAGAAAGAACATAAAGGCTCGTCTCAGTTTTGCCAGAAAACATCTTGATGATCCCCAAGACTTTTGGGAAAATACTCTGTGGACTGATGAGACAAAAGTTGAACTTTTTGGAAGGTGTGTGTCCCATTACATCTGGCATAAAAGTAACACAGCATTTCAGAAAAGGAACATCATACCAACAGTAAAATATGGTGGTGGTAGTGTGATGGTCTGGGGCTGTTTTGCTGCTCCAGGACCTGGAAGACTTGCTGTGGTAAATGGAACCATGAATTCTGCTATCTACCAAAGAATCCTGAAGGAGAATGTCCGGTCGTCTGTTCGTGACCTCAAATTGAAGCACACTTGGGTTCTGCAGCAGGACAATGATCAAAAACAAACCAGCAAGTCCACCTCTGAATGGCTTAAGAAAAACAAAATGAAGACTTTGGAGTGGCCTAGTCAAAGTCCTGATCTGAATCTGATTGAAATGCTGTGGCATGACTTTAAAAAAGTGGTTCATGCTCGAACCCTCTAATGTGACAGAATAACAACAATTCTGCAAAGATAGGTGGGTCAAAATTCCTCCACAGCGCTGTAAAAGACTCATTGCCAGTTATCGTAAACACTTGATTACAGTTGTTGCTGCTAAGGGTGGCCCAACCTGTTATTAGGTTTAGGGGGCAATCCCTTTTTCACACAGGGCCATGTAGGTTTGGATTTTTTCCCCCTTAATCATAAACACCTTCATTTAAAAACTGCATTTTGTGTTTACTTGGGTTATCTTTGTCTAATATTTAAATTTGTTTGATGATCTGAAACATTTAAGTGTGACAAACATACAAAAAATGAGAACTCAGGAAGGGGACAAACAGTTTTTCACACCACTGTAATTTCAGCACTTGTAGTTTTTGTATTTTTGCGTAGTTCTGGTACTTGCTGCTGTTTGTGGTGTGAGGCTCCTCACAGATAAGCACAGCTAAATCTGTGGCTTCAACAGCAATGAGTACATCATGCACTGAAAACTAAAGGATTTTTTGTGTGATCGGTGGTACAGACACAGCAGCACCAGGTATGTTTTCACTTGTATGAATGTCACAGATCTGATGTTTTATCCCAAATTTAAAAGGCCCAAGCATGGTGTTGTAGTTGTTTGTGGCTCTGACTAGACTCTACGTCTGCTCTGAGGTAAATTTGATTATGTCCAACATATTTTAACAAAATGCAGCCGACTTTATTGCGGTGGAAACATTGATTTATCTCAGAAATTTTATTTGTTTACAGTGTTAGCATGTTAGCAGCGGACTAACGGCGCTACTGTCCACGGAGCTACTGGCCACTTTTTAAGGTCATCTTCTCATCCCTCCATAGTCGTGGGATATGGTATGATTATATTTGTTACGACCCGAGCACTGGGTTCTGTCCGCGCTCGGTCTAAGCACAGCCCGCTGCCGGCCTTGACAGCTGTGGGTTGTATTCTGGCCTCACCGGGCTCTTATTGTGAAGGCGTTCGGTGGGGCTTCCGCCTGTCAAGGTTGGTCAGCTGTTTGTCATTTCTGCTCATTAGTGTTTGCCTTTATAAGGTGGGCACTAGCGGTAGTTAAATCGCAGGAGTATCGTCTAAACATCGTCAAACTATGCTCGTCAAAGCGTCGTCAGACCTTCATGTCAGGTTCGTGTTTCATGTCATGTCATAACTTAGCTCGTAGTGGCTGGGATTAGCCCTACGAGCCCTTGTATTGCTTAGTGTGTGTTTTTGCCCTGAGCGTCTCATAGTCTTGTCTTGTCGTGTTGTTTTAATAAATTACCATCATTGCAAAACTCACCGGTGGACTCTTGGCGTCTTATGGTGATCCGCGAGGGTCACCGCATGACAGTATACTCGTGCCAGACGTCTAAACCGAGACGCCACTCCGAGACGCCTTTGTCACCGTGAGTTTTTGCTTTAATTGGACTATTGTTCTTCCCTGTCTGAGTGTCATTTGCTGGGAGAATGCCGTCATCCAGGGGCCGCGGTCGGCGCCTGGGCAAAGAGTTAGCGAGCGCGCTGGAGTACGGCGATGGGACGCTCCTCGCCGCTACCTTTGACGTCAACTCCAGCTATATGCGATGGCACCTGGACTATGCAGAGGTTCTCCTGGACAACCTTCCTCTCCTCTACTACGATCACCCGGAGGTGATGACGAGGAGAGATGAACTCGCCACGCAGCGCGAGATACTCCGCGGGCTGGAGGAGGAGGAAAGCAGGAAGCAGAGGAGGAGGCATCCTCGCTCCCCGTGTTGGGTTCCCGTCCCTGACCCGGTCCAGGAGGTCGCGCCATCGGGAGGTCGTCGACGACATCGGCGCCACGGCCAAGGAGAACCTTGGCGGAATCCCCGGCTGGACCCGCTGCCGGCAAAGCCCGTCAGCGAGCGTCTGAGAGCGGCTCCACCTCGTCCTTCCAGGGGGCCCTCTGTCGCCATCCAGCGGGGAGAAGGCGGAACAACGTCCCCTACAGCAGGAACCATCTCTTCTCTGGGAGAAAGGCAAGTGCGTGTTAATTTATTACATCATAATTGTAACCTGCCTTGTCTGACTCCTGGGGGCAGAGTTTGGGGTTCGCAGCCCCCAGAGCTCCCTCCACCTGCTGTAGAGATAACGATTAAACCTGCTGCCTCTGTGTCCCCCCCTGTTGAGCGGTCCGCAATGCCAGGCCAACGTTGTCGGATGAAGAGGGGGCCTGCAGTGCTGGAAAGCCTGGATCCGGCCCTGCAGCCACGCCGTGGACGGAGGAGAAGAGCGGACTGCAGCCCGGAGCCTGAGCCGACGGTGAAGCGTCCCCGGGTCTCCTCGCCAGAGCGGTCCAAGCCAGTGGGTCGAGTGTCCCCTGCCCCCACGCCACACGGGTCATTGGCGTGGACAGCAGCGCAGGAGGAACCTCAGGCTGCAGACGACATCTTGCCAGCTGCGGAGCCCGACGCAGCTGAGTTGGAGCCTGCTGACGAGAGTCTCCGCCCTGAACCTAGATCGTCGAAGTCCTGGGTGGCAACAGAACCCGAGTGCAGGCAAGTGCTCCCTCTTGTGTCTTTGTCCCCTGTTTTGGAGCATTTTTGCCTGCCTCTCGGAGAGGCGAGTGAGGAGCAGCCGTCTGCTGTGCCCGAGCTCGTCTCGCTGGGTTCTGTTGCTACCGGTGATTCTGATCCCAGTTTCCTTCTTGTTTGTGAGCCTCGTTGCAGTGTCGCCGGCATGGAACGAGTCGGAGTCACTGGGTTGGAGGTCCCAGGTTTGAGGGTGGAGATCGTCAGCGGAGCTGCACCGACCCAGTCGGGGTCCGTCGTGGAGGCTGCTGTGGCCCAATCGGGGTCCAACGTGGGTGCACCAGAGGTCCAATCGGGGTCCACCGCAGGTGCGGTTCTGGCCCAATCGTGGTCCGACATGGGTGCTCCAGAGGCCCAATCGGGGTCCACCGCAGGTGCGGTTCTGGCTCAATTGGGGTCCGACGTGGGTGCGCCAGAGGCCCAATCGGGGTCCACCGCAGGTGTGGTTCTGGCCCAATCGGGGCCCGACGTGGGTGCAGCTGGGACCCAAGCGGGGTCCAGCGGAGGTGCAGCGCCGGTGTGTTCCGCGGACGGGGGAGGAGCTGCAGACCTTTCACCGTCGGACGGATTACAGGCTCATCCTTGCCTTCTTTCCCCTCCGCTGAGTCACCGCCCCTGCGCATCATTGCCAGGGGCCGTGGGGGTTCCTGCTCGCTCGCCCCGGCTCTCCCGAGTTTTGTCCTCATCAGGGAGGCCGCTGCGGGCTGTTTTTTCCCGGGACTGGTGGCTGAGGGACACAGGTCGGCCGCCTGAGGAACTGCTTCGCCGGTTCGGCGCACCAGCTCGGCCACCCAATGTGTTGTGTGTTTCATTGGGTGACCTGGTTCGGCCGCCAGAGGAGCAGACATGCTGGGCGTTGGACTGTGGTGAGCGGCCTGGTCATGTTCCGCTTTCCATGACCACCCGCCGGCCGTTGGACACGGGGAGACCACCTGAACTGTTCCTATGGCGCCTGGTCTCCGCCGGTTGGCATAAACTGTCGGGGGGGGGGGGGGGTAGTGGTCATTTTTCTGGTGTTGATCTGGCCCAGTGATTGTTCTGGGTTTTTTTTTCCTTGCTATCCTGTGTGCTTTGTGTTATGGTTATGTCTTGCAGTTGCCTTAGTTTGTATTGTGGGTAGTCAGGTATGAGCCAGTAAGTGCTCTGTTTTCTGTATTTGGTTTTTTGAAAACTCTCATGAGAATTCACACAGGTGGGAAGTCATTTTCTTGTGTAACATGTGGGCCAAGATGTAATTTTCTCGTGCTGTCCTGTATTTAGTTTTTCTGACCCAGTGATTCTGGTTTTTTTGTTTTGTCCATGTTACCCTGTGCAATTTTTTGTGATTGTTAGTCGAACATTTGATTTAATCTGAGTAGTTGGTATTCTTGTCACTGTCCTGTATTTAGTTGTTCTTGCCGGGTTTTGTTTGTTTCTGGATTTGGTCTCTCTCCCTCTGCGCCTACCCCCAGCCACCCACCCTGGGGACGGGGGGGGGGGGCAGGGTGGTCCTTGGGCGTTCTGAGCCCGCCCTTGGAGGGAGGGTACTGTTACGACCCGAGCACTGGGTTCTGTCCGCGCTCGGACTAAGCACAGCTCGCTGCCAGCCTTGACAGCTGTGGGTTGTATTCTGGCCTCACCGGGCTCTTATTGTGAAGGCGCTTGGTGGGGCTTCCACCTGTCAAGGTTGGTCAGCTGTTTGTCATTTCTGCTCGTTAGTGTTCGCCTTTATAAGGCAGGCACTAGTGATAGTTAAATCGCAGGAGTATCGTCTAAACATCGTCAAACTATGCTCGTCAAAGCGTCGTCAGACCTTCATGTCAGGTTTGTGTTTCATGTCATGTCATAGCTTAGCTCGTAGTGGCTGGGATTAACCCTACGAGCCCTTGTATTGCTTAGTGTGTGTTTTTGCCCTGAGCGGCTCATAGTCTTGTCTTGTCTTGTCATGTTGTTTTAATAACTGACCATCATTGCAAAACTCACCGGTGGACTCTTGGCATCTTATGGTGATCCGCGAGGGTCACCGCATGACAATATTACTGTTTTTGAGGTGCAAAAGGCTGTGTTCCCGCATTTTTGATGCCAAAGTCCTTGTTTTTTAACAAGGAAAAGTGTCCCTTTTCAGTGACAACAATACATTCTAAACTAGTACCGGAAGTTGCTACCATAATCCATGCAAGGCATCATGCGGAATAGGAATAAGGTGGATTGATATTAATAATTTTATTTGTACTTTTATTCATTTAAAGTAAACTACACTAAAACCAGAGAAAGCAGATGGGCCATTGTGAACACTCCACAGAGACCTCTTGCTTCCTTGTGGCTTCCTCTCACCAAGTGAGGAAGAAGAACCCAAGGCTAGCAGCAAGCCTCAGAAACCACAAATCCGGCAAAGCATCTCTGATGAAAATGACACTTTGTTCCAAGATGATGATAATGATGTAGAATTCCATTATCATCTTGAACCACTAAGACTGAGGGAGACACATTTCATTAACGCCTATGACACTTCAAATGCAGGCAATCGCAGAAAGGAGCCTGAGCAACCTGAAACAGAAGCAGCTCCCAGTAACTCTTATTCTCTATGGCCTGAATGTCGGGAAGCCCTGTCTTCAAAGAATAACTTACCTGAGGTGTCCTTAGCTGCTGATTCACTTGAAACTCCTGCTACTGAAGTGTCTGGTCATGAGAAATCTGGTCAGTCCTGTGATCTAACAGAAAAACAGAGTGACACTGAACTGCATTTACTGGATGTAGGACAGGAAAATACAACAGACAGGGAATCTGAATTTGTTTCAGACAACTTAAAAAGTACAGACTCATCTAAACGAATTTCAGTACAAATAGATGCTGAGGAAAGCTGGGGAATCAAATCCAAAAGGAGTCAGATGAAATGCCATCAGACTCAGAAATGTCTCATCTCATTAGGAGATCAGAAAGAAATCATCAGCCATCACGAAGACTCAATTATCCTAAGTAGGGGAACCCTTTAATAACAGTGGTTAAATCACTTTTCCAAGGGTTAAGTACAGCTTTTATTGATTCCCTGTGCTGATGAGAAGAGTAACTCATTGAGAAATCAGACTTTTGAAATATATAATGCTCATAGCATAGACTCACCATGTAACGGGACGTGCATGACATTCAGAAGGGGAGGGTGTAATCTAGGTACAGAATGTGTACTATTTTAAGTCATTCATGTCATTTCAGTATTATTTTTTTCTCTAAAAAAGTCTAACAGATAAATAAATAAATAAATAAATGGATGCATGAATAAATTACCCATGAGAAATAAATAGTTCTCATTTTTGTTGTTAATCAATTGATATTAATAATTTTATTTGCACTTTTATTCATTTAAAGCAAAAATTCATGTAAGTTTATCACAAGTAGAAGCAAGGTTAAGCTCCGCCCCTTTGCAGAACTTCCGTTGCTGCAGTCTGAAAAGAAAGAGGACGAACATTGGCGGCAGAAGGCCAGAGTGCTCTGAGAGACTGGTCAATGCTAACTGCCGACAGCCATCCACCTGAATCCACCCAACATGCCTGATAGTTGGTCAGAGCTGATAGAACAATTGGGGAGAGAAGGTATTCTGTAACCGGCTGACTGTGAGAGGCTGTGAGTAGTGATGGCCAGATGAGGCTTTCTAGAGGACTTGAGGCCTTTCATCAAAATAGCTCATATACAGTAGACAAAGTCTCATGTGAAACTTCATTTTCTCTACCAGGCCATCTAGTGGACAAAATTTATACAACATTGAAATTTTTACAAGGGTATTATTGGTTTAATGTGTATTATTTTTTTTCTCATTTCAATAAATGTACTGTCTTTTAAGAAATACCAATAATCATAAGGGAAAAAAGAAATAATAAAACTGAGGTGACTACAGTGAATGTGCTTTTGCTACTTATCCATTTTTTTTAAAGAAATGTGGTACACCCAAATAGGGCACCACATTTGGAAATAATACAGAGAGACTGTCATTTTATTTTTATTTTAAGAGTATCTAAATATATTTTGAGATTGTGGACGATCAATAATATTAACATTTGATATGTAGCCCTGTATAAATATTTAAGAGTAAGCAGCGGAACCTTAGGCACTGCGGTCGTTCCACCTCAGGTAAACAAATAGGGTGCACTTCCGGCCCCCCCTTTAGTACTATCTGGAGAAAGACACGAGTGGTCCTGTGTTCTGTCTTTCAAAGACTCTTTTTGTATTTTACAGGTCAGTATTTGGTTAAAAATGCCATAAATAAGAGCCTTAAGCTCCGTGTTATTTCTGTGTGTCGCGACGAGTAATACTGTGATGTTGGTGTGGCGTTTTGATAAGTTTTATACAAGTTCAGGCTGCAGTTGGCGCCGGAGATCAAAGGCGAGCCGCATCGCGGTAGCGGTTTCGCGCCAGTCAAATTTAGCTTTGGGAAAGACGGTTAGCTCACATAAAATGTTTTACTCAATACAAGTATATTTTGCTCCGTGTGAATGTAAAAGTCTCCTGATGCTAATTAATAGTCAGAGTGTGTCCTGTGTATATTTGCCTATTGTCAAGTTTGTAAAATAATTTGTTAAGTCCAGGTCAGCTAATCTAAGTGCAATGTCTAAACTAGCCTAAGGTCATAGTTAAGTCCTATGTTTTGTCCTAATTAATGGGAGTCAGTCTAGTAATTGAAGGTCCTGTATAAGTAAATTGTGATTTGTGAAGTATGAAAATTTGAGATGTCAGATGTAGTGTAGTTTATGCACTGTGTGACTGAGGGAAAAAGAACATTATTTACAGTATGTAAAAGAAGATGACATATAAAGCACAAAATGTGATGCTGCCTGTAAATGAAAATGAAAATGAAATAAGAGTACTATCTGGAGAAAGACACGAGTGGTCCTGTGTTCTGTCTTTCAAAGACTCTTTTTGTATTTTACAGACCCAAGAGCAGACGCGAAGGATCACGTCTTTTCACGCTTTAAAACTATTTCTTTTTGTTATTGTGGTCACCTTCCCGGGACCCGTAACAAACTGTGGGGGCTCGTCCGGGATCTCTCCTCTACAGTCATCGAGGGAAGATCCAGTGATACCAGAACTACGAGACAACGGTTGCCAAGCTGCTACATCAGACACGTCAGTCAGTGGGTGTCCAAGGAGGAAGATCAAAGAGAAAGAAAGGATCTTCAACCAAAAGTGGAACTGCACTGCTGTCAAGAAGGTAAAACGCAGCCTAGTCACTGTACAAATAATACAACACTCGAACTACAGATAGCTAAAGTACCATGTCGACAGCACGAAAAGAACTGATATGGAGCATCAGAGGACGCTTGTTTGCCCTCTCAAGTAAGGATCTTTTCGAGCTAACAAAGAGCCTAGCAGCTGGAGACAAAGACACACAGTTCAGTGAAGACGATAATGAGAGCTGTATGGACTATGTCAATGCATATCTACGGTCCCCAACTCTGCTGAAACTTGAAGATGAGGGAATGAGTCAGTTGCTGATGTTGGATGACCTGCTCACTAAAGTGATACAAACGAGTGGCTCCACCACGCATTCAGCTGATCAGGCTGCAATACCAACCAAGTCAAGTCCTCATCCATCCAAGATGTTGCCAGATCCACCATCACCATCTGCTGTTCCACCAGGCACCCAAGTTAGTGTGAACGCAAACGCAGAGTCTGTAGAGGAACTGAGGAAAGCATATGAGACACTGGGAGAAAGACTAAGACTGTGTGAAGTTGTGACACTCCAACCACCTGTAGCACCCAGTCGTCAGAGCCACTCACAACCGCAGCCAAGGGAACAAGGAAGTCCAGAAAGGCATGTCACTCTCAAAGACCTTTCCTACCTGCCTCGGAGAGAATTCAAGGCTTTTGGAGGACAAATTGGAGACAACAGCTCTGAAATCAATTATAACAGTCTCATGAGACAGATCAATGAAGGATTAAAAGAAGGATTTTCTGAAGCAGAGGTCATGAGGGGGGTACTGAGAATTGTAAAGCCTGGCACGTTCAGGGACATGCTCATGCTCAAAGATGAACTGGTTCTTTCTGAACTTCAGGGCTTTCTCCGATCCCACCTTGGAGAAAAGGCAACAACAGAGATGTTCCAGGAGTTAATGTGCGCCCGACAAACTGAGCAGGAGTCCCCTCAGCAATTCCTATATCGCATGATTGGGCTCAAACAGAAACTCATCTTTCAGTCAAAACAAGCCACTGCAGACATCTCGTATGACCCAAGGACAATCCAGGAAGTGTTTCTGCACACAGTCTATCAAGGTCTGGGAGTGAAGTATGCAGACTTGCGGCAACGACTAAGACCTCTTACATCAAACAACAATGTAACAGATGAAGAGATTCTTAGTGAGGTCACAAAGATTATCAGTGATGAGAATGAGCACCAGCGAAGGTTAGGGCAAACCCCTCGTCAGAAGTCAGCACATAGCGCTGTGATTGCAACAAGGGACACGACAGCCAAAGACCAACAAGCCTCACAGACAATCAAACAACTCGCTGCACAAGTAGAGACTCTAACCAAGATGGTGGCAACTTTCATGGAACAGAAAGCTGTAAACTCCTCCCCTCAGCATTCTCAGCCTCCAGCTAACCAAAAGAAAACCTATCTCTGTCCGAAATGTACTGAACAAAGCTTACAGGAGTGCAGTCATTGCTTTGTATGCAGTGAGTCGGGACACAGAGCAGTCGGATGTCTGAAGCGACCCAAGAATCAGGGAAACGGGAATCGGTCTCTGTCAAGGGACAGCCAGAGATCGGTACAGAGCCAAAGTCCCAGCCAGTAAACTCTTCCTCTACCGAAGCTTCAACTCCGTGCCCCAGGCACCAGAGCAAGCAGCCGAGAAAGCAGGTCAAATGCAACAGAAGGAAAGGTCAGATTCCCTCCTGTCAGAGTGCCACCAAATACCAAGCTCCCCTTGTCGGCAAGAAAAGTCTGCTGAAATGTCTAATCGGTGGTTACCCTGCGACAGTGCTGTTTGACTCTGGCTCACAAGTGAGTATAGTTGACAGGCAATGGGTCAAAAAGCACATACCCAACACTGTGGTAAGACCACTCCAAGATCTGCTGAACGACGAGCTTGAGGTTTATGCAGTTAATGGCCAAGCAGTCCCATATGACGGATGGGTCGAGCTTACAGTCACTTTAGCGGGTCACGAAGATCCCAATCTCACTGCACAAGCGCCATTCCTAGTCAGTAAGCTGTCACTGAACCAACCACTAGTTGGAGCTAATGTGCTGGGAGCGATTATACAAGGCCAAGGGACAGATGAGGAAGCCAGTACAGTACTATATAGTCTACTGCGCAGAGCTCTTGGAATGGACGAAGACCAGGTAGTGGCCATGGTAAACTTCATTCAAGTGCCGCAAAGAACTGACTGTGATCCTGTTACACTCAGAGTCGGTAAAGACAACATGATTATCCCAGCTGGCAAAGCAGTACAAATATGTTGCAGGGTGCCCCAGAACTTTGACATCTCTGACCCTCTTGTACTTTACGAACCTGCTGAAGAGAACATTGCTTTGAGAAATTTGAGTGTGGGGGAAGGACTTTTGGAGATTAACAATTCCCAAAGACCTTTTGTAAAGGTCCCCATCTCCAACCATTCCAAACATGAAGTAATCCTGCCGAAAAGAACAGCCCTAGGCACCATCGAACATGTCGCCAAAGTCATTGAAACTGATACACTAGAGCCACCAGAAACCCAGCCCATACTGACATCAGCAACTACAGCAGAGGTACTAAGTAAGACCGCCCAAGGTGACTCTCCTGCCGAGCCTTGGTTGCCACCGGTCGATCTCAGTCATCTAAGCCCAGATCAGCAAAAGTCAGTCGAAAAGGTTCTGATGGAAGAGTGCGAGGCATTCTCTCGCGATAGCACTGATATTGGCTGTATCCCTTCTTTGCAAATGGAAATCAGACTCAAAGATGACACGCCAGTTCAGAGAGCTTACGCCTCCATCCCCAAGCCCCTGTATAGGGAAGTAAAAGAGTACATTCAGGAACTGATAGTGAAGGGATGGATCGTAAAGTCTCAGTCACCCTACGCAGCCCCAGTTATCTGTGTCAGGAAGAAGGACGGATCTTTACGTCTGTGTATTGATTACCGCCTCCTAAACAACAAAACAGTGCCCGACAGACACCCGCTTCCCCGGATCCAGGACCTCACCGACTCCCTCGGTGGTTACAGCTGGTTCTCGATCCTGGACCAGGGTAAAGCTTACCATCAAGGTTTCATCGCAGAGGGCTCAAGGTACCTGACTGCATTCACCACCCCGTGGGGTCTCTACGAATGGGTGAGAATACCCTTCGGGCTGTCCAACGCACCCGCAGCCTTTCAGCGGAGCATGGAAGAAATGCTGGACACGCTCCGTGATGAGTGCTGCATACCCTACCTTGATGATGTGCTCTGTTTTTCCAAGTCATTTAATGAACATGTCCAAGTGCTGAGGAAAGTTCTCCAAGCTTTGCAACGCCACGGGGCGAAGCTGAAGCCTGAGAAGTGTGAGTTGTTCCGCAGAGAGGTTCGGTATGTCGGTCGCCTGGTGTCAGAAGATGGAGTGAGGGTGGACCCCAAGGACATCGAAGCTGTGCAGGCACTCAAACACAGAAGGCCACAAATAGTTGGAGAAGTCAGACAACTTTTGGGGTTCCTGAGCTATTATCGGACGTATGTGCAGGACTTCTCGCGCATTGCCAAACCCCTGTACGACTTGCTCCAGGTAAAGTCTGACACACTGCCGTCCAAGCCATCCAAGGGCAGAGCAAAGTACCCACAGCAGTCTTCCCGAGCTCCAGTGAAATGGGACAAGGAACACCAAGAGACCCTTGAGCGCTTGATTGACATGTTGACCCAGCCACCTGTGTTAGCGTATCCTGACTTCACCCAGCCCTTCGTACTCCACACGGACGCGTCCCAGAAAGGCCTTGGCGCGGTCCTGTATCAAAACCAAGACAATAAGATGAGAGTGATTGGGTACGGGTCACGCACACTAACACCTGCCGAGCAAAACTACCACTTGCACAGTGGAAAACTAGAGTTTCTCGCCCTCAAGTGGGCAGTTTGCGACAAGTTCAGAGACTATCTCTATTATGCCCCAAGTTTCACAGTTTTTACGGACAATAACCCCTTGACGTATGTCCTCAGCACTGCAAAGCTCAACGCCGTAGGGCATCGTTGGGTGGGACAGCTCGCAGATTTCCACTTTGACATAAAATATCGCCCCGGAAAAACAAACATTGACGCTGATGTATTATCCCGTTGTCCACTCAACATTGAAGCCTTCATGCAAGAGTGTACAGGAGAACTGTCAGAGGAAGCCGTTGGTGCAGTATGGGAAGGGAGCAGAAGAGCCAAGCAAGGTGATGTAGCATGGGTTGCAGCCCTCAGCCTTGCTTCACCAAGTTCACCCCTCAAGGAGCCACTGCATTTCATCGGCCACGATAAACTAGTCCAAGAACAAAGAGCAGATCCAGCCATCGGGAAAGTCATGGAGATGAAAGAAAAAGATATGACACCAACTGAAGACGACAAAGCCAAGCTTGACATAAGCACAAAGAGACTGTTGAGAGAGTGGAGTCGGATGCGCATTGAAAATGGCCTTCTCTATAGGAAAACCGCAGAACGCAAGCAGCTAGTTCTGCCCGCTGTCTACAGACAAGTAGCTCTCACCCATCTCCATAACAACATGGGCCATGTCGGTGTGGAGAAAGTCTTGAGCTTAGCCCGTGAGCGATTCTACTGGCCTTTCATGAAGCGAGAGATCGAGGAGTATGTCACCAGGAAGTGCCCATGCATAAAACAGAAAAAGCCAGCAACGCATGAGAGAGCACCCATGGGCAGTATAACATCCAACTTCCCACTCGAGTTAGTATGCATCGATTTCCTGCACCTAGAGTCCTGTAAAGGCGGGTTTGAATACATCTTGGTGGTAGTCGACCATTTCACCAGGTTTGCACAAGCCTACCCCACCAAGAACAAGGCCGCAAAGACAGCAGCAGACCGCCTCTTCAATGATTTCATTCCAAGATTCGGCTACCCCTCCAAGCTTCATCACGATCAGGGTCGGGAATTTGAGAACGAGTTATTCAAGTCCCTCAGAGAGCTAGCAGGTGTTGGCCACTCAAGGACTTCTCCCTACCACCCCCAAGGTAACCCGGTCGAAAGGCTGAATCGGACCTTGTTGCAGATGCTACGTACATTGAGAGAGAAAGAGAAACTAAACTGGAAGGAACACTTACCTCACACCATCCATGCTTACAACTGCACTAAGCATGAGGCCACTGGTTTTTCTCCATACTTCCTGTTGTACGGCAGACATCCTCGCCTCCCAGTAGACCTTCTCTTTGGCCTCATGACAGAAGAAGACACAGAGACAGCCCATGGATACGCTCAGAAATGGAAAGGGAAAATGACAGAGGCGTACAGGATCGCAAGTGCAAACAGTCAACAGTCAAGCTCCAAAGGAAAGACAAACTATGACAAACGATGCAGAGGTGTAGTCCTGCAAGTAGGAGACAGAGTGCTTGTACGGAACCTGGGCGAAAGAGGTGGTCCTGGCAAGCTAAGGCCCTACTGGGAACAAACAGTCTACATCGTGAGGGAGCAGGTTGGAGACAACCCCGTCTACAAAGTAAGTCCAGAGACAGGAGGTCGTCCCATCCGTACCCTACACAGAAACTTGCTTCTCCAAGTCAACGACTTACCAGTCGACATCGTTCAAAGTCCAGTTGCCAAGTCACAAAAGAGAAACAACAGACCTACCGATATCAGACAAAACACACTGGAAAAGTCAAACAGTCCTGAAGCGAGTGATTCAGAAGAAGACGAACCCCTCTATTGGTTTTGTGTTCCTAGACACCTGCAAGAAAGTCAACGTCCAGTTGACCAAGTCCAATGTGAGTCACAAAGAAGACGGGGAACAACACAGCAAAGACAAGTACAAGTTCCTATTCAACCTGAACAAGAAAGAGACAATATTACGGAAGAAGGACAAGAAATACAAAGGGAAAGCGAACAAAACGTGGACCAACTTCAACCAGACGACGACGGGGAAGTGCTTCATATCCACCAAGATGTTCCTGCTCCTAGTCCCGGACCTGCAGCTCATCCTGAGCTGGTGCCCAGTCCAGAGCCAGACCGTCGTCCTGAGTCACCACCACGTCTGAGGCAGTCCACCAGACAGAGACGACCCAACATGGTGTTCACCTATCCGTCCCTGGGCCAGCCAGCCTTCCAGACTCGTCCGTCGGTGAACACTGTCAGTGTCCAGCAGTCAACACCATATCCTTTTATGTGTTACCCTCCTTTCTATCCTCAACCTTTTTATCTTCCTTCTTTCACCTCTAACTACTTGCCATGTCAGTATGCTATTCCTTGCTATTAAACTAATCAGATCTTGGATAATACCTGAAGATGAAAAGAAAGACATTCCAGAGACTTTTGAATAGAGACTTTAATAGTGTTGGGATTTTGATTTGTTACTGTTAAGTGTCAGGAGCCACTTTTGTTGTTGGGGAGCGTGTGGTACACCCAAATAGGGCACCACATTTGGAAATAATACAGAGAGACTGTCATTTTATTTTTATTTTAAGAGTATCTAAATATATTTTGAGATTGTGGACGATCAATAATATTAACATTTGATATGTAGCCCTGTATAAATATTTAAGAGTAAGCAGCGGAACCTTAGGCACTGCGGTCGTTCCACCTCAGGTAAACAAATAGGGTGCACTTCCGGCCCCCCCTTTAGTACTATCTGGAGAAAGACACGAGTGGTCCTGTGTTCTGTCTTTCAAAGACTCTTTTTGTATTTTACAGGTCAGTATTTGGTTAAAAATGCCATAAATAAGAGCCTTAAGCTCCGTGTTATTTCTGTGTGTCGCGACGAGTAATACTGTGATGTTGGTGTGGCGTTTTGATAAGTTTTATACAAGTTCAGGCTGCAGTTGGCGCCGGAGATCAAAGGCGAGCCGCATCGCGGTAGCGGTTTCGCGCCAGTCAAATTTAGCTTTGGGAAAGACGGTTAGCTCACATAAAATGTTTTACTCAATACAAGTATATTTTGCTCCGTGTGAATGTAAAAGTCTCCTGATGCTAATTAATAGTCAGAGTGTGTCCTGTGTATATTTGCCTATTGTCAAGTTTGTAAAATAATTTGTTAAGTCCAGGTCAGCTAATCTAAGTGCAATGTCTAAACTAGCCTAAGGTCATAGTTAAGTCCTATGTTTTGTCCTAATTAATGGGAGTCAGTCTAGTAATTGAAGGTCCTGTATAAGTAAATTGTGATTTGTGAAGTATGAAAATTTGAGATGTCAGATGTAGTGTAGTTTATGCACTGTGTGACTGAGGGAAAAAGAACATTATTTACAGTATGTAAAAGAAGATGACATATAAAGCACAAAATGTGATGCTGCCTGTAAATGAAAATGAAAATGAAATAAGAGTACTATCTGGAGAAAGACACGAGTGGTCCTGTGTTCTGTCTTTCAAAGACTCTTTTTGTATTTTACAGACCCAAGAGCAGACGCGAAGGATCACGTCTTTTCACGCTTTAAAACTATTTCTTTTTGTTATTGTGGTCACCTTCCCGGGACCCGTAACAGAAATAATAACTTTTCAACTGTTTTTCCCAGTACATTCATCTCTATCCTTATTGTCATGCAGTGCATGCATGCCTCAGCATAATGATGTATTATAGTTGTAGCCAAGCTTTTTGAAACACAACAGACACTTCACCTTGCAAATAAAAATGAATTATAAGAATAATCCCACTTGGACCCCAACTTTCCAGATTCAAGACAGATATTTTACCTCTAGGCTACCACTTAATGATGACCAGAGAAGGCTTTCTTGAAGGCTTGAGCCTTTCCATCAAAATGGTTCATATAGACGAAGCCTCATGTGAAACTTCATTTGCTCTACTAGGCCATGTAGTCGAAAAAAAGTATACAGCATGCAGATTTTTACAAGGGCATTATTGGTTTAATGTGTTTTTTTTTTCCATTTCAATAAATGTGTTGTCTTAAGAAATATCAATGATCATAAGGGAAAAAAGAAATAATAAAACTGGGGTGACTACAGTGAATGTGCCTGTGTTTCTTGGCGTGCTTGTACTACTTATCCATTTTTATTAAGAAATAATAACTTTTCAACAGTATATTCACCTCTGTCCTTATTCTCATACAGGGCACAATAGCAATAGTGCCTCAGCATAATGATGCGTAATAATGATCAAAGCTCTTTGAAACACGCTTCACCTTGCAAATAAAAGTGCAAGAATGATCCAGCTGGGATTTGAACCCCAGCCTCCTACTTGTAGAGCAGTTTGCTTTACTGCTAAACCACCACTTCATTTGCAATGAAGATCCACTATTTGTGGAAAATAAATCAATGGGAGAAATGCACTCAAACTGTTCCCAAATGGGAGCAGTCCGTGTTTTTTAGTGCTGGTTCTATCTGAAAATTGGCTGTGACAAATCCCTTACACAGTCAAACATTGACAACACAAAACGTGAGGGACGGGGATTTCCATTGTGTATCGTTGCTCACTTTATTTCATGTTGCGTGCAAAATCATGAACGGATTCCTGACCCAGTCACATGGTACGACGTCAACACATACATCAGCAATACACACCTTAAAACGCGCTTCGCCAGATATTTCCTGGATAAGCTCGAAGCACCCTCGAAGCTCCGGAGCCTGCCGTCCCATCACTAGCTGTGAGATCCACATTGGTGAGTTAGCTTGTAGGCCTCCTGTGGCTCGTTAGCTTTGTGGTTTACGTGAGGTTTAACAGAGCGCATGCCATGACTGTGCGTTAACTTGTGGCTTGGATAGTATGCTGTTACTGTTATAGGCCTTTAGCCATGCATTCACAGATAAAGGGGTACTGTTTATTAATTTTCTATATGTTGATGTCACATTTATTTTTGCACTTTTGGTTATTTTAATTTTGTTTGAGTGTGCAGCATAGCCATTATGCACTTCCAGTGCTAAAACAAAATATTTTAATTACTCAAAAGGAATGTGGAGCCTTAATTTTAAAGTGCCAAATGTGATGCAACATCTGTGTTTATGAATGTAAAATGTCAATTCATGGTTAAATTGAATGACACTTAAAAGAAACTCAATCATAGCACATGGCTAATATTAAAAATTCATAAAAAGGATTAAAAATGCTACAATATTGAATGTACAAGATGCAGAGAAATGCATTATTGTTTTGTAATGACAGTGTTACTGTTCATTTGAGATTCTTGATATATTTTATGGCCATGAAGTGAGTATCTTTATGGTAATAGCTAGTTTCATACAGGCTAGGTTTTTTTAAAGAGGCCCTGAACACGGTGATAGAGAACTGGAACCTGATTTCTTCTCGACGGGGGAGATGGCGAGCCACCCTTGAGACAACCACCTCCTTTTCCCTTGAAGGTTTTGGCCCAAGACGCAATTGGAGGAAGATCCCATCCACCTCTTCATCCCCACCGGTGCACCAGTGGGGTAGGATTGCAATCAAGTGACTTGACCATAAAGAGCTCTAACTGAACACCTGATCTTGCCTTATGACAGAAAACGACTAATTGAAAACAGACCAAAACTGTGAATGGAGTTTTATTTTATTTTGGAAAAAGACTGGTTTAACATGGGTTGTTCATTCCTGTCAACATTTATTCTGAAATGTTCACGTTCTTTCATTATTCAGTTGAATGCACGTTTATGTTCAACTACCTGGTGACTCCAGTTATTTGTCTGCTCAACTATGCTTTACCCCTCCTACGAGCCTAGACACTGGTCCATTACTTAAATACTGTATATTATCTGTCCCACAAATGGGTTACATTAGCATCAATTAAAAGTTCTCCACAACTCCAGAGATTGTTGAATGATTTTCCCTATGAAGTGGGTATGCAAAAAGGAGAAATTAACAGTATTATATGCATAAACATACAGTACCTGTAGCATGTTGTAATAATGAGGGTCAAATATCTCTCTAAGTGAGACTAACTTGTGCTTAATGTCTCTGTTTGAAATGGACTGAGATTACATGTGGCTGTGTTCAGCGACTGGTACTGTTCTCTCAACTTTCCAAGCAAAACAAGGATTAACTCACAGGTCGGGCTGCACCAACAACCGGCACACTTTCAGTCAGTCTTGTTTTCTTTTTCCACATATGGCCTCAAGTGTGAAATACAGTGACAGCTACATTTTCTAGACAGCTTTAAAAAATCACAGTTCATGCTGTGTTTTAAATCTGTCCTGGGACTGCTGAGAAGCTGTCACAGGTGATGCCTAAAAGCTGCCGTTTCAAGCGGTTAACTTGAACCATTTCTTCAGGAATGTAATCTAAAGGACCCGGAGGCTTACCTTTGTGTGTGGATGGAAGAAGTCCCTGAGCCGTTCCCCCCACAGCGTGCTAATATCTCAGGCACCCCTGCTGAGCATCCACTCAGAGCTGGTGTGTAGAGAAATGAGTCTGTGAAGGAGACGGTATCCAGTTCAGTGTTGGCTGCTCAGGGAATGAGTGAGGCAGGGAGAATGAGGAAGGGAGAGTAGAGCAGGAGAGGGAGAGAGAGGGAGAAAGAGGAGGCAGATGGGAGGTGATAGGACTGGATTGCTCTTTGATTACACGATTGCTATGAGGAAAAACATTAGGGACACATGCAACACATGGTTAAAGTGGATTATGATGTGTGGGGTGAATGTCTTACATGAGACAACAGGATTTTTTTTTTAATGTGGAGCTGGTGCTGAGTAGAAAGTAGGAAAAATCTGGAAAGCTCTCTAAGAGATAAGACAAACATGTTCAGAAAGCACTCCGCTGACAGAAAATCTGCCTTTACACTGTCTCCTAACCTGTTTTTGTTTTATTTCTAAATCTGTGCAGCTGTTATGGTACAGATCTATAGCTACTCCACAACACTCATCACTGATGCCTTCTCCATCACTTACTGTATGTCCTCAAATGTCCAGGAGTCTCAGAAGATCTGATGCCCATGGTGTGCTGGTGGGGGGTGGGGGTCTGGCCCTGGCCGGTGTCAGATGGAAACAGCATGACACCTGGAGTCATTATCAGATGATGAACAACATTAATTAACGCCTAAGTATCACAGCAGTGAGCATTTTATAGCTGTTCACACACACATCGCCCACACCTACAGGGCTCAGGTAAAGACAACACATGCCGCAGTGTTGGTTTAATGTTAAGTATCTGAATTTTTGTACAGATTTCTTCCCTTACCTCAAAGCATTAACATTTCTCAGTATCTTCCACTTCTTGGAGCCAGAACAAATTCAAATTAGAGTGAAGGGCTATAGTAATGAAAGCACCAAGGTGTTGATGCCTCGGTGTCTGTGGCATAGGGGGCTGTAAAAATCACACTGCCACTTGTAGTGGCCCGGCGTAGTTATTACAATACCTTTTTTGCAGTTGCATTGATGGTAAAGGTGAGTTAAATTTGTGTTTATTTTGAAAACAAAGCCTTATGTGGAAAGTGTGGCAAATTAAGAGTCAAGAAAATATGGCAATACAATGATACAGCTGATTTTGAACCTTGTCCCTTGTGAATGTGTGTGTGAATGAGGGAGAGCAGGATCTGTAAAGCGCTTTGGTCATCTGAAAAGATGAGAGAAAGCACTATATAAGTGAATGCCATTTACCATTTTTGTCAGTGCCACTTTCTCCAAACCATGCATCATAGCAGGTCTCACTACCGTCTTGTAAATCTTCCCTTTCACTCTTGCTGCTGCCCTTCTGTTACAAATCACCCCTGACACTCATCTCCACCCACTCCACCCTAACCTGCACTCTTCTTCACCTCTCTTGTGCATTTTCCATTGCTTTGGATCGTTGACCCCAGGGACTTAAACTGATCTATTTTCATTACCTCTACTCTTTCCATCTTCACTGTTGCACCTGCCTCCCTCTCATTCACATTCATGCATTCTATCTTGCTTCAACGAACTTTCATTCCTCTTCTCTCCAGAGCATACCTCCACCTCTCCAGGTTCTCTTCCACCTGCTCCCTACTTTCACTACAGATCACAATGTCGTCTGAAAACATCATGGTCCACGGAGACCTCACCGATCAACCTGTCCATCACCATGGAAAACAAGAAGGGGCTCAGAGCCAATCTCTGATGTAATCCCACCCCCACCTTGAACCCATCTGTTGCTCCGACAGCGCACTTCACCACCATCTCACTGTCCTGATGCATGTCCTGCACCACCCTCACATACTTCTCTGCCACTCCTGACTTTCTCATACAGTACCACACTTCCTCTCTTGGCACCCTACCATATGCTTTCTCTAGATCTGAAAAGACACAGTGCAACTCTTTCTGACCTTCTCTATACTTCTCAATCAGCACTCTTAGAGCAAGCATTACATCTGTAGTACTCTTTCTTTGCATGAAACCGTACTGCTGCTCACTGATTGTCACCTCTCCTCTTAACCTGGCTTCATCAACTCTTTCCCATATCTTCATAGTGTGGCTGATCAACTTTATGCCTCTGTAGTTACTACAGCTCTGAGTATCACCTTTGTTCTTGAAAACTGATACCAAAACACTTCTTCTCCACTCCTCAGGCATCCTCTCACTAGCTAAGATTGTGCTAAACAGTGTGGTTAAAAAGTCCACTGCCATCTCTCCTAAACATCTTCATACCTCCACAGGTATGTCATCTGGATCAACCGTCTTTCCATTCTTCATCCTCTTCAAAGCTGCCCTCACTTCCGCCTTGCTAATCCTTGTGACTTTCTTGTTCACTCTTTCCTTCATCCATTCTCCTCTCTCTCATTTTCTTTATTCATCAGCTCTTAAAAGTACTCGTTCCACCTTCTCAACACACTCTCGTGATTTGTTAGTCCATTACCATTTCTGTCCTGAATCAAACTAACCTGCTGTACATCCTTTCCAGCTCGATCTCACTGTCTAGCCAGTCCATACAGCTCCTTGTCTCCTTCCTTAGTGTCCAGCCTCTCTCTCACAACTCACTATATGCCTTATCTGTCATGATCCGGTGCATGGGCGGGGACCATGCCTAGTTATCTACCTTACCTGTGCCACGGAAGAAACGCTCCCGGGGGTGGAAGCCCCGAGCTCGGGACCATTACCCAGCTGCAGTCCTGCCTCCCTCTGTCAGGCAGAGACCTGGAGCCAGCTGCATTGGATACGCAGGCTTCACGTCTCCTGATGGACCCAGCGAGGAGGAGCTGGAGGAGCGCCAACAAGTGGTTGCAGCAGAGATGGAGCTCATCGCGGGTTTCAAGCCGTGGCTCCTCCTGGAGTTGCTGCCACAACTGTAGAGAGAACCACCAGCCCAGACAGAGCCTGACCTTGTGGTGGAGTGCTCCCCGGCTTTGGTGCACCGGATCAGATGACCTTTGCAGCCCATGGGAAGACATCCTCTGGCATGACAGCAGCCATCACCAAGCCCCAGGAGATATGGCAAGTGTCTTTTCATTTCTTAACTCCCTTTGATGAAATGCCTTGCCTTATTCCCGGTGGGGAAACTCAACCACAGCAGCCTGGCTTGGCTGAGCTTTCACCATCAGCTGCTGTAACTCTCTCCTCTCCCGTTTCTCCCACTCCTCCTTCTACATCCCCTGAGGGTCCGCCGGTCCTGGGAGTGAGCCAGCGTGTGGTGGAGAAGCCTGCGGCATTGGAGAGTCCAGCCCCAGCCTTGCAGTCCCGTTCTGGACGGGAGGAGAACGCCACCTTTGCTCCGGAGCTTGAGCCAACAGAGGATTGTCCCCTGGCCCAGGTGGCATGGGAGATGGTGTCAGTGGACAGACAATCTCTTGCTGCGGCTGTCATGTCCGGCGGTACACCTGCGTCAGCCTCTCCATCGGGGGTCCCACCAACCATCCAGCCGGAGGTCTGGACCGCCGCGGCGGAATCGTCGGAGTCCTGGACAGCAGTGGCGCTCGAGTGCAGGCAAGTTTCTTTATGTAGCCCCAAGAAATCTTGCCTGGCTTTTGGTTGGGGAAACCAGGTGCAGCCCTCAGCCACACTTGGGTTTCCCCTGCTGGGCTCCACTGCTGCCAGTGACCTTGATCTGGTGTGTGTTCCTGCCTTTATTTCTTTGCCTGAGTAACCATCTAGGGTCACCAAGGCCTCTGTGGGTGCTACGCCTCAGCCCGAGGCCTCCGTGGGTGCTGCTCCCCCTCCGGTCAAGGTCTCCGTGGGTGCTGCTCCCCCTTCGTCTGAGGTCTCCATGGGTGCTGCTCTCCCTCCGGTTGAGGTCTCCGTGGGTGCTGCTCCCCCTCCAGTTGAGGTCTTCGTGGATGCTGCGCCCAGCTTGGGTCCATCGTGGGTGTTGCGCCTCAGCCCGGAGGCCACTGTGGGTGTGTCACCTCCATCTGAGGCCACTGTGGGTGCATCACCTCAACCCAAGGCCACCGTGGGTGCGACGCCTCCATCTAAGGCCGCCGCAGGTGCTTTTTCCCCACCGTCTGTGGTCTTCGAGGGTGCTGCATTCCTGCCATCTGTGGTCTCCGAGGGCGCTGCTTTCCCGCCGTCTGTGGTCTCCGAGGGTGCTGCTGCCCCGCCGTCTGTGGTCTCCGAGGGTGCTGATGTCCCGCTGTCTGTGGTCTCCAAGGGTGTTGCTGTCCCGCCGTCTGTGGTCTCTGTGGGTACTGTTACGCCCCAGCCCAGTGGTGCTACGTCCCAGTCTGGGGCTGCCGCAGGTGCTGCTATGCCCCAGTCCGGTGGTGCTGCACCTAAGGTTGCCATGGGTCCTTCGCTGGAGTTCGTCAAGGGTCATCGAGCGCCGCTAGAGATTCCTGCCGGTCTGCCACCCATTTCAGGAGGACGCCGCCTCCCGGCTCCCGTGGTCCGTGAGGGGCACTGGGTCTGGCTGCCACCCCCCAGAAGGGGAGGGGAGCATGTTAGCAGCCTACAGGCTCAGGGGTGCTGGGAGGCAGCCTGACAGATGGAGTCCTCGGTTGGGGTGGCTCAGGGAATGTGGGCAGCCACCTGAAGGACCAGGCCATCTGTGTTGGTGGCCTGGCCACCGGATGCTCTGGACCGTACGCTCTTGTGATCTTGGGACTCGGGCAGGCCACCCGAGCTGCCTCGGTCTCTCTCCTGCGGCCCTTGGGTCTTCGCCACCTGTCATTTTGTGTTGTTGGTCATGAGTGTTTTGTTTTTCTTTTGTTTTGTGGTTGTGTGATTTGTAGTCGTGTCTTTATAGTTCTGTTTATGTATAGTGTTATTTTGGGGTTATGGTATCATTTATGTTGGGGGGGTTATGTTAATTTAGTCTGTATTCTTTGGTTTCTTACCCATTTAATAGCTATTTGTTTACTGGTCGTTTCTGTTTATTCTGCTCTGATATTATTATTTATTTCCGTATTTATCTCCATGCCTGGGTCCCCCCCCCCGCCCCGGGGTAGGTTGTTTTTCTTGTTGGGGGGGGGGGGGGTCTTCTGTGTGTGTGGGGGGGGGTTGTTTTGGGTGATGTTACCCTGGGGTGTCTGGGTTTCGTCCATTGAGGAGGGGGCTCTGTCATGATTCAGTGCACGGGCGGGGACCGTGCCTAGTTATCTGATTAGTTTTGTCTTTTTCTGATTGTTTATTTCTTCTGTTCACCCTGTTTGTTGTATTTGGTTCCTGGTTTTGATTAGTTGATGATTAGTTTCTGTATTTCCTTTTGGTTTATTGTTTTGATCATTGCGGGCACTGTGACAGCTCGCGCGCCACTTCCGGCTCTCATTCTGTTCGCGGGCTGTCACGGCTGCCTGCAATGATCACCACTTATGACCCCGCAGGTGTTGGTAATCAGGGGGGTTGACTATTAAAATCGTTGGCACCACTTCCCTGGTGCAGCAGCGTCAAATCTTTCCTGTCAGGCAACTCCTGGACTTCTTGCCAAGTTAAGTAATTATTTTTTTCTGTTCCTGCTCACGTCCTTGTTTATGTCTGGCATTTTTCGCTCCAGCTTCAGAGCTGTGTTTTCTGTTGGTTTGTGTTTGGTATCTTGAGTTACTTTTAGTTAATAAAATAGCAAAAACTCACAGTCTGGTGTCCTGTTTGCCCTCGAGGAGGGCCATTCATGACATTATCCTTTGCCTTTGCCACCTCTCTCTTTGCCATGTGCCTAGATTCCAAATACTCCTGTCTACTTTCTTCATCTCCCTGACTATCCCACTTTTTTTTTTTTTTTTTGCCAACCTCTTCCTTTGGATACTTTCCTGTATCTTCTCCTTCCCCCACCAAGTCTCCTTGTCTTCCTTCCTCTGTCCACTGGATACACCACATACCTTTCTACCTGTTTCTCTCAATACTTGTGCTGTACTTTCCCAGTCATCTGATAATTCTTCCCTATCACCCAGAGCCTGTATCAACTCCTTCCTGAACTCTGTGACTTTCTTCCTTCTGTAACTTCCCCCACTTAATCTTTGGCTCTGCCTTCACTGTTTTCCTCTTCTTGCTTTGCAAAATCATTCTACAGACTACCATCCGATGACGTCAAGCTTCATTCACTCCTGCCACCACCTTGCAGTCTCCTGTCTCTCTGAGATTTCTCCTTCTGCATAAGATATGCAGCAGTCCACCTGTGTACACCTTCCTCCACTCTTTTAAGTCACCCTATGTTCCTCTCTTTTCTTGAAGTATGTATTCACCACAGCCATTTCCACCCTTTTAGCAAAATCCACAACCATCTGTCCTTCCCCATTTTTCTCCTTAAGACCATACCTACCCAGGACCTCCTCATCACCTCTGTTCCCTTCACCTACATGTCCATTAAAGTCTGTTCCAATCACCACTCTTTTCCCCTAGGAACACTCTCTAACACTTCATTCAACTTACCCCAGAATTCCTCTCTGTTCTACCTGACATCCAACATGTGGCGCATATGCACTGACAACATTCAACATCACACCTTTGACTTCTAGCTTCAATCTCATGATTCTATCTGATACTCTCTTTACCTTCTGAACACTCTTCACATACTCTTCCTTCAAGATTACTCCTACTCCATTTCTCTTCCTATTTACACCAAGGTAGAACAGTTTAAAGCCACCTCCAATGCTCCTAGCCTTGCTTCCCTTCCATCTGGTTTCTTGAACACACAGGATATCTACCTTTCTTCTTTCCATCATATCAGCCAACTCTCTGCCTTTACCAGTCATAGTCCCTACATTTAACGTCCCTACTCTTACCTCCACACTTCTATCTTTCTTTTCTCTCTCTCCCCACTAACACGCCTACCCCCTCTCCTCATCCTCGATCTTTGACCAACAGTAGCTCAATTTCCACCGGCACCCTGTCGGTTAACAGCACCGGTGGTGGTCGTTGTTAACCCGGGCCTCGACCATATCCACAATCTCATTCTTTCATTCATTACCCGAAGCTCATAACCCCAGGTGAGGGTAGGAACATAGATTGAGCAGTAAATTGACAGCTTTGCCTTAGACCTCAGCTCCCTCTTCACCACAACAGACCGGTACAACTCCATTCTCTCCTCACTCATGAATAAGACCCTGAGATACTTAAACTCCTCTACTTGGGGCAGGAGCTTGTCCCCAACCCAAAGAGGGCAGTCCACCCTTTTCCGGCTGAGACCATGAACTCGGACTTGGCAGTACTGATTCTCATCCCAGCCACCTCACACTCAACAGCAAGTCATCCCAGTAAGACCTGTGGGTCATTGCTCGATGAAGCCAACAGGACAACATCTGCAAACAGCAGAGATGAGATCCTGTGGTCACTGGACAGGACACCCTCCATTCCTTGGCTGCACCTTTGGAAATCCTGTCCATAAAAATTATGAACAGGATCGGTGACAAACGACCACCCTGGCGGAGTTCAACTGTTACTGGAAATGAGTCCGACTCCCACGAACCCTCGAGGATTCTCAAGAGGGTAAAGAGCTGGTCCGATGTGCCACGGCCAGGCCAAAAACCACATTGTTCTTCCTGAATCTAAGGTTTGACCAATGGTCGGACTCTCCTCTCCAGTACTCTGACATAAACCTTCCCAGGGAAGCTGAGGAGTGTGATCACCCTAAAGTTGGAACACACCCTGCAATCCCCCTTTAGAAAGGAACCACCACACCAGTTTGCCATGCCAAAGGTACTGTCCCCAACCACCACGCAATGTTGCAGCAGCGTGTCAATCATGACAGCCCTTCAACATCCAGGGCCGTGAAGTACTCAGAGCGAATCTTGTCCACCCCCCGGGGCCCGGCCACCGAAGAGTTTAACCACTTCAGTGACCTCAGCCCCTGTGATGGGCGAGTCAACACATTCATGCTCAAGCTCTGCTTCCTCTCTGAAAGGCATGTCAGTGGGATTGTGGAGGTCTTCAAAGCATTCCTTCCACTTCCTGACGATATCCCTAGTCGAAGTCAGCAGTGCCCCATCAGCACCATAGTGTGGACAGGGAGCTGTTTCGCCCTCCTGAGGTGCCGGACAGTTTGCCAGAAACTCTTTGAGGCTGACCAAAAATCTTGTTCCATGGTCTCACTGATCTCCTCCCACACCTGAATTTTTGCTTCAGCAACCACCCAAGCTACACTCAGCTTGTTCTGTTGGTACACCTCAGCTGCTTTGGGAGTCCCACAAGCCAACCAAGCTCAATAGGACTCCTTTTTTAGTTTGATGGCCCCCATCACCACAGGCGTTCACCACTTGGTTTGGGGGTTGCCACCATGAGATGCACTGACGACCTTGCGGGTGCAGCTCTGGGCAGCCGCTTCAACAATGGAGGTGGAGAACATGGCCCATTCAGACTCCATGTCTCCAGACTCCCTTGGAATGTGGTCAAAGTCTTTCCGGAGGTGGGAGTTGAAGACCTCCCGGACAGGGGCCTCAACCAGACGTTCCCAGCATACCCTCATTACACGTTTGGGTCTACCAGGTCTGAATGGCATCCTCCCCTGCCATCAGATCCAACTCACCACCAGGTGGTGATCAGTTGACGGCTCTGCACCTCTCTTTACTCAAGTGTTCAAGACATATAGTCACAGGCCTGATGACATGATAACAAAATCGATAATCAGCCTGCGACCTAGGGTGTCCTGGTGCTAGGTGCACTTATGGACACCCTTATGCTTGAACATGGTGTTCATTATGGACAAACTGTGATTAGCACAGAAGTCCAATAACTGAATACCACTTAGGTTCAGATCGGGCAGGTCGTTCCTCCCAATCACACTCCTCCAGGTTTCACTGTCATTGCCCACATGTGCACTGAAGTTTCCCAGTAAGACAATGGAGTCTCGAAGAGGAGCACTCTCCAGCACCCCAGTCAGATACTTCAAAAAGGGTGCACCAAAAAAGGGTGCACCAAAAAGCTATGCACCAAATGATGGTTACCATCATTTGGTGCATAGCTATTTATTTGTTGGACTTTTTTTGAAGGCTTCAAAAATGATACTTCAACCGGTGAGACTGGAAATCATAAACAAGCATTTGCTAATGGTATTGTGTGTGTTAAGTGTGTGTTCATGTAACGTGTGTGTTATTATGTTCAATAGAAAGATCAACATTATGTATGTATTCTAAAAATGAAATGTTTATGGTATCAACAATTGTAAAAGAGCACTTTCATCCGGCCAACTGACAGATGTCACATAGCAAGATGTTGATTATACAGCAATAAAAATTATTGCACAGGTGTAACTGGACTGACCTCACAACTTTGTTTTATCTCTTCCTGTGTTGCAGGAAACTAAAAATTCTGGTTTTAGTAACACCTTGGTGTTACTCAGTGAATTACAGGTCCATTCACACTGTTCTTTTTCAAAAAGCTGGACACGCCACCAAAGCAACTGCTGTGAAAAAAAGTATAAATGATGAATAGCATGGATAGAGCTCCATGGTTCTGTTGTGTATAGAGATTGGCCTTTGGGGTTTGCCGTAGCACTGCCGGGGCGGGGAATGGGATGATGTCAGGTGGGCTACAGCGGGGAGTATAAATAGTAATGTGTGCCAAATAAAGTTCAGTTATATGTTCGCCTATGGAGAGGCGAACATATAATCTCCATAGGAACATACAATCTCCGTAGGATTGCTGAACTCATCCTCAGAGATAGGGTGAGGAGCTCAGTCATCCGGGAGAGGCTCAGAGTAGAACTGCTGCTCCTCCACATTGAAAGGAGTCAGTTGAGGTGGTATGGGCATCTGATTAGGATGCCTCCTGGACGCCTCCCACTTGAGGTGTTTCAGGCACGTCCCACTGGGAGGAGACCCCAGGGCAGACCCAGGACTCGGTGGAGAGACTATGTCTCCCAGCTGGTCTGGGAACACCTTGGTATCCTCTCTGAAGAGCTGGAGCAGGTGGCTGGGGAGAGGGAAGTCTGGGCTTCTCTGCTTGAACTGCTGCCTCCGTGACCCGGACCTCCGGAAAAGTGGTAGAAGATGGCTGGATGGATGGATAGATGGATGGATGGATATATGTTCGCCAAGACACTCTCTGCCTGCCTTATTTCTCAGACATAACATTTGGCGACGAAGAAAATTATAGGCACGTGCGTTGTGAAACTGCCTTCATTCCTGCAGGACCAGGGTGCACTGGTTATCCCTTTGGCACGCTGGAAAAACTTATTTCAAGTGTTTCTGACAGCAGCCGGTTTTGACGGAGATTCCGATGACAAACGGAGGAGCCTATTGTTTCACCATCTGGGCGCAGAGGGACAACGCCTGTTCCTCAAGCTGTGTGGTGATGGCTAACTAGAGGAGTCGTTATTAAAGATGGATGACCTGTTCAGGGACGGTGCCATGGTCACCGAGTGGAAGTGCAGATTTTTTAACCGTGTACAGCGAACCAGTGAGTCCATTTTATCTTCTCTGATGGAACTGTGTGATTTGGTGGGAGAGTGTAACTTTGGGCCGCTAACTGACAAGCTAGTTCGTGATAGACTGGCACATGGCATGACTAGCGAGTGGCTAGTAGCCACGCGGCAGGTAATCCGACAGCGTTTTTCTCTACTCAAAGTGATGGACCTGATTAAGCTAAGGGAGTCCGCAGCCCTGAAAGGACTAAGGGCCTTCACGGGTGAGGCACCGGAGGACCGGGCCTTGGCGCCACAGGTACCGGCTAATGTGCTAACTGGGCCTCGGGGGCATCCGAGGAAGAAGAAGAAGATGAAGACGAGAAAGCAGTCTGTGGCACGTGGAGGAGCCCGTGTTAGGTTCGCGGACCAGGTCGGTGAAGACCCGCGTGGTGCTGGCCAAGTGTGTGTGGCGCAAGGAGGAAGAGGGCACCTAAAGTGGTATGTGGTGCAGCTGGACGGTGTCGAGGTGTCTCTCATGCTGGACTCGGGCGCTGGCAGGTCCATTTTGAGCCTGGCGAAGTTGAAGAGGCTGTTCCCGGAAAAGGTTTTTAAACCAGGAGCCATAAGGATGTTTGGCTATGGCCACACCGAGATTGACATAGTTGGCATGGTCAAGTTTGATGTGTTGTGTGGACAGCAGAGGGCGCCGAAGTTTGTTTTCCAGGTGGCACGGCACGGGACGGACCTGCTTGGAATTGAGTTACTGGGACAGATGGGGTTTTCCATTCAGGACCCCCAAGGCTCGGTGGTACTGACAGCATTCTCGGACTGGCAGCTCCGTTGGCCGGCACTGTTCATTGGCCTTGGTCGGATCGGGACCTTTTGCCACCGCCCGCTGGTGAATGAGTTGGTGATGCTCAGGACCCAACCGCTTCGGCGCTTACCACTGACGTTGCGTGATGGTGTGTTGGCGGAGCTCTCGAAGCTGTTGGATGCAGGGATCATCAAGAAGGTAGATGCGTCACCTTTGATCTCGAACCTGGTGGTAGCGAAGAAGAAGGACGGCGGGATCAGGCCATGCTTTGACCTACGCATGGTGAATAAGGCGATTATTCCAGATAAATACCCCCTCCTGACCATGGAGGAGCTCACAGCGACGCTCAGAGGGTCCAGGGTGTTCACCAAGCTGGACCTTTGGCAGGAGTATCTGCAGGTGCCGTTACACTCGGATAGCAGGAACCTGACGGCATTTGTGACCCATATGGGGATCTTTAGGTATACCTGAATGCCGTTTGGGTTGAGCTCCACCCCCTGCTGTTTCCAAAAAGTTATGGCCATGATGCTGGTGGAGCTGAAAGGGGATGTAGCCTACCTGGATGACATCGTGGTGCATGGCACAACGAATGAACTCCATGATGAGAGACTGGAGAAGGTGTTGAGGTGGATGCAGGAGCACGGGGTCACTCTCAACAGTGAAAAATGCCTTTTTGCAGCGGAGGTGATCGATTTTGTGGGATTCCGGCTGACAGGCGAGACCCTACAACCACTACATGCCAACATGGAGGTGGTGCTTCGCATCCCGGAGCCCACCACGCCCGCTCGGATTTCATCTTTTCTCGGTATGGTGAACTTCTACGGCCGGTTTATCCCACATTACTCTGAGACGATCAGGCCCCTGAAAGCTCTGCTGAAGCAGGACGCGCCGTGGGAGTGGACCCCGGTGTGCTCAGTGGCTGTCTCGAAGCTGAAGCAGCAGCTCACCTCTCCATTGGTACTGGCACATTTTGATCCTGAGTTGGAGACGGTGGTGACCTGTGATGCGTCTGGGATCGCATTAGGTGCAGTCATGTCCCAAATACAGGGTGGAGTGGAAAGGTCAGTGGCATTTGCTTCCAGTACGCGGTGGGCGAGAGGGAGGCGCTGGCCTGCGTCTGGGCGTGCGAGAGGTGGCACATATACCTCTACGGACGGCATTTCACTCTGAGGACGGACCATCGGGCACTCACCACGCTGCTGGAGACATCGGGATTATCACGACGGCCCTCACGGACCGTCACAAGACGCCTCAGTCACCAGAGAGTTTGCAGTGGTAATTTATTAAGGATAAGGCAGAACACTCACAGAACACATACAATGGCTGGGTGATGTCTGACCCGGGGGGCACCCGATGCGCCAGACGGACAACAGTGAGAGTGGAGTCTCAAAGGAACATACCTGAGAATAACAGGAGCATGACGGAACGTGGCTGAACATAACAGGATATAACAGGATATAACAGAGACTGCCGCGTTGGAGGACATTTAGCACCCGCTTATATCTCTGGTGGCTAATGACCCCAACGCGGCACAGCTGCTGCTAATGACAGCAGAGCAGCAGCTGACTTTGACAGCAGGGAGCTCCCCCGGGCGCCTTCACAATAAGAGCCCGAGGAGCTGGAAGGAATCCTCAGCTGCCAAAGCCAGAGAACAAAAAGATATGAGACCCGAGTGTGGCCAGAACCGACACTCGGGTTATGACAGTACCTCCCCCTCAAGGCCGAGCTCTGAGCGGCCAGAGTAACACCCAAGCCCCCCAACCCCCCCCACCCCCCTAGGGTGGGTGGATGGGGCGCTGGCAGGAGGGAGAGAGACAAACGACCAACATGGCTACAAGGGTAGGGAGAAAAAAAAACCCACAATAAGTACAAAATAGGCAACACACCCTTTGGCAAACAGAGTGACACAAACAAAACAACCCCCCCCCCCCACACACACACACCCCAACAGTCCCACAGACGAGATCAGGAACCCGGAAAGGGCGCAGTCCAGGCCCGGAGGGATGGGGGCAAAAGGTTCGGGGGGGGGTCGTCCGGCAACAAGAGGCCACAGAACAGGGAGGGGAAAAGAGGACAGTTCGGGCGGCCTACCCCAGTCCCAAGCTCGGGGGAAGAGAGTTTCAGGCGGCCGGAGCAGGTCGCCGCACAGGAAGATAAACAGGTCGGGGGGCCGACCCGGAGAACCAAACCAACGAGACAGCCCTTCAGGCGGCCGCCCCGCAACACCAGCCCACCAGAACCATTGGGAGGAAGCAGCCGGTGATCCCGCAGAAAAGGGGGGAGATGAGGGGAAACTGGGCGGAGCGTTCGGGACCCCAACGGCCCCAGGTGGCGATGGGTAGTGCTCCTCAGGGAGGCGAGGAGGATGACTGTGGAGATGAGGGTGATGAAGAAAACGAGCCTGTCCAGCATCCGGTGGCTGGGGATCTGCAGCTCCCTCACCGAACCTAGGACCTGCTGGTGCAGCACCCACGGTGGACCCCGATTGGGCCTCCGGAACCAAACCCACGGTGGACCCCGATTGGGCCTCCGGAACACCACTCCCGGTGGACCCCAACTGGACCGGAACAGCACTCCCGGTGGACCCGGTCGGCGTGGCACCAGACTCGACCTCCAACCCCAAAACCGGAACCTCTGGCGCAGCAGGCGAGAGCAGCCCCTCGCCGGCGACCCTGGGAGAAGACTCACACAAGAGAGAAAACCCGGGATCAGGATCACCGGCAGTGCCAGAACCCGGCGAGATAGGCTCGGATGCAGCGGGCGGCTGCACCCGGCTCATCTCCCCTTGAGACAGGCAAAAGTGCTCTAAAAGGTGAAGAAGAAAGATAAAACAGAGCACTTGCCTGAGCTCGGGTTCTGACGCCGTCCAGGACTGCGATGATCCGGGCTCAGAAGTCAGGAGGTCGTCCTCAGGCTCCCACTCAGCTGCGTCGGGCTCTGCAGCTGGCATGATGGTGCGTGCAGCTAGAGAGTCCTCCAGCACCGATGTCCACGCCGGTGGCCCGCACGGCGTGGTGGCAGGAGAATCTCGCCCTGCTGGACCAGACCGCTCCTCCGTGGAACCCCGGGGACGCTTCTTCATCGGCGATGGCTCCACGCTGCAGTCCACTCTCCTCCTCCGCCCATGGCGTGGCTGCGGAACCGGAACCAGGCTCTCCAGAACCGCAGGCCCCCTCCTCATCCAGCGACGTTGGCCTGACGTCGAGGACCGCTCAGCGGGGGGAGACACAGAGGAAGCAGGGTTATTACTTTCGTCCACAGCGGGTGGAGGGAGCTCGGGGGGCTGCATACCCCGAACTCCACCCCCAGGAGTCAGACAAGGCAAAACAATATCAAAAGAAGAGAAATTATCATGCACTTGCCTTTCCCCTAAGGGTAAGATGGTCCTCGCTGTGGGGGACGTCATTCCTTCCTTTCCCCGCTGGATGGCGACAGAGGGCCCTCTGGGAAGACGAGATGAGGCCACTCGAGGCGGATCCGGGATGAAGCTCGCCGAAACGGAGCTCTCGTGACACACAGCAGCCAGGATAGGCGACGAGGAGGAGGGGGCGACAGCCGGGGTCAGTCGGGCATGAAGCGCTGACGGGACAGCAGGCGAGGGCCCGGGAGAAGACGAGGCTGCGGGGATTCCCCTCTGACGAGGCGCGGGAGTGACAGCTGTGTGGGGGGTTGAGCCCTTGCGGCGACCCGGGACAGCATCCAGACGGGGCTCTAGCCGAGGTTGGAAGCCGGAGTGACGACGGTTCCTTGTAGGGGGTGAGGCGAAGGTGAGGTCCGGAAATCGCCGTTCCTGAGCAGAAACGGCGGCAAGCAAGTCAGCAAACTCAGGAAACTCACGCAGCGCTGGATTCCTCTCCACCAGTCTGACCGCCGCCACCACATGCTTCATACACGCCGGAGGATTCTTAGCGGAGCAAGCAGCAGCCACCCGGTCCCAGATCTCTTCTGCTGTCATCTGCAGCTTCTCTGGGGGAATCCCGAGTGACGACATGCCCGATGGGAAAAGACCTCCGGGTGGTGCGAACTCCCGGGCCGGAACGGAGGCAGGAGCGGGATCCCGAAGCGAGGGGCGACGTCTCCTCCGCTTCAGCTTCCTGCCAGGATTTCCCTCCAGCCCTCGGAGTATCTCACGCTGGGCGGCGATGTCATCTCTCCTCACGCTTACCTCTGGATGGTTAGTGAAGCGGGGGAGAGAATCCAGAATTTCCTCGGCTAGGTCCAGGTACCAGGGCACTTCGCTGTTGTATTCGAGGAGGGAGGCGGCAACAAGGACTCTGTCCACGCACTCGAGGGTGTCAGCGAGAACAGCGTCCTGCCTCCGAGCACGAGACCTCCACGATGGCATGCTTCAACACGGCACCCAGACAGGTAGGAACAAACAGTCCACTACTGCAAACTACACGGTGAATGGCGTCTCGATGCAACGCCTCCTCTCCGGGCTTTTGGCGGCAGTCTACTATCACGACGGCCCTCACGGACCGTCACAAGACGCCTCAGTCACCAGAGAGTTTGCAGTGGTAATTTATTAAGGATAAGGCAGAACACTCACAGAACACATACAATGGCTGGGTGATGTCTGACCCGGGGGGCACCCGATGCGCCAGACGGACAACAGTGAGAGTGAAGTCTCAAAGGAACATACCTGAGAATAACAGGAGCACGACGGAACGTGGCTGAACATAACAGGATATAACAGGATATAACAGAGACTGCCGCGTTGGAGGACATTTAGCACCCGCTTATATCTCTGGTGGCTAATGACCCCAACGCGGCACAGCTGCTGCTAATGACAGCAGAGCAGCAGCTGACTTTGACAGCAGGGAGCTCCCCCGGGCGCCTTCACAATAAGAGCCCGAGGAGCTGGAAGGAATCCTCAGCTGCCAAAGCCAGAGAACAAAAAGATATGAGACCCGAGTGTGGCCAGAACCGACACTCGGGTTATGACAGGGATCGGGACATAGGCCGCTGAGACTTCATAGGTGGTCGGAGCGTCTAAGGGCCTATGATTTTTCCACTAAATTCACCCCAGGCAGAGAGAACATTGTGGCCGATCTTTTCTTGCGGGCCACTGTGGGGGTTTTGGAAATGCTCGGGGATGACGTTAGCGCTGCTGAGGAAGAGCTGGTGAACGCCTTGTGCGAGACTCTTCAGGGAGTAGTCTCCCCACAAGATCTCAGAGATGAGTCGGAACGGGACCCGGTTATGGCGCAGTTGTGCACGGCAATTCGTGAGGGTTGGCCAGCGAAGGTGTCGAGCAAGCTAGCTCCTTTTCATTGTTTCTGGGATGAGTTGAGCTGTTGGAATGAGATTTGCATGGCCAGGGGCCAGTGCGCCCTGATTCCTGCTGCATTGCGGGCGCGGGTCCTGGACATGCTGCATGATGGTCACCTGGGAGTAGTGCGAGTGAAGCAGAGGAGTAGGAGGTCAGTCTGGTGGCCTGGCATTGATGGTGATATAGAGACCATGGTAAAGAACTGCGTGCCGTGTTTGGAAAACGGGAAGACGGGCAGACCTCCACCATCACCACTCCAGCCTGTTGAGTTTCCTGGGGGGTCGTGGAGGCATGTGGAACTAGACATTTGTGGTGAATTTCATGTGGTGCCATACAACAGTTGGTTTCTGGTGGTGGCGTATGATTTGTTCTCCAAATGGCCAGAGGTGCTGCCCACTGGTTCGGTGACGACGGAGGTGGTCACAGGATTTCTGACATCTTTGTTTGCACAGTGGAAAATCCCGGACACCATCACGACGGCCAATGGGCCTCAGTTTGTGTCGGGGGCGTTCGAGGACTTTTTGACCGGAAAACGGGTGAAACATATAAGAACAGCATTCTATCACCCCCAAGCCAACGGAGGGGTCGAGAGGTTTAACAAGTCCCTGAAGAACGGGCTGAGGGTTCATCTGGCTGACGGGTTCTTGTTTCCGGAAGTGCTTCAAAACACGCTGCTCCATTACAGGGCGTCGGTCCATGCAACGACAGGGTGTTCCCCAGCGAAGCTCATGTTGGGGCGGGAGTTGTTGCTGCCAGTTAATCGGTTGGAGCCTCTGAGAACGGTGCTCCGGCCGAGTGAGGTGGCGCTGAGGAGAAGAGTCTCGGATCAGCAGCGGAAGATGAAGGGACGGTTCGATAGGAGGCACCGGGCGAGAGGCCACAGCCTGAAGGAAAGGGATCGGGTGTGGATTAGACACCCTGTCAGGGCCCATAAGCTTCAACCCTTGTGGACAGGACCACGGGAGATTAGGTGTCGGTGGGGCCCTGACATATTTGAACTGGATGACGGGTCCAAGTGGCATGCCAGCAGGTTTTTTTTTTTTTTTTTTTTTTTTTGTTACTTATTTGTACCCGTAGGTAGACTTGGTTTGCAGTCTGGTGACAAGCCACCGGCTGCTGGTCGCTGCGTGCGCGAGCGCCCTAAACCTACATGTTTTTGGTGTGCGGGAGGAAACCGGAGAAATCCCGGAGTAAACCCGCGCAACACGGGGAGAACATGCAAACTCCACACAGCTCACTGTTGGTCGGGGGTGAGGCGGAGGTTGAGGCGTGTGACACCTGGTTGGGGTTTGGACGCTGTCAGAGATTTTGACAGATCCTTGGATTGGTCAACCACGCCAGGTGTGGACTCGCAGGTGGTTCCGACGGTGTCTGGGGCAGAGTCCCCTGGGGGGGGGGGGGATGCCCGGCTAGAGTACGTCGGAGGCCTGCTTATTTGGAGGACTACGTAGCAAGGACTGTTATGGACAGTTTCAGTTGGGCGTATTGGTAGCATGCCTGTTCGCCCATTGATGGACTTGTACATATGTATATACAGTATATACTGTATATATATATATATATATAGACGATCTTGTTTTATGTGATTTTGTGTTGGGGTGTTGAAAAACAAAAACAAACAATTGTTGTTCACTGTGTTATAGTTCAACTTTGTGGGGGGGGGGGAGTGTTGTGTATAGAGATTGGCCTTTGGGGTTTGCCGTTGCACTGCTGGGGCGGGGAACGGGATGATGTCAGGCGGGCTACGGCGGGGAGTATAAATAGTAATGTGCACCAAATAAAGTTCAGTTATATGTTCTCCAAGACACTCTCTGCCTGCTTTATTTCTCAGACATAACAGGTTCCATGTAACCGTCCACTGCAATTTTGGTTTGTCTGCCTTCATATTTTCTTTTCATTGGATATACAGTGGGGAAAAAAAGTATTTAGTCAGCCACCAATTGTGCAAGTTCTCCCACTTAAAAGATGAGAGAGGTCTCCAATTTTCATCATAGGTATACCTCAACTATGAGAGACAAAATGAGAAAAAAAAAATCCAGAAAATCACATTGTCTGATTTTTAAAGAATTTATTTGCAAATTATGGTGAAAAATAAGTATTTGGTCAATAACAAAAGTTCATCTCAATACTTTGTTATATACCCTTTGTTGGCAAAACAGAGGTCAAACGTTTTCTGTAAGTCTTCACAAGGTTTTCACACACTGTTGCTGGTATTTTGGCCCATTCCTCCAGGCAGATCTCCTCTAGAGCAGTGATGTTTTGGGGCTGTCGCTGGGCAACACGGACTTTCAACTCCCTCCAAAGATTTTCTATGGGGTTGAGATCTGGAGACAGGCTAGGCCACTCCAGGACCTTGAAATGCTTCTTACGAAGCCACTCCTTCGTTGCCCGGGCGGTATGTTTGGGATCATTGTCATGCTGAAAGACCCAGCCATGTTTCATCTTCAATGCCCTTGCTGATGGAAGGAGGTTTTCACTCAAAATCTCACGATACATGGCCCCATTCATTCTTTCCTTTACACGGATCAGTCATCCTGGTCCCTTTGCAGAAAAACAGCCCCAAAGTATGATGTTTCCACCCCCATCCTTCACAATAGGTATGGTGTTCTTTCTCCTCCAAACACGACAAGTTGAGTTTTTACAATAAAGTTCTATTTTGGTTTCATCTGACCATATGACATTCTCCCAATCCTCTTCTGGATCATCCAAATGCTCTCTAGCAAACTTCAGACGGGCCTGGACATGTACTGGCTTAAGCAGGGGGACATGTCTGGCACTGCAGGATTTGAGTCCCTGCCGGCGTAGTGTGTTACTGATGGTAGCCTTAGTTACTTTGGTCCCAGCTCTCTGCAGGTCATTCACTAGGTCCCCCCGTGTGGTTCTGGGATTTTTGCTCACCGTTCTCGTGATCATTTTGACCCCACGGGGTGAGATCTTGCGTGGAGCCCCAGATCGAGGGAGATTATCAGTGGTCTTGTATGTCTTCCATTTTCTAATAATTGCTCCCACAGTTGATTTCTTCACACCAAGCTGCTTACCTATTGCAGATTCAGCCTTCCCAGCCTGGTGCAGGTCTACAATTGGTTTCTGGTGTCCTTTGACAGCTCTTTGGTCTTGTCCATAGTGGAGTTTGGAGTCTGACTGTTTGAGGTTGTGGACGGGTGTCTTTTATACTGATAACAAGTTCAAACAGGTGCCATTAATACAGGTAACGAGTGGAGGACAGAGGAGCCTCTTAAAGAAGAAGTTACAGGTCTGTGAGAGCCAGAAATGTTGCTTGTTTGTAGGTGACCAAATACTTATTTTCCACCATAATTTGCAAATAAATTCTTTAAAAATCCTTCAATGTGATTTTCTGGATTTTTTTTTCTCATTTTGTCTCTCATAGTTGAAGTATACCTATGATGAAAATTGGAGACCTCTCTCATCTTTTAAGTGGGAGAACTTGCGCAATTGGTGGCTGACTAAATACTTTTTTGCCCCACTGTATAAAACTCCCCTTAAAGCTTGCCTTATTTTCATGTGGTTTTGTCTTCATTCTAGCTGCTTTAACACAACAAATGTGGTTTGGAAAAAAAAAGTACACTGGACATGTTAATGTTTTTGTTTCATGCTGAATCAATGAAAATTACTGAACAATCTAGTAGAGATGTTCACAAGTGTACAGGCTGCAGTCATTTATCATGTGATAGAGTTTAACACAGAGGGGAGTCGAGCTTTTCAACCGAGTTCATAATTAATTCATGCATTTTATTAAGCTCAGGGGATTTTGTCTCCCATGATCACTAGTTAAAGATCGATTAATTTGTGTCAAAGATAATCAAGAATTTGATAATTAAGGTCACAGATATTGAGAATATATAATAGCATTAGTTCTAGTTTACAGTTGTGTTTTAACATGTAAAATTCAAAAAGAGAAAACAAAATATTCCTGCCCCAGGACTTGAATTTTACAGCCTCTAATATAGGCATGGCATCACATGAGCAGTGTTGTGAATACACAGTAATGTCTGCTTGATATTCTTGCAGGGCATCACTTAGATGTAGAAATCTGAAAAGGCCAAAAGGGAAATGCAATCAGGCATAAAAATGTTGGGGCATCTCTCGTTGTCTCTGAACTAGAAATTCATCTCTCTAGCACTGAGGTGCTGTAAGTACAGTCCAAACAAAAAAAAAATCACATATCTGCAAATTTGAGAGCCATAAAATGACCCCTTTGTATGCAGGAAAAAAAGACATGCACTTCTGAAGTTTTTTTTTTTGTTTTTTTTTAACTGCCTTATCAGTATCAGTTTACAAAACTGCATCTGCTCTGAATTTTCTTTCTTTGTATTTTTCCATTCTGAATTGTTCTCCATATTCAGATGTTTTGCTTGTTTCATTTTGTCATGTTTGTTGCCCATCGTCAGGCTAATTTACTGATATAAAAACAAATTTCTTTGCTGCTGCTTCCTGCTTGGATATTACCTATTAAAATCATAACAATTTAAAATATTCTTAATTTTGCAAGAGTCTAATTAGGCTTAAGCAGGGAAGCTAAGATTAGATTATTAGATTTATTTGTTGTTAGGTTGTTCTCACACAGCCTATAAACAAATACTGGACTGTCTTGGTGATTTGTGGATCTCAAAAACAAGCTTGAAAGCTTTTTAATTAGGCTATTCTTGATGAGTGCTACTGTACCCATTTGATGGAGAAGGCTGCTCAACTTTGCTGAAAGCTTTCTGCTAAAAACATGTCTGCTCAGAATCTCAGGGTTAAAAAAGGTGAAGGATGTTATAGTTGCAGAAAAACAGCTTATACAGCACATCTATCTATCCATCTATCTTGTAGATCTGTTAATGTTCAATTATGTAAATAATTATGTACATTAATTAAGTCATTAGCATACAGTTTTTTTCGTTTCTGCTGTTTCTAGTTTTGTCTGAAACATCTCTAAGTGCTTGCAGCAAGACAAAAGTAGCAATCATGACTTTCCATTCTCCTCACCCTATTAATTTTGTCCTGTTAAATATTGTTGGATTAGGCCTACAGACTGCACAGGCTTAACAAAGAAGAATATTTTTACTGCAGAACTTTTTAAAAAAAAAAAAAGTTCATTTAGTGGCTGTCTGATGAGGCAACTGAACTCTCATTTTCTTTCTCCTCCAAACACGAGCAGTATATCCTCTTCGTTATGTGAGGATAGTTTGGATGAAATAGGCATAGATTGGATGAAACAATGGCTACTGAATCTTTTTAGGTGCAAGTGGATTCAGAGGCAGTCTGTCTGACAGCATTAGTCGTCATTACACACTCTTCGTCAGCTTGGTGGTGTTCAGTTAGATTCATTGTCTTTCTTGGCCTGAAACAAAGGCAGTGATTAACCGGTATGTTCCTTCTCTGTTGAGTTACTGCGTGCATTTAATAGGCCTCAGAGAAGGTGCACAGGCCATTAAGCACAGCACTGGCATAAAAGCACCAAAATGAGGTCCTGCTGCTGACTAACTCAGTAACCAAGACGGAAGCAAAACTCGCAAACTCTCTCCTCATCTCACAAATCAGCATCAATTAGCTTCCCATTTTCCAGATGTAACATGTTACGAGTGGTCAGAGCATCACTCTCTTTCAGAGGCATTGTCATTCCTTAAACAAAACACAAACATGGTTACTTTTGTGATCAGTTTTGGAGCTCAAACTGGCCACTTCTCTTCTATATAAAATATTTAAGGTCCATTTTTTTTCTTTCTTTCAAACATACGAGGGGAGGCTGAAAAGTTCATTGGCTGAAAAGTTCATAGTGTTCAAATTTGACCAAATGTGGTTTATTTTTTAACATAGTCTCCCCTTCGCTCCACACACTTCTTCCATCAGTGTTGCAGTGCTTGGATCCCTACGGTTGAAAAATAAGCCACATTTGGCCACATTTGACTGCTATGAACTTTTCAGCCTATGAACTTTTCAGCCCCCCGTATGTGTTGTGCAATGAGCAAAAACATAAAAAGTAAATACAGACTAAACATCAACAAGGCATAATGTTGCTCAGCCAATAGAGGTGACAATCAGCAAGGAGCTGTATGGTTTCATGACAAGGAAGAGTACGAAAGATGCAATGTTTGCTTTAAGAGTATTGATGGAGAAGTATAGAGAAGGTCAGAAGGATTTTTATTGTGTCTTTGTGGATCTTGAGAAAGCATATGATATGTTGCCAAGAGAGGACGTGTGGTACTGTGTGAGGAAGTCAGGAGTGTCAGAGAAGTATGTGAGGGTGGTACAGGACATGTATGAGGATAGTGAGATGGTAGTGAGGTGTGCTGTAGGAGTGACAAATGGATTCAGGGTGCGGGTTGGATTACATTAGGGATCAGCTCCGAGACCCTACTTGTTTGCCATGGTGATGGACAGGCTGACAGACGAGGTCAGGCAGGATTCTCTGTGAACCATGATGTTTAAAGATAATATTGTGATCTGTAGTGAGAGATGCAAGGAGTAGAGATAGCGAACGCTGGATCAAGGAGGCCATAGAGATCAGGAAGCGGGGAAAAGACACCATGAACCGAGATGAGGGAGCCTTTATGCTTTCCCACACCTGGGACCACATTCTCCAGAGACCATCTGACGGCGGGAGGCGGGGCCGGCTCGGTGGATCCGACAGATCTGCTGAGCTGGCCCCGCCTACGAAAATCAGCTGATAAATGTCACCCGGCAACAATCAGCTGAATCTTCTGACGAAGGCTGCAGTGCAGTTGAAACATGTAAAGAAGGTAAAGACATCTTTCTATTTTATTTTTTGTCTTTCATATGAACAAAAGATAAATAATAAAAAGAAGACAAAATGAACCTATTTGACGTTCTACAATTTCTTGTTCATGTTACCTGTATCTTATTTTGTCTTTTCAGCATCCGTGCTTGCCGTGCTATTTCAGCATTAGTTTTTGTTAGATGTTCATTTAGGTAAACTTCTGTTCCCCGTAGTTTTCTGGCCTGCCTCAGAATCAGAATCAGAATCAGATTTATTGCCATTGTTCATGTAGTACACAAACTAGGAATTTGTCTCGATGCCATGCTGCAACATTAAAAACATGATGAGAAAAAGAGATAAACTAAAAAACTAAAGGGCTGAAAACGTGCAATAAGTGTAGAAAAATAAGTAATAATAAGTAATAATGATAATAATAATAATAACAATACTAGTAATAATGAGTAGTACTAGTCAAGGCAGTTTTAAAAAATTAGCAAGTAGCAGATAATGTGAAGTACCACATAGTGCAGTTGATAATGCAACAGAAAACAGTGATGAATGACGTGAGTCTGGTTGAGCTGCTGTACATAGTGCACGAGAGTCAAAAAGTCACTTAATGTTCAGCAGTCTGATGGCAGAGGGGAAAAAGCTGTTCATGTGCCGGGAGGTTTTAGTCCGAATGGACCGAAGTCTTCTACCTGAGGGGAGGGGAGCAAACAGTACGTGACCAGGATGTGAAGGATCGGCTATGATCCGGCCAGCACGCCTCCGGGTCCTGGAGATGTACAGGTCCTGGAGAGATGGGAGCTCGCAGCCTATCACCTTCTCAGCAGTGCGCACGACGCGCTGCAGCCTTAGTCTGTCCCTGGCAGTGGCTCCTGCATACCACACAGTTATGGAGGAGGTGAGGATGGACTCGATGATGGCCGTGTAGAACTGCACTAACATCTTGGTGGGTAGCTTGAGCTTCCTCAGCTGCCGCAGAAAGACATACCTCCCATTTGAGGTATGTCATTATGTGTATCAGTATGTCATTCTTTACCCTTCTGTTCACAAAGTGCATCACAATTGATTTCTTTGTTTTATTATCCTTTCTGGGTAAAGCATGACAGGCTGAAATTGCATTTGCTTCGACCTTTATATTTCTACTATCAAGGAACTGAAGCACCTGGTTTTCCAGGGAGACGGATTCACTCAGGGGAGCATCCTCACCTCTCAATCCTGCTGTAGCATGAGCATATGATTGATAGTTAATGTCTAGTCCACTTATAATTAGATCATCCATACGAGAATATTGTTCAAGATCCTCGATGCGTTGCTCCAAGTCTGCAATTTTTTTGTCTTTATCCTTAATTGTTAATTTTAATTCTCGGACTTCTTCCATTAGCCCTATTATTTCAGCCTGCTGACTAACCACTTTGGTCAGTTATTCTGACAAGAAGTTCAGAGATTTTTTGATCTCTTCCATTTTCTCCTTCTTTGGTGGCATTTTTACTGACCTGTGGATAGTAAAACAATCTCTGCTGGTGACGCCGGTATCCGATCCGACCGACCTCGAATCCAGCTGGGCCTCAGCTAGCCCCCTCCGCTGCTAGTCCCGCTGCTTACCGCCACCGTAACCGAGCTCCTGTCCAGCCGGGGTACCGGCAGCTCCTCCACCGAGTCCCGCCGCCCACTGCTGCTGTAGCCGAGCTCCGATCCTGCTTCTGTCCAGCTGGGGTCCCGGTAGATCCTCCGCTGAGCCCCGCCACCTACTGCCGTCTGCCTCAGGAGTTCCTCCGCCGCTGCAACTGGGCTCCGACTCCGGCTGGGGCCCCGGTGGTCCTCCACTGGTCCCCGTCTCCCACCACCGCTGCACTTGAACTCCGATCCGGCTCCTGTCCAACTGCTGCCTTGGCTTGTTCCTCCAGCGAGCCCCAATCACCGGGGACAGAGTCGCTTCTCCGTGTCGGTGCTAGGTGCTGCGACTAGCTATGGCGTTAGCTATAGCTACACATGGGCATCATACGAACTCCATATGAACCAACTCCACACATGGGCATCATATGCCCATGTGTGGAGTTTGCATGTTCTCCCCATGGTTCATAGGTTTCTTCTTACTCCGGTTTGTCCCACAATACAAAGACATGCTAGTGGCAGTGCCTTGCATGGCAGCAGCCCCTCCAATTCTGAGTTGTGATCAGCAGCATTGTAGATAGGAGAAATGTACTTTTGTTCATCTGGGTCTAGTGTAAATGACAATAAAGTTGGCTTAGGAACAAAAAGCTGTTATTGTAAAAGTTACACAGAAATAATCAATTAATTAATCAATCAATCAATCTTCAACCATGTAATCATGTTTAGGTCATGCGGGGGGGGGGGGGTCATCAGTCCATCACAGAAATAATAATAAATGGAAAAAGAGCAGGGTCTTCCTAATTTGAAATACACGGCATTACACACGGTATGTACACTATACTGCATGTATGATAATATTCATAAGTCAGAACAACAGTTTATCCCCAGGTTTTACCATAGTCTAATATTTGAAAGATTTGAAATTTGTTTTTCATGTTCAGGATGTTGTCCCAAATCCAGAGAAAGCAGTTCACTTTTTCTGGTTGAAAGACATGGACTGGGACTTGTAAGTGATGTTTTCACCCCACTTTGCTACAAACATTGAATTGGAGGCTATTAACTCAGTGAAGCTGAAAGGACCACAATGCCTACAAAAAGAGCAGAGATGAGATTCTGAGGCCACTGAATTCAGCAACTCGCACTCCTTAAGTTTTAATGGCATTCTGTCATTAAATCTTATGAACACAATCTGTGATAAAAGGCAGGCCTGAGTCCTCCTTCCACCGAGAATGAGTTTGACTTGTTGGCAATAAGATCCCAACACATTCCGTTGCTGAATAAGTCCAGAAAACATGTGGACTAGGTGGACAAAGTCTTACACACCATCAAGTCAGTGACATGCGGTGAGGTTCATGGATGGTGAGGCACTGATGCTTTCAGAGTCAGATTTACAAATTATATGAACCCAAATCCAACATGCAGTTGAAAGCTTGCATGGTTTTATAATCTGCTAATCTTACATTTTTAAAATCAGATTTAATAAACAAATTTATAAAATAAGTGCAAGGTATTTTATTGAATTGCCTCTTAATGGAATACATTGAAAAGGCAGTAATAAAAATCCATATTTTCATTTTATAATTCTCCTTGAATACAAACAATGCTGAAAGACCCTTGGTTACACAAGTATAATGTATTAAGTTATTTTACAAACCAGTTGGGGGTTTTTTTGTGGGGGGGGGTGGTATACTTTTATATCATTATCCACCTTATTCCTGAGGGCGCTGCTGTAGAAACGATTATGGGTGCAACTTCCAGTTTTGGCTGAAGTAATGTTAAATCAGTCAGCAAGAGTGGAGTAGTGGGGCATTTAAAATAGCATTTTTAAAAGTGTTTTAAATTTGTTTTAATGTATTGTCCACATACCTGTTTGCAGTCAAGTGGCAGATAAATTCAGCAGTTGTAGTTTTTGTATTTTTGAATGTTTTTGTGTAGTTCTGGTACTTGCTGCTGTTCGTGGTGTGAGACTCCTAAACCTCAGCTAAATCTGGGCTGGCTTCAACAGCAATGCATAGATCATGCATTGAAAACTAAAAAGGATTGTTGGTGTGATTGGTGGTACAGACACAGGACAAACAGCTGCACCAGGTATGTTTTCACTTGTATGAATGTCACAGATCTGACGTTTATATATGTCATCAGATGCAAGGCTGCATGAAGTAAAATAATAAATAAACAGTAACAGTTTGCTTCCTAAGGCTTAACGATTTAAGAAAGATATCAAATAGGTGGTGTTTTTTTTTTTGCATTTGTTGCACTGAATTGAAGCAATATGGACTTGATATTAGCAGCTTCAGCATGCATTAATTTTTAAATTATCACAAAATATAGATCAATAAAATTTTGAACAATTGTCAGAAAAGGTCTGTATTATGTTAAGTTAAACAACAAGCATTCACGGCATGACAGCAGCATGGGCATTTTTAATTTCAGGGTAAAACCAGCAGCTGCAGCTGCCTGTATTTACCCCGATATTAAAACACCCAAGCACAGTGTTGTGGTTCTTTGTGGCTCCGACTAGATTCTATGTCTGCTGTAAGATAAATTTGATTATGTCCAACATATTTTAACAAAATGCAACTGAATTTATTGCGGTGGAAACATTGATATATCTCAGAGCTTTTATTTGTTTACAGCATTAGCATTTTAACAGCGGAGCTAACGGAGCTACAGTCTGCCAGGCCACGTTAAAAGGTCATCTTCTGATCTCTCCATAGTCGTGGTAAGTGATATGATTATATTACTCTTTCTGAGGTGCAAAAGGCTGTGTTCCCGTGTTTTTGATGCCGAAGTCATTGCTTTTTAACAAGGAAAAGTGTCCCGTTTCTGTGACAACCTCACTTTCTAAACTAGTATCGGAAGTTGAACCCATAATTCATGCAAGGCAGAATAAGGTGGATACTTTGTTTTAGGTCAAAAAGGAACATAAATTAGCGGCTCAGAGAGCTGCATCTCTCTGTGTGTGTTGCAGCTCCACAATTTACATTCATTTAGTACAAATTTTAGTATTTAGATCAACGATGCATGCATGATCTTACCTTTACTTGTAAATGAAATCCATCCACCTATCCCTTTGGACAAAAATCTCACTTTGCTGCAAAAGTCCTCCTTGTCTTTTTTTAGTTTTAAAAGTCTGTCTGTCTCAATCAACATTACTGCCAATTTTGAATGAAAGTTCAATTTTTTGAATTTTTTAAGTTTAGCTATCCACCTTATTCCTTGGGGTGCCGCTGTAGGAACAATTATGTGCGGAGCTTCAGGTTTCGGCTGACGCAGTGTTAAATCAGTCAGTAAGAGTGGATGTGAGGGGGCATTTAAAATAGCGTTTTTAAAAGTTTTTCAAATTCATTTTAATGTATAGTACACATACGTGTTTTGCACTCGAGTAGCAGCTAATTTCAGCACTTGTAGTTTTTGTATTTTTGAATGTTTTTGTGTAGTTCTGGTACTTGTTGCTGTTCGTGGTGTGAGGCTCCTCACAGATAAGCACAGCTAAATCTGTGGCTTCAACAGCAAGGAGTAGATCATGCATTGAAAACTAAAGGATTGTTCGTGTGATCGGTGGTACAGACACAGCAGCACCAGGTATGTGTTCACTTGTATGAATGTCACAGATCTGATGTTTTACCCTGAATTTAAAACGCCCAAGCACAGTGCTGTGGTTCTTTGTGGCTCTGACTAGATTCTACATCTGCTCTGAGGTAAATTTGATTATGTCTAACATATTTTAACAAAATGCAGCCGACTTTATTGTGGTGGAGATATTGATATATCTCAGCACTTTTATTTGTTTACAGCATTAGCATATTAGAAGCAGTGCTAACAAACGGAGCTACTGTCTGCCAGGCCACTTTTTAAGGTCATCTTCCTGTCCCTAGATAGTTGTCAGAAGTGGTATGATTATATTACTGTTTCTGAGGCGCAAAAGGCCGTGTTCCCGCATTTCTGATGCCAAAGTCATTGTTTTTTTAAAAAGGAAAAGTGTCCCGTTTCAGTGACAACTACAAGTTTTAAACTCGTACCGGAAGTTGCTACCATAATTCACGCAAGGCATCATGGGGCCTAGGAATAAGGTGGATAAAATCTTCCATTTTTCAGTCTGTATATAGAAGCATAAACAGAGTCCTCGGTACACTTTGTGATTTTTTTCTTTAGCTAAATTGGCTCTTAGCCTCGGCGTAGAAGAACAATAAGTAAACTCCTGTTCCTATGGTGCTCATGCCCACCCCCCCTCGTTGAGGTAACGGTCCTGCGCAGCCTCTGACCATGATTTTTAACATTTTATGTCAGATTGAGAAGACTAAATATGTTATACACACACGTTAAGTATATTAGAGAGACTATGAAAAAGGAGGACACACAATAAAAGCTCCTACAAATATGATCATTTACAACATACACAGAGCTGTGACCAGGAATGCGCATCTTGCACGAGCTCTAACGGGGCTGTGAAGGACTGTGTAATAAGATAAGATAAGATAAGATAAGCCTTTATTAGTCCCACAACGGGGAAATTCCAGGATTGCAACAGCACAGGGATAGCAACACTCAGAGCAACAATCAGAAGGCAAGAAAAAAAAAACAAGCAAGCAAGAGCAGCTAATATACATATGTACATATTACTATAAAATATATATATACACACACACACACACACACACACAGACACACAGTGCAGAGCATTGTAGCTGGATGGAATAAATATATGAATATATGAACACACAGTGCAGAGCATCCTTGTGAGGCAGCGTTTGTTGCCTGTCTCTCTCCCTTGTATTTGAGTAGGAAATGCGCAGATTTTTTTAGATAGATAGATAGATAGATAGATAGATAGATAGATAGATAGATAGATAGATACTTTATTGATCCCAAACTGGGAAATTACAGTGTAACAGCAGCATGACAGCAGACAACCAAACGACAGAAACACACGCAAGACAGACAAAGGGATTACCCATGGAAAGTAAAACTAACACTACTATAAAAGCCTATATACGTACATCATAGCTGAATATATGGTGACCCGTATAACACACATGAATCATACCCGCTGCACAATGCAGGACTATCAGGAGCAGAGTGAAATGTGAGGTACCAGTTTAGAGTGTAAGGTGCAGTATGGCAGCATAGTTATGACCAGAATACAACATCATAGTGAGTTATTGTACAGTGAAATGGCATGCGGCACGAAAGATTTCCTGTACCTAACCGTTTGACAGTGAAGCTGTAGTAGCCTACTGGAGAAAGTGATCCACTGTCTGTCTAATGTGTGGTGGAGGGGGTGATCAGGATTGTCCATGATGGATTGCAGTTTATTTAGTGTTCTCCTCTCCACCACTGTCTCAAAGGTCTCCGACCTGAGACCAATCACAGAGCCAGCCCTCTTGATAATCTTGTCAAGTCTGTTGGTGTCGCTGGCCCTGATACTGCTACCTCAACAGACAGCAGCAAAGAAGATGGCGCTGGCAACAGTGGTCTGGTAGAAAAGCTCCAGCATCCTGCTGCACACGTTGAAGGATCTCAGCTTCCTCAGGAAGTCAAGTCTGCTCCTCCCCTTCTTGTGCGCAGCATTGGTGTTGGATCTTCAGTCCAACCCGCTGCTGATCCTGACACCCAGATATTTGTAGTCCTCAACCACCCCCACATCCTCCCCCCTAATCTGCAGTGGCTGAGAAGGTGTCCTCTTCTTCCTGAAGTCAATCACCATCTCTCTGGTCTTGCTGACATTCAGCCTCAGGGGATTCTGCTCTGTCCACTCCAAAAATCTGTCTACCAGTGCCCTGTACTCCCCCTTCTCTCCCCCTCTTATACACCCCACAGCTGCTGAGTTGTCAGAGAATTTCTGCAGGTGGCATGACTCAGTGTTGTACTGAAAGTCAGTGGTGTATAAGGTGTAGAGAAAAGGAGAGACTACAATCCCCTGTGGAGCTCTCATATCACTAACCATTAGGTCAGACAAGACACTGCCCAGCCGGACAAACTGTGGTCTGCCTGTCAGGTAGTCAGTAATCCAGGAGATTACATAGCTGTCGACCCATCACTCACAGCCTCTCACCCAGCAGCAGTGGCTGGATGGTGTTAAAGGCACTGGGGAAATCAAAAAATGTGATTCTCACAGTGTCTCCTCCGCCATCCAGGTGCAGATGGGCTCGTTGCAGCAAATAGACAGCGTCTTCAACTCCTAAATGGTGCTGATATGCAAACTGCAGAGGGTCCAGCTATGTCTTCACCTGTGGCCTCAGGTGGGCTAAGACCAGTCTCTCCAGGACCTTCATCACATGAGATGTGAGGGCAACTGGTTGATAGTCATTCAGGTCCGATGGAGATGACTTCTTGGAGACAGGAACCAGACAGGATGTCTTCCACAGCACCGGTACTCTCTCCAGACTTAGGCTCAGGTTGTACAGGTGTTTTAGTACCGGAGCTAGCTGGTTGGCCCAGGTCCTCAGGACCCAGGCGGAGATGCCATCAGGCCCCACCGCCTTCCACTGACGGAGTCTCTCCAGCTGTTTCTTAACCTTGTCTGTAGTCACAGTGATGTGAGGGAGGGGCCTAGTGTCCCCCGAAGAGGAGGAGGGGGGTGATGGAGAGAGGTGCAGCACAGGAGGGTGGGGGGAGGGGTGTGGGGGGGTCTGGCTGTGTTGTTGGGGTGACAGACTGTGAGTTGAACCTATTAAAAAACAGATTCAGTTCCTCAGCTCTCTCCTGGCTCCCAGGTGTCTGCTTGACTCTCCCCTTGCATCCAGTTATTTGTTTCATTCCCTCCCACACATCTTTAGTGTTGTTTTGCCTGAGTTTATCATCCAACTTCCTCCTATAATTGTCCTTGCACCTCCTCAGCATCTCCCTCAGCTCATGCTGCACTCCCCTCAGCTTCTCCTTGTGTCCAGACCTAAAAGCTCTCTTCTTTTTGTTCAGAAGTGCTTTCAGGTCACTTGTGACCCATGGTCTGTTGATGGAGAAGCAGTGTACAATCTGAGCTGGCATGGTCATGTCTTCACAGAATCTGATGTATTCTGTGATGCAGTCAGTCATATTGTTTATGTCCACCCCATGTGGTTCACAGAGTACGCCCCAGTATGTCGTCTCGAAGCAGTCCTGCAGTGCATCAGCAGCCGCCTGTGTCCACCTCCTCACAGTCCGTGTATAAGCAGGCTGCCTTTGCACAAGGGGAACGTATTTGGGTGTTAACATTACCATGCAGTGATCTGATCTGACAATGGGGGGTATCGCTGTGGCACTATATGCATCTCTGGCATTGGCATACAGTAAATCCAGTGTTGTTTTCTCTGGTGGGACAGTCAACAAACTGGTAAAAGTTTGGTAATGTTTTTCCCAGTGAGACATGGTTAAAATCACCCGTGATGGCCATAAATGCATCTGGGTGCTTCTCCAGTAATGTGGCCGTAGTGGAGCTGATGACATCATAGGCCACCGCTGCATCAGCTGATGGAGGGACGTAGACAATAATTACTAAGGTGATTTTAATTATATTAATATTGTTGAAATGATTGGAATGATTCAGAAATTACATTTAGACATACAAGACAGATTAGTGGACAAATAATAATGTATTTATAATTATTTATTTTTTTATTTTTCACGGTAAGAGGTACGGCTCTGCCTCACTTGCCTCCTCTGAGTGCACGTCACTGCATCAAGTATTTTCAAGAAGGTATAAAGTTCTTTCAGTGTTCTGTAATGAAAACACAATGCTCTGTGTTATGTCAGAATTACCTTAGTAATGACGAGGCCAGGTGCACAGTTGAACTTCACTTTATTAAAGGGGTGATCACACACAATACAGCACCAGGCAGAGGCATCAGCAAAGAGGCCGAATAAAGATGCCCACTGGTATTTATAGGGCAGTGCAGTGGTGGAAGAGGAAGTGGCCACCACTACACCACACTTAAATCACCCTTTATTGTCATTCAACTGTACAACCAATCATGTACAGTAGATCGAGATTGTGCTTTACCTATCTACAGTGTTAATCACACACACCCCAAGTGTAGAATCAGAGGGCCGCTGCCATGCAAGGCGCCGCCACAAATTTCCCTCCTCCATTCCATTATTGCTGAGCACCAAGCTGGACAGCAAGAAGTTCCACTTTTATATGGTCTTCGGCATGACCCGGCTGGGATTTGAACCACTGCCTCCAGGGTGTGGGGCGGATGCTCTACCAACTGAGCCACCACTCCGGTTCATAATAACTTCATAATAAAACACAATATCACCCCGCCCCCCCGTAGAAAGTCCAAAACCACGCATACCGATTGAGACCCTCCTCAATTTAGGACCCGAATCACACACTAAAACTGGAACTGAAATCACTAAAAAGGGGTGGATGTTGCACAGGTGCAGTGTGGCTGACTACTGATCGGAGAGTCAGGGGTTTGATTCCTGCTCTGTCTGCAGTCTGCATGTTGAAGTGTCCTTGAGCAAGACACTGAACCCCCAGTTGCTCCTGGTGGGTCAGGCCAGCGCCGGTGTATGGCAGCCACGCCACCATCAGTGTGTGAATGTATGTGGGAATGGGTGGATAGCAGGATCTGTAAAGTGCTTTGGTCATCTAGAGATGAGAAAAAAAAATGCTATATAAGTGAATGCCATTTACCAAAAGGACCTCTCACATTCACACAGCAAACCTAAGCTGGGGGGGATGGGTGGACTACCGTCCCATCCCACATGCCAAGGTGGTTTGTTCTGCCACCTGTAAGCTGATCCAAAAGTCCATTTGTAACTAAGAACATTGCCGTGCTCCTAAAATAAAACACACCCAGAACAATAACAGTTTTTTTTTTTTTTACACACACAAACATATGAACATTGGAACTTATTCTATTATTTTTCAAAACTGCACTACTGTCCTTCTGGCAGAAAAGGGGTAGAACTGGCTTGTGGGGGGCAGCCCCTCAGTAGACCCACCCCTGGAAGTGGCATGCCACCAGGATTGCCGCTGACCTCATAAACGAGAGCGCCTCTTCTCTTCGCCATCGACCACCTCTCTCATCTGGACCCGCCATCTGAAGCCTCCTCCCGGGCAAGCCACAGCTCATTGGCGTGCCTCCATGAGCCGTCCAACAGCTGGAAGTAGGCTGCGCCCAGCTCAGCCATAATGCGCAGCTGCTCTTGGTGTTCCTCTGGCTGTTGTTTGGACCACATCCACTGTGGACGTCCCTCACCTTGAGCCCGGACCAGGCCCGTAACTCTCAGAGGAGGTCTGCTTGGCCTGCAGTGTTGCTGATCGGCACACGGTGGACGGTGTGCCTGTCGGTTTGGCTCCGACTCCTTGTAAAGCTGCTGCAGCGGTCGCTGTTGTAGCTCCAGATCCTCCAGCCCACTGTGGCTGAGCTCCGGAGGAAACTGAGGCTAGCTCGTCAGCGTCACCCGTCGACGCAGGCGCCTCGCCGCCACGCTCGGTACCCTCTTCCATGGTACCCGGAGCGCTGGCACTGAGACTTTCCTACATCGAACCTGAGTGAGACTGGTCCTGCTTGACCGCCGTGGTGCCCGGTAAATCTTCATCCCACACACCGTCGTCCTCCACCACCGGAACTAGATGGTTCCACTGGCCACAACCAGTCCACTCTTCCCTAGCGTTGTCTTTAATGGTGAACCCCAGTCCATAAAACAGGTCACAGCCCATGATGTTGTCGCCTCAGGCTGTCACGTGGAACTTGAAATCAGCCATCACCACCGGCTTGTACCGAGCCGTTAATTCCAGTGTTCCAACCATGAACAGCCTTTCACCTCCATAACTGTAGAGCAGCACTGGGTTACCTCTTATTTTGTAGTGGGGAAAAATTTCCTCACCATGGCCCAATCCAATAATGAGCCCTCCACCCCTGTGTCGACCAGCAGCGGCACCTCCTCACCATCCAGCATCATTTTGCAGAACATGAACCCGTTGGTACTCGGGGACACCGCATGGACAGTTGTCGGGGCGAATTAAGTTGTTTTTCTCTGTGGGCTCTCCGGCTTGGACATACGACACACCCTGGCATAATGGTTCAAGCGTCCACACTTGCTACAGTGCTTCCCTCTAGCCGGGCATTCCTTAGCCTTGTATTGGTGCTTCGTGGACCCACAACCCATACACAAAGGTTTTCTCGGGGCAGACCTTCAGCTGATAGTGTTGGTTTCTACGTTGTCACTGGTCGCGCTATCCTCGCTGTCTGTCACCAGTGCTGCGGTGGTAGGCCCCAGCTGCCGTTGTGGCTTATCATGAGGTTCTGGAATCATGATTCATCTGATCCCTCCCGATATAGTTTTTTTTTTTTAGTAGCAACATCAATAGGCTTTTAAAATACAGCTTTTGTATGCTTTTTTAAACAACAAATGAAACATTTGAGTTCCTGCTGAAATTTTCAGTTTTGAACAATCGTGTGTTCAATCATGTGTCCAATTGTGTGTTCTGCACTCCGCATTTTTATGTACATTATTTCATCCATGAAACCACTGCCATACCGTGTATATTCCCATAATCCTGGGCCATTTTTATTTCAGTCGTATGTTTAATCGTGTGTTCTGTATCTGTGTTTTGCTTAATTCTTCTCTCTGTGCAGTAGCCTGGTGGAGCACCCACAATTTTGTTGTGCTGAGCAACTATACAATGACAATAAAGCCTTTTCTATTCTATTCTATTGTTAATTTGTTTTTAAATATCCAGCAGAATTGCTCATAGGTACATTTGTGTTTGATTGCAATATCAAATTAATCAGTTTCACTAGACACGGAAAGTTGAACTGGCACCAAAATTTTAAGAATCCTCCCTAGCTGGGGTCTTTTACCTTTCCACCTGTCCCTCAGGCTGTAGCAGCTAGACAGCATTGTGGCAGGTCTAATCCTCCTTATCTTAATGGGATCCACCACCATCACTAGACCTGCAGAGAAGATCAACCCTCTTTCTTTATCAGCAAAAAGCACTTCTCTCTCACCAGTCCTATTGGCCACCTCTCATGTCACACTCATGGCTCCCTCACATTATCATCATTATTAGTCGTTCTCTTCTCTCTGAAGCTTACATATGTTCTTGTGCTTGGTCCCAATCTGAGTGTTATGTGGAGATGTTCCAGGAAAATGGGAGATGGGAGTACATACTTCCATCTCCCATTTGCCTCCCAAGGCAAACAAATCATGTTCATGAAAATACTCACAAATTCAATTGCACAAGCTGGATGTGTTCCTTGGTTAAGAGTTATTTTGTACTTTTATATTCCCATAGTGGCCACTCACTCTACAACAGGGGAGTGTAGGCAGACATTCTCAGAAAGAAAGAAACAAAGAAAGAAAGAAAAAGTGGATTTTGATTGCTGCAAACAGGCTTGGTGGTAGTTCCAAAATTTCTTTCTAAAGACCTCACACATCGTAGATTTTACCCCCACAAACTCTCCCTGGAAAGTTACTAAATTTAAGTATAATCATGCTGTATAATTCAGAGTTTTGAAAGTCATACCAACCTTTACATGTACAGACAGTGAAGTGTGTTTACTTTAAAACAATATTTACTCAGACGGATCTTAAGGTACTGTAAATTGAACCTACTGCTCAGCCTAAATATTATTTTTCTTGTGCATGAAGGCTGACCTGCATATTAATAATTTCACTGCTTTGGAAACAACTGTCATAGCCTCTTAGTTTTAAGGAGCTGATATTTATTGGCATAGGTTACATAATTCTTTGCCAGGCTCATGTAGTCTTAGTTACTGTATGTGTTACCATTTCTCATAACAAAAGAGGGCTAAATTATATAATTGTCATCTCTCATTATATCTTTGTAAACAATATCTATAAGAACACCACTTGCCAGCTTTTACAAACAAGCACCACTCTTTCAAACGAAGAGGTGTGGGCATGAGTGCTGGCTTCAAACATTTTGCATTTGGACAGACCCCGGTGACACACCTGTGCAACCAACAATCATCCAGTTTAAACAGCATTTGGATCTTTAACACCTGTCAGGTAGATGGATTGTCTTGACAATGAAGAAGTGTTTTATTATCTTAGCTGGCATGTTAAACTTTTTCTGTTTTGAAAAGTCCTATCTTGATCATCCTATGGAATGTCATGAATACATACTAAAAGCACCTTCCCAGATACCATGAAATCCCAAAGGCAACTGCTTGTTAATACATACGTATTTAATTTTCTAGACACTATAATGTGTCTGAATTAAATATTAGAAAATTTTTAATTCATGCCTTACTGTTGAAAACACAAAGAAAAATTGAGCATGAGCGCACCTTAGTGATAAGTAAAATTCCTTGTAAGTGTAAAAAGCATACTTGGCAATAAAGTTGATTCTGATTCTGAAAAATGTTAAGCATGCATCATTATGGGTGCAGTCCAGCTAGGGGTGGAGACCCTGAAACATTACCTTGGTTGCCTTTACTTCTGTCATGAGCTCTCCGTGCGCCTCTCCAACGGTGCACGGCGAAGGGAAAAAAGGACAAGGGTTTAATTGCAGGGTTACACCAAACACACATTTATTAACACACCAGTGAACATAACGGGACAAGGCAGCTCGGGTACACTAAAGAGTTCCCTAGGCCACCCAACACACACACTAGAGATATACAGCGGCGGACAGCGCACAGACAGATACTCACAGTGCGGGGGCAGGCCGAGTCGTCTCAGCGATAATAATGAGCACACACAGACAGCTCGGATACACATAGAGTTTTCCAGGCCGCCCAACACACACACTGGAGATAAACAGCGGCGGAACAGCGCACAGGCAGTTACTCACATTGGGGGGGCAGACCGAGTCGTCACAGTGAGAATCCAAGACACAAAGATAGTCCTTAGTGATGTGACGGTTGACGGCAGAGAGAAATCATCAAACACATACAATAATCCAGCGGTGTTTGTCTAGCAAAGAGCTGCTTTTGTACAAACACCACTGGCACGGCAAATTGGGAACACCTGGGTGAGCGCGGGAAAGATGATTACCGGGGCGAACAGCTGACTGTCAGAAAGAGGGGGCGTGACCGGACAGGCCAGAGCGGCAGCTACAGGCAGGAACAGAAACAGACCACGGACATGAAAACAACAAGAAATCAAAACACAACTCCACATAATAAACCCACTGCCTGAGCCACCAGGATCGATCAGAACCGAGCCCACAGGAAACACGGGCTCGGTTCATGACAGAGCCCCTCCTTCTAGGGGTGGATACCTGACACCCACGGTAACATCAAGGAACCCCCACCACCACCACCAACCCCAACAGGCACAACAATAACACACAAACCCGGGTGGGAGGTAGGGGGAACAGGAAAGGTGGGAACACAATACCCCGCCCAGGATCCATAACTAACCCCCCCAGACCAAAGACGTGGAGGCTCAGGAGGCCGCTGCCCTGAGTCCCAGGCCCAACAGGCAGTTCAGCGAACCCAGTCAGGTGGCCTGCCGGAGAACACAGACCATCTGGCCCAGAGACTCAGTCACTCAGGCGATTGGCCAGCGTTGTTAATCCACCAGGGCTGACGGGGTGAGGCAGAAGGCGGCCTGCCTACCGGGAAGCTCGCTGGTGGGTGACCGGACTGAAGGGAGGGAACCCCCATAGCGTACGATCGGGGAAAGAAGGGGGCCACGGCGTTCTTATGGTGGCCTGCAGCGCCCTCAGGAATCCTGGCTTGGGACCCAGCTGCGCCCGCGGTGGGACCCAACTGGGCCGGCTCTGCTGCACCCATGATGGACTCCAGCAGGAGCCTGGCTGCACCTGCGGTGACCTCCAGCTGAGGCTCTGCAGGCACCCACGGTGGACCCCGATTGGGCCAAAGCTGCACCCATGATGGTCCCGGTCTGGAACGTGGCTGCACCTGCGATAGGCTCCAGTTGGAGCACCACTGCACCAGCGGTGATCCCCATTGGGCACCTCATTGCTCCTGCAGTGGCCTCCCCAGCAAGGGAGGAAGTGCTCCTAACGTTACCTGGCGCTGGGCCCCGATCCTCGGCGATCTCCGGCGGCCCTGGCAGGGGGCTCCAACCCCGGAGGGAGAGAGAAAGAGACCAGGTCAGGGTCGCTGGCAGCGGCGGAGCATGGTGAGGCAGACCCGAGAGCTGCTACGAGCTGCCCCGGGCCCTCCTCGCCATGAGTCGGACAGTGTGACATAGATATCTGGGGTATTGATATAATGGAGCGCACATGCCTGAACTTGGGCTCCACCGCCGTTCAGGACTCCAGCGATTTGGGGTGCGTAGCCTCCGTCATTGTACTCGGCGCTGTGCCCCCGTCGACCTCCTCCGGGGCCGCCAACATCCCGTTGTCATCAGTCGGCAACCCTGGTGATTGCAGCTCCTGCCCGGCGACCCTAGTGAGGGGCTCAGCAGGCATGGGAGAGAAGGAAAGGATAGGGTCGCCGGCAGCAGCAGAGTCCGGCAAGGGGAGCTCAGGTGAGGCCAAGAGCCGCACCCAACTCTCCTCCCCAACAGCCAGACAAGATCTCTCGATCAAAGGCAATTGAATTACAGGAGAGACAATTTGCCTGTGCTCAAGCTCTACCGCCATCCAGGACTCTGACGCTGTCGACGATGACGGTCCGGGTCCCATCGGCTGGGGGTCTGGTCTGGGGGATGACTCTGCTGCGGCGGTCCCCGCAGCAGGTGTGATGGTGGTTGCAGTCTCAAGGCTCCCAGGCGAAGTTCCCCCTGCTGGTGACTGATCCAGCATGGCGGCTGGGGGCTGCCCCTCCACCGACCCTGGGAGAGGATCCTCCAGGGCTTCGGGCTCCTCCTCTGCCTGGCGACTCGGTGTGGAAACCCGAGAATTCACCAAAACACACAGAGGAGACACAGAGAGTATCCGTGAGGAGCGGTTACATGCCGCTGGTGCAGAGGACTCAGGGAACTGCAGGCCCCAAGTCTCTTGGCCAGGGAACAGGCAAAATTGTTCATTAATAATAGGAAAATGGGAAGGAACTTGCCTGTTCTCCTGGTTTGTGATGTCTCCAGCGGCGTCCGTAGTACTCCCATCCCCCTCTGTGTCCATGGAGACTCTGGGTTCCTCAATATATGGTGAAGAATCCCCCCAGACTGGCACGGGGTAGATGGATCCGGTGGGAAAAAGGGGCTCTCTACATTGGCGGAGGTAACAGCAATGGAGGAGAGGGCTGCAAGTGACGCCTCGGGAGAAACAGGTGGCTCCGCTGCAGGATTCTCCTCATCCGGCGAGAGGGGGGTTTGCTGGCCGGATAACAATGGAATTCTTTGGGCGAGACCTCCGGGAACAGCAACGACGAGGAGGAGGAGGAGGCTCCGAGGTGAAAGCATGCACTACTTCCAACAGAAGCTTCGGTTCCCTCAGGGCTAATTCCTCAAACTCTGCTGCCAACTCCGGAAGGAACCACGGCTTCACCTCCAGGAGAAGCTCAGCCTCCACCAGCAACACCTGTCTATGTTCCTCCAATTCCTCCGTGAGTTGAGCGAGCTCCAGCTCATGCTCCCATCCCGCTGCAACAGCCTCCGCAGCTGGTGAGATGGTAATAACAGTCTTATGTTCCTCCTGCAGGGGCTCCAATGCTGGGGATTCCTCCGGCGTGGCTGCAGAGAAGCCTCTCCATGCTGGCTCTGGGAAAGGATCATCCGAGGCCACTGGCTCGTCCCCCGTCTGATGGCCCTGACCTTGGACCAACAAGCCCTCAGGAAGAATAGGAGGGGACACGGAGAGGGGAAAAGGTGAGTTAATATTTGTAGCCGGAGGAGAGGACCCAACGGACTGCTGAAACTGGGCCTCTCCCTCGGGAGACAGACAAGGTTTGTAATTGGATGGAGTGAAATGAAAAAACACTTACCCATCACCCCGGCTCCCGATGTTGACAGCTGCAAACTGTTGGCAATCACCCCTCTCCGTTTCACTGACTCCTTCAACAGAGTGTACAGGAGCTGGCTCCAATGACGTGGAGGTGGGCGTAGCTGGGACAATCTTGGCGATTGGAGTGATGACGGCCGCCGAAGATGAGAGGGGCTTCCTCCAGCAAGGCTTCCTTCTCCTCGCGGGCGGCTGGAGCACCAGATAGTCCGGGATTCTGAACACACCACCCGGCTGCAGATAATCAAGGCTGATGCACTCCAGATTATCAGGAAATGATGGCAGTGTAGCTGCGGGGGGCTCAAGCACTAGGAGCTCCTCACTCGACCCCACGCATGGCACAGCGAAGATCTCCCAGAGGATCTTGGTTGCCTCAGGATGGTCCCACAGGTTATCCCAATTCATCACCCTCACCCCATATCCCGAGCCCATCGAGCTGTCTCAGATGAACCGGGCTCCAGCGTCCGCGAGAGTATGTCCTCCAGCAGACAAAGCAAGCACAGCTCCATCTCCAGCAGCTCAGTCATCGTGCCCGGAAAGCAGGTGAGTGGAAACGAGACAGTCCCAAAAATCAAAAAATGATTTGTGTGGGTGTAATCAGCTAAATCCTATGATTCAGCTGGATCATTCTGTCATGAGCTCTCCGTGCGCCTCTCCAACGGCGCACGGCAAGGGGAAAAAAGGACGAGGATTTGATTGCAGGGTTACACCAAACACACATTTATTAACACACCAGTGAACATAACGGGACAAGACAGCTCGGGTACACTAAAGAGTTCCCTAGGCCGCCCAACACACACACTGGAGATATACAGTGGCGGACAGCGCATACACAGATACTCACAGTGCGGGGGCAGGCCGAGTCGTCTCAGCAATAATAACAAGCACACACAGACAGCTCGGATACTCAGAGTTCTCCAGGCCGCCCAACACACATACTGGAGATAAACAGTGGCGGAACAGCACACAGGCAGTTACTCACAGTGGGGGGGGGGGCAGACCGAGTCGTCACAGTGAGAATCCAAGACACAACGACAGTCCTTAGTGACGTGACGGTTTACAGCAGAGAGAAACCATCAAACGCGTACAATTATCCAGCGGCGTTTGTCTAGCAAAGAGCTGCTTTTGTACAAACACCACTGGCACGGCAAATTGGGAACACCTGGGCGAGCGCGGGAAAGATGATTACTGGGGCAAACAGCTGACTGTCAGAAAGAGGGGTGTGTGGCCTGACAAGGCCAGAGCGGCAGCTACAGGCAGGAACAGAAACAGAGCATGGACATGAAAACAACAAGAAATCAAAACACAACTCCACATAATAAACCCACTGCCTGAGCCACCAGGATCGATCAGAACCAAGCCCACAGGAAACACGGGCTCGGCTCATGACAACTCCAGCTACTTTATTATATAAAGTAATGTTCTGTCTGTTAAATCATTTTTATGTTTTAATGCACAAGTTTTTGTTTTTTTTTATTTTATTTACCTGTAATTATTGCTTTGGTTCTTTTTTGTCGATTGAAGAAATTATTATTACATATTACACTTAGGCAGATGGAATGACTTGTTACAATTCTATGTCCATCTCACTGCAGTGGGGCCTAAATGGCTTTAGAGAAAAGGCACGGTAAAACACCCCCATCTATTGAATCAATTGAATTCAGTTGAACTAATCATTTCATGATTTTGGTGTAAATCCAAGTTTTTTTATTAACCTAGTGAAATTAAATCATCACTCTATAAATTTAAGTCTGTCTGTCACGATCATAGGACATCATAGGACGGCCTATGATGTCTGCCTGATATCCTATGATAACACAGGGTTACAAAAATATTTTTTTTGTAAGTTGTCTGTTTTTTCAACTGATTTAAGACAATTTTGCACCGCTGAATCTGAATGATCCCTCATGGATCGTCCCCCCCTCATGGATCATCACCTTATCGTGGTGGGGGGTTTGCGTGCCCCAGTGATCCCAGGAGCTATGTTGTCCAGGACAATTTGCCTCTGATAGGGCCACCCAAGACAAACTGGTCCAGGGTGAAGGGCCAGACTAAGAATGATCCAACAGACTCTCATGATAAATTTTATATCAAGGATTCAATGTACCCCGCCCGGTATGGGGTTACCGGGGCCCCACCCTGGAGCCAGGCCTGGGGGAGGGGCTCGATGGCTAGCATCTGGTGGCCAGGTTTCCACCCATGGGATCCGGCCGGGCTCAGCCTGAAGGAGTTACATGGGTCCGCCCTCCAGTGGGCTCACCACCTGCAGGAGGGATCATGGGGGTCCGGTGCTATGTGGATTAGGTGGCGGTCAAAGGCGGAGACCTTGGCGGACTCAACCCAAGCTTTCTAAACTGGCTTTTGGTACTTGGAATGTCACCCTTCTGGTGAGGAAGGAGCCTGAGCTGGTGTACGAGGTTGAGAGATACCGGCTAGATATAATCAGCCTCACCTCAACACACAGCTCCGGTTCCGGAACCAGTTTCCTGGAGAGGGGCTGGAGCTTGGCCTTTTCTGGAGTTGCCCTGGGCGAAAGGCGACGAGCAGGGGTGGATATTCTTGTATCCCCCCACCATGCTGCCTCTATAGTGGAGTTTTCCCCGGTGGATGAAAGGGTTGCTTCCCTGTGCCTTCGGGTTGGGAAACAGGTCCTGACCATCATTTGTGCCTATGCATCAAATGATGTTTCAGAGTACCCACCCTTTTCGGAGTCTGTGACTGGGGTGCTGGAGGGTGCTCCTCTTGGAGACTCCATTGTCCTTCTGGGGGACTTCAATGCGCACGTGGGCAACGACAGTGAAACCTGGAGGGGAGTGATTGGGAGGAACGGCCTGCCCGATCTGAACCTGAGTGGTGTTCACTTATTGGACTTCTGTGCTAACCACAGTTTGTCCATAACAAACACCATGTTCAAGCATAACGGTGTCCATACAGTATGTGCACCTGGCACCAGGACACCCTAGGTCGCTGGTCAATGATCGATTTTGTTATTGTGTCATCAGACCTGCGACCGTATGTCTTGGACACTCGGGTAAAGAGAGGTGCAGAGCTGTCAACTGATCACCACCTGGTGGTGAGTTGGATCCGATGGCAGGGGAGGAAGCTATTCAGACCTGGTAGACCCAAACGTATAGTGAGGGTGTGCTGGGAACGCCAGGCTGAGACCCCTGTCCGGGAGGTCTTCAACTCCCACCTCTGGAAGAACTTCAACCACATTCCGAGGGAGTCTGGAGACATGGAGTCTGAATGGGCCATGTTCTCCACCTCTGTTGTTGAAGTGATGACCCAGAGCTGCGGCTGCAAGGTGGTTGGTGCATCTCAACCCCCGAACCAAGTGGTGGACACCAGTGGTGAGGGGGGCCATTAAGCTGAAGAAGGAGTCCTATCAAGCTTGGTTGACTTGTGGGACTCCCGAAGCAGCTGAGGTGTACCGGCAGGCCAAGCGGAGTGCAGCTCTGGTGGTTGCTGAAGAAAAAACCCGGGTATGGGAGGAGTTCGGTGAGGCCATGGAACAAGACTGTCGGTCGGCCTCGAAGAGATTCTGGCAAACTGTCCGGTGGCTCAAGAGGAGAAACCAGCTCCCTGTCCACACTGTGTATGGTGCGAATGGGGCGCTGCTGACTTCGACTGGGGATATCGTCTGGTGGTGGAAGGAATACTTTGAGGATCTCCTCAATCCCACTGATAAGCCTTCCACAGAGGAAGCAGGGTTTGTGGACGAGGGGGATGACTCGCCTATCACAGGGGCTGCGGTCACCAAGGTGGTTAAAAATCTCCTTGGTGGCCGGGCCCCGGGTGTGGACGAGATTCGCCCTGAGTACCTCAAGGCCCTGGATGTTGTAGGGCTGTCATGGTTGACACGCCTCTGCAACATTGCGTGGAGGTCGGGGGCAGTGCCTTTGGCATGGCAAACCGGGGTGGTGGTTCCTCTCTTCAAAAAAGGAGACCAGAGGGTGTGCTCTAACTTTAGAGGATCACACTCCTCAGCCTCCCTGGGAAGGTCTATGCCAAGGTACTGGAGAGGAGAGTCCGGCCGTTGGTCGAACCTCGGATTCAGGAGGAGCAATGTGGTTTTCGTCCTGGCCGTGGCACATCGGACCAGCTCTTTACCCTCTCGAGAATTCTCGAGGGTTCGTGGGAGTTTGCCAACCAGTTTACATGTGTTCTGTGGACTTGGAGAAGGCATTTGACCGCGTCCCTCGTGGTTTTTTTGTGCTGGGTGCTTCGGGAGTATAGGGTATCGGGCTTGTTGTTACGAGCTATTCGGTCTCTGTACGACCATTGTGAGAGTTTGGTTCATATTGCCAACACGGTCAGAGTCATCCCCAGTGAGAGTTGGACTCCCCAGGGCTGCCCTTTGTCACCGATCCTGTTCATAATTTTTATGGACAGGATTTCTAGGTGCAGGCAGGGAATGGAGGGCATCATGCTTGGTGACCACAGGATCTCATCTCTGTTGTTTGCAGATGATGTTGTCCTGCTGGCTTCATCCAGCAGTGACCTACAGCTCTTGCTGGGACGGTTTGCCGCTGAGTGTGAAGCAGCTGGGATGAGAATCAGCACCTCCAAGTCTGAGTCCATGGTCCTCAGCCGGAAAAAGGTGGATTGTCCTCTTTGGGTTGGGGACAGGCTCCTGCCCCAAGTGGAGGAGTTTAAGTATCTTGGGGTCTTATTCACGAGTGAGGGGAAACTGGAGCGAGAGATTGACAGACGGATCGGAGCAGCATCTGCAGTGATGCGGACGTTGTACCGGTCTGTTGTGGTGAAGAGGGAGCTTAGTTCTAAGGCAAAGCTGTCGATTTACCAGTCAATCTACATTCCTACTCTCACCTATGGTCATGAGCTTTGGGTAATGACCGAAAGAACAAGATCTCGGATACAAGCGGCTGAAATGAGCTTTCTCCGTAGGATTGCTGGACTCACCCTCAGAGATAGAGTGAGGAGCTCAGTCATTCAGGAGAGGCTCAGAGTAGAACCGCTGCTCCTCTACATTGAAAGGAGTCAGTTGAGGTGGTATGGGCATCTGATTAAGATGCCTCCTGGATGCCTCCCACTTGGGGTGTTTCGGGCACGTCCCATTGGGAGGAGACCCCGGGGCAGACCCAGGACTCGGTGGAGAGACTATGTCTCCCAGGTGGTCTGGGAACGCCTTGGTCTCCTCTCTGAAGAGCTGGAGCAGGTGGCGGGGGAGAGGGAAGTCTGGGCTTCTCTGCTTGAACTGCTGCCTCCACAACCCGGACCTCTGGAAAAGCAGTAGAAGATGGATGGATGGATGGATGGATGAATCTGAAAATGACATCCGTTTCTCTCGATCAGGTGCTAAGTAAAAACCTGTACTTACTTAGTACTTACTTAGTACTGTGCATGTACTTACCTTTATATAAAGGTAAGTACATGTAAATTGAATGTTACATCATCACTGTTCAACATTCAGAGAATTCCAAGACATAAAAAAGAATTTTGCATCATAAAAAGCAAAAAATACCACATGTAAAAAAAAAAAGTATAAAACAACACGTGGCCATAATTCAAGAAGTTGACCTGATTGAGCAAAACTAATGTGATTTTTGGATTCAGCACATCAAAATTGTCCTAAATCAGCTAAAAAAATTAAGACAATAAATATGGTGTTGACCAGTGTAATCCTATGATCTCAGGCTACATAGGACTTGATGTAGATGCCGTATATGACGTATATGACGTGATGCCATCATATAGGCGATGTCATCATATAGACAATAGGACTGGCTACCTATGATAAGATAAGATAAGATAAGATAAGCCTTTATTAGTCCCACAACGGGGAAATTCCAGGATTGCAACAGCACAGGGATAGCAACACTCAGAGCAACAATCAGAAGGCAAGAAAAAACAAGCAAGCAAGAGCAGCTAATATACATATGTACATATTACTATAAAATATATATACACACACACACACACACACAGACACACAGTGCAGAGCATTGTAGCTGGATGGAATAAATATATGAATATATGAACACACAGTGCAGAGCATTGTAGCTAGATGGAATAAATATGTAAATATATAAACACCCACAGTATGGAGCATTGCAGCTAGGTGGAATAAATATGCAAGTATATAAACACACACAGTGCGGAGCAATGTAGCTAGATGGAATAATATGTAGATATATAAAAACACAGTGCGGAGCATTGTAGCTAGATGGAATAAATATATAGATATATAAATATAAACACACCCAGTGCAGAGCATTGTAGCTAGATGGAATAAATATGTAAATATATAAACACACACAGTGCAGAGCATTGTTGCTAGGTGGGATGAAACAGCATAACCGTCTATTTAGTTATCCTACATGGTATGATTATGTGCCCATACATATTCTCACCCTCCATAGCGACCGGTATGTTCCTAGTTGTATGCCGGAGAGGACCATTGTGTAAGTCTATTGCATCTTTTGCATTCAAAAAAAAAAAAAAAAAAACTATTAGTTTGTTACGTCTTTTTGCTATCTCTGCGAGCAGCCCTGCTTAGGTTGTACAGTCTGACAGCCGTTGGTAGGAAGGACCTACGAAACCTCTCGGTTGTGCACCTGGGATGATGTAGTCTGCTGCTAAATGAGCTCCTCAGTGCATCCAGTATGTCCTGCATAGGGTGGAACTCGGACTCCAGCAGAGATGACAGTTTAGCCACCGTCCTTCTCTCTCCTATCTCCTCCATCGGATCAAGGCGTTGCCCCAGGACAGAGCTAGCTTTCTTAATCAGTTTGTTCAGTCTCTTCCTATCGGCTGCAGTAATGCCACTGCCCCAGCAGACCACTCCAAAAGTGATGGCTGATGCCACCACCGTGTCATAGAATGACTTCAGCAGCGCCCCTTGTACACCAAAAGACCTGAGTCTCCTCAGCAGGAACAGCCTGCGCTGTCCCTTCTTGTAGAGTGCGTCAGTATTGTGTGACCAGTCTAGTCTAGTTGATGTAGTGTCCTATGATGCCTGCCTTGATGTCTTTATGATGTCATATAGACCAATGCCATCATATAGATATGATGTCTAGATGATGTCATATAGACATATAGACAGGTGTCTTTGACTATGTGATCAACGGCAGGCAGCACTCATGATCATAGGACTAGCTATGACCTATGATGGTCCTATGATCTCAGACATCATAGGACTGGCGATGCCATCATACAGATATCTATATAAGATAAGATAAGATAAGATAAGATAAGCCTTTATTAGTCCCACAACGGGGAAATTCCAGGATTGCAACAGCACAGGGATAGCAACACTCAGAGCAACAATCAGAAGGCAAGAAAAAAAACAAGCAAGCAAGAGCAGCTAATATACAGTACATATGTACATATTACTATAAAATATATATATACACACACACACACAGACACACAGTGCAGAGCATTGTAGCTGGATGGAATAAATATATGAATATATGAACACACAGTGCAGAGCATTGTAGCTAGATGGAATAAATATGTAAATATATAAACACCCACAGTACGGAGCATTGCAGCTAGGTGGAATAAATATGCAAGTATATAAACACACACAGTGCGGAGCAATGTAGCTAGATGGAATAATATGTAGATATATAAAAACACAGTGCGGAGCATTGTAGCTAGATGGAATAAATATATAGATATATAAATATAAACACACCCAGTGCTGAGCATTGTAGCTAGATGGAATAAATATGTAAATATATAAACACACACAGTGCAGAGCATTGTTGCTAGGTGGGATGAAACAGCATAACCGTCTATTTAGTTATCCTACATGGTATGATTATGTGCCCATACATATTCTCACCCTCCATAGCGACCGGTATGTTCCTAGTTGTATGCCGGAGAGGACCATTGTGTAAGTCTATTGCATCTTTTGCATTCAAAAAAACTATTAGTTTGTTACGTCTTTTTGCTATCTCTGCGAGCAGCCCTGCTTAGGTTGTACAGTCTGACAGCCGTTGGTAGGAAGGACCTACGAAACCTCATATATTTGTGTATATATAACATCATATACACAAATACACAGGTGTCTTTGACTATGTGATCAACGGCAGGCATCACTCACAATCATAGGACTTGCTATGACATCATCAGAGATCAAACACAGGCATTACTCAAGCTTGCTCACAATCATAGGACATCAAATATCAAAGGCAGCCGTCACTCATGATCATAGCACTCGCTATGCATCATAACAGATCATAGGACTCACTATGACATCATCAACGATCAAAGGCAGTCATCATTCACGATCATAGGACTCTCTATGTCATAGAGAGTATGACATCATCAAAGACCATAGCACTCGCTATGGCACCATCAAAGATAAAAGGCAGGCATCACTGAACGAGTGCAGACGTGCTTGCTTACACCCTTGCTTACACCTGTTTTCTATGGCAAACATCAACCGCAGCTTTCACCATGGTTACTGTTGCCAGACACATACATCATCAAAGACCAAAGGCAGGCATCACTGAACAGATGATGACGTCAATGATCAAAGGCAGACATCACCATGGTTACTGTTGCTATGGTAACAGTAACTTTCTACGAGGATGCAGAAATGCTGCCTTACACCTGCTTTCTAGGGCCAAGCAAAAATACTTGCTTATATTTGGTTTCTACGGGCATGCATGGGTATGCACTAGTACAGTCAAATTTGTAAAACATCAGAGCAGATGTCAAGTCTGTTAAAATGAACCTGTTTATATTTTAGTATGCCAAGGTGTGACTGAACAGCAATTTCAAGAGATACAGTGGGTATAAAAAGACTCCCCCCCTTAAAAATAATTGCATTTTGCTACTTTGCAGTTTCAAATGAAGATGGACACAAGTTTTTTTCTTATCTAGCTGTATTATTCAGTGCAACGTATACCCTCCAAGTGAAAGATATAACAGCAATAGGTCAGGGGGAAAAAAAAGAAAAAAAAAGCAGAATCACTGAGTTTGATAAAGGACTACTCCCTTGTGTCAGCAATGTGTTGAACCACTTTTTGCGTTAATTACAGCCTTCGGTATGTTTGGATACAGTAGTGTGAAAAAGTGTTTGCCCCCTTCCTGATTTCTCATTTTTTTGTATGTTTGTCACACTTAAATGTTTCAGATCATCAAACAAATTTAAATATTAGACAAAGACAACACAAGTAAACACAAAATGCAGTTTTTAAATGGTGTTTATTATTATGGGTAAAAAAAAATTGAAACCTACATGGCCCTGTGTGAAAAAGTGACCTCCCCCCCCCAAAAAAAAAACAAAAAAAACAGAAACTAACTTTGGTTTATCACATCTTTGGAAAGCTGAGTTCAATTTCTCTAGCCACACCCAGGCCTGATTACTGCCACACCTGTTCTCAATCAAGAAATCACTTAAATAGAACCTGCCTGACAAAGAAATCTGGTAAAAGAAGAAGAAACTACAGCTCCTGACCAGATAAGAGTGATGATATAGAGTGAAGTACATGGCGATAATGCACCTGTAAGCTGGTTGCCAACCGCCACTCAAATCTAAAAGAAGAAGAAGACTCTCAAAAGCTAGACATCATGCTGCGATCCAAAGAAATTCAGGAACAAATGAGAAACAAAGTAATTGAGATCTATCAGTCTGGAAAAGGTTATAAAGCCATTTCTAAAGCTTTGGGACTCCAGCAAACCACAGTGAGAGTTATCATCCACAAATGGCAAAAACATGGAACAGTGGTGAACTTTCCCAGGAGTGGCCGGCTGACTAAAATTACCCCAAGAGTGCAGCAACAACTCATCCAAGAGGTCACAAAAGACCCCACAACAACATCCAAAGAACTGCAGGCCTCACTTGCCTCAGTTAAGGTCAGTGTTCATGACTCCACCATAAGAAAGAGACTGGGCAAAATGGCCTGCATGGCAGAGTTCCAAGACAAAAAACCAGTGCTGAGCAAAAAGAGAATAAAGGCTCGTCTCAGTTTTGCCAGAAAACATCTTGATGATCCCCAAGACTTCTGGGAAAATACTCTGTGGACTGACGAGACAAAAGTTGAACTTTTTGGAAGGTGTGTGTCCCATTACATCTGGCGTAAAAGTAACACATCATCATCAGGTGTGTGTCCCATTACATCTGGCGTAAAAGTAACACATCATCATCATCATAGCAGTCTGTCATGGGCGACAATGACTGTTTCATTTAGGTCTGATCAGATTCCTCCACACAGCTCTGTCCTTAGCCTTCTTCTGCCAGGAACTCCTGTCTAGACTGACCATTTCATGAAACTGCTTGCAAAGTATTTGAGTACTGCTAGCTTTTGCTGGACTAGCAGCACATTCTTGGCAGATAAAGGTATTATCAGTGGCAAGAACAAGCCAAGACAAACTGACTCCAGTATCTGTTGCCGTGACTGACCAGATGATAGGTTTGTGTATCTCTGCTCTTTGTGTAATGCATGTCACGATGCACTGACTGGCACAGTCCACCACAGACCTTATGACAAATGTGTTTATCTGCCAGGATGTCCAGTCTCACCCCATGTAACTGGGAGTGGTCCACCACAGACAGCATTTCAGAAAAGAAACATCATGCCAACAGTTAAATATGGTGGTGGTAGTGTGATGGTCTGGGGCTGTTTTGCTGCTTCAGGACCTGGAAGACTTGCTGTGGTAAACGGAACTACGAATTCTGCTGTCTACCAAAAAATCCTGAAGGAAAATGTCTGGCCATCTGTTTGTGACCTCAAGCTAAAGCGTACTTGGGTTCTGCAGTAGGACAATGATCCAAAACACACCAGCAAGTCCACCTCTGAATGGCTTAAGAAAAACCAAATGTTATGATTTCCCCATGCGCTTTTACGCAGCGCACGGAGAAAAGAATTAAAACCCACTCACAGATATGTGTATTTATAACAGGGAGTGCAAAACAGTTCAAAATGACAGATGAATGTACAGGATAAACAAGGAAGTCCTCCAGGACGCTCTACAGACACTGGTGAGTAAAACAGGGAAAATGTTCCAGAGCACAAGCAGGCGGAACTGTGGCAGGGGAACAGAGAAAAGAGCTCAGGAAAAGAACCGCCAGGTGGAACTGGATGGCAGGGGCGAAACAGTTTGTACTCAGGCAGGCTGGAACAGTCCGAGTTGGTCCAAGTGATAATCCCAATGAAACAAAACCAAGCAGTAAAGATAATCAGCGCCACACAGTGTGATGCAGTACCATGGAGAGCAGGCAGGGCACCTAGATGTGCGACGGAACACAAACACTGAGTGGAGCAAACACAGTGTAGGACAACAATGATCTGACAATCTACTCCCACAGACACAGGGCTAAAGTAATGCCAAACCTAATCAGGGGAGAGATTGCTGGTGTGTGTAATGAGCATGTGAGTGTGGGAATGAGTGGGCAGGATAAAGTGGAAACAGGTGTGTGAATGGACGTCTGAGAACATGTGGGAGAGGATGAGTGTGTGTGTGTACGTGTGCAAGAATGTGCATGAGAGGAAATGTGTGTGTGTGTGTGTGTGTGTGTGTGTGTGTGTGTGTGTGTGTGTGTGTGTGTGTGTGTGTGCGTGTGTGTGTGCATGCAGGAGAGTGAAACCCACTAATAAGGCACAGCTGATAATACTAACAGGAGAGGGAGGTGTGGCTGAGCTGTCAGGGAGCCGAGCGGACCCCAGAGGCTCCCTGAGAGTGCCTGATGGTAAATGGGAAGCAAAAACACACAGACAAAATAGCCACAGCATCATAGAACTGGGTTTGAAACCATCAAATCCAAGTTCATGACACAAAATGAAGACTTTGGAGTGGCCTAGTCAGAGTCCTGACCTGAATCCGATTAAGATGCTGTGGCATGACCTTAAAAAGGCAGTTCATGCTTGAAACCCCTCCAGTGGGGCTGAATTACAATAATTCTGCAAAGATGAGTGGGCCAAAATTCCTCCACAGCGCTGTAAAAGACTCATTGCCAGTTATCGCAAACGCTTTATTGCAGTTGTTACTGCTAAGGGTGGCCTAACCAGTTATTAGGTTTAGGGGGCAATCACTTTTTCACACAGGGCCATGTAGGTTTGGATTTTTTTTTCCCTTAATAATAAACACCTTTATTTAAAAACTGCATTTTGTGTTTACTTGTGTTATCTTTGTCTAATATTTAAATTTGTTTGATGATCTGAAACATTTACAGTGGGGCAAAAAAGTATTTAGTCAGCCACCAATTGTGCAAGTTCTCCAAATTAAAAGATGAGAGAGGTCTCCAATTTTCATCATAGGTATACCTCAACTATGAGAGATAAAATGAGAAAAAAAAATCCAGAAAATCACATTGTCTGATTTTTAAAGAATTTATTTGCAAATTATGGTGGAAAATAAGTATTTGGTCAATAACAAAAGGTCATCTCAATACTTTGTTATATACCCTTTGTTGGCAATGACAGAGGTCAAACGTTTTCTGTAAGTCTTCCCAAGGTTTTCACACACTGTTGCTGGTATTTTGGCCCATTCCTCCATGGAGATCTCTTCTAGAGCAGTGATGTTTTGGGGCTGTCGCTGGGCAACACAGACTTTCAACTCCCTCCAAAGATTTTCTATGGGGTTGAGATCTGGAGACTGGCTAGGCCACTCCAGGACCTTGAAATGCTTCTTACGAAGCCACTCCTTCGTTGCCCGGGCGGTGTGTTTGGGATCATTGTCATGCTGAAAGACCCAGCCACGTTTCATCTTCAATGCCCTTGCTGATGGAAGGAGATTTTCACTCAAAATCTCACGATACATGGCCCCATTCATTCTTTCCTTTACACGGATCAGTCGTCCTGGTCCCTTTGCAGAAAAACAGCCCCAAAGCATGATGTTTCCACCCCCATGATTCACAGTAGGTATGGTGTTCTTTGGATGCAACTCAGCATTCTTTCTCCTCCAAACACGACAAGTTGAGTTTTTACAATAAAGTTCTATTTTGGTTTCATCTGACCATATGACATTCTCCCAATCGTCTTCTGGATCATCCAAATGCTCTCTAGCAAACTTCAGACGGGCCTGGACATGTACTGGCTTAACCAGGGGGACACGTCTGGCACTGCAGGATTTGAGTCCCTGGCGGCGTAGTGTGTTCCTAATGATAGCCTTTGTTACTTTGGTCCCAGCTCTCTGCAGGTCATTCACTAGGTCCCCCCGTGTGGTTCTGGGATTTTTGCTCACCGTTCTCGTGATCATTTTGACCCCACGAGGTGAGATCTTGCGTGGAGCCCCAGATCAAGGGAGATTATCAGTGGTCTTGTATGTCTTCCATTTTCTAATAATTGCTCCCACAGTTGATTTCTTCACACCAAGCTGCTTACCTATTGCAGATTCAGTCTTCCCAGCCTGGTGCAGGTCTACAATTTTGTTTCTGGTGTCCTTTGGCAGCTCTTTGGTCTTGCCCATAGTGGAGTTTGGAGTCTGACTGTTTGAGGTTGTGGACAGGTGTCTTTTATACTGATAATGAGTTCAAACAGGTGCCATTAATACAGGTAACGAGTGGAAGACAGAGGAGCCTCTTAAAGAAGAAGTTACAGGTCTGTGAGAGCCAGAAATCTTGCTTGTTTGTAGGTGACCAAATACTTATTTTCCACCATGATTTGCAAATAAATTCTTTAAAAATCCTTCAATGTGATTTTCTGGATTTTTTCCCCCATTTTGACTCTCATAGTTGAGATATATCTATGATGAAAATTGGAGACCTCTCTCATCTTTTAAGTGGGAGAACTTGCACAGTTGGTGGCTGACTAAATACTTTCTTGCCCCACTGTAAGTGTGACAAGCATACAAAAAAATGAGAAATCAGGAAGGGGGCAAACACTTTTTCACACCACTGTACATCTCTACCAACTTTGCACATCTAGACTTTTCCATGCTTGCACACTCTTCTTTGTAGAACTGCTTAATTTCAGGTAAATTTGATGGTGGCTGTCAGTGAACTGCAATCCTCAAATTATTCCAGATTTTCAGTGGGGTTTAAGTCTGGGCTTTGACCAGGACATGCAAGGACATTCATCTTTTTCTCCTTCAACTACTGTGTGGTCAATTTTGCTGAGTGTTTCAGGTCATTGTCTGGCTTCCCACCAGGCATATCATTTGGTGTCGAGCTCAAATAGTTCAATTGCAGTCTCATCATATCATAACACCTTTTTCCACTTGGCCTCAGAATCTTCATACAGTGCTGGAAAAAAATAAGAGACCACTGCAAAATCTTTCCTAAATTAGCATCTCTACATCTATGGCAACCATTCAATTTGAGTGCACACTAAGAAATCAAATTACAGAAATGAACCTAAAAGGGTACAAACGCTTGTTGCTCCAGCAGTACTCTAAAAGGTATGAGAACTGTACCCTGAAGAATATATCTGAAGCCCCAGTGACAAAAATGTACCTTTAAATCCAAAACAAAGGTCCACAGCTGCCACCTTAAAGACCATTTCTGTACCTTAGAGGGTACTTTTCTGAAAAGTTCCCTTTAAAGTACAGAAATGGTACATTTATTTTTCTGTGTGTATCTGTTGAATTCCAACACAAGGACACCTCAGTCTACTTAGGGGGTTACTCATTAGGTGATCATCTAAGCATGGTAAGACGCATGAAAGCTGTGAATAAAAATCAGTTATTACACAAATACAGATTTCTGAGTTCTTCTTAAAAAAAACTATGTACTGTAGTATTTTTTATTGTGATTTTTTTTTTTGCAACCCTTCTGTATAAGTCAAATTTGTGGGGGACTTGTGATATTGTTGTCACATGCACATAATGACCACTCTTTGTCATAAATTCCTGAAACTGCTTCAAAGTTGCTTTTGGCCCCTTAGTAGCCTCTTTTACCAGTTTCTTCCTAGTTCTTTTATCCAGTTTGGAGGGATGTCCTGATCCAGGGAGGGTCTCAGTTAATATGTAAATGGTATGTTAATTGTTTAATTAATATAATAAGCAAGTCATTACCCTTACATAACTATCCTCACTGCCATTGAAAATGCAATGCTCTAGAAAAGTTTGATATTTTTACTAATTTTTATGGAAATGGTCAATTAAAGGGACTAAATTATTTTAGACATCTTCAAAACAATATCAGAGATCGACAAGTGAAAATCTGTGCATCAACAACTTTCAAAATTGAACAAAACAGAAGCACTCTGACTTTTAGAAATCACAAAACATCTGCCTTAAAAACAAAGTTCATTATGGAATATGGCCTCCATTTGAGATGAGATGAGATGAGATTCAACTTTATTGTCATTACACATGTATGAATACAAGGTAACGAAACGTGACTTGGCATTTGGGCACGCTCTGCAGAGCGCATCCAAGGCCGGGGCAGCCGCTAGGCGCCAGTCATAAAGAAGAAAAGAAAAAAGAAAAGAAATGATATGACACAATAGGCGAGAGAAAAAAACATGTTTTATCAAATTGACGCTTAATGGGTAAGCGAAATTTTGATTGCAGGCAAAAAAACCCTCAATGCATATTTAGCAGTAGTGGACAATCACACAGCAGAGGGAGGGAGAGCAGTGTGTGTATATTTGCATGTCATTGTGTAGTGTAAATGTAACAGTTGTTAGTGAGCAGCAGAGGGCGCCTCCTGGCAGTGGATAGATGTTATAATCATGTGACTTATAAACAAGTCCAGAGTTCAGAGTCTATCTCTCTTTCTCTCTTGCTTGCAGAAGGCACATGGGCATTGTCCTTGAGAGTCCAATCCGCTGACGACAACAACTGATTGTTGATTGTATGGGTAGACATAAGAGCCGGTTCTTCCGCTAATCTCAGTCAGGAGGAATGTAAACATGGGGCAAACAAGGTCAAATCAAATCAAATCAGCACAGTGCACTCAGAGAGTAGAATTTTGTCCTCACCCGTGTAATTCTGTGCTTTCCATATATATGCAGGCTTAAACTGTTTTTCCATAGAGAGCACAGGGCTTTCAGATGTATTCCTTCACTGAATCACTGTCATTCAGTTCACCGTTTGCCGCTACTCGTGCCCTCCCCAACTGGTCGAATTTGATGAAGGAGCTGGCTGGGTCCGCTTGATCCGCTCTCTCACCTTCCTTCAATTTCTGATGCATCAGGGAACTCCACAGCCAAAAATAGAAGTCCTGAGATCATAGCCAATAATATTACCATAGACGCATGGATTCCAATGTCCATGAGTCTCTCGTAGGTTCCAATTCTTGGGCTCCCCCTTGGCCCAATTCTTGTTGAAAATAGTGACAATAGCACATTTAAGCCGCTTCCAAATCCATAATTTCCGTTTAGATTAAGATTAAGCAGAAGAAGAGCGACTAAACACAGACAAAAACGCAACATTGCAAAAGCTGGGAATAGATCAGGAAGGCAGGGGAGGAGGGAAGAAAAATGCGACTGTTCTCTCTCAAGGCAAGAAGGAAAAATTTGCATTAATGCAGGCAGTAATACGCCTCTACATGGACCTCACGAGCCATCTAATGTTGTCCTGGGAGATATTTAGCCACTTCTCATGCAATGCCACAACCAGTTCCTGTCTGTTCTGTGCTGCCGGTACTCTGGCTGAAACACGTTGCCCCAAGTTGATCCCACAAGTGTTCAGTGGGGAATAAATCCAGAGAATAAGAAGGCCAAGGAAGGACATCAAAGTTCTGTTACTGCAGGTACTTCCTGGTGACTTGGGCAGCATGTGGACGAGCATTGTCCTGCTGGAACACCTAGAGGTCAGGGTGGTCCCAAAAGCAGGGTGTTATGACAGGTTGCAGAATGTGGTCACCGTAAAATTGGGCGGTTAAACTGCTATCAAGGACAACCAGCTGTGTCCTGTCGTTACCTGAAAAGCCGGCCCACATCATGACTCCAGCACTGCCCCATCAGTTGACCTGTCGGACACAACATGGGGCCCTGGACTGGCAAATCTGGGATTCATCCAAGAAAAGAACAGGGTTCCACTGCTGTAGGGCCCACCTGTTGTGCTGATGAGCTCACTCGTGGCGATTTTGTTGCCACTCTGCCATCGGGATCATCCCTTAAAAGGGTCTTCAGTCTCATAGGTACTAACACCTGAGGCGCCTTCTCACATTATTGGTCAAGATCCTTGGCTGGTGTCTCCCTGGAGTTTCCTGGGCCATCTGGGCGGTTGTGCGGAACCGATCTTGGAAGTGCTGCAGCACAATATACCGGTCTTTCTCCAGCGTGGTGACACGTGTTTGTCCTGGACGTGGTCCATCAGTCACGGACCCAGTTTCGACCTGGTGTTGTTGCAACCGAACAATGATTGATGCATTGCAGCCCAATCGGAGCACCACCTGTTGTGCCGACATTCCACCCTCCAAAAGGCCCAAAGCGTAGTTGCATTCATCATGTGACAGTCGTGGCATCGTGGAGATTTCACAACATAGTGCAATGCATTTTTGTTCATCTATATATAAGGAGGATGGCCACTCCTTAAAATCACCCATTCTTGACGTTTGAGTACCCAAAACACACAACAAGCTCAAAAAGACTGTAGAGTCAGAGCCCAAATACAATGAGTCATCACAGGGAGTACAACCACTGAAAATGAATTCTCGATGTATTTTGAGTCATACAAACACTATTACTCAAGCTCAGATAGGATGGACCCAAAAGTATTTATCAAAAAAATGTGCTGCGTTTTCATTGGCAGTGAGTATATGAGAGGGGGCTGAAAAGTTCATAGGCTGACCATGATGCAGTGGTCAAATTTGACCAAATGTGGTTTATTTTTCAACATAGTCTCTAGTGTCAGTCTATCTGAAAAGAAACAATGCTGTTAGTATCAGAAAAGGTTGAATTTAATGAATGACTAGTTTCGTTGCTGTAGCATAACTCCTTCTTAGTCAGCTTATGAACTTTTCAGCCCCCCCCCCCCCCCATCATATACGGATGGGCGGTTTAATGCTCGTCTATCAGGCTACGTATATATGCATTTTCCCAAACTAATCTGTAGAGCCACATTATTTAGTCTCAGACTCAATATACAAATAGTATCCTATACAGTCACTTTTTCTGATGGACCAGTGGCACTGCAGAATATAAAAACTTCTTTTCACACAACTTAAAAAGGCCTATAGGACAAAACATACAATCCTCCAGTACATAGGCAGTGGTGGCCTAATGGTTAGGGATGTGAACTGGTGAGTGCAGGGTCATGGGTTTGATCCCTGGGCCGGCAGGATCAGATCTGGGTGGGACAGATAACATAGCAGTGTTTGCCCCACCCTCCTTAACCCCACTGTGGTGCCCTTGAGTAAGGCCCTTAACCTTTACTGCTCCAGTGGAGCTGATCAGTGGCCAGGTCAATCTGTGGTTGTACTGGACAGCTTCCTGGTATGAATGTGAGCGTGAACGGGGTGTCCTTGAAAAAGAGAGGTTGCCTCTCAATGGAAGTACCCTGTATAAATAAAAGTTAAATAAAAAAATCAAATAAATAATAGCAAAACCCTGTGTTTGTGTTATGGGACCTGTTTTCTCATATTTGACCCAAACACACCATTCCCTTCTGTAAAAGCTGTTTTTATTCAGCAGAAATTATGTTTTTGTTGTTGATATGTTCTTTATCTGTGCTTAATAAACAACAAGGAGATTTGGTGATGGGCAGTAATTGCTTAGAGCCCAACAGTGGGGGTGTAATTAGAGAGACAGGGAGAAGTATATGACTTCATGACTGGCACCGTTTAATGATAATGGGGTGCAGCACCACACTGTTATGGTCAGCTAATCATACTGGGCTGGCCTGGACGCCCCTCAACGCGACCAAGCCGTGAGTGGAATACTGAGCAGCAGCTCGCCCACACAGTTCCACACCATTCACTCTGCAGGGGTTCAAGCATATGATTATGGCTGTGATCCTACACCACTGTCATTAGTGTCACCATGGATGGACAGTTTAACATAAGTAAACTAAAGTCATCCAGCAGACAATGACTGTCTATTGCTGTCAGGTTGTCTTTTAAAGGTGATACAATGACAAGATCTTTGTAATTGAAGACAATGAATATCAGCAAAAGAACTAAGAAATAAATCACAATTATGTATGCATGTGTCATATGGCTCAAGCAGTCAAGGCAGGTTTTAAAAAAGAGCCTGACTACAGAAGTGTGCAACCAGCGAACACCCAACCACATACAAATGAATACTGATTGCTTATATACCCACTGAGATAATTAACCTGATTGGAGCATACCATTAGTCACAGATAAAGAGATAATTATACACACTTTAAATATACCCCAGCAATGACTTAAAACTCTCATTAAGCATATAGACAATATCTGCACAGTATTTACAAAACTCAAACATGACAAATAAACACCCATGAATAACATATACAAATATTTACATTTAAATCTGACACCAAGCCCCCTCTACCCATCTACTGTATGTTTTTATCCTCCTGGAACCCTTTATTAGGTGCCCAAGCCCCCAGGGAATCTTTTGCCTGAGACACTGGCAGGAAGTATGCTGTCAGAGGTAAGTGGTTCTCTTTCAACATTCATCTCTGTATCTCACTATGGGACACACACCCCCGCGATGCCCCCAGAAGCCCTGTGACACTACACCAGTCTCAACTGGCAAGAAGTGTGACGTCTGCTCTCTGGAGGAGAAGCCACCTCCTCCTATAAGAGCCTGACCGTGATGCACGCCCCCAGTCTTTTCACTCTTCTTGCTCCCAGAAGCTCCTCTCAGACGGTAGGTCCAGCTAAAAGGCTAGCTTAACTGTCCACAGAACGAGCTAACCACTCAGTCGCCAGGCATTATGTATTGCTGTATCTTACTGTCTGGGCCATAGCTAGGCTGTCTCCAAACAGTAGCTTTACACGACTAGGTGCTAACTAGCACGTGCTTCCTTTAGCGAGCATTCTTTTTCATCGGAGCATAGCCCTCCTCCCCATGGAGCAAGCTAAGCTACCGGTCAAAACATGCACGTGCAGTAACAAAGTAGCTGGAGAGGATACCCACACCGTGTGTGCCACGTGCCTTGGGCTGCAACATGCCCAGGAGGCATTCACATCACCAGCTAGCTGTGAGCATTGTGCACGTCTCTCTGCCAAAACTCGCCGTCATCGACTAGTGCACCAAGCTAGCTTGATGGCTGAGAATCCTATGATGGCAGTGCCTATTCCACCATAACAGGAATTGGCAGAGAGCACCGGGACAGACACCATTCTCCCTGGAGCCAGCTGGGGTGATCACATGGATGAAATATCCCCGACTCCTCCATCTGTCGAGCACGAACCCGACTTGTGGGCAGAAAACTGTGAACTCACAGGGAATTATTCAGACTCGGACAACCAATCCATAAGCCTCGACCCTGATGAGGACGAGCAGGACGTTGGATTGTTTGACATCCTGTTGGCTGCAAAGCCAGTGGAGGTGAGTGAGACTAGCAGCGGGTTACCAATCCCTGCTAGCTCAGACCTGCATGAAGTCTGTAAGAGAACAGCTGCAAAGCTGGGTATCTCATGGCCAGAAGCCCTCACCAGGACGACCACATCCCGCTATGAGGGAAAGCGCCTCCTGAGGGCCAAGACCTCCACCAGACAATTTCTGACGGTTTTTCCTGAATGCCTAGAAGAGGCGACCTGCTCATGGAGCATTCCTTTGTCTGCTGAAAACCTCAACCAAGGAGGGTCACGGCTAGACTGGGTCGATATGGAAGAGAGGGGCTTTTTCCGCCTCCCTCCAGTGGAACTTGTCATGGCGTCTCACCTCCTCCTGGCCCAGAAGTCCACCATGACCTCTGCGAGCCCCGCCCTACCCTCCAAAGCTGACAGTTTCCAGCCCTCCATGAGAGGAAAAAGCTATAAGGTGGTGGCCATGTCAGTGAAAGTGTTAAACGCATCATCTCTGCTGCTCTCCTACCAGGCCGAACTACAAGACAACATTTCTTTTTTACCTGCAACAGAACTATGGGACGAACTGTGCGTGGTCACGGACTTCAGCCTCCGTCTACACAGGTATGCCGTGCAGTCAGCTGGCAGAGCCATGGCACTGATGGTCGCTCAGGAGAGAGCCAGGTGGTTGAACCTATCCAGACTCTCTCCAAGACCAAGAGAGAAGACCCAGCTCCTCGACGTTCTCGTGGACCCAAAAGGCTTATTCGGCCCAGCGATTGCCACTATACAAAAATGATGTGAGAAGAAAAGGAGAGAAGGGGAAGCACTTCACTGTGTCTACCCCAGGAAGGCACCCCCCCCCCCGCTGCACCACTGCAGACGTCGCCTCACGCAGGTCGCCCGTGCAACATACCACATTCCTAAATGCCAACCACTGCTCCACCCTCGGAAGCCGCAGGAGCCCAAAGGTGCGTGGGCTAAGGAAAAATCCTTCATCACCAGCATGTCGCAAGGGGACCAAGCTACTCCACCTGCCACCCTGGGGGGCTAAGAAAAAGAGGCATGCTCCCGAGGACACTCTCTGTGGGGAGAGGAGACAGGCTCAGCCAGACACCTGTCATATTGATAGAATAGTCAGCTCACGTGCAGGGTGCCACACCAGAGAAAACACTCACAACACAGAGAAGCAACGTTAAACAATTATTAATTTCAAAATATGGAAGCACTTTTAAGGAAAATGTCACTCGCCAGAGGAAGACTCAGCCTGTGGGAGAGATGAGAGTTACAGACTCCAGTTTACCCGCAGCCCCCCCCTCATTTCAGTGGAATTTTGCAGTCACCAGGCCCCGTCAGAAAAGCTCATATTTTACAGGCGGAAATTTCCTCTCTCCTGAAAATTGAAGCGATCGAATAGTACTGCCGGAGCAGACTCAGAGCGGTTTTCTATTCAAAAGATTTTCTGGTTCCCAAAAAGGGCAGAAGTTTGCAGCCGATATTAGACCTGCAAGCTCTGAACAGACACTTGAGATAGTTCAAATTCAGAATGCTCACACATTTGCACTAATACGCTTCATGCGTTACCACAGATTTTAAAAAATGCATATTTCCACATCCCCATTTACCCTCCTCACAGAAAAGATCTCAGATTTGCCTTTCAAGAAAGGTGTATCAATATGTGGTGCTCCCCGTTCGGCCTCTCTCTGAGCCTACAGGTTGTTTGTAAAATGCAACGAGGCTGCGATTTGCACCTCTGAGAGAAAGAGGATTGCACTTAGCAACCTACATAGATGATTGGCTCTTGGCAGCACAATCGCTGGAGGAGACTTGGTCACATACCAGGCCTTATCACTCAACCTGACAGAGCTGGGTTTAAACGAAGAAAAGAGTGTTTTGACTCCCAACGCAAAACATCACGTTTACAGGCCTGTCTCTAGACTCAGTTGCCCTGGAGGGCACATCTGACATCGGAAAGGGTGGAAGCCTTCGGGCTTGTCTGGCACCTTTTCGCAGAGAAGCTCTGCTGAAATTCAAACTGTGTCTCCGGTTTGCTGGGCCTTATGGCATCAGCACTGGTAGTGTTAAGGTTAGGCCAACTTCACATGAGGCCTTTTCAGAGATGGGTTGCGGTCACTTGGGCTGACCAGATGCGTCACGGTCACCGCAGGGTTCTAGTCAACTTCAGCCTGCACCCGCGCCCTGAACCCATGGAGGTTTCCCAGTTTTCTTGCTAACCGGTATCACCATGGGTACAGTGTCGGTGAGAAAGGTGATTACGACAGATGCCTCTCATCTGGGTTGGGGAGCCACGTGCAAAGGCAGAACAGTGAACGGCACATGGAGCCCACGAATGCAGTCAGTTCACATAAACTGTCTGGAACTCATGGCCGTTTTTCTGGCTTTAAAACAATTCCTGCCCCATCTAAAGGGTCACCATGTTTTAGTCAGAACACTCAATACGACTGTGGTGTCATACATCAACAGGCAGGGAGGGCTACACACTCCTCATCTGCACACGTTGGCACCCAGACTGATTATGTGGCACAGCACTCGGCTGTTATCCCTGAGAGCTACCCACGTACCAGGCGTTTTGAATCAGGGAGCCGATCTGTTATCAAGGGGTAACCCCCGCTACAAGGATTGGAAACTCCACAGCGAGGTAGTAGCCCAAATATGGAGAGACACGGCCAAGCCAAGGTCGATCTCAGCAGAGAATGCTCAGTGCCCTCTGTTTTATTCCCTGACAGATCGGCATGCTCCGCTGGGGTTGGATGTGTTGGCACTCGAGTGGCCACGCATCCCCCTGTACGCCTTTCCCCCATTAGAGCTGATCACTCCTACTCTCACCAGAGTGCGGGAGAGGAACTTAATGCTGATCCTAATAGCTTCCTGCTGGCCATGGAAAACCTGGCTAGCAGAGATATTCCAGCTACTGTACGATCAGCCATGGGTCCTGCCTCTGCGGAGGGATCTCCTGTCACAGGCACAGGACGAGATTTTTCATCCTCATCCGGAGCGAATGGCCCTATGGGCCTGGCTGGTGAGAAGATGAACCTGAGCACTACCGGACTCCCTCCTAATGTCATCGCCACTATTCAGATTGCCAGGGTGTCCTCTACACATTTTGCGTATGACTACAAATGGCATGCATTTGAAAATTGGTGTGAAAAGACAGGCATGGTGGCCAGGGGTTGCTGGATAAAGGCCTGGCCTTCTCCACAGTCAACATATATTTGGCTGCTGTTTCTGTCACATGCCTCCTCATGTGCTTTTACGTAGCGCACGGAGGAGGGGAAGGAAGAATGGATTTACATGCAGGATTTCACCACAACACATTTGTTAAACACAAGGGCTGACAGCTCAAAAATAAAGACATACAAAAAGAGAACAGGGTGCACTAAAGGGCATAACACGATAACATGCTGTGGGCAGACCACAGTGCGCAGTGGCCACAAGAACAAACAATACAATTAATGTCTTAGCTCGGGAAACTTGGAGACCTCTAGGAAGCTCAACTGGCTGGAGACAAAACCTGGGCTAAACAGCCAAAGCGTAGCAGTCAACTGCACGGGAAAACGCTAACAGATTACCTCACAGTACAGGAGCAGTCCAATTAGTCCAAGAATCCAGCGCGCAATACACAATCATTCATTGACACAGGCAGTCATACGGCGATGAACATCTGTATGACTAGCACAATGGTCCAGCAGTGCTTGACTGGCAAAGGCCGCCTAAGTGCAAGCACTGCTGGACAACAGATTGGGAACACCTGGGCAAGGCGCGGGAAAGACAATTACCGGGAAGGAATCAGCTGGCTGTCAAGAGAGGGGGGGGCATGGTCGGACCTGCGAGTGTTAGACAATGCCCACACGAATGTAGGTCAAAGAGGCTGCTTAACAGCCGCTGGCCAGAGCGGTGACTATAGGCATGGAAAAGAAAAGGAACAAGACATAAACACAACAAGAACTCCAAAGAAAACACAATACATAAATCACCCGATGCCCGAGCCACAGAGAACGGTCAGAACCAAGCCTACAGGAAACACCGGCTCGGCTTATGACAGTTTCAGAATACCACATTGGCTTTGGAAACAAAACCGTGGGGCGCCACCCACTTGTTTGCCAGTTTATGAGAGGAACGCAGCATTTACGGCAGGTCACGAGGAGTCTTAAAGACCCCGTGGGACCTCACTGTTGTGCTGGACGGCTTATCATGTCCGCCTTTTGAGCCCCTCCATCAGGTGGATCTCAAAACACTCTCCTTAAAAACTGTGCTACTGTTAGCACTGGCTTCTGCTAAGTGCGTGAGTGACATTCGTGCATTGTCGGTGAACCCGTCAGGTATGCAGTTTTTGATTCTAAGGTTATACTCAAACCTCACCCCGCCTTTGTGCCAAAGATTTTCAATCCTGCGGTTTCCTACCACCTGACTGAGTTGTCGGCCTTCTGTCATCCTCCCTTTTCAGGTGAGGAGCAGGAAAGGCTTAATGCACTCTGCCCTGTCTGTGCACTTCGTGCAAACGTGGCCAGGACAGCGGGTTTTAGGAAATCTGATCAGCTGTTTGTGTCATGGGCCACATCCAGTCTGGGAAAACCCATCACGAAGCAGCGTCTAGTGCACTAGATTGATCGTGGAGGAGTACATTGCAGCAGTACATCGCACCCGTCTTGAGACAGGAGGACACCCTGCTTCAAAGTGGCAGGGCATATTTTGTGTCATTTTTCTGTTTTGCTGCATACAAAAGCCATCACATGTGATTGAACTTAGTGCTGTGTTGCTATACCAACTGTCCTGTAACTAGCAAGAATTCTGTTCAATGCATCCCCTCTACGGGCATGCACAGGTTTCTACGGGCATGCATGGTTAGACATCACTCTATCGCTCTATAAAAGCAAGAAATCATCTTCTTCTTCTCTCGGTTACTGGCAGATAGCAAACAACTGAAAGGTGCATACCGCCACCTACTGTACAAGAGTGTGTAACATTATGTCATCTGAGCCCGACCCCTAAATTCTATGACTTAATCCTGTGTTATTTCAAAAAGAGAAAAGAGCCCTTCTCGTGATTCTTCGTGCCTCTCCATCTCCATCTGTTCCCAGAATCCCAGTTAAATCTCATTCCCTACCAGCCAGTCGAACTTCATTTTCCATTATCTGTCTTTCATTTCCGTATTTGTGATAGTGTAATAAGATGTGATCGACATTTTCTTTTACTCCACATTCTCTACATTTGTCACTTTCACTTTTTCCCATGGTGAATAAAGTGCTGTTTAAACCTGTGTGATCCAGTCTGAGTCTTGCCATAATAATGTCTTCCCTCCTTTTGGTTGTTATGAAATTCTTTATTGCAAGAGATTTTTGTATTTTGTAATACGATCTACCTTTATGATCTTCATTCCATCTTTTTTTGCCATAGCTCAGTTCCTTTTTTCTTGATTGCTGCTTTCCCTTCACCTTTTCCAAGAGACAGTGGTATAGTTATCTTTTTTCCAAGAGCACTTTTTGCTGATTTGTCTGCACAGTCATTCCCTTTCAACCCTTCATGTGCAGGAACCCAACAAAACTGAACTTCTCCACCACCCCTGTGTACTCTAAATAAACTGTGATATAGCTCAATCACCAAGTCTTCCCTTGTAGATTTTAGTGTCTATATGGTTTTTAGCGCTGCAAGTGAGTCCGTGCACACCACCACCCGGTCCGGTCTGAGCTCCTCCACCCACTGCAAAGCAATAATTATTGCCACCTCTGCTGTAAACACGGATGTATTGTTGGAGAGTCGTTTTGCAATGGTCACTTTAAATTCTGGGATGTATACTCCAACTCCAACAGAGCCCTCTTTATTCTTTGAACCGTCAGTATAGAGCTGTAAGAAGTTATAGTAATTGTTCCTGAGGTAAATGTTTGTTTTAACCCCAACTTCACTCATATGCCAATCCTTTTTCCTCATTAGCAGACTAGCGTCTACAGTGATCCCTCGCTACTTCGCACCTCACCTTTCGCGCCCTCAGTGCATCGCAGATTTTTCAAAAATATTCATCAAAAATTCAAAATTGAGAAAAAAGTTGCCCGGGCGCTAGCAGAAGGCAGGGAGACTACACGGATAGCCGGCACAACTCAAAATCCACCTTTCTGATTCGCTGGACAGCATCCCCCTCCCCCCTAAGAGATTTTGTTCTCGTGTTGGCTCGGCTCGGGAATCTCGCAAGCTGATTGGCCGAGACGTCGCTGCTGCCTCTACGCCTTCCCGTCGAGAGAGAGAGTGAGAGAATGAACGTACGTATTATTTATATTATTTATACATTATTTTATGTATATTATTTATATTATTAATATTTTATTTACATGTTTCAAACTATTCTTTAATGTTCTAATGATAACATATGCATTTATAGGGTTAATATACACTTATTGATATTATATATACGCAAAAAAAATGTAAAAAATGGGGGGGGGGGTGACGCTACTTCGCGGTTTTTCACTTTTCGCGGTCGGTTCTGGACCCCATTAACCGCGATAAGTGAGGGATCACTGTACTTCTATTCCCGGAAACAGCCAAGGGGGAGCATTACTCACTGGACTGGTGTTAGCTATATCAATAGTGTGCAGTCCATACATTCTGGTCCTTCTTTCAATTGTCCACCCAAATCCATGTCCCTGGAAATTAGAGTATTCCCAGCAGTCTTGTAGTGTTGTTTCTGAAATATTTGCTTCGTCACTTCCTTTCAGCTTGACCCAGTATGATAATGCGAGTTTATCTCTTCTCAAATCCATCGGCATTTCTCCTGCTTCTATTAAAACTGCGTTGTTTGGTGTTGTTTTGATGGCTCCAGTGCACAGATGAAGCACTCTATGCTGCATTCTATTTTTTCCAGAGTCGTCTTTGCCGCTGCTCCATAAATCATGCATTTGTAGTCTATTGTCGATCGCATTAGTGCTCTGTAAATGTCAATTAATGCCTTTTTATCTGCACCCCATTCGTGTCCAGCTACAGCGTTTGAGATTAATGACTTTTTTGCATTTTGTCTCCAGATTTTTAACATGAACTCTCCATGTGTATGCACAATCAAACCACGATCCTAGATATTTGAACTCACTGACTTTCTCTATTGGTTGATTATACTGTATAATGTTAATGGTTCTGTACCAGTTCTGCGTTTTTTTGTGAAAATCATATAGCAGGTTTTACTGTTTGAAAATTTAAATCCCCAGTCATATGACCACTTTTCCACTCTCCATTGCTTTCCTGATGTTTTTGAACACCCAATTTCTCATTTCTTCCCCTTGTCCATATGGCTACATCATCTGTGCTCTGTGTCCGTCACGTTTATATGACATAGGGTGGCCTATGAACTCAAGCGTCAAGAGATCATAGAACATCCTATGAACTTGGGCATCATAGGACGACTCACGATTGTCTTTATGATGTCATATACATCAAGCCTGCCTTCATGTCTTTATGATGTCATATACAGTGACAAACATCAGGCAACATGTCTTTATGATGTCATATACAGTGAGTCCATGCCGGAAAGCCTCTTTTTGCTCAGATCTATTTTCATGATCGCTTCTCAGCCTTTTGGCTAAGATCAAGTGTAGTAGTGTAGTAATGATCCTGTCTGTGAACTGGAATTACGACACACCTATCCCTCAACCAGTGGTCTCAACGAAGAAGAAGAAGAAGACCCACCAAATGGAGAGCAATAGAATGACGACAACTGCTGCATGTCAGAAAAGATGCCATGAAGATGAAACGCCTGAGGTTCCAGCAGTACATCACACCCGTCTGAGACAGGAGGACACCCTTCACCAGCATAGGGTACAACAGATTTTAAAGCACATTTCTAGGACATCATAGGACAGCCTATGATCTCTGCCTCATCATCATAGCACGTCCTATGAACTCAGGCATCATAGAACGACTTGCTATGCCTACATGATGGCAAATGTGTAACCCTGACGAATGCCAGTCTACACTACAAATGTGTAAAATGCCAAGCAAAGCGCTGATTTTCTCCGGGTGCTCCGGTTTCTTGGTTTCTACGGGCATGCATGGGTCTGCCTGATATCCTATGATGTTCCTATGATGCCGGTGTTCATAGGACCTTTTAATGAACGTCTACATGACGTCACAAACGGAACACTATATGACGTCAGATAAACTGTAAGGCTGCTGTTCCTATCATCTCAGACGGATGTCTATATGACGTCATACAGAGCACAGGAATCGCTACAATAGGACACACTACTTTAAATCACACCCATTCGAAGCAGTACATCATGTCTGTGTGTCACAGATCATAGGACATAGGATATCTTCAAAGATCAAACGCAGGCATGCCTCACAATAATAGGACTCACTATGACATCATCAATGATCATAGGCCTCACTATGACACCATCAAAGATCAAAGGCAGGCATCACTGAATGAATGCTGACGTGCTTGCTTACACCCTTTCTTACACCTGCTTTCTATGGGCATGCAGAAATACTTACTTGTACTTGGTTTCTATGGGTATGCACGGGTATGTACTAGTGAATATAAAAGATTGATTTGAAGCAGCACCACTGTAACTAACAAGATTAACATCCATCCATCTTCTTCCGCTTAATCCTTTTCGGGTCGCGGTGGGGCTGCAGCCTATCCCAGCATCTTTGGGCGAGAGGCAGGGTACACCCTGGACAGATCGCTAGTCCATCGCAGGGCCAACACAGAGAGATAGACAACCATTCACTCTCACAGTCATACCTAAGGACAATTTAGAATCCCCAGTTTGATGCCAATTAACCTAACTTGCATGTTTTTGGCATGTGGGAGGAAACCGGAGAAATCCCATTATAGTTAAAAAAGGGGGGAAAAAAACTTGGTCTTGGTCTTTATGTCTTCCTTCCTGCAGAAGTAAATTATTTGTATTTTTTTGGACAATGTGGAAGGACATCATGGAGCATCTTTTATTGCAGTTTCCAAAGACCATAAAATTTAATCTATATCATGTTTTAAATAAAAAACTGCTTATGCAACAAGGAGTAATCTCTAGATTTTTTATTTTGTTCTGGTGTTCTGGTAGTGGTCTATGCAGGAGTTTCCTAACTGCTTCTCTTATCCCTAATATGGTTTTCTTAGGAACATTTTGTCTTTTTTTAAACTACTGTTTGGGCTCAGCTAAGCCTTGAAAGTTTATTAGTCATTCAACAGTCTGTCTTATTATACTTTCTGTTCCTGATAATAGCAGTTCTTCACCTATTACTGTAAGATTTAGTTTAGCTTTGTTTCCCCTCAAAGCTTTATAACGCTTGACTGAATTACTAGAACTGACATCATTAATACACACTGAAGAATTGTTAAGTTATAGTAGCAGATGCAACCCAGAGTTATAGCCTCCTATTGCATGATAAGGTCAGAAGAGTGTTGTATAAGAGTGTCGTGTGCCTTTACGCAGCACATGGGGAAAGCGAGGAGAGCCCACGCACTGGATGAAGTTGTGCGTGATTTATTAACCCTTGTATTATGTTGAAAAAAAATTACATTGATTATGTTGCGGGTCATTTTGACCCGTACTGTGTAAATCCACTCAAAACAGTCAAAAAACAGGTTAAACCAATAACAACTTTAGATTATATAAACATTTATAAAAGAGACATAACAATACATTTTTAATTTCAACACTATATTTAAGAACTATTTTGTTCAAGTTTTTCCCTCTGCATTTTTTTTTTCATTTAACTTGCCCCTTTTTCTCACATTTTCAGTGTTCAACATTTTCAATGCTCTCCACATGATGGACAGAATGTAACTGTGTGCTTTCTGCAGATGTAATTCTTGCATTTCACACAAGAGGTACTTGTTTTACTGTCCTCTCGGGAGGGACAGACCTGGCATCTTTTCCGTTTCTTTACACCTGTGTGTCCACTGGATCCATTGCAGATTGATTGGATGACCTGACCTTGACCTTTTCAATGACAGCTGCAGCTGCTGGGGATCGAGCTGGCCTGGCTCGCCTCTGGATCTTGGGAGTGACAACTGCTTTGCCGAGTTCTTCCAGGAAAAGCCGACGTCGGTACAATTTGCCGGCATTCCATTGCTGGTTGATTTCAGTCCACAGGACATAGGCATTGTAAGCAGACACATCGACAATGTTGTAGAAAATCACCAAGGGCCAACGGGCAGTCTTGCGCTGGCAGCTGTATATTGCTGTGACTTTGTCCAGATTGTCAACTCCTCCTTTGGTGGAGTTGTAGTCCAGGATCATTTGTGGCTTCATGTCTTCTCTTGTGCTCAGAGATGCATCTGTGTGCATTGTGCTCATTACAAGAACATTTTTGTTTCTCTTTGGGCAGTATGAAACAACTGCTGCTTTCTCAGTGAAAACAAATATTGAGGAATGCCGAGGTCTGCCCTGCATCTTCAGAATTTCACTGGGAAGTTCTGGCTTATTTCTTCTGACTGATCCCAACATAGTCAGCTTTCTCTTCTGAAGTTCATCTCCAAGGCGGTAGGATGTAAAGAAGTTGTCACATGTGATGTTATGACCTTGCAACCCTTCACTCATCTCCAGCACCACACACATCCCCTGATTCTTCTCAGATGCTCCTCCAGGTAGCTTTCCAGTATACACTTGCATATTCCATGCATAGCTAGATTTTGCGTCACAGGCTACCCACATTTTGATGCCATGCTTGGCAGGCTTGTTGGGCATGTACTGTCTGAAAGGACAGCGCCCCCTGAATGGTACAAGGCACTCATCTACAGTAACATGGGGACCAGGATTGTACAACAAAGGTAGAATTTCAACCCATTTATCCCATACATCTCTAAACACAGCTAGTTTGTCTCTTTCACGTCGACCAGCTCTGGTGTCACGGTTGTCAAATCGGATCACACGATGAATAGATGTCATGTGAAATGTCTCCAGAGACATTGTTGCTCGAAAGATTGGCCTTCCATACTCTTCATCCCATAGACTTGCAGTTGCTTCTTCCTTTGACCTGTACACTCCAGCTAATACCAGAATTCCAATGTAAGCATGCAAGTCAGTCTGATCCAGTGGCTTCCATTTCTCCTGAAATACACGCCTCCCCTCCAAGTTGGTCATTTCCAGTATAATCTTCTCTATTGGTGGGGATATGAAGAGCTGAAATGCTGATTGAATATCATCAACTCGTGTGACAGCAAATCTTGTAGGACCGGGAGTCATTTTGATGACATTGGAAGATGACAGTCTACCTCGGCTTTGGTGTGGTGATGTTGGCCATTTTATATTACTATCTTTAGATACCCACGTTCCCTCTGTGGATGATTGCTGCATTCCTTGGCTTTCATCCGATGGAGACAACGGCAGGCTCGTCCTCTGAATCCTCCTCATCGTCAGAAAATTGACAATCTGGATCATCAATTACATTGTCGTCGGTCTCTGAAATCTCTTCCTCTGCGTCACTATCCCAGTTCAAAATATGTGATGAAGCTTATTTAGCTGTAAACCTTCTGGAGCTCATTTTTGGTGTGTTTGTCAAAAGAGATGGCATGAGAAAAGTGACAAGGACAAGGGAGAGAAAGTCCCTAGTCGACACACACCTGGGTCTCTGGCAGTCAAAATACAATTAACTGGGCAGTCAAAATAAAGTACATCAAAGAGGCATGGTTTTTTTTGGATCTGTACAGCTACTTACCCACATAAAAGTGTCCAGGTCAAAATGACCCGAAACATCATCTTTGTATACAAACTCTGCACATACATTCCACTACACATCAAAGTGTCCAGATTTTACACACCAGTTCATGACCCTAGATGAGGAAAAGTCACAAAATTTCATGAAGAAAAAGAATAACCCGCACTTTGGTCAACACAAGAACCGAAATGGGTCAAATTGACCCTTAACATAATACAAGGGTTAATACAAAAATGAACAGTTCCAAGAACATACAAAGGCAACGAATAATGTCTCAGCAGTGCATCAGAGTGAAACCCGGCTCTGGAAAAACAACAGTGATGCAAGTACAGTTCCAAACTAGCACAACTGGTCAGACGAAAGAAATAACATATAATGCCTCAGAGCCAGATAGCGGCTTCTGGAGGGGAGAACAGCATTATATGACCAGGACAATAAGAGAATTGAAAAAACTTACAAAACATGCCTTGGAGCTGGACTGCAGCTCCAGAGAGGAGATCTGCGCAACTGAAGTTTTAACAGGAGAGTGACTAACACAGCGACAGGGAGTGAATGAACTGACAGAGTTAAATACAGAGTGAGCTGATTACATGAATGAATTCAGGTACGAGAGCTGGGCTGCAGGTAAGCTGATTGTGAGTTGTTCACAGATGGGCCAATGAGCTGTGAACAGCAAGTGGGAGTGTCTGGAGAGGGAGAGGGGCAAAACAGGAACAATGATCAAAACAGGCATAAGAGCAGACAATAGGCAGAATGCAAAACACAACAATAAGTTGTGTCTGAGCTCCAAGATGACATTGGAGCTCAGACATATGACAGAGCCCCCCCTCCCCTCCCCCAAGGGTGGATTCCAGACACCCCCAGCATCCAAAAAAGAACCCCACCCCCCCACCCCCCAAAAAAAGAAGGAGTACAGCAAAAAACACCCCGGGTGGGAGGTGGGGGAAAATGGCTAGAAGGGAAAAAACAACTTGCTCAGACAATCACACCTGTGCCCTGACAACCCTTTGGCCCCCACAGTTCCCGAGCTCTAGGGTTCGGGTGGCCGACCAAAGTCCCAGGCCCAGCAGATGGCCTGAGGAACAGAATCAGGCGGGCTGCCAGAGAAAATGGGCCACCCGACACCAAGACAGTCCTTTGGGTGGCTGGGCGGCCGGGCGGCCAGCCAGCCAGCACTGTTGAGCCACCAGGACCGGAGGAGGGAATCAGAAGGCGGCCTGCCCACCAGAAGGTTCAAAGGCAGGAAGCCGGATTGGAGGAGGGGAACCCCAACAGCTTCTGGTGGCGAAGAACAATGGACCATGATGGCACCCAACAGAGGAGGAAGGGACACCCCGAAGGCCTCGGGAAGAGGAGAGAAGGCCTTGGCGTCCTCAGGCTGGCCGGCTGCACCCTCGGAGGTCCCGGCTTGGGACTCGGCTGCACCCGCGGCCCCAACTGACCCCGACTGGGCCACGGCTACACTCACGATGGCTCCAGGCTGGAGCTCAGCTGCACCTGCGGTGGGCCCGGCTTAGAACATAGCTGCTCCCATGGAGACTCTGGACTGGAGCTCAGCTGCACCCGCGGAGACTCCAAGCTGGACCATGGCTGCACCCACGGTGGACCCCGGCTGGGCCATGGCTGCACCCTCGGTGGACCCCGGCTGGGCCATAGCTGCACCCTCGGTGGCTCCAAGCTGGAGCTCAGCTGCACCTGTGGTGGCCCCAGTTTGGGACATTGCAGCACCAGCAGCGGCTCTGGGCTGGAGCATTGCAGCACCTGCGGTTGCCTCCACAGCAAGGGAAGCTGAGCTCACAACAACCTTGGGCGGCAAACCTGGATCTTTGGCAGCCTCAGGTGGAGTTGACCACTCTCCGGCGACCCTGGGAGGAAGCTCCGAAACAGTAGAGAGAGCGAGAGGGTCAGGATTGCCGGCAGCGGCAGAGCCCGGCAAGGTGAGCCCGGGTGCAGCTACGAGCTGCCCCTGGCTCTCCTCCCCAAGAGCCAGGCAAGATAGCTCCAAAACAGGCAGGAGAGAAACTGAAGAGCAAACTTGCCTGAACTCGGGCTCCACCACCATTCAGGACTTCGCTGATCCAGGTAGGGGTGGCTCTTCAGGCTGGGGAGGCGCTGCACCCACAGAGGTCCCGGGTTGAGATGGAACCCCCACATCGACTTCCACCGGGGGAGCTGGACCTCCATCGTCATCGGTAGGTTGGACCAGCTCCACAGAGGCCCCTGGCAGTGGTGGATCCTCTCCAGTGAACCTAGGAGAAAGCTCAGGAGCAATAGGAGAAGGAGAGTGGCTAGGGTACCAGCAGGAGCAGAGCCCGGTGAGGTGAGTTCAGATGCAGCTGTGGGCTGCACCCAACTCTCCTCACCAAGAGCCAGACAAAATTGCTCTAACTCGAAAGAGAGAGGAACAAATGAGAGCACTTGCCTGGACTCAAGCTCCACCACCGTCCAGGACTCCGTTGATCCCGACGACGACCTCTTGGGCCCGGTCTGCTGGAGGTCCAGCTCTGGTGCTGACTCTGCTGCGGTGGCCTCCGCAGCAGGCAAGAGGATGGTTGCAGTCTCATGGCCCCCCGGTGATGTTCCCCACGCTGGTGACTCATCCAGTGTGGCGGCTGAGGGCTGCCTCACCGCTGGCCCTGGGACTGAATCTTCCAGGGCCTCAGACTCCTCCTCCCTCTGATGGCTTGGTCCAGGGGCCAGCGAGCTCTGGGAAAAAGAAGAAGAGGACACAGAGAGGACTGGTGAGGGATTGTCGTATGCTGCTGGTGCAGAGAACTCAGGGGACTGCAGAACCTCAGTCTCTTGACCAGGGATCAGGCAAGAATGCTCATTAATAATAAAAATGTAATGAGAAGGAACTTGCCGGTTCCCCTGGTTCCTGATGTCTCCAGCGGCATCCGGTGCACTGTCATATATGTGCCCCTTTACGCAGTGCACGGGGAAAGAGAGGAGAGCCCATGTGCTGGATGAAGTTGTGCGTGATTTAGTAATACGAAAACGAACAGTTCCAAGAACATACAAAGACAACGAATAATGTCCCAGCAGTGCGTCAGAGCAAAACCCGGCTCTGGAAAAAGAACAGTGCTGCAGGTACAGTTCCAAACTAGCACAGCTGGTCAGACGAGAGAAATAACATACATATAATGCCTCAGAGCCAGAGAGCGGCTTCTGGAGGGGAGAACAGCATTATATGACCAGGACAATAAGAGAAATGAAAAAACTTACAAAACGTGCCTCAGAGCTGGACTGCAACTCCAGAGAGGAGATCTGTACAACTGAAGTTTTAACAGGAGAGTGACTAACACAGTGACAGGGAGTGAATGAACTGACAGAGTTAAATACAGAGTGAGCTGATTACATGAATGGATTCAGGTGTGAGAGCTGGGCTGCAGATAAGCTGATTATGAGTTGTTCACAGCTGGGCCAATGAGCTGTGAACAGCAAGTGGGAGTGTCTGGAGAGAGAGAAGGGCAAAACAGGAACAATGATCAAAACAGGCATAAGAGCAGACAATAGGCAGAATGCAAAACACAACAATAAGCTGTGTCTGAGCTCCAAGATGACGTTGGAGCTCAGACATATGACAAAGAGGACGAGGCTTAGAGTGTGTTGCCAAAATTGGATTAGTAAGCATTGCATTAGAAATGCATTCATGGTAAAGAATAAAAACCATCCATCCATCTTCTTTTTCGGAGGTCCGGGTCGCGAAGGCAACAGCTCAAACAGAGAAACCCAGACTTCCCTCTCCCCAGCCACCTGCTCCAGCTCTTCAGAGAGAATACCAAGACATTCCCAGGCCAGCTGGCAGACATAGTTTCGCCAGCGTGTCCTGGGTCTGCCCTGGGGTCTCCTCCCAGTGGGATGTACCCGAAACAACTCAAGTGGGAGGCGTCCAGGAGGCATCCTGATCAGATGCCCAAACCACTTCAACTGGCTCCTTTTGAATAAAAACATTAAATTAAAATATGTTTTCATAAATACCTTTTTTTTCTGAGACTGTTCAGTGCAAGTATTGCTCTAACGTAGAAAGTTTCCCTGTTATAGGACAACAAAAAGTATTAATGTAATATCAGTGTCTAATTTTCATTCATTTTGATATAAGAACATGCCACTAATTGAACACTTTAAAATGAAGTAAGCTGTAGAGTGTGTGAAATCAGAGGCAGATTCATTTCAGACGATTTATTACACACTCACATCACACAAGCACAGAACAGACTGACTACTCACATTAAGCGTCCCTCTCTCTATATCAAGTCACACTTCACAAGATTCAAGGCACTTCCTCATAACAGCAGGACATCTGCACTACACTTCATTTAACCCCATCTCCCACTGTTCTCCCATGTGTATTCATTGTCTCTGTCTAAGGTGTGAAATAACCTGAGGCCCACACTGCCCCCCCCCCAGCATCTTAGATAGAACAATAGAACATCAGTCCACACGCTGTTTCGGCTTCAGTCTCCTCCCATATCTGCTGCAACTGGGGTTTACCACCTCCGTGGTAAACCCCTCCGTGGCGCTGCTGTGCTGGTGGGAGGCTGCTGGGAGTGCGTCTGATTGCAGGTGAGCCGTGGAGAGGGGAGGGGGGGTTCACTCTGTCCGTGTGGCTGCTCTGGTGAATCGTTTCCCTGGGGAGCTCTCCGTGGGGGTCTTCCACGCCGAGGGGCCCTAGCCAACAGCACTTGCTCGTCCGCCACAACGAAAGCGGGTTTGAGTCTGTCTATGCCAATCTTTTCCCTCCTACCCCCCAAGTCTAGCAAAAAATGCTTATCCCCTGTTTCCAACACTCTGAACGGTCCATCATAGGGAGGGCGCAACGGAGGGCGGTGGGCATCATGTCTGACGAACACGAACTCCACGCTCTTCAAAGTTTTAGGCACGAAAACATGCGGAAAACTGTGGTGGTGTGGGTGGCACATACTGTATGTTGGGCTCACATTTTCCACAGAGGCATGACTGCATGTGTATTGGGGGCTTCACGTCTGGAAGGACAAAAGACTCGAATCTGCAGAAGATAACGAGGAGGTGTGAGATCTGGCTTTTTGTCCCAGAGAAGATGCCACAGAGAGATTTCCGGTTCATCAATGAATGAGAGACAATGGTGAAGATTCAAAGGGATGCTTTGTGACTGTATGTTTACTGAAGCACCATGTGACTTGAGTTCTGATGCTGGAAACATATAAAAGGGTGATGTGATATAGTTCTTTCTCTTCTTCCTGCTTTGAGAATGCTAGAGAATGTGTTCTGTCAAATAAAGCTGAACCTGAGAAATAAAACTCAGCCTCATCATTTGAACGCATCCTCTACAGTGGGCAGGGCCCGGCAGCGTGCCTGTGTTTGAGCTACGCTGCAAAAGCTGAGACAGGGAGCTGCCCAGCGTGGGATTATCTGGCAGAAATTCCCCGGGCAGCCGTAGGGGCTGCGCAAAAGCAAGCTCTGCCGGGGAAGCTTCCAGATCCTCTTTCGACGTGGCGCGCAACCCCAATAAAACCCACGGCAGCCTGTCTACCCAGTTTGCATCCGTCAATGAAGCCCTGAGTGCTGCTTTCAGTGATCTTTGAAAACGCTCGCATAGCCCATTGGCCTGTGGGTTGTACGCGGTTGTGCGGTGAATTGTAACACCCAGGCTGCGGGCCATCGTGGACCAGAGTTCGGAAACAAACTGAGGGCCCCTGTCGGACGTAATGTCCAACGGGACTCCAAAACGCGCCACCCATGCTGTTAAAAAAGCGCGCGCTATGTCTGCGGATGTGGTTGCCGCCAGCGGGACCGCTTCTGGCCAGCGCGTGGTGCAGTCCACCACTGTCAGGAGTGCGTGCACCCCTGTGATGGCGGGAGGGGGCCCACGAGGTCCATGTGAACATGGTCGAACCTCTTAGCCGGAATATGAAACGGCTCGAAGGGAGCCTTCGTGTGTCTGTGTACCTTGGCTCGTTGGCACGCCACGCAGGCCGCAGCCCACTCTTTCACTTGTTTGCCTAGGCTCGGCCACACAAACTTTTCTCCCACTATTTTGACCGATGCGCGCACTCCTGGGTGCGCCAGAGTGTGAACCGGCTCACACACGCCGGTGGCGCCACGCGACCGGGACCACCGGACACGGGCGACCCGTGGAGACATCGCAGACTGGGGGGGGGGGGGCGCCATCTTGCAGCACCCTGTTCTCCAGCCTTAACCCTGTTGGTCCAGACTGGAGCGCGTGCACGTCTGCATCGCTAATCTGCTCCTCGGCCATGGCTGCGTAATCTATCCCCACGCAGACCGGGGCCACCATGGCGCACGAGAGGCAGTCCACCACTACATTCAGTTTACCCGACACATGTTGAATATCGGTAGTAAACTCTGAGATCGCAGCCAGCTGTCTCTGCTGCCGGCCCGACCACGGTTCTGAAACCTTGGCCATCGCGAATGTTAGCAGCTTGTGGTCCACGAACGCGGTGAAACTGCGCCCTTCCAGCCAGAACTGGAAGTGGCGTATGGCCAGGTGGAGAGGCAGCAACTCTCTGTCGAACGCGCTGTATTTACGTTGGCTGTCGCGCAAAGTTCTGCTGAAAAAGGCGAGCGGCTGCCAAGCCCTGGCGACGCGCTGCTCCACGACAGCCCCTATGGCCACGTCTGAAGCGTCGGTGGTGAACGCTATGCAGGCCGTCGGGTCTGGATGCGCCAGCAGTGCGGCGTTCGCCAGGGCTGCTTTAACTTCCGAGAACGCCCGCTCTCGCTCCGGGGTCCATTCGACCCTATCCGTGGGTTTCTGTCTCTTGAGCGCGGCGTACAATGGTTGCATGAGCTGCGCCGCGCGGGGAAAGAAACAGTTATAAAAGTTCACCATCCCCAAAAATTCCTGCAGCGCCCTGACCGTCTGAGGCCGGGGAAAATCCACCACAGCACGCACTTTGTCGGGCAGCGGGATTGCTCCTTCCGGAGAGACGCGGTGCTCCAAAAAATCAATCTCCGTCACGCCGAACTGGCATTTCACCAGGTTGATTATTAACCCGTGCTCCTCCAACCTCCGGAAAACCGTCGTGAGGTGGGTTTTGTGTTCGTCTTCGGACGCACTGGCTACCAGGATATCGTCCAGGTAGACGAACACGAACGGGAGATCGCGCAGCACAGACGTTCCAGCGCATGATGGATGCCATCATGCGCTGGAACGTCTGTGCCGCTCCTTTTAACTCGAATGGCATGCGCAGGAACTCGAATAGACCGAACGAAGTTATTACCGCTGTTTTGGGTATGTCCTCCGCGCGCACTGGGACTTGGTGGTAACCGCGGACCAGGTCTATTTTGTAAAAAATGCATGCTCCGGCAAGGTGAATGGAAAAATCCTGTATGTAGGGAATTGGGTAGCGGTCGTGCGCTGTGGCGTTGTTCAACTTGCGGAAATCTCCGCACGGTCGCCATGATCCCTCAGCCTTAGGGACCATGTGTAGCGGGGATGCCCATGGGGTGTTCGAGCGCCTGATGATGCCCAACCTTTCCAGGTTGGCGAACTCCTCGCGCGCTATGGCCAGTTTAGCTGCGTCCAAGCGCCGAGGTCTTGCAAAAACGGGCGGCCCGGTGGTGGTGATAAAGTGCTCCACCCCGTGTTTAGCAATGGCCACGGAAAACGTCGGGACCGTGAGTGCTGGGAACTGAGTGAGCAGTGTGTGGAACTTACTGCCTGTAGCTGTGACGTTGGCTTGTGCTGTCGGCTGGGTTCACTCGAGCTATACAGGGGAGAGAGTCAAAGGACAGTGCATTAACCAGGCGCCTGTTAGTAACATCAACCAGTAAACCATGTGCACACAGAAAATCAGCCCCCAGGATATGGTAATTCAGTGCTGCTATGACAAAAGTCCACTCATATGTACGGCATGTAGAGATAAGAGCAGAGTCCTCTCACCAAAGGTCTTAATATCCAAGCCGTTTGCTGCCAACATCTCGGGGCTGCTAGGTCCTGCCAGCCGGTCAGCGTAGGTCGGCAGGATGAAACTCTTCTGGGCTCCGGTGTCCACAAGGAAACACCTCCCCGAGCGTGCGTCCGTCAAGTAGAGCAGCTTGTTCTCTTCACCGAGGGTCGCAGCTGCTACCGACCCCCGGCCTTGGCATTTCCCGAGCGCTTGAATTGGCACGGTGGCGCACATCTGCGTGCCTTCTCTCCGAAGCGGCGGTGGTAGAAACAAAGCGTGTCTCTCTGGCGCTCCTTGACCCCCGCTGCTGCTACCGTCGGTGGCTCCTCGCCTTCTCTGGTCGTCTCGCTGGGCTCCGCCGCTGCCGCGTTGACTGTGATCGCCCTGGTGGTGATGATGATCCGGTCTGCCTCCTGGGCTAGCGCACGGTAGTCTCGCGCGGCCAGCCACGGCGAATTGGCCAGAGCCGCTCTCGCCACTGTCAGAAAGTTCCGGAGGAAGAGGTGGGCAAACAGAAAGTGCCCGTCGTCCATGCCCATTAACGCCAGCATCTTCTCCATCAGGTCTACGGCTGAACCATCTCCTAACTCGGTCCGCGTCAGGAGCCTCTCCACTCTCTCACAGTCCGAGAGCATGTAGCGCTGGATGAGCGCAGCCTTGAGCGCCTCATATCTGTTGCTGGCTGGTGGCTGATCGAGCAGGCTCGCTACCTGTTGGGCTGTGCGGGCGTCGAGCGCTGCGACCACATGGTAGAATCTGGTGTCGTCTGCCGTTACTCCCCGGAGGGCGAACTGGGCCTCGGTGAGGTGGAACCAAGAGCGCGGGTTGTGCTGCCAGAAATCCGGTAGCTTGACTGAAACCGCACACACGTGGCTGGAGGCTCCAGTCCGGGCTGCCTGTGGGATGGCTGCCGCCTCGCTGTAGCTTCCTGACCGGGCCGGCTCCGGGGATCTTGCCTCGTGTTCCATAATACGTCTTGGGTCACCAGTGTGGAGTGTGTGAAGTCAGAGGCAGATTCATTTCAGACAATTTATTACACACTCACATCACACAAGCACAGAACAGACTGACTACTCACATTAAGCATCCCTCTCTCTATATCAAGTCACACTTCACAAGATTCAAGGCACTTCCTCATAACAGCAGGACATCTACACTACACTTCATTCAACCCCCTCTCCCACTGTTCTCCCATGTGTATTCATTGTCTCTGTCTAAGGTGTGAAATAACCTGAGGCCCACAAAGCCATGCTATGTTTGTATTATTTACCTTTGCCCATGTTTTGGGCAGTGTTTGTCTGTTAGCAGGATTATGTAAAAATTACAGGATGGATTTTGATGAAATTTTCACCAAAGGTGGCCCTTGGCCTAAGAATGAACGCATTAGATTTTGGTCATGATCCATGAGCACATACCTCCGCCATAGCCCTGTCTTGCAATGTATAGAGGGATGGAGGCAGAGAAGTACGGACAGATGGATGGGCAAATGAGGGGAGGGAAGGAGCCTTGGCAGAAGTATGCATTCCCTGAGTGCTTTTCTAGTTGTGTATTACTTTTGGTGGCTTTGCATTTTGTCCAAAACAAAAAGGCTGACTGACAAACCCTAGTCAGTGTCTCTGTTTTCAGAATGAGTGCACAGCGCACCCTGCTGGTCCACAGCCTGTAGTCTGACTGTTGTCTGACAATATAGTAGGTGGCGGTAATGCACCTGTAAGCTGGTTGCCAACCGCCAATCAAATCTAAAAGAAAAAGAAGAAGAAGAAGAAAAGCTAGGACTTGTGGGTAAAAAGCTACCAGCCAATCAAATCGCTGTTGCCATGGCGGTAGCCCGGTTTGAACTTCCTGGGTTCACTCGTCTGATTACTTTGTTAACGGTGCTTTAATGTGATTGATATTCATTCCAGAAATGTCCATAGATCGACTGGACATTTTGCGAGAGCGTAATAAAGATTTACTTAAGCAACTGAAGCAGCAGCGAGAGAAACTGGAGCGGCTGAGCGGTTGTGGGGAGAACCGCCAGAGGGAGCGAGAGGCCGGTGAGTCGGTGGTGACTGTGACCGGGACAGACGGAGTTCCTGCCGGGAAAGCTCTCGCCAAACCTTCCGTTAGATTTGCAGGTAATTTAGTAGTTTTTCCACATCAGAACACGATATACGTCTTTTTATTTTAGTTGAATCAGCTGCAAAACAACACCGGTGTACTGCCTGAATAATGTTTAAATGCCAGAATAATAACTGATTTTAAAATCAGCTTCACCAAGGAGGTTTTTATTACCGCTTATTTCAAAGCGTATTGATTTTTGACTCAAGTTCTTTATTAACACCCAAGCATACAACTAATTCAACACTAAATAACTGAGGAAAATAACTAACTAACTGTAAATGTATGGACAGGAATAAAATAACTAAATGCTATACATTTCAAAAGATGATTGTTGACAGTGAAGAGGATGATAAAATAAAGGCAGCGTTGGATTTTTAAGTAGCTTTATTATCACCCGCCTTCATCAGAACTCGGCTCCAGCCCATAGTGTGAGCAGGCTGAAGCCGAATTCCTCAGGCTCTCAAAGAGGAGACAGTGTGTGTGTCTCGCAGCAGATGCAGAACCAGAATGGGAGTGAGAGAATGAGAGGGTTTGCGTTACAGGGTTGCAGCATATATACTTGACTACAACAATACATAAAGGGCATACCCCAGCAGTTGGTATGATCAAAGAGATGACAGAACAGGCATAAGACATTTGCATTTGAGAGACATATTGATCTCAGTCCCTAGGTCACAGTGAGGACAGGACACATGAGCACAATGCATGAAAGGCAACATTAACATCACAGAAGTGAGCCAGACGAAACAAGTCTGCCTGTAGACATTAATACACATTTCACTGTTCTGTTAATTGCTCTAGCCGAGCGCTGTGTTTGACCAGTCTGTTTGTGGGGGTTACACCAAAGCACATCTACATATCAGTAGTGCAGCAGAAAAAACCAAGAGAAGAGAGCTGAGTGTCCTTAATCTGTTGTGGGGGTTAACCGAACCGCCACAACAGATATTATTTACCAGTACTTATTTTTAATTATTTATCTGATTATTCAAACTCAAAATAATCTTAAATATTTGGTTAAAAAAGATTTAAAATTGAACATTTTTGATTTTGTGACTATGAGATTTTAAGCAAAATAGTAATGCTAGGAATACAGTTGTCCAAATTTATTGTAAAATTTATTTTCTTTACAGTTTGGAGGAAAAATAAGTTCAGGCGAGATGCGGCGAGCTGGAAGGTTGCAGAGTTTTATTTCCTCCATCAAAATGAGACGCACTTGTAGCGCTGTGCTGTGTGTGCTGTATCGTGTTGCCTTGTGTGTGCTGTGCGCTGCTGTTTTATATGTTACACAAAAGGCGCTTTTCCACTAGCACCGCCCAGCCCCGATTGAAAACCCGACTCTACTCACTTCGGTTCGGTTCGGCCTTGGTTGCTTTTCAACATTACTGCTGGCGCACCTGCTGGCACACCTGCGGTGGGTGGGAGTTCCTGAACAGCAGGCGGCGCCACACTCGCGTGACGTCAAACACGCAACCGAATCCTCCACAACAAAGAAAATGGCTGATGACGAGGAGAGAAGGAAGGAGGAAGGAGAGAGAAATGACTGTGACATGAAACTGGTTAAATCTATGGTGCTGACTTGTTGTGCTCTGCACAATCTGTGTGAGAGTCATGGAGAGACGTTTGACACTACATTGGATGATGCAGTAGATGAACCAGTGGTGGCAGCGACCCAGGGAGCAGAGGAGCAGGGAGCCGATATACGAGATGCTGTGCTGTGCTGTGCTGTGATGCAGTACCTGTCTATTTCGCCCACATTTATGTGCATACATATTTCAAAAATGTTTTTTGTAAATAAAATGTTGTGCATGGTCCATCTACCTGTCCTCTTGTTCCTAACACTTATCTGTTAAGAAGGTGTGAAGCCATCAGCCTAATGATGAGTCCACACTTCTCACTGTTGTGATAATTGCTCACGCTGAGCGCTCTGACAGCCCCGTATGCTGTGGGGGTCACACACACGACGTGTTCCTCCCCACACTCTCAATAATTTTTTTTCCCGTATATTTTTCTCTTTGGCGTACAGAAATGGCAATACGCCCGTATTTGCTAAAATTGCATTTTCCCCGTATTAAAATACGGCGAAACCGTATCACTTGACAGGTATGTAATTACATGCAGAAACACCGCACAGGCCATCTTCACAAAAATCCAGCTCGACAAGCCACTTTTGCTTAGGTGGAAATGCAAATTGAACTATAAATCATGTGCTGATACATATGTAAAGGTCTCCCACTTTTACTTACAAATTGATTTTTAATTTTTGGGAAAAGGGAATATAAATTTTGCATTCGTTGGTAACAACAGTTGTGTGCAACAAAAACACAGTTGTGTATCCTTGTCCGATTTGTCTACTGTTATTAGTGCCAAATTTTTGCTAGATTCCTTCTTAATTTATTAAATTTTGACTGGTGATGCAACATTCAACTTACATGTACTTACCTTTATCATTGTCTACTGTACAAGTTAAAGCACACCTGTACAACTGCTTATAACATAAAAAATGTACCCGTTCAAGAGAAATGGATTCAGCATTGCAAATTTGTTTAAAATAAAAAAAAAAAACCTACCAAGACATTACGTTTCGTTGTGTTGTTAAAAATTAAATTACCATTAGAAGGCTATACACCTGACCTGATGAACAGCAGCATGTGGAGTGAACAGAGAATGGAATGTGTATGTAATTATTGGCTTTTCTCATACGGTGTCATAACAGATAAACCAGACTTTTGATGCAAACAATACAATTTTATTCCAGAAGCAAAATTTACAAACAAAAAAAACAGACTGGGCGTGGGGAGACATGGTTAGACACGCCGACTGCTAAATGCGTCCACAAGCCTGCCAAATAGGGTCAGGAAATCTCTGTTGAATGATGACATCTCTGCGAGCTCTTCCCTTCGTAACACAGCGTCCTGTTCCAGGGCTTCACGCGCATCTGCCCGCACATCTGCGGCCACCTGTCGCAAATGCTGCATGTACTCCTGATGGTGTTCTTGCCGCTGGTCATGTTGCCGTTCCAAGAGCCGCATCTCTTCGTCATGCATGTTGACCATCGCTAATGTAGATGGAAAGACAGAAAGGCATGGTCGTTAAAGCTGGATCACTACATATATTATGGAATTACACAGGTGAAAGTCTGTGGTGGAATGTCACTATTATATTATGCTTCATTGCTGTATATAAGCTGAACTGTCATGTTGCTGCCCCTCAGTAGAGCAGATTTTGCAACACGCAGGGTGCTGTCGTCGGCTGCAGCCCCCCTGCAAAACTAAAAAGGATTAAGATTAAGACTATGGATGGATGGATGGGTAATGTTTAAACTAGTTGCTTGTAGTGTGGCCGCAGAAATCTGAATGGGTTAATACAGTCAGCTGACGCGAAGCATTTCAATGAAGCATGTTGATTTCAACGGCAGTTCATGCGCTTTATTTGTTTTTCTAAAACAGGAGTTACAACAGCACTTCAGTCACCACACCTAAAAATGGTTGTGGAACACCGATAAGTGAAGACCAAAGAATAACCTTTTTGTACATTTAAAAAGACATTTTCAATTAATTAATATGCAGCTACAGGAAATTGCATTAATCAATTTGGTACATAACTTGTTAGGCTCCAGCCCCCCCGCGATCTGTAAAGGATTAAGCGGTAGAAGATGGATGGATGGATGGATGGATTTTCGACCCTGGTTTCCGCTGGACCTGTTTCAACCAAAAAAAATCGTGGTTATTGTGCCTTACCGGCACTTGAACGTGATCCAGATGGAGCTGATGATGTGGCTGACATCGTAGTCGATCCAGCTGGCGCTCCGGCAGACGCAGGAGAGTCCGGTGTGCCCATGTCCACTGAGGTGGACCCCTGTGATATGAACTGCGATTCTAGAAAGAAAATGCACGCAATTTAAAACTTAACACCAAAGTGCAACATGTACACAACACTCAAGTTTTTAACCAGAATACAATAAGCGTAATTCAGCGTTTTGTTCGCGCTAATACTTAACACAAAGCAAGCGTGAATCTGCAGTTGGCTGCAAAACAATAGGCAAGCCTCAGTAACAACCATTACCCACAATCTAACAACCTTCCTATTTCTTAAAAACAGTGAGCTTGGCACAGAAAGGATAAAGTGGCGAAAAGATGCGCAATATCAAAACAACACTCACCATCCACGGTTTCCAAGGCCGTGGCCGTGACTGTGGCCGTGTCGAGCCCAATGTCTCTCAGCGAACCACTTCCACTCCTTCCGATCCGCTGCACTTCGAGCATTGTGGTCCTTCACTGCTCGGTAATCGCTTTTCAGCTTTTTCAGCTTCTCCCGACACTGTTTGGCAGTACGGATGTGCCCTTGGGAACCCATCTGCTCGGACACCTGCATTTCGAGTAGATCCGTCCAACTCGCGCTGGATGCGATCGTCGCCTAATATAGGAAGAAAATTGCGCACCTCCTAATATATAATATTAGGAGTATATTATTATATAAGTATATTATACAGTATATTAATATAATATACTGTATTAAAGGGGCGCACTGTGTTCACTGGCTGAACAATTACAAATGGCGGTCATGGAGTAAATTCAGCAGAAAAAGTCGCTTTCGTGACGTTACGACCTGACCAATCGGCGGCGACCAGTCTCTTAAAGTCATATCACAGCCATACTCAGCCCTGCTCAGCTCGGTTAGACCCTGCCCTGGATCAGGTACTAAAAAAGTACCTGCTAACCGGTGCTGGGGCTAATGGAAAGTGCTCAAACGCGGGCTGAGTGGTGCGGTGTAGGGCCTAAACAGAGAGAATGCATGGCACATTAGCATACTGATATATATATCAGTCAATACATATAAATAGCCTGACCAACTGGCGCCCGGATGTCCTCTCCTTAATCCGGGGATGTATAAACAATAGTCCATTGTTCTGGTTGTCCCCCCAGGGGTTCTCTGTCCGTATGCAATCCCTGCTGAGCATGAATAGTATCAGTGTGCATTGTGCTGGGTGACCACACGACTTCCCCCAGAACGCTCAGAAGGGGCTGTGGACCCCCCCCCCCCGTTACCGGTCGTTTGGCTCCAGCTCCAGTAGAACTGTCGGAGGGCATGTCAGTCCGTGGGGGTGGGGGGTGGAAACAAACAGTGTGCTCCGCTCCGGGTTCCAGCACGTTGAACGGCCGTGGATCGTGGGCACACGGGCCGGTGTGCATCGTGCGTAATGGAACCAGATGGCGATCGGCCGGCTTTAGGGAGTGAGGTGTGGGAAGAACGCTGTGGAGGAGGAGGGGTAGGGGGGTGGGAGTAAGTGAGTGCCGGCCCGGGACATCAAAGGTGTCTGGGCCGCACAAAAATTGCGTGTGGATCTGCGATGGTGAGGGACTTTCCCGTTAAACCTGGCGGTGATCCACAGCGGCTGTGGAAAAAAAAAAATTAAGTCTCTGACTCCTCTCGCGGCTCGATCCAGCGAGGATGTGGGGAAGGCGAGCGGCCAAATTCCCCGAGGATGCGTAGCGGCTGTGAAACAACTGCAGCTGTGCGAGGGACCTGGCAGTTTGGCTTTTAGGTGCGGAAGCAGCCCTAAAGCCATTGGGGACAGCAGTCGGCTAAATTCCCCTTGTGCGCCGTGGCTGAGAAACCCATACAAAGTCCTGTGTGCGGGCTGCACGTCTGCTTCAGGTGCGTGAGCAGCCCTGAAGGTTCCGAGGGTGGCGATCGGCCATTTTTCTCGGGCATGTGCAGTGGCAGAGGACGATGTATCAGTCTGTGGAGCCGTTTCGTCTCTGTGCGTGGTGCGCGCTTGGCGCCATGACCACATAACTGGCAGTTGCGCTGTCCTCGTAATCCTGTGGTGTGCGTGCGGGGCTTCCGTGTGCCAGAGGTCCGCTGTCGTGTGAGTCAGGGTTGGGGAGCTTAGTGGAAATCATCGCAGTCTGCGTCGATGATTTCCCCATTCAGGCTGCTTCCTTCATTTCGCTCATGTCGCGGTTCATGGTGCGTGTTGGTCCAATCGCTGCCCGCTCCGGGGCGCGTGCTCCGGTGAGGATGAAGAGGTTGCAGGCGTTCTCTGGTCCTCTGCTGTCCACAGCGCGGTGAAAGGGAGCAGACGGTCATTCTCTCTCGTCAGGTCACCAGTGTGGAGGTATAAGATCAGGCGAGGGGCACACCATGACGCGTGCTGGGGCTTCCCATCTGGGTCATCTCCGGGGTTTTCGCCTCATGTTCCATTCTTCGTCAAGGGTCACCAGTGTGGAGGAATAATAAGTTCAGGCGAGATGCGGCGAGCTGGAAGGTTGCAGAGTTTTGTTTCCTCCATCAAAATGAGACGCACTTGTAGCGCTGTGCACTACAGTGCTGTACTGTGTGTGCTGTATCGTGCTGCCTTGTGTGTGCTGTGTGCTGCTGTTTTATATGTTATACAAACAGAGAGAATGCATGGCACATTAGCATATTGATATACATATCAGTCAATACATATTATTAGCCTGACCAACTGGCGCCCAGACGTCCTCTCCTTAATCCGGGGATGTATAAACAATAGTCCATTGTTCTGGTTATCCCCCCAGGGGTTCTCTGTCCGTATGCAATCCCTGCTGAGTGTGAATAGTATCAGTCTGCATTGTGCTGGGTGACCACAACAGTACATTTAATTATACATTTCATTCCTTTTTTGTAAAATTTTTTTTAAAGAAGTATTTATTTACTTATTTGTCCATTCATTTATCTGTTTTTCCAAGAACTAGTGCATACCCATCCATGCCTGTAGAAACCAAGTATAAGCAAGTATTTCTGCATGCCCGTTGCTGAAGGGTCTCCTCCTGTCTCAGACGGCTGTGTTGTTCACAGTCATGCCTGCGGTGTACTGCTCGAACCTGAGGTGTTTCATCTTCACAGCATCTTTTCTGATGTGCAGCAGTTCTCCTCACTCTATTGCTCTCCATCTGGTGGGTCTTCTTCTTCTTCTTCATTCAGACCACTGGTTGAGGGATAGGTGCGTCGTAATTCCAGCTCATGGACAAGATCATGAAAATGGATCTGAGCAAAAAGTGGCTTTCGACCCTGTTCAAGAAGACCCATGCATGCCGGTAGAAACCAAGAAACTGGAGCACCCGGATAAAATCAGTGGTTTGCTTGACATTTTACAGCTTTGTAGTGTAGACTGCCATTCTTCAAGGTTCCACATTTTTACTGTGTCAGCACCATTGCTCAGAAAGCAACACTTTTGCTTAGTTTCTTCATCTTGAGCAAGAATACGAAGACTGCTCAATCTGCCAACTCTGCTCGCGGCAACATAGAATTGGCCATGGCTAAAGCAGTCTCTTGTGCAGAAAACACCAACGCGCTGTAAAGACTGGCCCTGTGAAAACTTATTGACAGTCATGGCAAAGCAGGGTGTTACTGGAAACTGTTTACGTGGCAAGGTGAATGGAAACATGTCAGATGGTGTGAGTGTGATTCGTGGAATCAGGAGAGTGCGTCAAGCATTGACCCCAATCACAGATGTTGCAACCAACAGGTGAGGCTGTATTTGTTCAATGATGTACGGTGGGGTAAAAAAGTATTTAGTAAGCCACCAATTGTGCACGTTCTCCCACTTAAAAGATGAGAGAGGTCTCCAATTTTCATCATAGGTATACCTCAACTATGAGAGACAAAATGAGAAAAAAAAAATCCAGAAAATCACATTGTCTGATTTTTAAAGAATTTATTTACAAATTATGGCGAAAAATAAGTATTTGGTCAATAACAAAAGTTCATCTCAATACTTTGTTATATACCCTTTTTTGGCAATGACAGAGGTCAAAAGTTTTCTGTAAGTCTTCACAAGGTTTTCACACACTGTTGCTGGTATTTTGGCCCATTCCTCCATGCAGATCTCCTCTAGAGCAGTGATGTTTTGGGGCTGTCGCTGGGCAACATGGACTTTCAACTCCCTCCAAAGATTTTCTATGGGGTTGAGATCTGGAGACTGGCTAGGCCACTCCAAGACCTTGAAATACTTCTTATGAAGCCACTCCTTCGTTGCCCGGGCGATGTGTTTGGGATCATTGTCATGCTGAAAGACCCAGCCACGTTTCATCTTCAATGCCCTTGCTGATGGAAGGAGGTTTTCACTCAAAATCTCACGATACATGGCCCCATTCATTCTTTCCTTTACACGGATCAGTCGTCCTGGTCCCTTTGCAGAAAAACAGCCCCAAAGCACGATGTTTCCACCCCCATGCTTCACAGTAGGTATGGTGTTCTTTCTCCAAACACGACAAGTTGAGTTTTTACCAAAAAGTTCTATTGTGGTTTCATCTGACCGTATGACATTCTCCCAATCCTCTTCTGGATCATCCAAATGCTCTCTAGCAAACTTCAGATGGGCCTGGACATGTACTGGCTTAAGCAGGGGGACACGTCTAGCACTGCAGGATTTGAGTCCCTGGCGGCGTAGTGTGTTACTGATGGTAGCCTTTGTTACTTTGGTCCCAGCTCTCTGCAGGTCATTCACTAGGTCCCCCCGTGTGGTTCTGGGATTTTTGCTCACCGTTCTCGTGGTCATTTTGACCCCACGGGGTGAGATCTTGCGTGGAGCCCCAGATCGAGGGAGATTATCAGTGGTCTTGTATGTCTTCCATTTTCTAATAATTGCTTCCACAGTTGATTTTTTCACACCAAGCTGCTTACCTATTGCAGATTCAGTCTTCCCAGCCTGGTGCAAGTCTACAATTTTGTTTCTGGTGTCCTTTGACAGCTCTTTGGTCTTGGCCATAGTGGAGTTTGGAGTCTGACTGTTTGAGGTTGTGGACAGGTGTCTTTTATACTGATAATGAGTTCAAACAGGTGCCATTAATACAGGTAACGAGTGGAGGACAGAGGAGCCTCTTAAAAGAAGAAGTTACAGGTCTGTGAGAGCCAGAAATCTTGCTTGTTTGTAGGTGACCAAATACTTATTTTACCGAGGAATTTACCAATTAATTCATTAAAAATCCTTCAATGTGATTTTCTGGATTTTTTTTTCTCATTTTGTCTCTCATAGTTGAGGTATACCTATGATGAAAATTGGAGACCTCTCTCATCTTTTAAGTGGGAGAACTTGCACAATTGGTGGCTGACTAAATACTTTTTTGCCCCACCGTATTTAAAAAAAAAAAAATCACACCGTTAGGATCATGTTGCCTTGTAAAAATTTTCAGTAATTCAGGCCACTTGGGATGGAATTAATTACTTGGATAATTCTTTAAACGTAGAGTGCATGACAGAATTTATCAAAAGCTCTAGAAATAACAGTAGTGCATATTTATTATGTTCTTAAAGTACACATAATTGATATACTGTACGATTAAAATAAAACAAAAATGTCATAATTTTCTGATGGGCTCTTACTTTTTCCCATCATTCATTCTTCAGATACTTGTGAGAAAGAAACAGATGTCCGACAGAGCACTTCCGCACCACCTTTAACCACCAAACACAGAGAAGGAGCTACAGAGAGTGCAACGTCGTTAGAGTTTAAAGGCAGCTACAAACACTCTCAACGCCAGGACAGACTTCAGGACACACAGCCATTCAGCCCCAAGTCCGGTCTAATAAATACCAGGAAAGAAAAGGTAAGAAAAAGAACGTTGGTCTGTACTTGCCTCCCAAATCTCTTTTACTGTATCATAAACTCAAAATAAATACTAAATCTTTAACTGCAAAGGCATTGGGCCTATCTAATGGGAAAGTGTTTTATTTGTGATAATTTTGTTTTCATTTTATCTTGCTTTCTCTTAAAACTATTTGAACTCAAGATCCAAACAGTAAGAATGTCGATAAAGTTGTATAAACACTATAATATACTGATAAAATTGTAAACATTTAACCCTGTAATGCAAATCTGCTTGTGAAATTTATTATTATTAATTTATTCTATTAAAAATATGTGTCTTCACTGTGGTTTTATGTACCTTCATAAAGACCCCATTTAACATCTGGCATTAAAAAGTGTGGCAAAGTACAGATATAAATACACTCAAAACGCAGTTGGGTCAGATTTATATCCCGTTTTCCAAATCACTTCTGTAGGTTGTCAGAGATGTGTGTTGAGGACATTAAACAGAATTGTAAGTGTAATCTTGTCTCAGAAATGCATACAACAGCTCTGACCAGAGGCCCACAGCTTTAAGCTTGATGTTTTTATAGTTTAAAAAAAGCACTGGTCAGCACTGTGCTCCTTCAACCACCATCTATAAAAAGGTGTTTGGTTTTTTTTACCTCCACCAAGAGGACGAGGCAATGTTTTTGGCAGCGTTGGTTTGTCTGTGTCTATTAGCAACATTACTCCAAAAGCTATGAACGGATTTTGATGAAATTTTAAGTAAAGATGTGTAATGGCACAGGGAACAGATGATTAGATTTTGGTGGTGATCCGGATCACGATCTGGATCCTGACATTTTTTTGGGGGAAAATAATAATAATAATATTGAGCTTCCCCTTTAAGACGTGTCCACAGAGTTACATTCACCTCTGCACCCATACACATTCTGTATGTGATAGTTGACTGCTGTATCTCAATTCAGGCTCTGCATCCTCCAGGTGCACATTTCTAGGCCAGATACGTCACTGCGCTGCGTCGAAGGCTGTCCCATTCCATGGGCTCCTTCACTTTTGGCCGAAAAATGCAGCCTTCAAAACCCCGAAAACAAAGGATTCATGAAGAGTATTCTTGTGGTATTCCCATCCCAGCATTCAGCATGTGGCTCAGCCTGGCTGCCTTTTTTTTTTTTTTTTTTCTCGGCTCAGGCAGAAACGGAACAAAGTCAGAAACAGTTCAAAGTAAGTTTTTTGCTTGAATTATGCAGCGGTTTGAATGTGAAAACACCAACAATCCAGAAAACGGCAACATCTGATTATTTAAGCTCATGTTACGTGACATTATTTTTTTCTGATGTGCTGTATGCTTCGCTTAATGTATTAATTAAACATGTTGAACTGTTATTTTTTTCTGAAGTCAAACCTTTTTTTCCAGTAATGTCTCTTTAATAACTAATGTAGTAATATAAAAATACAGTATGATGTGGTTGAAACTTCTAAAGTCCCGTAGAGACATCGGGAAGTTGATGTTATTTACGGTAAAGAAAAAAAAAAGCCACACACTTAAAGGTTATTTTTAGAGAAAACGGAGCAGTTAATGAAGCTGAGGAGGGACAGGACATCTGTAATAATTTTATTATGCTGAGCTTAAAAATGTCCATCACATCTGAAGTGACAATCAGATTTCTGATTTTTTTCCCCCTTTTATCTGGTTTATTTCTGAGGTCTGTGGTGGTGATTCTGCAGGAACCAAGGGTCAGCTGTTGGGAGAGCGGATTGGACTCAAAATTTATAAAACTGATTTTTTTTTTTTTATTTATTTATTTGAACATTCCGACAAAAAGAAAAAAAAGAATTTAAAACAAAAGTCAAGCCAAAAATAAAATGTTCAAAAGGAGTGGGAAGAAGCCAACGCTTATAGTCCCACCCCTTTTCCATACCTAACAAATTACAACATCACTTTTAGTCATCATTCATCCCACAACCACATTCACCATAATACACCCCATAGTCAAATTATACAACAGAAATGACAGTCCATATTGACAACAATACCAACATCCAACAATAATTGTAACAATAATAAATAAATACTTCTGATATGTTCAACACAAACACAGAAAACACCATCACCATCACAATCACCATAACACAATAACACACACAATAACAACCGATTTTCATTGAAGACACATTGTAATATTGTTGCCCTTTATTTTTATATTTGACTAAACTAACCACAATAAAAGAGATTTGATGAATTGTTTTATTGACTGTGATTTTTTTAGCAGTTTACTTTGCAAACTGAAACAAGCTAAATAAAAAATCTTGCATGTTTTCTGTTAATAGTTAGAAAAACTGCATTTCAGTGAAGTAGTTTTTTTTTTTTTTAAGATGATTTTTTTTTTTTTTTTTTTTTTGCAAGATAATTCCAAAAGAGACTTTCATATATTTATTACACACGATGCAAAAAGCCTACTGATGGTGGAAAATATATCTTGTACATACCAAAGAAAAGCATAGACTCATTTGAAAATGAGTTGCATCACATAAAATGGAATGAAATAAATTGTGATACAAACTGTGAACAGACATGCGAAAATATATCAATAATCAAAGAAATTATCTCAAAATATAAAATAACACTATCTATGCACAAGAGAAAACAGGATCTACCTTGGCTAAATAAAAAATAGTGGAATCTCACGGAAAAAATGGGATTTAGCTCTTCAAAAATGGCTAAAACTGATTTAAGTACAGATAGACTGATTTTAAAAGCCTCAGAAATGAAGTCACCATACAGCTCCATAAAGAAAAAGCAAATTTCTTCTTAGACATAATCAAAAATGCAAAAGGGAACAACAAAAAACTCCAGAAATGTACTGATAAACTCACAGAAAAAAATGCAAAAAAGTGAAGTCACACAACTCAGTTTGAATGGAAAACTTCACTTGGATAGCTTAGAAACAGCCAGCAATTTTAATGAATATTTTACCAAATCAGTACAAGAGCTGGGTCTGAATTTTACCCACACATACCCGCAATAAAAATAAAATAAATCATGGAAACTGATCTAAACCTTAAATTCACAAATGAGGTAAAGCTTAACCAAATTTTATCATCTCTATCAAGTTCCAGAGCTTAGGATATTCATGGACTACACACTGTATTCTTTAAAAAACATAAAGATACTTTAATAATTCCAATTACAGAACTAATAAATCAATCAATACCTGAAAATATCTTTGCTGATACATTGAAACCTACCATTGTAACCCCCATCCACAAAGCCGGAGACAAACAGGAAATAAGTAATTATAGGCCGATAAGTGCACTTCCTGTTTTGTCAAAAGCCATCGAAAAGGTGGTTGTAGACCAACTGGTAGAACATCTCAAATCTGCCCAGCTGCTGCATTCCATGCAGTTTGGTTTCAGGCCGAACCACTCAACAGAGACTGCGTGTTGTTACTTTACTGAAACATTAAAGAAAATCTGGACAAAGGGGGGTGGTAGGAGCCATCTTTTCTAGACTTGCGTAAAGCCTTTGATATGGTCAGTCACTCAGTCCTTCTTTCTAAACTATCAGGATATAAACTGTCCATGAATACCCTTAGCTGGTTAAAATCTTATCTAGTCATTCTCAGTGTGTGCACATAAACAATACTGTATCCCAATCAAAGGCATGCACCATGGGAGTACCACAAAGTTCAATTTTAGGCCCACTGCTGTTTACTTTGTATATTAATGATTTGCCACCAGTATGTGAAAATGGCATAAAAATTCAGATGTATGCAGATGACATCTACACACGTGGGAAGGATGCCAAACAAGTGGCTGACAAGTTACTGACAGCAATGGAGAAAGCATCACAGTGGCTTAATCAATCATGCCTTATTCTGAACATAGGGAAAACAGCTACCATGTACTTTACCAACAAACAAAATCATATGCACTATCCGACTGTAACTATAAATGGAGCAAATATAGAAAATGTAACAGAGTATTTGGGTGTCACATTAGATCCCAAGCTCAGCTTTAAAAAGCACATAAAATGAATGAGCCGCATGCTGAAATATAAAAAGGATCGAAAACCTTTCTGAATGCCATGATTTTGACACATTTCTCCTATTGCAGCTCATGCTGGTCACAAGCCAATAGTACGACTCTGAAACCCTTGGAATCCCTGTATAAACAATCCATAAAAATTCTGGATAAGAAGACATGACAGTATCACCATTGTGGTATACTTGCCAAACACAAGATGTTAAGCTTTGAAAATATGATCATGTATGCAAATATACGGTTGGCTTTTAAAATTATCAATGGCTCTGCACCCCCACCCCTTAAGACTTTTGTGTACTTAACTTCTGAACAAAATAGCAGAATAACAAGGACTTCCTCTAGGTGGCATTGTTGCATCCCTCTACGTAAAACTGTTTTTGGACAATCAGCATTCTCATACAAAGCTATAATGGAATGGAAGAAGCTCCCCACTGCTTTGAAGACCAGACAAATTACAGAGACTTTTCCACAGAGACTAAAAATGAATTTTAAGTAATCAAGCCTGCCAGAATTGACTCTCCCCCTTAAATGGGATGTGAAATTGTACTCTTAAATTGTTTTTATGTGTGTGCCGTCTCGCTTATCTTTTTACCTTTTAAACTTACTCCCTGCTTGTTTCAGGGTCAGCAGTTTCTGAAACCTGACCTGAATTGCTTTCTATATGTGCTCTTTTTCTTTGAATATCTTCCTGCCTGCCTCAGGGACTACAGATGGAAATTAGTGAGAATGTTATAATCTGGTACAGAGCATCTTTACCCTGTGTTTAATGTTTTTTTTCTGTATATGCTCCCTGACAAATAAACCAATAAGCTAAACTAAACACAGAGTGAAACATTTTAAACCTGATTTAATACAAATGACAAGTCATGATTTTCTAACTTACTGAGAGGCACCAGTACAACTTGGATGAAGCTGAAGATGAAATGTGTTCTACTGCTGCTGAAAATCATTGAGGGTCATCATCCTGCAGTACAGGACTGTGGTCATTTTAATTTACCTTAATTTTACCTGCTGATTTTAACATGAGTTAAAGTTTTATTTTATCTGGTCATGGTCGTCTGTCTGTCTGGTGAAGATTCTCCAGTAAAAGGTAAAGAAAATCCAATAATAAAAAAAGATAAAAATAAAGTTTTATTTCTGTCAAAAATGTCAGCAAAAAAAAAAACAACTCTCAAATGGCACTGTCATGGTTGCTAGGCAACAGAGTAGTGCATGGTCACGCAAACATACGTCCTCCAAAGACTAGACCGTCTCATTTAACAGTCATAAATCAGCCTTTAGATGCAGCCTCTCTTTGAGTGTTCTGGCCTCCTGGGCTGCGGTCTATGAGGCTGCAACACCTGAATTGGAACACAGCCATTATTTCATCTGAAGATGCCAAGAAAATGCAAGCAAACTGTGCGGTTTATGAACGGATTTTGATGACATTTTTAGGAAAGGTGTGTAATGGCACGGGGAACAGAGTACCAGCAGACAAGCTAAGGATGTCTTGTGAGACATAGATAGATAGATAGATAGATGTACTTTATTGATCCCAAACTGGGAAATTACAGACACAGAATTAGAGACATGTTACCCGCGGGGTATGTAAACACACTGGACAATGTTTAATTTTTATTACCTCCGGCAAGAGGAGGAGGTAATGTTTTTGCCAGTGTCGTGCCAAAAAGTGATTGAGGGTGGCGCGATTGGCTGCCAAAAAGTGATCACCGCCTGCAGGAGCCAGGAGCGCTCGCTTGTTAAAGGTGTACTGCTTGGTCTCAGTCCACCTACAATGTGTCCATAAATGTTTTGAGGTTTTATCGCTTCTAGAAAAAAAATTATAGTGTTGACCAAAGTGTTTGCAGTTTGGATAATAACATATAGCATGAGATTGCGATTGATTCCAATATTTATGTGCAAAAACCTCATTGTTTGGAAGCTGCACTGTAATTGTCCATTGTTGATGCATAGAATATGTATTTATACAGTAGCTACATGTATATATCCAGTAAATTTATGTATTTTCCATGTAACCTTGTGACTGCATTATTTTAAGTGCTTTTAATCCTATATTAAGTTTGTTTCCGGTTCAAAATGCATCATAAATGTTAAATATATTTTATTATACCTAACTCAGTACTGTTTATCTGTTGAAATATATATTTTACGGCTAATATGACCCCAAAACTACAATATGGCACCTGATGATCAATTTTTGGCAGCTGATCACTTTTTGCCACAACACCGGCATTGCTTTGTCTGTCTGTCTCTTAGCAACATTACTCCAAAATTTATGAATGGATTTTGTTGAAATTTTCAGGAAAGGTGTGTAATGGTATGGGGAACAGATGATTACATTTTTGTGGTGATCCAGATCACCACCTGGATCCAGGAACTTTTAGGATAAATCAGTATCAACTTGGTTAAATTTCACTTTTGCTGGTACACCAGAATTTCTGTTGCTAAGTTACCTAATACTATTTATTTTTTACTTCAATAAATCTTATAGAAGGAAACTTGAATTAGTATCTTTCATCAATATCAAATGCAGAAATGTTGCATTTAGAAAACAGCTGCATTTCTAACAATGTCATTTGGGGGAAATGAGCTGCTTGGTGGAGGTCCTCTGGCTCCAGTGGAGTAAAGGTAAATTTACTTTATTTTTGGCTGCTTGTTTTACAACATATTAGGTTGTTTTTTTTTAGGGTTCCCTCTTATAAAAGTTATAATACTCAGATGCTCAGACCCAACTCTGTCTTTGTATACTTTAAAGGGGTCACTGACTGAAAAATGGTGTGTTTGTAAGGTTTTAAGTGTCTGAAATGTGTCTAATGGTCACGCAATTGTCTAAAAAATATCAAAACAGTCAAATCTCTTAAAAAAAAAAAAAAAGGCACAGCCTTTATCTTATTTTTCTCACCCAGAAATGCCAGAAACAGTTTTGACTTTTCTGGGTAAATCGTATACGTCATGATTTGACAAAGCCACCCCACCGCCATCCTTGGGACCCGCCCACTGCTCTATTATTGGCCCAACTAGCCGTCTGTCATGTAGATGGAAGGGGTGCTAAAGGTAGCCTATTAGCCTCTAAGCTATTAGCCCCCTGTTACCACCTGGTTCACCAATCCACAGTCGACAATATACCTTGTGTCACTCTGGCGCATCTCCCAATAATTTCGCCATGATTCCACAGGAAATCGCCAGCATCAGCACGCCGGTTGCAGAATCGACCTGGCCCGGTGTAGGTACTACCTACACTGGGACTCGAGACTGCTGGCTCTCACGGCCACGACTCTGTTCCACTCTCACAGACAGTGTAGGGGAGCCGCTGGCCGTGGGAGCAGAGCGGCGTTCCGCAGAACGAGATACTGCCCTTTGAGATCCTGTGGCTTGGCAGCTCGGGTCCCAGGCCAGGTTGGTTGCGGTGATCAGGGGGGCGCCCAGTGCATGGTGCTAGTGATTTGTTGTGGAATCATGGCAGAATTATTCAGAGATGGGCTGGATTAACACGAGATACACCATTGACTGTGGATCAGTGAACCAGCGCTACTCATCCAAACTAGGAGGAGGCTAGAAGCTAGTCAGCTAATGGCTAACTGATGTAAGAGGGAGGGTGGAGTTGAATAGGTGAAGGATGTTTCTTAAAGTGATAGGCTTTAAATCAGAGTTTCAAGAAAGCCAGGAAAAATACAAAACAAATTTCCTTCAGTAATTACAAAATTAAAGAAAATGTGAACAAAATGTGTCACAAGCACTTCATTAAGACATGTGAGCTGTTAAAATATGGAAAAAGTGCAGTCAGTGACCCCTTTACGTGTTTTTCGTAAAGCACAATTCAGCATCCAGCTTTTGTACCAGATTTTTTTTTTTTTGAAGATATGAAGTTTTACAAATAAAATGACCATCAAATGTTTAAACAATGGTGAATATTGAAATAAAGTCCACTCTGTAGTTAGGCATTATTTTAAATGCTACTTCTCTTATCAGAGCGTTTGTCTAATTTAGAGAGTGAGCGAGAGACAGAGAGAGACACAACAGAGAGAGAGACCCACATAAAAGCAGCCTCAGCTGTGCTAATGCACACAGGTTTTCCCCCTTTTTTGTGGGGCTTCTTCAGTCATTCAGACAAGTTTAGATTTTTCCCCCATTAATCAGTCCAATACATCGGTCTACATAACCACTCAGGCCTTTTTTTTGACTCACATTAGCTAGAAGGAGCATGATCAGATGGAAAGTGGGATGTCTGGAGATGCATGTTAATACCAGGTGTAACTAACTGCAAATGGTCAGTCTATCTGATTGTAATCTAGTCATTAAAAATGCATTTTAACCATCTATCTTATCTATCTATCTGTCTGTCTGTCTGACACGCCCCCTTAGATTAATAGCGTGCTGTTTGTTCATTAACCTGTGAGAAGATGGACACAATCTAAACCTGATCATACTGAAAATGCTGATATAACACATCACACCATTTATTTGCTTTTGCAGAGTGACATAACGAAACGAGTCACATTTCGTTCGGAAAACTGTGAAGACATATATGACCCAGACAGGAATCGTTTCTCAGTCTTATTGGGTTATGACTGGATAGCAGGTAAACCTTGTAACTGTATGTGACACAACATCATTAACTGACCCAAAGTGACTGACAGCTTGTTTTTCACACTTTAAGGTGTCCTGGACTCCGAGGACTCCTTGTTAGAGTGCTCGGACGAGTTCTTCACTGATCTACACATGTTTCGATCGCTCAATAAAGAGGAGTGTGTCCACAGTGCACAAGCAGAGTGAGTACTTTTCACTGTATGGCACTTGTCAATGGAAATTTATGTCAAGTTTAACTCTGATGATGGCTTCTTGAATGACTCTTAATTAACTCTCCATACAGATTTTCAGAGGAGGGCTGTGTAGTCGCACCACAACGTACAGACAAGGGCGATCCAGACTCTCACGTGGACACTCACCAATGTAAGCATGGTCATTTATTTCAATAGGCCACTCTCCTTTTTCTTTCATCATGGCTGAACTAACATTTGTCTTGCTTGCTCACCTTTTGTGCAGGTACATTCTCTTACAGGATTAACAGCAGATTGTTTCCTGTCCCGCTTCACTCCCAGGAGTGCTGTCCTGTGTGCAGAAAGCACAAATCCTCCCACCCTCACACTACTGCAGAGCCAGCTCTCATCAGGTACAGACACGCTGCACTTAAACTGCATTTTGAGACCACTTATGAGCAATAACACATTTAATTGGCACCAGCTGCTTTTCTGCTGTCTTTCCCATATGAATACAAAAGACAGCGAGACTATAGAGGACTGCAGAAAAGAAACAGACTTTACTAATCTTTAATTGCAAATTTTATGTTTTAAAAACTTTTGTTTGTGGCTTCACCTGTACTTCAATGTTCAGTTTTTTTATCAAGCCAAATCACGTGAAGTCATTTTTATTCATAAGCACATTACTCAGAGAGTGCCAAGATCTGTCTGTCTGTGTGTTTGTGAGAAGGATTTTAATGAGGTGGCCCTTGGGCTACCAAGAACCTATTGGAGGTGATCCGGGTCAGGATGTGGATTCTGGATGATGTTTTTCATTCTCCTTAACATAGCCAAATAGGGCCTTTGAGGAAGTATGCATGCTTATATTGCCTTCAAAATCTAATGGGCTCATCTTTAGCCCAACGGCCACTTGTAGTGAAATTTCGTCAATGATCATACAATAGACTTTACATAATCCTCCACACACAAAAAACACACAAACAAGCAGGTCTTGGCATTATGCACTCTCAGATCACCTCCAAAATTGAATGGGTTCTTCCGTAGCAAAAGGGCCACCTCTGGGGAAAATTTCATCAAAATCCACACAATAGTTTTTGTGTGATCCTGCTGACAGACAGTCAAGCAGCCATGATCACATTACCTCCTTGGTAGAGATTGATAAGATCCTTATGTGGCAGGGTAGGCTGTTTCACGGTGTTTAGAGAGGTAAATGCAAAATCTCAATCCCCTGTGTGCTTTTCTATATTCAACATGACATTAAAGACGCACTCCGGTGGATATAAATCCCCTATAAAAACAAATCTACATTGTCTAAAATGGTATCTTATGCCCTTTTTTTTTTCTACAAAAAAAAAACCTGTCTTACAGTTTTGAGTCAAAATATTTTCACTTTTCCTCATCCTTCAAATACCAGGTTCTGTGATTACTCCCACCCACATATAACAAGGCTAATAGTGGCTAGTGCTACATTAAACAGAATAAATCCTGTGATAAAAAGATTTACCGGTTGAAGGATATGCTCAGTTGTATGCGCGGTGGCCCAGGATAATAACTGAAACTGCATCGGTCCTTAAAAGCAGTTGAAGAGTAAGACCCATCTTAATTTGGGTCAAGTTTTCAATGAAGCTATCCAAAAATGCTAACTGGGCCTGGAGGTTATCTTAAGTTAGGCCAGAGTCCTGATTGGCTCAACACTAAGGACCTGTATGGTTACGTCACCAAAAACGCTCTGTCTAAACTTGCCTTTTTTCAGGGGGCGGGGCTTAACTGAAACTTTAAAGCAGAAAACAGACCCATGACACATTTGATTGATTTCACTCTTGATATGTCTTGTAAGTCATAAAAAACATGTTACAGACATATTGACAGTAAAAAAAACACGATTTTTTGCAGAGTGCCACTTCAGATATTTAATATTAAAGGGGTCCTTGACTGCTATTTTCATACATTTCAACAGCTCACTCATGTCTTAATGAAGTGCTTGTGACATATTTTGTTCAGATTTTCTTAATTTTTTTGATTATTGAAGCAAATTTGTTTTTTTTGTTTTTTTATATTTCTTGGCTTTCTTCAAGCGCTCTGATTCAAAGCCTGTCACTTTAAGAAACAGACTTCAGCTGTTCAGCTCCCCCTCCCCTCTTACGTCAGTTAGCCATTAGCTGAGTAGCTTTTAGCCGGCTCCTTCCAGCTCGGTTGAGCACTGAGCAGCGCTTTGGTTCACTGGCTATTAGGATGACTAAGATCTGAAAAAAATAACATAATAGCGTTAGATCATGGGCTAATAGGCTATCTTTAGCCCCCACTTCCATCTGCATGACGGACAGCTAGGCAGGCCAATAATAGAGCAGTGGGTGGGTCTCAAGGACAGCAGTTGGTTGGCTTTTTCGAAACTTGACATATTACGATTTACCTGGAAGAGTCACCAAACATTTTGGGGTTTCTCTGGCTTTGTTCGGAATGTTCACTCACTCACTACCTCCCTACTTGCTATATAGTGAATTTAGCTACAGTGGACTATACAGCAAACACAATATAACAATAAAATTAACAGCTTTTGGACACTACTGGGCTTTTTTTCATGTCCAGTTCACAGTTAATGACGTCATCATGGTGAGACAGTAAAACGTAACAGACTAACGGTGGTAAAAAAAAATGAATTCCTGCATGTAATTTGTAGTAAATATGTATTAAATCAAAGTCGTTTTTGCTGAATTAATAAATATAAATACCTTAAGGTAGTTTATGCTGTGAAGCTCTCCTCTCATGCTCCGTTAGCTGTGCATTGCATTATGGGATATATTGGCTAATGTAGTGACCATCCGTTGTACACTACTTTTCAAAATGCATTGTGGGATATTTTGAGCGTACTACATAGTGAATGAAATTTTCAGTTAAGATTTCAAGCAGCCCTGCAAAATGGCTGATTCATTACATAGTACCACTATATGGGAAGGAGTGAAACATTTCAAACACGCATCTGAGAGAAAAATGAGATAAAGGCAGTGTGCTTTTTTCAGACAGCTGATGTTTTGGAAACATTTTTTGGCTAATTACATGACCAGTTGACACATATGAGACAGTTAAAACCTACAAACACACCAGTTTTCAATCAATGACCCCTTTAAATAATAAATAAGTCAAGTTCATAAGAAAAATATCTCAAATTTATTAAGAAAAAGTCTTTATGAGGAAAAAAAAAGTCCTAAATCTACAAGGAAAAGATTGTAAGGGAGCAGTTCTCATATTTATTTTATTTTGTGGTGTGGAGAAGATAAACTTCCATCCACCAGCTCCCCAGGTTGCAGATAGGGGAATGGCCTTCAGATATGAAGGTTAGCTGCAAATCAGAATCAGAATCAGCTTTATTGGCCAAGTATGCACAACACATACAAGGAATTTGACTTTGGCTAAAAACTTGCTCTCGTTGTTCAGGTGAAGGATTTAAATAAGGATTCAATGACAACCAGAGTATGTACAGTAAATTACAGTCTGTCCACGTTTCTATAAAAGGATGCAAATATATACAGGATATATTATATTATATATATATATTATATTATATTATATATAATATAATATATATATAATATAATAATATAATAATAATATTATAATATATATAATATAATATATTATATTATTTATATATATATTATATTATTATACAGCTAGCCACCAGGGCTGCTCGGAGAGGCGCTCCGGCCACCGGCAGAGTGAAGAAGCCTCGCCGTCACAGGCCCGTGGCTCTGAGAGAGATCCGTCGCTGCCAGAAATCCACGGAGCTGCTCATCCGTAAGCTGCCCGTCCAGCGCCTGGTGAGGGAGATCGCCTCAGGACTTCAAGATCGTCCCTGCGTTTCCTGAGCTTCGCCGTCATGGCTCTGCAGGAGACCAGCGAGGCCCACCTGGTGGTCTCTTCTTCACTAAGGGGGTCACCATCATGCCCAAAGACTTCCAGCTGGCCCGCTGCATCCGCAGAGAGAGAACTTAGACTTTCTGCTGCACATTCACCAGCCATAATGCTCTGCACTGTGTGTCTATATATATACATTTATAGTAATATGGACATATGTTTACTAGATGTTGTTTTTTTTTCTTGCCTTCTGATTGTTGCTCTGCGTGTTGCTATCCCTATGCTGTTGCAATCCTGGAATTTCCCCATTGTGGGACTAATAAAGGCTTATCTTATCTTATCTTATCTTATATGCAGTTATTTACTCGGACTAACCACACTTTGCAGAAATATATGAAAAAATATACAATCACACAGTATTTCAATGTGGACTCAGATTCAGTGATATAATGTGAATGAAGTAAAAAGCAGTGTGAGAGTTATGTGCAATGTAATAATGGATGAAAAGTCATGAGTACAGCAACAGGTAGGACTAGGTGAATGTTAGGAGTTCATCAGAGTGATGGCTTGAGGAAAGAAACTGTTCCTGTGACGGGTGGTTTTGACCTTCAGTGATCTGTAACGACGACCAGAAGATAGAAGTTCAAACAGTTTGTGGCCGGGGTGTGATGGGTCAGCACAGATGTTTCCCGCCGTTTCCTGGTTATGGACCCGATATAAGCCGATATAAGACTGATATATCAATATAAATATATTGAATAAGCAGTGCCAGACAAAAACACGGGTTACCCCTTTGGCAAGGTATAGCACCCGTAAGCACCCGAGCAGGGTTATGCACCACCTGCTGAGCAGCAGCAGCAGTAGTTGTAACATCAGCTGGCAATTACAGTTAAACGTAGTGGATTGGCAGAACGATGTACTCGTTTGGCGTATTATCAACCAAAGACACCAGCAAAGAGAACAAGGTCGAGTTAGCAGACCACTGCATTCTTGATGGTACTTGTGAACATAAGAATGCTAATAGCAACTGAAAAGTCAGTTTAAGAGGAAAAAGTTACATTTACTTATGTTGACAGGACAGTTTATACACCCTGTGTACCATCTCATCTGGTTCCCCTTCATTTCGAGGCTCAAATAAGTTTGACTCAAGCACACACACACACGCACACACACACCCAACAAATAGGATTAAAGATCTTTCAAGATCTCTATAGATCTCCATGAAAACTCTCCCCAAAATTTGCAAGAGAAATGGCTTTTTTGAGGCTTTAGGAGATCGTAGAGAGAAACAGGTGAATTTTTGATCTCTCAATGCTCACCCAACAATCTCTGTAAAGGGAGCCCTTACTCTGCTCCGAAGTTTTACCATTTGGTGATCTTCATGTCCCTGTATCACATTCGTTTCTTTTTTCCTTCTGTAAGAAAGGTTTATATCTTTACAATCAAAAGTATGTGTAATGTCAACACAGTTTCGTATGATAAATTAAGCAATTTCATGTTGCGATGTAAGAATATGTAATATGCAGTTTTCTAGAAATGTATTTGATGGTTGGTACATCAGTAGAGTAGTTCACTGTTCGAGTGGTGTTACAGTGTTGCCCTACCCTTCACTGATATAACCACACATCAGAGTGTAGTAGAGAAACAATGCGCCCTAACAAATGCTGAAAGGATAACTGTTGTCTTGACATTTTTATTCATGTATTTTAATCTTCAATTTGAAGGGTCAGCATTCCTCGAACCGCCCTCCTGCCACCTCACAAGTACAAACCTCATCGGCGACACAGCTTTGACCCATCGGACAGTTTGGGGTTACCATCGGTGAGCTACAGATTCATTCAGAGGAATATGGTTTTTCCATTGTTTCAATAAGCGCCATTACATGAGCACCAATATTCGGTTATGGTCAGATTTTTGAAGTATCTCATTCATGTGATTGTGCTTGTGAGCATCTTATCCATTTTTTAGAAATCAGGATATGCGCTTATTAACCCTTGATGAAAAATCTGAATATTCTACCTATTGTTTTCTGTCAATAATCAGTATGTTAATGTGCCATGTGATTGCATTAACTGGGATATGACCATAAGCAGGTTAAGGCTCATAACAGTGATACTAGTGCTGATGCAACCACACTCGCTAATCAACCATGGTCACATTAAAGCCCCTTTGAGACATGCACTCTCTTTTTTTCATCTGATGGCATCTAAATGTGCCGATCTGTGATTTGTTGTACTTGACAAACCTGTTATAAAAATGTCTATGAAAGACTCAAGGTTATGGTGAGTGTTGCGCCAACTGGTCTTTATTTAGACCGCACTTAGTTTTTAGTAGGGATGCACAATATTTTTGCTGATAACTGACAACAGTTTTTGCTGATTGCCAATGTTAATATATGCACATATTTTTCCCACCTACTGTATTTACATCTTCTTTGTCTTACAGTGATGATTAACTGGCATATAAAGGCATTCCCCAAGAAAAATAAGATGACTACCTCAACTTAATGCCAAAATAAACACATGTTATTATCAACAGAACTGTAATTTCCTCCTTTTAACAGGCTTGGAGGCAACTGTTTCTGTGATGGCCATTACAACAAACCAAGAGGAAAAACATGTAAATAGATGCAGTCTGTCCACAGGGATCATGTGAAAATAAGTGCATTCACTTTACAGCTGTACAGTAAACTAAACACTTTGCACCAACATAATAGTCGGTGTAATATTTTTACACTACTGAATAAGGCTGCGTGTCCACCAAACGCATTTTTCCGCTCTGGGCAGCTGTTTTCCATTCATTCTCTATGTAGTCCAGTCAGCGCTGAAACACTCTCGGCGATGACCGTTTTTTGTCGCGGCGCTCAGAGTTGAAAAAAGTTCAACTTTTCAGACTGCAGCTGAGCTCGTGAATGTCTGACCTTAAACAGCCAATCAGAACTGCTGCGTGGGCGGGACATAGGACCTAGCCTGTACTCAGATTCCTGTTTTCGTGTGTGATCATATTTTACATCCAGAGCTGCTAGAAAACGTTTCCTGTCATTGTTATTTAGAGGACTGCTATTAAAAAATCAGTAGAAAGTCTGACCATAGGAAAAGTGGAAGTGCTGAGCTGAGAGTGAAAAGCTGTTGCTGGGATACAGGGCACAGACTTTTTTCCCCAGAGCCCAGCACACAAATGCTGAAAAAAAAAAAAAAAAAACGCTCAGGGGCGGTCAGGCAACAAAAAATGCGTTTGGTGGGCACGCAGCCTCAGGCTGCATGTGATTTACTGACTTACTTAAAACTCCGCATCATATAAACTGGATCAAATAAATTACTTCAAAATAGGAGCCAATAAGCAGCATGTTTTTCACACAGTAACTTAGAACCAGCTCAGTGTGATGGTAAGAAATTACAGCTTGCAGCTCTGGAAAGGCCACATCTAAAAATTATCTGCGATTGGCTATCGTTGTGTGGCAAGGCTTGTGCAGCCTGTGGGTCTGCTGACGTCTTTGGTGACTGGTTTTCGGGGCAGCAATGGACTCTGCATGTTTCTGGGTGGTGCCTTTGGCCCTTGGATAGTCACAACTGTGTGTGGTTTTTTTTTTTTCATTGTTTGGGCACTGTGGAGGAGGCTGTTGCTGAAGGGTTTTTGTCCCCCTTCTCCACTGTGTCTTTCTCTTGTCGGGCCTTGTGGATTAGTTTCCTCCCTCGTGTTGTGTGTTTTTTGCTCCTCGTTGCATGGCTATGTGGAGATAGACATGTTTGGGGGTTTTTTACACTCGCCCGATGTGATTCCCTCATGCCATGGGCAAAGCATAAACCGCTGTAATCTGTACCGATACTTATAAATAATTTTAAATGCATTTATCTATTATCGTGCATCCCTACTTTTTTTGGTTTGTCTTTGTTCGGACTTCTATTCAGACTGGACTTCACATCATTTCACCAACAAACTTTAAAACCTTAACTTTACTCTTTCTGTTGCTAGTGACCATGTTTTCTTTATATTATTTGATTTGTAGGCACTGAAGATAGAATCATATCCAAGGGAAAGAAATTTCACCAACACTGAAATAAGACAATTTACAGTGAGAACAAATTACTGATGCCAAGCAATCCCACATGACATCAGATAAGAGTAAACAGTCAACTGAGGCAAAGCTATCCAGTGCAAAGCAGTTTAACCCTCATAATGTCCTCATACAAAAATGACCCCACCTGATTTGGACTGTTATTTAATAATAATAATAATGGACTGCATTTATATAGTGCTTTTCCTGACACCCAAAGTGCTAAAAGCGTTCTAGTATAAATTGTCAATCAGTTCTGTGTTACACCTTTAGTTCTTACTTCAGTCCAACCCATTACCACAAATTTTTCTCTTAGTTTTGGAACTTTAGGGACCGATAGACCTTGTATACCCCTGTTTTTGAGTTAACCATCATGAAGTCATTGGGGTCATTCAGTTATTTAAGTTATTTATTTAAAAACTCCATTATACTGGAACAACTAGCTGTTAAAGGTGGACTACGTACATAGAAAGGTGCAGGTGATTACTGGCAACACCAGGTGGCAGTAATGAACCTTCATCCTCTAGGCTGAAATGAATTTGATAGTTTTTTTTTTATTGATGACCCATGATGACTTCTTCAAGTTTGTCTACTCCAACTGAACCAGTAATTAAGTGGTAGCATTACATGTTCTGCTCTACTCTAGAAATTAATGTAATTAAGTTACAACACAGGATTTTTGACTCTGAGCTGAAAACTTGCTTATACTTCATAGCTCTGCAACATCATAAATGATCATATTTTGCATGATAGCAAAACAGTTGTTTCTTGACACTCTAATTATATTTTTAGGAATTTCTGGAATATTTGAAAGTTGAAAATAATGCATATTCTACCTTTAAATTTTTTGCCTGCTTCTAAATGGTTGTTAGAAGATTTACACCCAGATGTAGTTTGGGCCACTTTAGCGTTATACGTTTACTTTCTTTTCTTTTTTAAAACCTGAAAGCAGACTGTTACCTTTTTGTTTCTGGCCTTTCTTGCCCAGATTTTCTTTTAAACACTTTCTTTTCCGACAGAGCCCTGTATTTCTATGTTAGTGGGTATTTAAGTGTTTTTGGTATGCCTAATCACATTGTGTTAAGACCTTTGGGGGTAACAGTGTACCAGAGCGTTTTATTCATTTTCATAGATCTGTTTGTCCCTGTCCAGCATTGTCTCTCAGGCTGGTCGAACACAGGTCAGAGCACCCTGCCACCACCTACCAGTCTTGATCTGCGCAGCGTTCTCAATATGAAGAGCACGAATGGGTCCATAAATAAAGAACTGGAGGTGAGGCACTGCAGAGTTACTCTGCTTTCTGCACTGCATGCTGCCACATGATTGACATACAGGTGCATCTCAATAAATTAGGATGTCAGCTCTAAAATTTTTTGGTAGATGGCTGCACTGACTTTGGACTTGATAAAACACAGTGGACCAACACCAGCAGATGACATGGCTCCCCAAATCATCAGTGACTGTGGAAACTTCACACTGGACCTCAAGCAACTTGGATTCTGTGCCTCTCCGCTCTTCCTCCAGACTCTGGGACCTTGATTTCCAAATGACAGGACTTGGTACCTGATTTGAAGAGCCATGTCATCAGCTGGTTTAGAGCACTTCATGCTTCCCTCTGCTGACAAGCTTTATGGAGATGCTGATTTCATTTTCCAGGAGAAGTTGGCACCTGCCCACACTGCCAAAAGTACCAATACCTGGTTTCATAACTATGGTATCACTGTGTTTGATTGGCCAGCAAACTCTCCTGACTTAAATCCCATAAAGAATCTGTAGAGTATTGTCAAGACAAAGATGAAAGACACCACATCCAACAATGCAAATGAGCTGTAAGGCTGCTATCAAAGCAACCTGTGCTTCTATAACACCTCAGCAGTACCACAGACTTATCGCCTCCATGACATGCCACATTGATGCAGTAATTCATGCAAAAGAAGCCCCAACCAAGTATTGAGTGTGTACATGGACATACTTTTCAGTCGGCCAATAATTCTATTAAAAATCAATGTTTTTAAATTAATTTTATGTAATATTCTAATTTTTTTTGAGAAACTGAATATGGGGTTTTCATGAGCTGTAAGCCATAACCATCAAAATTAAAAGAAATAAAAACTTGAAATATATCATTCTATGTGTAATGAATCTACATACAGTGGATATAAAAAGTCTACATACCCCTGTTCAAATGCTAGGTTTTTGTGACGCAAAAAAATGAGACCAAGATAAATCATTTCAAACCTTTTTCCACCATTAATGTGACCTATAACCTGTACAACCCAATTGAAAAACACATTGAAATCTTTTAAGTGGAAAAATTAAAAATAAAAAACTTACAATAACCTGGTTGCATAAATATGCACACCCTTAAACTAATACTTTGTTGCAGCATCTTTGGCTTTTATTACAGAACTAAGTCTTTTTGGGTAGGAGTCTATCAGTGTGCCTCATCTTGATGTGGTAATGTTTGCCCACTCTTCTTTGCAAAAACGCTCCAAATCTGTCAGATTGCGAGGGCATCTCCTGTGCACAGCCCTCTTCAGATCACCCCACAGATGTTCAATCGGATTCAAGTCTGGACTCTGTCTGGGCCATTCCAAAACCTTAATCTTATTCTGGTGAAGTTATTCTTTTGTTGATTTGGATGTGCGCTTTGGGTCATTGTTGTGCTGAAAGATGAAGTTCCTCTTCATCTTCAGCTTTCTAGCAGAAGCCTGAAGGTTTTGAGCCAACTCTGACTGGTATTTGGAACTGTTCATAATTCCCTCCACCTTGACTAAGGCCCCAGTTCCAGCTGAAGAAAACCAGCCCAAAGCATGATGCTGCCATCATCATGCTTCACTGTAAGTATGGTGTTCTTCTGATGATGGGCAGTGTTGTGTTTGCACCAAATATACCTTTTGGAATTATGGCCAAAAAGTTCAACCTTGGTTTCATCGGACCATAACAGATTTTCCCACATGCATTTGGGAGATTTCAAATGTGTTTTTGCAAAATGTAGCCGGGCGTGGATGTTTTTCTTCATAAGATAAGGCTTCCATCTTGCCACCCTAGACGGGAGATTGTTGTCACATGTACTAAACAGCCAGTAGATGCCAGAAATTCCTGTATCTCCTTCAATGTTGCTGTCGGCCTCTTGGCAGCCTCCCTGACCAGTTTTCTTCTCGTCTTTTCATCAGTTTTGGAGGGACAACCAGTTCTTGGTAATGTCACTATTGTGCCATATTTTCTCCACTTGATGATGACTGTCTTCACTGTGTTCCATGGTATATTTAATGCCTTGGAAATTCTTTTTTACCCTTCTCCTGACTGATACCTTGGAACAATGAGATCCCTCTGATGCTTTGGAAGCTCTCTGCGGACCATGACTTGGGCTGTAAGATGTGACTACAGAAATGTCAGGAAAAGCCTACTAGAACAGCTGAACTTCATTTGAAGTTAATCAGAGGCACTTTAAATGGTGGCAGGTGTGTGCTGGCTCCCATTTAACATGAGTTAGAATGTGACTGGTTAATTCTGAACACAGCCACATCCCCAGTTATAACAGGGTGTGCAGATTTATGCAACCAAGTTATTGCAAGTTTTTTTTTTTCCCCCTTAAAAGATTTCAATTTGTTTTTCAATTGGGTTGTACAGATTATAGGTCACATTAATGGTGGAAAAAGCTTTGAAATGATTTATCTTGGTCTCGTTTTTTTACATCACAAAAACCTGGCATTTGAACAGGCGTGTGTAGACTTTTATATCCCCTGTATGAGTTTCAATTTTTGAATTGAATTGCTGAAATAAATCAACTTTTCAATGACATTCTAATTTATTGAGATGCACCTGTACTGGATAATTCCTTAAATTGGCAACTGTACGTGTGTTCATAAAGTGCTTGGTGAGTGCATGTATTTATTTAGACTTTTAATTTTTTTTTTTGAAATTTTGGCTCATTGTCTTGCAAGTTATTATACATTTGAAGGGACCTATAAATGAAACAAATGATGTTTTTGAAATTTTTCAGGACCTGTCTGTGCCTCAAGTGTCAGCGAACCAGAACATGGACCAGATATCAGAGGTGTCTCGCTTGGCTCGTCATCACTTTAAACATTATCACCAAAAAACAAAACTGTGCAGTAAATCGGACCCTGTGTGCTGACAAGAAGACTAACAAGTAATCCATTGTATGAATGTGGGTTTTTTTTGTGATTACTTTATTTCCATTTGACACCACAAAGTTTCCAATCAATAGTTCAAACAAAGTGTCAAGTCCATCAAAGCCTCAAAGTGCCTGGGGGTTCAGTTGGTTATGAGAATTATTTTCAATAATGTCATGTTTTGTTGAATGAATAAAGTTTGAATTATAAACAAAACACCACTGTTGATGGGGATTTACTTTTTGGATGTAACCTCTCATTTAATTTAAAATCTGAACACATTTAGTCTCCGCATGTGACTCAATAGCCTTTTGGATGTGAAGCAACAAATACAGATTTTAATACCCCAATGGCATGGGAGGAGATTTAAATATGCTGACTGCTTAAAATTAAATATTACAGGTCACATATTTGCTTTGCACATATGAGAAAGCTGTTTAGATGCACGTGTGTTTCTCAGGCAGCAGCTTGTTTGCCTCTCGGTTTCTCGTATACTTCTGTTTTTAACTTCCTTTAACACTTCCTTGTGCAACTTTGAACACCACAGAAACGGGGGCACTGTACAGAAGCTGAAGGAAGCAGGAAATCAAAGCCACCTCATTTAATGTCACATGTTGTTGTGTTCCCACCTATGACACTCTGGTGTTTCCAGATTGTGTTCGGGATGTGCCAGTACTTGTCATGGTGTGCTCAGTAAAACCCACAAAAAACTGTTTGATAAATTTAATCCTAGTTACATATTCTTGCTTTTAGATGTAATTTATTGTAGGGGTTTTTTTGTTTGTTTGTTGTTGGGTTTTTGTTTTTTGTTCTTTTTGCTTTGGTTCATCTTGCAGCATTTGTGTCACAGACATCAAAGCCTTTTTATCCGTTTGAAATTGTTGATTTTCATCTTAAAGCTAGGATGTGTCATGAAAGGAAATCTCCGTGTAAGATGTGGCAGTGTGATGCTGTGTTTTATTTTAGAAAACCTTTTAAGATAATGCTGTCAAAGTTCATATCTGCAAATCTGTAGGTTTACATGTTCAGACAATAAACTATAAGCAGACAGGATTTGTGATCATTTATATTTTTCAGAAAGATATGAGGGGGGTAGGCTGAAAAGTTCATAGTGGTCAAATTTGACCAGATGTGGTTTATTTTCCAACATGGCCTCCCCTTCGTTCCACACACTTCTTCCATCAGTGTTACAGCGCTTGGATCCCTGTGGTTGAAAAATAAACCACATTTGGTCAGATTTGACCACTATGAACTTTTAAGCCTATGAACATTTTAGTCCCTCTTGTACACAGGATGTTCATTAAAGATTTCCCCTGATTCATTTCCCATGGACTGAGAGGAACCAAACTTGGGACAGTTATTAGTCTTTCTCTGCATAGGTACCACCAAGGGTCACACACTTCTCTCCTCACTTGTTGCAGCTGTAAACGTTTCCAGACTGTGTTAGAAGCCTTGACCTGACTTCGGAAATCAACATTTCATTGTTTTGGAAGTGCCTGCCCTTCAAAAATGACTTCATGGTTGGAAAGAGTTGTAAGTCAGATGGTACGAGGTTGGGAGAGTAAGGGGTTGAGGAAGTATTTCATAGCTGCAGGACCATGCATTGCCCATCTGGGCAACATGTAACTTGTTAACTGGGGTGTTGTCTTAGGAGGCAGACACCTTTGGTCAGCATGTCACGCCTCAGTTTTGATGGCTTTTCACAATTTCTGCAGCATTGAAGCAAAGTAAGTCTCGATAATTGTGGTAACTTTCGCCAGGAAATCCATCATCCAAACTGCTCGTCCCAAAAGATCGTGAACATGGGGGGGGGGGGGGGGCAGCATTGACTCAGGAGGTGGAGTGGGTCATCCAATTATTGGAGGGTTGGTGGTTTGAGTCCCACCCCAGCCATTGTTCTGTTGTGTCCCTTGGCAAGACAGTTTACCTGTCTTAGCGACTGTGGCGCAGGTGTAGTGTGACCGACTACTGATCGGAGGGTCATGGGTTCAGTTCCCGCTCTGTCTGCAGTCTGCATGTCGAAGTGTCCTTGAGCAAGACACTGAACCCCCACTTGCTCCTGGTGGCCAGGCTAGCGCCTGTTTGTGTATGTGAATGTGTGTGTGAATGGGTGGATAGCAGGATCTGTAAAGCACTTTGGTCATCCAGAGATGAGAAAAAGCGCTATATAAGTGAACGCCATTTACCTACCTTGAGTCCAGTGTCCGTGATGCTGGTGAGTGATTGTGTATAAATGTTTCGTGGTTATCGAAGAGGCTGCCATGTTTTCATCAGTCTGCCCCAGAGCAGCTGTGGCTACAGTAGTAGCTTACCACTATCAGTGTCCGTCTGGTGGAGCGAATGACTAAGCATCCATTGAAAAGCATCTGAGTGTCCTTGATAAGTGCTATATAAATCTAGTCATTATTATTATTACCATGACATTGCCCACCAAAGGTTGGACACATGCCTTCTGCGAGGTGGTGAGGTCATGCTTCCATTGCTTCGACTGGGCTTTAAGCCCCTTTTCCACTAGCACCTACTCTGCCGACTCCCTCCTGAGTCTACTCGCTCGACATAGTGTGGTTGGTTTTCCATTACAACTACCACCTCAAGTGTGTGGGGTTCATTACAGAAGGCGGCCCGGTTATCCTTGTTATGTTGGTTGACATGCTGACGTTTTCACTGATAAATAACGTAAAAGATGCTTAAAATCATAAAACACTGACCATCTTCCCCGTGAGCAGCTATCAACTCGGAGACCTCCTGGTATACTTTTTCATTTTGGGTCGCTTCGCCACAGCAGGGCTAATGGGGCTGAAAAGTTCATAGGCTTAAAAGTTCATAGTTGTCAAATTTGACCAAATGTAGTTTATTTATAGAACTGTGTGCACCGACAGGGAGACTGTTGAAAAATAACCACATTTGACCACTATATGAACTCCATTTGCCAGATGGTGTCTTCATCAATGGGGCACTGTGGTTGCCCGGGAATGGGTGCTGTTTCCACCGATGTCCGACCACACTTGAACTGTCGATGTCAGTGCTTGACTACTTCATACGATGGGGCATCCTTCCCATCAGTCTCTTTCATCTCATGCAATATCTCCCGTGGTGTGTGGCCTCTCAAGGACAGGAACCTGATGACCGCTCTGCATTCAACTAGTTCCATTACCACATCTTACTCCACCTTAGTACATATACATATATATAGTACATACTGGAGTGGTGGCTCAGTTGGTAGAGGATCTGCCCCACACCCGGGAGGCCGGGTTCAAATCCAGGCCGGGTCATGCCGAAGGCCATATAAAAGTGGAACTTCCTGCCATCCAGCTCGGTTCTCAGCAATAATGGAACGGAGGAGGGAAATTTGTGGCGGCTCCTTGCATGGCAACGACCCCTCTGATTCTAGATGTGATTAACATTGTAGATAAGAGAATCATAATTTCATTCTGCTGTACATGATTGGCTGTATGATTGAATGAGAATAAATTTGGCTTTTTTTTTTTTTTAAAGAGAAAGACCAACCGTGAAAGTGCAGTGTGAATACATATAAAATTAATGTAAATATGTGGAAAACGTGAAGTTGAGCATTCACGCATCCAAGGGATTTGGAGGTGCTAGCTAGTAATCAGCGTTGAGATTCTGCCGTCACCAGAGTTGAAGTTTCAAAACCGGAGGGTCCACTAGTTTGAAAATGAGACTGCCACTCACCTGCAGACGGATGGACCGCATGGAATCTGCAGCTGAATCGGAGTGTCAGAAGCGGTGGCTACGTGTCTTCTGGGTTCCATTTTTTGTCGGAAGACATTGCATAGGCATTGTGTTGCAGTGCGGGGACAGGCGTAACCAGGTGGATTATACATAAGTAATGTGATATTATAGGAAAACAATAGTCAAAAGAGCTCAGTCCCCGGGGAAGAAGACTCTTTATTTGTCCTGCTGCTGAGAACTCAAGGCTGTACCTGACTGGTCACGGGGGATCTGGTTCTGGGCGGGTCTTTCACAGACTGAAGCTCCCGACAACATGGCAGACTACAGTCGTCGTATATTTTAAAACAAACAGTGAAAAAGTGCTTCTATATCACTTTGTGCAAGAATTAGTGGGTTCAGTTAATGAAATCTGTCATTGATTGAAATTAAAAACATGGTTTACCGTTCAGGATGAGATCACTCTGCTCGGTGCATGCCGCTAAGCGAAACTCATTTGAGTTGGTAGTGGGAACTATGGACTACTCAACACACTGCAGCCTGAATTTCACCATACCGGAGCCAATATACCACCATACCGGAGCATTCTGTTGCGTTTACAATACACAATGAATGGGAAGCGGAAAAATGACGGATCCAGTGGACAAGTAGCACAAGAGTTGTGACACTCTTTGATCTCGCTGCTACCCGGTCACGTGGTTCATGAACTGACCCGGATTATCCAGAGGGCTTAACGGGGCAGGAGCCCAAGGGCCCCAGCTTGTTTGGGGCCCCAAAAGAAATGCTTTTTTTTTTTTTTTTTTTTTTGCTAATTCTGCCGTGTCCAACGTTTATTGGAGGGTTTGTTTTGGTGTATTGTGGAGGGAGGAATAATCAGGCCGAGCATTCAGAGCAGAGGGAACTTTATTCTTCACTCCTTCACATCCACCATAATCAAAAGCAAAAAGCACTCAGGTTGCAGGCACTCTTTTATATTACACACTAATAGGCCTTTTCCACTAGTATCGCCTTGGCCTTACTTACTTCTACTCTACTCACTTTCTCGCCCTTTCCACTGTACCATCACGGTTTAACCGACACTATTTTCGCGCACTGGTCGAGGGCAGGGTACAAGAAGCCTGCAGAAAGCGAGCCGAGATGTGACGTCAGTAGACTGCAGCACTGATTGGTCAGGGCGTAACGTCACAAAAGCGCCCCGTCTTCAGTGAAATCTTTACGACCGCCATTTGCAATCTTTCACGGACTAACTCGGTCACGGAGTAAATACGATATTAATACAGACAGCGTTGTAGGTTTTGCAGAAATCTACACCCGTGGTCCAACGAAGAGGTGCGGGGTTTTCTCTGCTTGGTGCAGATACACAGTGAGAGGAGTGATCGGATCGATCCAGATGGCAGCAGCCCTGCATAGAACCGCACTACTGACAAGCTGAAGATGAACGTGAGAGAACCATCGATGGTGAGTGATTGTAATAATGTTTGCATCTGTTCGCTTATTTAATCCTGTTGTGGTAAGCTCACTTTTTTTGAGCAAATACAGCACTGTTCTGTGCTGGCTAACGAGTGTTAGCTAGTAGCTAGCTAGTACCAACTGCTGATTCACACTTGTTTTCTCCTAAGTATTCGCTTGTGAGAGCAAAACGATGAAATATGGTTAATCCTGGTTAAAGTCCTGGTTTTTGTACGTGCTGCACTTTGGTGCTGTGCATAAAATTGTGTGCAATTTAATGCTAAGAATTGTGTTTCCACATGCCAGGGTTTAGCCTCCCTGTTTATAGTGGATACTGTGGCGGTTTGGGGAAACCCCCACAACCACAAGGGACGACAGCTCGCTACTCCTGGTTTTTTTCCGCTGCATGCTGTGATCTAATCTGCCATTTGTGCATTTCACTGCTGTGAGGTTAAAGTGCCATCCATGCATTGTGTTCATGCATCCTGGTCTGTGCCTCTCATATGCAAATGCTCATATCGACCCATGTGAATGCTTTGATGTATTGGTTGTAGCTGAGTATATAAGCTGTCTGAATTTCATGTTCAACCTCTCATTCTCTCAACTTTCAACCTCTGCTGCAGGACACAGACTTGTGTCCCCTCTTCACTGAGAGCCGTGGGTTCGCTCCCGGCGCGCACGCACGGCGCCGGGAGAGGAGCTCGTGACGGCGGTATGATATAATAAACTTCCTTAAAACCTCAGCATCACTGCCTTATTTTATCATCCGCCGCACTGCTGACCCAACGCTGAAACGAACACGCTGCCAGCGAACGCAACACCCGGCGGTGATTCTCCGACGACAAGCAAACGCGGCAGCCTGACTGAGTCTGCCCTCCCTTCTGCTTCAGGGAGACCTCAACGCGGGAGTTTCCAGGCGAAACTCCCCGGAGAACACCCACGACCGGGAAAGCTGAGCAAACGTTTCATGGTGAGATCTGCACGCCTAGATCGGCACATCCACGCTGGACTGGCCGCGCTCACAGCCCCTCTCCACACGAGAGCGCATTTCACCTCGTCCCCTCTCCACGACAGCGATCCCCATGGGCCGACGGAGCACACGTGGACCTGAACGCACCATGACCGAGCGAGTGACAGAACGTCTACTTCCCTTCACCGCTCCAACACACTGAGCAGGGATGATTAAGCTCCCTGACCCTGGTTCTCCTCTCCAGCTGGCCCACCCATCACGGAACCCCGGCGCACGCACCGGGGAGTTACGAGGACGGCGCACACCATGCACGGGACAAATACGGCTTTTCTGACCGCCTTCCTTCTGCTGCACACTGGCCCTTCAGGCTTGCTCGTTCACCTGAGGCACGCAGCTTGCTCACTGGATTTTATGGTCTTAGCCACGGCACACAAGGGAAATTCAGTGGTTTGCGGTTCCCGAGAGCTTTAAGGTTGTGCCCACACCTAAAGCCAACACGCCAGTCCCTCTGCTGTCATCACAGCCGCCACGCAGCCTCGTCTTTTCTTCATGGCCGCTATTAATCCTTGCAGGACTTAATCGCGAGAGGAGCCAGTGACTAATTTTTCTTCTTGTGGACCTCTGCACGTTCAACGGGACAGCCCTAAGACATCGCGGACCCACAAGCAATTTTTGCACGGCCCGGACGTTTTCATCGTCTCCGGCCGGCTTTTACTACCCCACACCCCCCTCCCCCCCTCCTGCACAGAGCTTTTCCCTGCTCGCTGCCCAAAACTGCACTATCGAGGTCTCGGCCACCTGCCGAGCCCTCTGGGGGGGAGCTGTGGCGGTTTGGGAAAACCCCCACAACACACAGGGACAGACAGCTCGCTACTCCTGGGTTTTTTCCCGCGGCATGCTGTGATCTAATCTGCCATTATTATGCATTTCACTGCTGTGAGGTTATGTGCCATCCATGCATTGTGTTCGATGCATCCGGTCTGTGCCTCTCATATGCAAAATGCTCATATCGACCCATGTGAATGCTTTTGATGTATTGTTGTAGCTGAGTATATAAGCTGTCTGAATTTCATGTTCAACCTCTCATTTTCTCACTTCAACCTCTGCTGCAGGACACAGACTTTGTGTCCCCTCTTCACTGAGAGCCGTGGGCTCGCTCCCGGCGCGCACGCACGGCACCGGGAGAGGAGCTCGTGACGGCGGTATGATATAATAAACTTCCTTAAAACCTCAGCATCGCTGCCTTATTTTATCATCCGCCGCAGATACTGGTGAAATGGACCACAGGAGCCGAAATCTCAACAATATAAAAGTGCTTTTTCAAACCAGTGATTTATAAAGTCATTCATATAATTTTCTAAAGCGTCAGAATAGACCCACACACCTATTCTGTGGATTTTCCATAAAAGGTGCTGGAACAGTATTGTGCTGTTCCACCATAAATCCCTGGATTGAAAATGTACCTGTACAGAGTGGCTCCTGAGGTGCTTGTCAGGGAAACGAAGCATTTTTGTCACATCCCACCACTGACTTTCACAGGTGTATTTCCCTAACACAGGTACATCTCCAAAAATTATAATGTCATGAAAAAATTCTATATTTTTTGACACTCATTTCAGAAAGAGAAATCCATATATTATGTCGATTCATTACACAGACAGTGATATATTTCAAGCATTTATTTATTTTTAATTTGGATGATTACGGCTTACAGCCCCTGAAAACCCCAAATTCATTTGGCAAAAAATTAGAATATTACATAAACTTTAAAAAATAGTTTTTAAATAGAAATGTTGGCCGCTGAGGTGTTGGTTAATATGGGCTGTAGCCATAATCATCAATATTAAAATAAACACTTTCAATATATCACTGTCCCTGTAATGAATCTATATATGGGTTTCACTTTCTGAAATGAGTGACAAAAATATTTAACTTTTTCATGATATTCTAATTTTTGAGATGTGCCTGTATAAGTGTTGAATTTGCTTGAAACTAACCACCATCCATTTCTGTCGTTCATCTAGGCAGGAGGAAATCAACCGCTCAACAACGGACGTCGCCACTGTGGAAAGAACTGAAATCATTTGCTTTTATAGATAAAGTGTCAAAACCAAAGTAGCACAATTTCCACTTAATATAAAAGGGGACTGAACTGAGATTTATTTGAATTGTGTGAGTATTAATTACAGAATAATTGAAAAGAAATGGCGCATCAACTGTAAAATAAACACTTGTTTAATGTATTTATTTTTTTTGTCAGATCACTTGTGTGATCCTTTGTGAGTTATGTTCATAACGTATCTTTTGGGGAATGGGCAGTTGTTCAGTCATCAATATAATTTAGTTTATATGTGTAGTTTATACTCTATCATCAATAAACTCATGCAGTAAACAGGACACATTACAAATTCAAATGTTTATTTCAAACTCAGGGTTCATATTATGAGCAAACTAAAACGAGTAGAAAATAGATAAATAAATAAAAGTATATACAGATCAGCAGACACGCAGACAAATTACATTACAAATATTTGAGACCCATTGTAGTGCATCCTTTTATATTTTAGCAATAAAAGTACAAAACACCGCCCACACTTGAAGCCAGGGCAAGAAGAGACACTTTTACATTCAAGACAAACTTTTATGATAAAAACTCCATATTTTGACTGAGCGACTCCATACTCAGTGATGCACACCTTCAGTTAAAGTACTATATTCTATTCAAGTGAATGTATTAATTCATTCTGATTGCTGAGGCCACTGTAAAAACAGATGATTTTAAATGTAACCCAGCCCTTGTAAAATCGACTTTACATCAGTGCAGCTACATGAAAATTGTGGTTAAATACAACAACGAAGTACTTTATTGTCACATTGGAATTGGAATCGCTCCTGTTTTGTTTTTCTTTTGAATTCTTGGATGGAATATGGTGGGCAATATAAGCTGCAGCTTCAGCCATCACCCATTTCAGATAACCTATGTTGAACTGTATAATCAGAGGAGTTATTGTTTAATTTGACCTTATTAGATTTTTTTCCCCTTCATTATATTATTCTATTTTCTTTTAATCTATCCGAAATAAAGATTCATTCATTCACATTCCACCACTGGCTTTTAGCAACAAGTGTATTTCCCAAATATGTTTTAAACTTCCTTTATTTAACCACCACCCATTTCTGTCTTTTGTCTAGGCAAGAGGTAAACGATCGATCCACCCCAAATTGGACCTTGCGTCAGTATTTACAGAGATGCAGGTCGAAGATCTGCTGATCTGAGACCAGTGTGAGCTGCACATCCCAGCTGCTGAGTGACCCAGCCTTACAGTTTGAGTTTTGCACATTCTGAATAATCTGGAATTTGCTGCTGATTGTAATAAACAATTTAGTGACTTATGTGTTTGCATCATGATTTCTATTTTGTCTGTTAATACACTGGTGGGAAAAAAGTCAATAGTACAAACCATTAATGGGGTGACCTTGAAAATAATGGCTCATTTTTAAGAAAAGTAACCAAAACAATTATTTTATTAACTGAAGACTGTATTGTTGGATGTGCCACCGCAGAAGACCCTGCATACTTTAGTGACAGTACCAGTATATGTAGGAATTCTGGGTCATATTAGCATCTGCTCTTCATCATAATGGGTTTGGGCAGGGCTGTCAATCATGTGCCATGGAGGGCCAAGACCCTACAGGCTTTAACTCCAACCAGTGTCTTTCAACAGCAGATTCCACTGAACTTCTTCCACTGACTGCAGATCAGTGAGAACACCTGCTGAAGAGACTGGGTAGAAGAGAACCTGCAGGGTCTTGGCCCTCCATGACACATGATTGGACACCTGTGGGTTAGAGTTTAATGGGATTTATCATTTTACATAAACTGCTTATGGTTCATAATCCTGTTGACAGACTTGCACCAAACCAAAAGTGATTTCTCAAACTGCTGGATTGTTCTTAGACAGCTTTTCCAATCTGTCAGTATTAAATGAGACGTCTGCAATAACTTCAGAGATTTATTGTCAGTGCAATACTACATGAATGCATGTATAGTACATTGATGCAGAGAATATATATTTCTACAGTATATGTATCTAGTAAATCAAGCATTTTCCATGTAACCTTGTAACTGCATTATTTTAATTGCTTTTAATCCTAGATCAAGTTTGTTTTGGCCTAAAATGCATCATAACTGATGCATTTTAGTTGCTAGCTGTTAGCATGAGGCCTACATATCTCCCGAGAGAACACTCACACGTGATCTGCATTGTTGTTTATGCAAATCCGACGGCGAACGCTGGGACAGCGCGTGACGTCATCCATTCAGTAACCAGCAGGCTGCAGACAGAACACCCAGATGCTCTTCTCCTCATCTCAGGCGATTTCAACCACGTTTCACTGTCTCCCATTCTGCCCACTTTCACCCAGTATGTCACATGCCACACTAGAGACAATAAAACACTGGATTTGTTCTACGCAAACACTAAGGAGGCGTACACCTCATCACAACTCCCCCCACTTGGGAGATAGGATCACAACTTGGTTCATCTCCGACCGGTGTACAAACCCCTAGTGCACAGACAACCTCCGGCCATGCACACTGTGGAGTTATGGTCTGAGGAGACAATGGACACTCTAAAGGACTGTTTTGAAGCCACTGCCTGGAAGCAGCTCTGCGATCCACATGGTGAGGACATCGATGCCTCATTCACACCTTCACGGGCTACCTCAGCTTCTGTGTGGACAAATCCGTTCCCTCCAAGACCATACGGCGTCACTCAAACAACAAACCCTGGATCAAACCCTGAGATAAAAACACTTCTGAGAGAGAAGAAGAGGGATCTTCAGGTCGGGGAACAGGGAGATGCTGAAGTCCGTACAGAGGGAGCTGAGGAGAAAGATCAGAGAAGGCAAGGACAGCTTCAGGAAGAAGATGGAGGACAAGCTGCAACAGAGCGACATCAGCGGGGTCTGGAGAAACCTCAAAACCATCTCGGGGCTCCAGAATACCTCCCCCCAGGCCACGGGGGGCAGGGAGTGGGGCGAACAACCTGAATCTGTTTTTCAATAGATATGACCAACCGCCCTCCCCCCTGTCTGCACAACAACCACTGCTGCCTCTAAGAAATCAAGTCCTGCTACCCACTCCCCACTCCACCGACACCCCCCCCACTCCCAACACACAGCCCCCATCCTGACCCTGACCAAGACCCAGGTGAGGACGGAGCTGAGGAAGATCAAGGCGAGGAAGGCGTCGGGACCGGACGGCATCAGCGCAAAGCTCCTCAAGTCCTGTGCAGACCAGCTGTGTGGGATTGTGACATATATCTTCAACATGAGCCTGAAACTGGGGAGGGTACCACAGCTGTGGAAAACATCTTGTGTGGTACCTGTACCAAAAACTTCCCACCCCAAAGACCTGAACAGCTTCAGAGACCGGTGGCCTTGACGTCCCACTTGATGAAGACCCTGGAGAGACTGCTCCTTGCTCATCTCCGCCCCCTGGTGGAACCAGCGATGGATCCACTCCAGTTCGCCTACCAGCATGGCATTGGGGTGGAGGATGCGGTGATCTTCCTCCTTCACCGTTCTCTGTCCCACCTGGAGAAGCCCGGGAATATGGTGAGGATCATGTTCTTTGACTTCTCCAGTGCTTTCAACACCATCCAACCGATGATCCTGAAGGACAAGCTGCTGCGCGCAGGGGTGGACCAGCACCTGTCATCATGGATCCTGGACTACCTCACGAACCGGCCTCAGTTTGTGAGAACCCGGGACTGTGTTTCCGACACGATCATCAGTAGCACGGGGGCCCCCCAGGGAACGGTGCTGGCTCCCTTCCTGTTCACTCTTTATACTGCGGACTTCTCACACAACACAACACATTGCCATCTACAGAAGTTCTCTGATGACTCTGCGATCGTTGGTCTCATCTCCAGCGGAGATGAAGCTGAGTACAGAGGGCTTATCCAGGACTTTGTGGACTGGTGCCATCGGAACTGCCTCCAGATCAACGCGAGGAAAACTAAGGAGCTGGTGGTGGACTGCCGCAGGCATGGGCAGCCCCTCACAGCACCAGTAAATATACAGGGAACAGACATCGAGATGGTGACATCCTACAAGTACCTGGGTATTCATCTGAACAATAAACTAGACTGGTCACACAATACTGACGCACTCTACAAGAAGGGACAGCGCAGGCTGTTCCTGCTGAGGAGACTCAGGTCTTTTGGTGTACAAGGGGCGCTGCTGAAGTCATTCTATGACACGGTGGTGGCATCAGCCATCACTTTTGGAGTGGTCTGCTGGGGCAGTGGCATTACTGCAGCCGATAGGAAGAGACTGAACAAACTGATTAAGAAAGCTAGCTCTGTCCTGGGGGCAACGCCTTGATCCGATGGAGGAGATAGGAGAGAGAAGGACGGTGGCTAAACTGTCATCTCTGCTGGAGTCCGAGTTCCACCCTATGCAGGACATACTGGATGCACTGAGGAGCTCATTTAGCAGCAGACTACATCATCCCAGGTGCACAACCGAGAGGTTTCATAGGTCCTTCCTACCAACGGCTGTCAGACTGTACAACCTAAGCAGGGCTGCTCGCAGAGATAGCAAAAAGACGTAACAAACTAATAGTTTTTTTTTGAATGCAAAAGATGCAATAGACTTACACAATGGTCCTCTCCGGCATACAACTAGGAACATACCGGTCGCTATGGAGGGTGAGAATATGTATGGGGCACATAATCATACCATGTAGGATAACTAAATAGACGGTTATGCTGTTTCATCCCACCTAGCAACAATGCTCTGCACTGTGTGTGTTTATATATTTACATATTTATTCCATCTAGCTACAGTGCTCTGCACTGGGTGTGTTTATATTTATATATCTATATATTTATTCCATCTAGCTACAATGCTCAGCACTGGGTGTGTTTATATTTATATATCTATATATTTATTCCATCTAGCTACAATGCTCCGCACTGTGTTTTTATATATCTACATATTATTCCATCTAGCTACATTGCTCCGCACTGTGTGTGTTTATATACTTGCATATTTATTCCACCTAGCTGCAATGCTCCGTACTGTGGGTGTTTATATATTTACATATTTATTCCATCTAGCTACAATGCTCTGCACTGTGTGTTCATATATTCATATATTTATTCCATCCAGCTACAATGCTCTGCACTGTGTGTCTGTGTGTGTGTGTGTGTGTGTGTATATATATATATTTTATAGTAATATGTACATATGTATATTAGCTGCTCTTGCTTGCTTGTTTTTTTTCTTGCCTTCTGATTGTTGCTCTGAGTGTTGCTATCCCTGTGCTGTTGCAATCCTGGAATTTCCCCGTTGTGGGACTAATAAAGGCTTATCTTATCTTATCTTATCTTAACTGTCAAATATATCTTATTATACCTAACTCAGTACTGTTTACTTTTTGAATATATATTTTGTGGCTAATATAGTTATTAACATGGTGATCAAGTTGTGGCAGCTGATCATTTTTTGCTATGACAACACCTCACACTCAGTGCTGCAGAAGCAGGTACGTCCATGATGTCTCAACAGTCTCTCCATGACTTTCACGCAGATCAGAGCAATTTTTTTTCCCACAATATTTTTATTGAACCTTTTTTTTCTTTACAAACATAGCACACAGTCAGACACTAACACAAAAGTTATTTAAAAACTAAAAAGAACAATAACAAAATAACAAAAAAAGGGTAATAAAAACAACAACAACCATTAACAAAAACAAGTCAACAACAATGCTCCTCTGTTTAGTCTAGGTAATCTATTACATAAGAATACATAATATACATTCACCATTTTGGAATTTGCAAGGTCCACACATATCATTCACCTTCTTCTTCAGAAGTTATGTTTAATTTCTTTACATAATCAATGAAAGGTCTCCATATATTCTCAAACACATTTTCCTTTGACTTCAGTATATATGTTATTCTTTCTAGTGGAAGGTTGGTAACATCTGTCTTAACCACTGAGTCACATCTGGTCTATGAGTTTTTCCACAGTAGTGCAATACATTTTTTGGCATTAAGCAAACTGAGGTCTATGAATGTTCTTTCACTCTTATTAAAGTTGTGTTTTTCTGGACACAGACCCAACAAAAACAGTTTAGGGTTCAATGTGATTTGTTTTGAAATTATTCTGATTTTTCTACAGTCCCATAAACAGTGAAATAGGGTTCCTTTACTTAGATCTGAGCAATTTTTTGCACAGGAAATAAACCAGACATTCTTAAGCTCTACAACCACTGATCGTTTGTGAAGCTGTATTGACATCAGTGACAGGCTGTGCTGAGCGCCAGACTGACCGTTTGAAGCGGTAATTTTCCCACAACAGAGCCATCTGAAACACACACAGCATACATATTTTAGTACCTAACAGCGATAGCTTGCAGAGATTACAGTGTAGTACGACGTACTTATAGCTTTATTTATTATTTATTTATTTATTTATTTTCTACTCGTTTTAGTTCTGCATTTAATATGAACCCTGAGTTTGAAATAAACGTTTGAATTTGAATAGCAAACTAGCTATTTGATGCACCGCAGTGGCGCAGTGGTTTAGCACTGTGGCAGCACAGTTTACCCTCGGCTGGGGGATCGCGGGGATCATGAGATCGTGGGTTCGATCCCAGCCCCCGACCAACAGTGAGCTGTGTGGAGTTTGCATGTTCTCCCCGTGTTGCGTGGGTTTTCTCCGGGATTTCTCCGGTTTCCTCCCGCATACTAAAAACATGTAGGTTTAGGGCGCTCGCGCACGCAGCGACCGGCAGCCGGTGGCTTGTCACCAGACTGCAAACCAAATCTACCTACGGGTACAAATAAGTAACAAAAAAAAAACCAACTAGCATTAGCAACATTAGCTTACCGTCATATATGACCTAGTTTGTATCCTCACGTCTTCGGCTCTCCCAGAAGCTGCAGAACTATTCCAGAGTGTTTCGTCTCACTGCCTGTACCCTTGTCTGGCGGTCCTTTTTGGCATTTACAGTGAAAAAAGCCACAGACCAAGGAGTCGCCTTGTAGAGCCGCCATGTTATGTTTTGCTTGGGTCGCGTGTTTTACGTCATGGGAGTGTGGCGCCGCCTTGCTGTAAAAAAAATCCCGCCCACCACAGCTTAATCCTGCTTTACCCCGGCTGCTATGGAGACACAACCGCGGCCCGAAACGAGTAGTAACGAAACAAAACGACGGCCAGCCAAACTGGGCTAGTGGAAAAACGGCATAACACTCCTCTGCTACCTGAGGTGCTGCATTAACATATCAACCCCCATGACAATTCCCCTTGTCCCCCAGCCCCTTTGATCTGCCCTGCCTTTCAGTCTGAGGGAAAACTACTGAGTGGGTTCCCCACACCGCCCCCCCCCCGACTCTCAGACTGAGCCTTAACCCTCATGTCCTTTGGACTTCAGGCTCCGTCCATAGCTGCTGTAACGGGGGGGTCTTCGGCTCCGAGGCGCTGTTGTGCTGGTGGGGGGTTCCTGGGGGTGTGTCCGTCTGTGGGGGGACAATGGGGGGGCACCTTCAGCATGCTCATGTGACTGATCTGACGAGTCATTTACCTGGGGAGTTCTCAGTGGGGGTCTTCCAAGCCGAGGAGCTCGGGCCAACACCACCTGTTCGTTTGCTAAAACAAAGGCGGGCTTAAGCCTGTCTATACAGATTGTCTCCCGGTGATCCCCCAAGTCTAACACAAAATGTTTGTCCCCGGGTTCCAGCACTCTGAATGGGCTGTCATAGGGCGGGCGCAATGGGGTCCGGTGGGCATCGTGCCTGACAAATACGAACGACACGTCCTTCAAGGTCCTTGGCACAAAAGCGCGGGGAAAACGGTGGTGGGCCGGGCTAGGTAGCATCCCTGCCTCTTGCGCTATGCCGTGAACATGGGGACGGGTCGCTGTTTGGCACGGGGTTATCCAGCAAAAATTCCCTGGGGAGGCACAGTGGCTGGGAAAAAACCAGCGCTGCTGGGGAGGCTGCCAAATCCTCCTTCGGTGCGGAACGCAATCCTAATAGAACCCACGGCAACCGGTCCACCCAATTTGCATCCGTAAGCGAAGCCCTGAGTGCTGCTTTAAGTGACCTATGGAAACGCTTGCATAACCCATTGGCCTGTGGGTTGTACGCGGTTGTGCGATGAATTGTGACGCCCAGGCTCTGGGTCATCATGGACCAGAGATTGGAAACAAACTGCGGGCCCCGATCGGATGTGATGTCCGAAGGGGCGCCGAAACGTGCCACCCATGTTGTCAAAAAAGTGCGTGCCACATCTGCGGACGCGGTGGAAGCTAGCAGGACTGCTTCGGGCCAGTGTGTGGTGCGGTCCACCACTGTCAGGAGGTGCGTGAACCCCTGCGATGGCGGGAGGGGGCCCACGAGGTCCACGTGAATATGGTCAAACCTCTTAGCCGGGATATGGAACGCTCCAAGGGGGGCTTTGTGTGCCTGTGCACCTTGGCTTGTTGGCATGCTATGCAGGCCGCAGCCCACTCTTTCACCTGTTTGCACAGGCTCGGCAAGACGACCTTTGCCCCCACCATTTTGACTGATGCGCACTCCTGGGTGCGCCAGGAGTGAACCGACTCAAAAAGCGGCGGCGCCAAGCGCGTAGGACCACCGGGCACGGGCAGCCTGTGGAGACGTCACAGACTGGGGGGGGGGGGGGCGGGGTCCCCCGTCTTGCAGCACCCAGCCTTAACCCTGTTGGTCCAGACCGGAGCGCGCAAACGTCTGCATCGCCGATCTGCGCAGCGGCCATGGCCAAGTAATCTATCCCCACATAGACTGGGGCGACTATTGTGTGCGATAGGCAGTCCGCCACCACGTTGAGTTTACCGGCCACATGGCGAATGTCGGTCGCAAACTCCGAGATCGCGGCCAACTGTCTCTGCTGCCGGGCTGACCATGGCTCTGAAACCTTGGCCATCGCGTACGTTAGCGGCTTGTGGTCCACAAACGCAGTGAAGGTGCGCCCTTCCAGCCAGAACTGGAAGTGGCGTATGGCCAGGTGGAGAGCCAGTAACTCTCTGTTGAACGCGCTGTATTTACGCTCACTGTCACGCAAACACCTGCTAAAAAAGGCGAGCGGCTGCCAAGAACCAGCAACATGCTGCTCCACGACGGCCCCTATGGCCACGTCCAAGGTGTCGGTAGTGAGCGCTATCCGAGCCGCCGGGTCTGGGTGCGCCAGCAGTGAGGCATTCGCCAGGGCTGTTTTAACCTCGGAAAATGCCTGCTCTCGCTCAGGAGTGTTGTCGACTCTGTCCGCTGGTTTCCATTTCTTAAGCGCGGCGTACAACGACTGCGCGGGGGAGGAAACTGTTATAAAAGTTAACCATCCCCCAAAATTCCTGCAGCACCCTGATCGTCTGAGGCCGGGGAAAATCTGCCACCGCATGCACTTTGTCCGGTAAGGGTATCACGCCCTCCGGTGAGATGCAGTGGCCCAAAAAATCGATTCCCGTTACCCCGAACTGGCACTTCGCCGGGTTGATTATTAACCCGTGCTCCTTCAACCTCTAAAAAACTGTCCTGAGGTGAGCTATGTGTTCGTTCTCGGACGCGCTGGCCACCAGGATGTCATCCAGGTAGACAAACACAAACGGCAGATCGCGCAACACCGCATCCATCGTGCGTTGGAATGTCTGTGCCACACCTTTTAACCCGAAAGGCATGCGTATAAATTCAAAAAGACCAAACGGGATTATTACTGCCGTTTTAGGGATGTCCTCAGCGCGCACCAGGACCTGGTGGTAACCGCGGACCAGGTCTATCTTGGAAAAAATGTGTGCCCCAGTGAGGTGAACGGAAAAATCCTGAATATGGGGGATCGGGTAGCGGTTGTGCGCTGTGGCATTGTTCAATCTGCGGAAATCTCCACACAGTTGCCACGATCCCTCGGCTCTAGGCACCATATGTAGCGGGGATGCCCATGGGCTGTTTGAGCGTCTGATGATGCCCAACTTTTCCAAGTTGGCCAACTCCTAGCACGCTATGGCCAGTTTAGCTGCATCCAGGCGCAGAGGTCGTGCCAAAACGGGCGGCCCCATGGTGGTAATGAAGTGCTCCACCCCATGTTTAGTGACAGCCGCCAAAAACGTCAGGACCGTGAGTGCTGAGAACTGGGTGAGTAGTGTGTGGAACTTACCCCCTGGAGCTGTGACGTTGGCTAGTGTTGTGGGCCCGGCTCCTCGAGCTGTACAGGGGAGAGAATCAAAAGACATTGCATTAATCAGGTGTCTATTAGCAACATCGACTAGTAGTCCGTGAGCACACAAAAAAATCAGCGTCTAAAATGGGGAAGCTGCACGCCGCTATGACGAATGTCCATTGGTATGTACGGCCATGCAAGGATACAGTCAGTGTCCTCTCACCAAAAGTCTTAATGTCTGAGCCGTTTGCGGCCGTCAGTTCAGGGCCGCTAGTTCCCGCCAGCCGGTCGGCTTAGGACGGCAGGATGAGGCTCTTTTGGGAGCCGGAGTCCACGAGGAACCGTCTCCCCGAGCGTGAGTCTGTTACATAGAGCAGCTTGCTTGCTTCACCGGCGGTCGCAGCTGCTACGACTGCTGGCCCTGACGTTTCCCGAGTGCTTGAATTGGCACGGTGACACACATCGGCGTGCGTCCTCTCTAAAACGGCGATGGTAGAAACAGAGCGTGTCTCTCTGGTACTTCTTGGCCTCCGCTGCAGCCACCGTCGCTGGTCGTCTCGCTGGGTTCCGACACCGCTGCGTTCACTGTGAGGGCTCTGGTGGTGAGGATGATCTGATCTGCCTCTTGGGCTAGTGCCCGGTAGTTGCACGCAGCCAGCAGCGGCGAATTGGCAAGGACCGCTCTGGCCGCTATCAGGAGGTTCCATAGGAAAAGGTGGGCAAAGAGGAAATGCCCATCATCTGTGCCCATCAACGCCAACATCTTCTCCATCAATTCGACCGCCGACCCGTCTCCCAAGTCGGAGCGCGTCAGGAGCCTCTCCGCTCTCTCACAGTCCGAGACCGTGTAGCGCCGGGTCAGCGCGGTTTTGAGAGCACCGTATTTGTCGCGGGCTGGGGGCTGTTGGAGCAGGCTCGCCACCTGCTGAGTTGTGCGGGCATCCAGTGCTGCAACCATGTAATAGTATCTGGTGTCATCTGCCGTTATTCCCCGGAGCACAAACTGGGCCTCGGTGTGAAGGAACCAAGACTTCGGGTCGTGTAGCCAAAAGTCCTGGAGTTTGACCGAAACGGCGCACGCGTTGCTGGCACTTCCCGTCGGGGTCGTCTCCGGGGTGTTCGGCTCGAGTTCCATTGTGCGTCAAGGGTCACCAGTGTGGAGGGAGGAATAACCAGGCTGAGCGTTCAGAGCAGAGGGAACTTTATTCTTCACTCCTTCACATCCACCAGAATCAAAAGCAAAAAGCACTCAGGTTGCAGGCACTCTTTTACATCACAGCACTAACACTCCTCTGCTACCTGAGGTGCTGTATTAACATATCAACCCCCATGACAATTCCCCTTGTCCCCCAGCACCTTTGATCTGCCCTGCCTGGGAGCAGCTCTGCGATCCACATGGTGAGGACATCGATGGCCTCACTCACATCATCACGGACTACATCAACTTCTGTGTGGACAACACCGTACCCACCAAGACCATACGGTGTTGCTCGAACAGCAAACCCTGGATCAACCCTGAGATTAAAACACTTCTGAGAGAGAAGAAGAGGATCTTCAGGTCGGAGAACGGGGAGATGCTGAAGTCTGTACAGAGGGAGCTGAGGAGGAAGATCAGAGAAAACAAGGACAGCTTCAGGAAGAAGATGGAGGACAAGCTGCAACAGAGCGACATCGGCGGGGTCTGGAGAAACCTTAAAACCATCTCTGGGCTCCAGAATACCTCCTCCCAGGCCACAGGGGGCAGGGACTGGGCGAACAATCTGAACCTGTTTTTTAATAGGTTTGACCAACCGCCCTTCCCCCTGACTGCACAACAACCACTGCTGCCTTCTACAGTCATCGAGACCTGCTGTCCACACCCCACTCCACCAACACCCCCCCACTCCCAGCACACAGCCCCCCAACCTGACCCTCACTAAGACCCAGGTGAGGACGGAGCTGAGGAAGATCAAGGCGAGGAAGGCCTCGGGACCAGACGGCATCAGCGCGAAGCTCCTCAAGTCCTGCACAGACCAGCTGTGTGGGATTGTGGAGCACATCTTCAACCTGAGCCTGAAACTGGGGAGGGTACCACAGTTGTGGAAAACATCTTTTGTGGTACCTGTACCAAAGACTTCCCACCACAAAGCCCTGAACAGCTACAGGCCAGTGGCCCTGACGTCTCACATGATGAAGACCCTGGAGAGACTGCTCCTTGCTCACCTCCGCCCCCTGGTGGGACCAGCGATGGATCCACTCCAGTTCGCCTACCAGCATGGCGTTGAGGTGGAGAATGCAGTGATCTTCCTCCTTCACTGTTCCTTGTCCCACCTGGAGAAGCCTGGGAATGTGGTGAGGATCATGTTCTTTGACTTCTCCAGTGCTTTCAACACCATCCAACCGATGATCCTGAAGGACAAGCTGCTGTGCACAGGGGTGGACCAGCACCTGTCATCATGGATCCTGGACTACCTCACTAAGCGGCCACAGTTTGTGAGAACCCAGGATTGTGTGTCTGACACGATCATCGGTAGCACGGGGGCCCCCCAGGGATTTGGCTCCCTTCCAGTTCACCCTTTATACTGCGGATTTCTCACACAACACAACATACTGCCATATACAAAAGTTCTCTGATGACTCTGCGATCGTCGGCCTCATCTCCAACGGTGATGAAGTGAGTACAGAGGACTTATCCAGGACTTTGTGGACTGGTGCCATCATAACTGCCTCCAGATCAACGCGAGGAAAACTAAAGAGCTGGTGGTGGACTGCCACAGGCAAGGACAACCCCTCACAGCACCAGTAAACATCCAGGGAACAGACATTGAGATGGTGACATCCTACAAATACCTGGGTGTTCATCTGAACAATAAACTAGACTGGTCACACAATACCGACGCACTCTACAAGAAGGGACAGCGCAGGCTGTTCCTACTGAGGAGGCTCAGGTCTTTTGAGCCTCTTTTCCACTAGCCCAGCACACCTTGGTACGGCTCGATTCACTTCAGTATGGCTCGGAATGCTTCTGTCTCCATTAGCACGGTGTTGGGCATGGGTGTTGTGCTAGGGTGGGTGGGTTTATAACAGCGAGGCGGTGCCACACTCCCGTGACGTAACGCACGCGACCCAAGCAAAACATTTTTTTTTCCCAAACTTTATTGAGAAGACCCAAGCAAAACATAACACATAGCTGTACAAGGCCACTCCTCGGTCTGTGGCTTTTTTCACCGTAAACGCCAAAAAGGACCGCCAGACAAGGGTACAGGCAGCGAGATGAAAACACTCTGGAATAGTTCTGCAGCTTCTGGGAGAGCCAAAGGCGTGAGGATACAAACTAGGTCGTATATGACGGTAAGCTAATGGTTGCTAATGCTAGTTTTCTATAAGTACGTCATGCTACACTTTAATGTCTGCAAGTTATCGCTGTTAGGTACTAAAATATGTACGCTGTGTGTGCTTCAGATGGCTCTGTTGTGGGGAAATTACTGCTTCATTCGCTCTGGGCGTGCCTGTCACAGATGTGATCAGCCTGTCACTGATGTCAACACAGCTTCACAAACGATCAGTGGTTATAGAGCTTAAGAATGTCTGTAGAAACGTTTTATTTCCTGTACAACAAATTGCTCTGATCTGCTTGAAAATCATGGAGAGACTGTTGAGACATCATGGACTTACCTGCTTCTGCAGCAGATTCTGAGATGGTATCATAGAAAAAAACGATCAGCTGACACAACTTGATCGCCAGGTTAATATTAGCCACAAAATATATATTCAAAAAGTAAACTTTACTGAGTTAGGTATAATAAGATATATTTGACAGTTATCATGCATTTTAGGCCAAAACAAACTTGATCTAGGATTAAAAGCAATTAAAATAATGCAGTCACAAGTTTACATGGAAACATGTACTGTAGAAATATATGTTCTCTGCATCAACAATGTACTAGATATGCATTCATGTTGTATTGCACTGGGATTTGCACTGACAATAAACCTCTGAAGTTTTTCCAGATGTCTCTTTTTTTTATATGTGAAGGTTACCACCATGTGGCATAAATTAAATACTGAAAGACTGGAAAAGCTAAGAATAATCCAGCAGTTTGAGAAATCACTTTTGGTTTGGTGTAAGTCTGTCAACAGAATTATGAACCATAAAGCAGTTTGTGTTAAAATGTTAAATCCAATTAAACCTAATCCGGGGGCTTCCAATCATGTGTCATGGGGGGGCCAAGACCCTGCAGGTTCTCTCTTCTACCCAGTCTCTTCAGCAGGTGTTGTCACTGATCAGTCAGTGGAAGAAGTTCAGTGGAATCTGCTGTTGAAGACACTGGTTGGAGGTAAAGCCTGCAGGGGCTTGTCCCTCCATGGCACATGATTAGACACCCCCCCCCCCGCCCAAACCCATTATGATGAAGAGCAGATGACCCAGAATTCCTCCATATGCTAGTACTGTCACTATTGAGAAACGTGTTATATGTCAATTTAATCCTATCCAACTTTTACTTTCAAAATAAGTGTAAATATTTACAAAAAGCAAACATTATTAGAAATATGTTATATTTCAATTTAATACTATTGTCACGGCTGGCCCTCACGAGCCAGCATAAGACGCCACAGTTCAGTAAGTTGCAATTCAGTTCTTTTATTTATATTGCACAGGGCTTGGGTGTACAACACAACTTGCCACGCAGGCTTCGTTACACAACACAATATGAATTCACAACAGAGGTTAGCGGCTAGGACGAGGGGCACTCGTACGCCGCAAAGGCAAGGAATATTAAACATGGAACAGGGAGAGAGTTATGGCAGAGACGAGGAGCTCTCGTCCGCCGCAATTAGGAAGGAATGTCAGCGAGGGAGAAGTACAATTCCAAATAGTAGACAACTTACATGCAGCGGGATACGTCGGGGAACCCAGGGAACATGTGGTAGGGAGACAGGGGAAAGTCATAAGACTTTTGACGGGACAGCCGCAGAGTCCAATTCACTCGCACTGACATTTAAAGCCAGCTGCTCATGAGTGGCAATGCGGCGCAGCTGCTCAGGCTCTGACAGCGGAGAGCCCCCAAGCGTCTGGCCAATCAGAGCCCGGGAAACCCGTGTGACGACACCTGCTGTCAAAACCTGACAGGGATGAGGAATAACCCGAGCACGGACAAAAGCGCTTGGGATATGACAACTATCCCACTTGTACTTACAAAAACGTGTGAATATTCATAAAAAGCACACACATGAAAAGGTAGCACCACAAGCAGTGGGTCACAGCGGTTTTGGGCAATAGCAACACAATTGTGTATCCTTTGCCAATCTGTCTGCTGTATTTAATGTTTAACAGTTAGGGTCGGATGATTATATGCTCCAAAACTGTAGAAACTCTCTGATAAAAAAGCTGCAACAACACAAGTCACTTTTGGTTTGAATTAACTGCCAAATGACCTAGAAATAATGAGCTGAAACTTGTTTTTATTCGTATTAAATAATGAGACAGTGGCACACTGGCCAACACCAAATTGTATTATTTTTTACATCCTAGGGCATTTTGGATGTACTGAATAAAAAAAAAAAATCATTTTTTTCACCTTCAGGTCAACGTTTGGAACAACAGTATTAGTATTTTCTGTTTAGATGATGCTACACTCCTTCTAAAGTATTGTAATTCTCTGAATTTGGAATGCCGATAGAACATTCAATTTACATATACTTACTTTTTTACCTACTTTGACTTGTAAGCTTGATCAGTCTCTCCTGCTGCATTTTAAAGTCCAACTGTGCAACTTCTTATAAGTTAACATAAAAAATTTACCCAAAGTTTAGAACTGGATCATGTGGTGCTAATTTTTTATGATATTTCAATAAAAAGAACAGAAAGCTTACAAAAACATTTGTTTTTTTGGTCTAGTTAAAATTACATTACCTTTACAATGGTTGACCCCTGACAGGATGATCAGCATCATTTTCATCAGACTAGGCAATGGAATTTCTATGTAATTATACTGTTTTATAATTCAGTGTTATAACAGACAAACCACACTTTCCAAAACAATTCCATTTTATTATATACAAAATATTAAAATAAAAAAAAAACCTTGCAACACAACATGAAGGTTAATCGACATTTTATACACGCCGACCACTGAGTGCCTCTACACCAGCTTCCCAAACTGGGTCAGGAAGGCTCGGTTGAATGAAGCCATCTCTGCCAGCTCTGGGTCAGGAAGGCTCAGTTGAATGAAGCCGTCTCTGCCAGCTCCTGGGATACCCTCGCGTTTTCTGCAACCTCATTTAAATGTTGCAAATATTTATCATTGAATACATTTTGCGCCTGGTGGCAGGACAGATTCACATTGGAGAATCCGGGCGTGCTGGCGCGGCGGACGCGTGGGATGATTCTACAAGGAAAATGCACACAATAAAATACAGCACGAAAGTGCAAGATATACAGAAAAGACAATAGTTTTTATCAAGATTACATAAGCTTATTTCAGCGTATTGTTCACATGAATAATTAAAAGAAAAGCGTGAGTCCGCAGTGTGCCGCTGCAGAGCGATCATCATCCACAAATGAACAGCTTTTTTATTGCATAAATAAACTGAGCGTCTTACCGAATATATTTGCGAAAAAACGCACAATAAAAAAAAATTAAAACTCACCGTTAAAGGACTCCGATGTCGAGACCTCCCGGTATATTTTTTCATTCCGGGTGCTCCGTCTAACTCGCGCTGGATGCGTTCGTCTGACAATGCAGTGAGCAGACACTGCACCTCCTTATTGGTCCATGGAACACCCTTTTACGCGAAGCCATTTTTGATAGAGATAAATGAAAATAGCACAGCAATACACTGAAAATAAACCGCCAACAGTGGTTGCGCGCTGAGTAATGGCGGTCCGTGAAGATTCTTTTTTTTTTTTTTTCAAAAACTTTATTGAGAAGGTCGTGAAGATTCGGCAGAAGAGGAGGAGAGAGGGGCGGTTACAACCTGACCAATCAGCACCGGTTACGACCTGACCAATCAGCGGCGACCAGTCTGTTAACGTCACAACACGGCCCAGCTCAGCACTGCTGTACCCTGCCCTTGAGCGGGGCTGAGAATCGCGGCTGTTAAACCGTGTTGAGGGCTAGTGGAAAAGCGTACAAAGCGTGCTGAGCCGTCCCGTGTCGCGCTAAAGCATGCTAGTGAAAAGGGCCTTTGGTGTACAAGGGGCGCTGCTGAAGACATTCTACGGACACGGTGGTGGCAATCAGCCATCACTTTTTTTTTTCCACAATATCTTTATTGAACCTTCGTTTTTTTTTACAAACATGATACAAACAATCAAACACTAACACTAAAGTACTACAAAAAAAAAAAAATGCACTAAAAAACACCAACAACCACCAACAAAATCAAGTCTTCAACAATGCTCCTCTGTTTAGTCTAGACAATCCAATACATAAGTATACAAATTATGTTCACCAGTTTGGAATTTACAAGGTCCACACACATCTTTCACCTTCTTCTTCAAGAGTTATGTTTAAATTTTTTACATAATCAATAAAAGGTCTCCATATATTCTCAAACACAATTTCCTTTGATTTCAGTATATATGTTATTCTTTCTAATGGAAGGTTTGTTAACATCTGTCTTAACCACTGAGTCACATCTGGTCTATGAGTCTTTTTCCATAATAGTGCAATACATTTTTTGGCATTAAGCAAACTGAGGTCTATGAATGTTCTTTCACTTTTATTAAAATTATGCTTTTTCTGGTACAGACCCAACAAAAACAGTTTTAGGATTCAATATGATTTGTTTGAGATTATTTTTTCAATTGTTACCCTCACCTCTTCCCAAAACATTCTTATTAATCTACATTCCCATAAACAATGAAATAGGGTTCCTTTACTTTCCATGCATTTTGTGCATGTATCTGGTATATTTGTGTTATATCTTTTTAACTCCTCCGGTGTAACATACATCCGCATTAACCATTTGAAATGTATCAATTTAAGGCGTGCATTTATTGATTTGGTTTGAGCTTCTGTACAAGCCAATTCCATTGTTCCTCTAAATTTCAATTTGCAGATCTTCTTTCCAGTAGGTTTAATCTTTCAGTGATTTTCACTTGAAGATAGTGTCAATGAGTTATAAAACTCTGGAAATAATACCCTTTCTTTTACTATCTTTCATCATCATTTTTTCCAAGGATGAATAAATAGGTCGAGTGAGAGCTTTATTTTGATTTGATCGAATAAAGTTTCTAAGTTGAAGATATTTAAAAAAAATGTGTTCTATTGAGATTAAATTTGATCCTCACTCTCAAAAGACATTATGTTGTCTGCACATGGCAAATATAAAGTCCTGAATCTTTTGTATCCCTTTTAAATTCCATACTTTAAATACAGCGTCCGCTCTCCCTGGTTTAAAATATTGATTACCCCATATTGGACTAAATTGTGACAATAACTGTGGTTCTTTAAATAGTTTTTTAGCTTCACACCATATTTTGATCATATGCTTTACAAATGGATTTTTAACTTGTTTTGTAATTTTTTTGCCGAATCTGAGTAATGAATATGGGAAGAGGTAAAGGTAAATTGTATGATTCCATTCAAGTCCAGTGAGGGAGATCATTTGATGAAAAATAATATGTCATAGACCTCAGTTGTGCCGACCAATAATACAACATAAAATTTGGACATTCAGACCTCCACGATCAATGGTAAATAGTAATAAAGACAAACGTAATCTAGCCCTCCTGTTGTTCCATATAAATTCCACTAACTTTTTTTATTCTTGAGAATAGATCTAAAGGTGGTGATAAGGGAATGTATTGGAAATAAATAAAGTATTTTAGGTAAAATATACTTTTAAGTATATTGATTCTCCCGATCATCGACATTGGTAGTGACATCCATCTCGGAGTTAACACTCATTGATATCTGACCATTAAGGCTTCATAGTTGACGCTGGCGACTGATTCTAGCTTAGGCATAATTTGGATTCCTAAATATTTAAACTGATTTACAACATTGAATTGATTTACCTCAGGGGCTGGGTAATTTCTCTGGGTCTCATTTAGCATTAATATTGAAGATTTTAGTTTTATTTATTTTATATCCTGATATTTCCCCAAAATTCTTTATTAAATTCAACAAGGTTGGAATTGATTTTTTTAGATTCGACATAAAAAAAATTATATCATCGCGTACAGGGAGATTTTATGTTCTGTTTGGTCCAACTTTAATTCCATATATTGTGAATGGTAAACTATCGCTATCGCTAAAGTTCAATTGCCATAGTAAACAGTAAAGGGCGAAAGTGGACAGGCCTTGTCGACATCCTCTATTGATTTTTATTGGTTTTGAAATATTGTTATTTGTTAGATTTCTGCTGTAGCATTATTGTATATTATTGAACCCATTTTATGAAATTATTTCAAGTCCAAACCTTTGTAGGACTTCAAAAGAAAGGGCCATTCAACTCTATCAAAGGCCTTTTCGGGCGTCCAATGATAGGAGAGCTGTATCCGGTGCTTCCTTTATTAAAATAAATAATATTAAATAGTCCTTCTTACATTATGGAAGCCTTGTCTACCCTTATAAAGCCATTCTGATCTCGATTAATAATATTTGGTAAAATTTCTTGTATTCCGTCTTGCTAAAATTTTACAGATTATCTAAGGTCGGCGTTTAATAGGCTTATTGGTCTCATATTTTCACATTTATTAGAGGGCTTACCTGGTTTTGGCAGCAGTATAATTAAGGCATTATTTATGTATGATGGTAAATTATTATTTTGAAATGCTTCTAAAACCATTTCCAAAAAAGGTTTTATTAATTTATTCTTAAATTTTTTATAAAGGTCAACTGGAAGACCATCTGGTCCTGCACTTTTTCCTGATTTCATATTATCAATGGCTAGCCCAACTTCTTCTTGACTAATTTTAGACTCCAATATCTCCCTGTTTTCATTTGGTATACACGGTATAGATAGTTCGTTCAAAAACCCATTTAGTTTTGTTAAATCAGGTTCATTTTTGGTATCATATAATTTTTCATAGTAATCTCTAAAGGCTCTATTAATTTCTAAAGGATCTATAACTACCTGTCCGTTACTTATAATACTGGTAATTGGTGTTTTAATTTCCAATTGTTTAATCTGCCATGCTAATAATTTTCCTGATTTTTCACCTTGTTCATAAAAAGATTGTTTCAATCTTAGAAGACTCGAGGCAGCTCTATTCGCTGATTTTTTGTCGTATTCAGCTCTCAAAATCAGTAATTATCAGCCATCACTTTTGGAGTGATCTGCTGGGGCAACGGCATTACAGCAGCCGATAGGAAGAGACTGAACAAACTAATCAAGAAAGCTAGCTCTGTCCTGGGGCAAACGCCTTGACCCAGTGGAGGAGATAGGAGAGAGAAGGATGGTAGCTAAACTGTCATCTCTGCTGGAGTCCGAGTCCAATCCTATGCAGGACATACTGGACGCACTGAGGAGCTCATTTAACAGTAGACTACATCATCCTAGATGCGTGACTGAGAGGTTTCGCAGGTCCTTCCTACCTACGGCTGTCAGACTGTATAACCTAAGCAGGGCTGCTCACAGAGATAGCAAAAAAAAAAATGTGACGACCTAATAGTATTGAATGCAAAAGACGCAACAGACTTACACAAATGGTCCCCTCCAGTATACAACTAGGACAATATCAGTCGCTATGGAGGGTGACAATATGTATGGGTACATATTCATACCATGAAGGGTAGCTAAATAGACAGTCATGCTGTTTAGTCCATCTAGCTACAATGCTCCGCACCTGTGTATATATATATATATATATACTGTATATATTTATGTGTACGTATGTATATTCACTGCTCTTATTTTCTTGTCTTCTAAATCATTGCTCTGAGTGTTGCTATCCCTGTGCTGTTGTAATCCTGGAATTTCCCCATTGTGGGACTAATAAAGGCTTATCTTATCTTATCTATCTTATCTTATAAAAAGAGAGGTGCCCACGACCTGGTTTTTAGGCTTCTGATTCTTGTTCATGTTAGAGAGAGATTAATAAAGTCTGCTCTGCTCCGGACCACTTTGCCTGATTTTTCCTCTCTCTACACTGGTGACCCTTGACACACAATGGAACTCGAGGCGAACACTCCGGAGACGACCTGGACTGGAGGTGCCAGCACCGCGTGTGCTGTTTCAGTCAAACTCCCAGACTTTTGGCTACATGACCCGAAGTCTTGGTTCCTCCACACCAAGGCCCAGTTTGCAGTCCGGGGGTGACGGCGGATGACACCAAATACTACTACGTGGTTGCAGCACTGGACGCATGCACAACACAGCAGGTGGCGAGCCTGCTCCAACAGCCCCCAGCCCACAACAAATACGACGCTCTCAAAACTGCGCTGACCCAGCCCTACATGCTCTCGAACTGCGAGAGAGTGGAAAGGCTCCTGACGCGCTCCGAGTTGAGAGACGGGTCGGTGGTCGAATTAATGGAGGAGATGTTGGCGTTGATGGGCACAGATGACGGGCATTTCCTTTTTGCCCACCTTTTCCTCCGGACCCTCCTGACAGCAGCCAGAGCGGTCCTTGCCAGTTCGCCACTGCTGGCCATGCGCAACTACCAGGCGCTAGCACAAGAGGCAGATCGGATAATCCTCACCACCAGAGTCTTCGCTGTGAACGCAGTGGCGTCGGAACCCAGCGAGATGGCCAGTGGAGGTGAGTAGTCAACGACGGTGGCTGCAGCGGAGGCCAAGAAGTACCGGAGAGACACGCTCTGCTTCTACCACCGCCGTTTCGTCGTGCCACCGTGCCAATTCAAGCGCTCGGGAAACGCCAGGGCCGGCAGTCAGTAGCAGCTGCGACCGCCAATGACACAAACAAGCTGCTCTATGTGACAGACTCACGCTCGGGGAGACAGTTCCTCGTGGACTCCGGCTCCCAACAGAGCCTCATCCTGCTGTCCTACGCAGACCGGCTGGAAGGAAGTAGCGGCGCCGAGCTGGCGGCCGCAAACGGCTCAGACATTAAGACTTTTGGTGAGAGAACACTGACTATATCCTTGCATGGCCATACATACCAATGGACATTCATCATAGCGGCATATAGCTTCCCCATTTTGGGCGCTGATTTTTTTGTGTGCACACAGACTATTAGTCGATGTGGCTAACAGACGCCTGATTAATGCAATGTCTTTTGATTCTCTGCCCTGTACAGCTAGAGGAGCCAGGTCCACAACACTAGCCAAAGTCACAGCTCCAGGGGGTAAGTTCCACACTCTACTCACCCAGTTCCCAGCACTCACGGTTCCGACGTTTTCGGCGGCCATCACTTAACACGGGGTGGAGCACTTCATTACCACCATGGGGCCGCCCGTTTTGGCACAACCTCGGCGCCTGGACTGGCCAGTGCGCGCAAGGAGTTTGCCAACTTGGAAAAGTTGGGCATCATCAGGCGCTCAAACAGCCCATGGGCATCCCCGCTACATATGGTTCCTAAAGCCGAGGAATCGTGGCGACCATGCAGAGATTTCCGCAGATTAAACAACGCCACAGCACACGATCACTACCCAATCCCCCATATTCAGGATTTTTCCATTCACCTCACCGGGGCACGCATTTTTTCCAAGATAGACCTGGTCCGCGGTTACCACCAGGTCCCGGTGCACGTGGAGGACATACCTAAAACGGCAGTAATAACCCCATTTGGTCTTTTTGAGTTTTTACGCATGCCTTTCGGGTTTTAAAAGGCGTGGCACAGACATTCCAACGCATGATGGATGCGGTGTTGCGCGATCTGTCGTTTGTGTTCGTCTACCTGGACGACATCCTTGTGGCCAGCGCGTCCGAGGACGAACACATAGCTCACCTCAGGACAGTTTTCCAGAGGTGGGAGGAGCACGGGTTAATAATCAACCCAGCAAAGTGCCAGTCCGGTGTGACAGGAATCAATTTTTTGGGCCACTGCATCTCATTGGAGGGCGCAATACCCTTACCGGACAAAGTGCGCACAGTGGCAGATTTTCCCCGGCCTCAGATGGTCAGAGCACTGCAGGAGTTTTTGGGGATGGTTAACTTCTACAACCGTTTCCTCCCCCGTGCAGCCCAGCTCATGCAGCCGTTGTATGCCGTGCTTAAGAAACGGAAACCAGTGGACAGAGTCGGCTGGATTCCTGAGCGAGAGCAGTCGTTTTCCGAGGTTTAAAACAGCTCTAGCAAATGCTGCACTACTGGTGCACCCGGACCCCGCGGCTTGTATAGCGCTCACTACCGACACATTGGACGTGGCCATACAGGCTGTCGTGGAGCAGTGCGTCGCTGGTTCTTGGCAGCCGCTCGCCTTTTTCAGTAGGTCTTTGCGTGACAAAGAGCGTAAATACAGCGCGTTCGACAGGGAGTTACTGGCTCTCCACCTGGCTATACGCCACTTCCAGTTCTGGCTGGAAGGGCGCACCTTCACTGCGTTTGTGGACCACAGGCTGCTAACGTACGCCATGGCCAAGGTTTCAGAACCATGGTCGGCCTGGCAGCAGAGACAGCTGGCTGCGATCTCGGAGTTTACGACTGACATTCAGCATGTGGTCGGTAAACTCAACATGGTGGCAGACTGCCTCTCGCACGCATTAGTGGCCCCAGTCTATGTAGGTATAGATTACATGGCCATGGCCACTGAGCAGATCAGCAATGCGGACGTTTGCGCGCTCCAGTCTGGACCAACAGGGTTAAGGCTGGAGAGCAGAGTACTGCAAGATGGGGGGCCCCTCCTAATCTGTGATGTTTCCACAGGCCGCCCGCGCCTGGTAGTCCCATGCGCTTGGCGCCGCCATGTTTTTGAGTCGGTTCACTCCCTGGCACACCCAGGAGTGCCCGTGTCAGTCAAAATGGTGGGAGCAAAGTTCATCAGGCCGAGCCTGTGCAAACAGGTGAAAGAGTGGGCTGCAGCCTGTGTAGCGTGCCAACGAGCCAAGGTGCACAGGCACACAAAGGCCCCCTTGGAGCCGTTCCATATCCCGGCCTAAGAGGTTCGACCACGTTCACATGGACCTCATGGGCCCCCTCCTGCCATTGCAGGGGTTCATGCACCTCCTGATAGTGGTGGACCGCACCACGCGCTGGCCCAAGGCAGTCCCGCTAGCTTCCACTGCGTCTGCAGAAGTTGCACACGCTTTTTTGACAACATAGGTGGCACGTTTCAGCGCCCCTTCGGGTATCATGTTCGACCAGGGCCTGCAGTTCGTTTCCGACCTCTGGTCCACGATGGCCCGGAGCCTGGGCGTCACAATTCATCGCACAACCGCATACAACCCCCAGGCCAATGGTTTATGCAAGCGTTTCCATAGGTCACTTAAAGCAGCGCTCAGGGTTTCACTTACGGATATAAATTGGGTGGACCGGTTGCCGTGGGTTCTATTAGGGTTGCGTTCAGCTCCGAAGGAGGATGTGGCAGCCTCCCTAGCAGAGCTGTTTTTTTCCCAGCCGCTGCGGCTCCCCGGAGAATTTTTGCCGGACAACCCCATGCCGAACACCAATCCATCCCCTCTTTCACTGCATAGTGCAGAGGCAGGGACGGTATCCGGCCCGGCCCGCCACTGTTTTCCCCGTGCTTTTGTGCCAAAGACCTTGAAGGACGCGTCATTCGTGTTGGTCAGGCACGATGCCCACTGGACCCCGTTGCGCCCGCCCTACGACGGCCCATTCAGAGTGCTGGAACCTGGGGAGAAACATTCTGTGTTAGACTTGGGGGGACGCAGAGAAACAATCCGTATAGACAGGCTTAAGCCCGCCTTCGTTTTAGCAAACGAGCAGGTGGTGTTGGCCCGAGTTCCTCGGCATGGACGACCCCCACTGAGAACTGCCAGGTAAATGACTCGTCAGATCATTCACAATGGCATGCTGAAGATGCCCCCCCCCCAATGTCCCTCCACAGATGGACGCGCCCCCAAGAGCGCCCCACCGGCACAGCAGCGCCTCGGAGCCGCCGACCCCCCGTTACAGCCGCTATGGACGTAGGCTGAAGCTCAAAGGACATCAGGGTTAAGGCTCAGTCTGAGTTTCGGGTGGGGGGGGGACCCAGTCAGTATGTTCTCTACTGAGACTGAATAGCACGGCAGGAGGAGATGCGTAGGAGAGGAGAAACGGATATGTAAGACAGGCTGTGGTTTTTGCATGAGAATATGCATTCTCCTCCGGTCTGCATAATAATGCGCTGACAGGCTGGGTGACAAAGGGAATTGTCATGGGAGATGTTTGTGTGTTAATGCAAACAGTGACAAAGGGGATTGTCATGGTAAATGTATTCATGTTATTGCGAACACCACAGGTCGCAGGGCAAGTTGTATGGTATAAAAAGAGAGATGCCCACAACCTGGGTTTTTAGGCTTCTGATTCTTGTTAATGTTAGAGAGAGATTAATAAATCTGCTCTGCTCTGGACCACTTCGCCCTGATTATTCCTCTCTCTACAACACCATATTTTACAAACTCAAATAGTGCTTATTTTGTTTATTTTTCAAATTTTTATGCTGCTTGGTATCACCATAGAATTTTGGCGAATGGGTTGTAACATTTCAGAAGTAATACTTCTTCTGCCGCCCCCAACGATGCAGAGCTCACTCTGCTCGGGGACGTGAGTGCTTGGCCTGCGCAGCGCACAGTGAGTCTTCCACTCTGACAGCTGATAGGCTGCCATAATCATGTGACATGGCAGACCATCTCTAAAATATGCCTGGGCTGGTTTTGCAACCGTTTTTCACACATAAATTCAACACCTAAAACTCTCAGAAGTGAAAACAAATTGCACGTTTTGTAGTAACATTGCATTTTGTATTTGTATTGCAATATTTTAAAAAGTATCGACGCCAAAGTATCGACCAACTGATATCGAAGTATCGATATTTGAGTATCAATACACCCATCCCTAGGGCATGAAACTCTCGGGCTGAAAACTGGTCCCACTCCGGCCCTGGATGTTTGTCAAACTGTTAGCATTGGAAATGCGAACATGGACATACTGGTGGAGCCGCTGTCTGATAATCCGTCAGAGGGCATCACTTTTCCAGCCACAGAAGCTCCAGGTTATCAAAGTTTCAAAACACCCCTTGGAAGGGTTAACAGTTCCTACAGCAATGATCCTGCTCTCTGGGGAAATATCACTGATCCCGTCCAGGAATACTGGGCCAAAAAAGGACCGGAGAGCTGCCAGAATAAGGATACAGATTTTGGAGCATCTGAACATCCATACAAACAGCAGAAACGTTTTTTCTCGAAGTGCCACGTTGATCACAAACTTGCAAATGGTGAGTCTGTTTCAAGACAATGGCTTCTCTACAGAGAACCTAAGTCATGCCCCCTCTACTTCCACATATGGGACCTTAAATCAGGAAAATTCTCCACTGAAATGAAAGGCAAGAGCGAAATTATCTTTTCATCCCAATCAAATTTTGCCATGAGCCACACATATGATGTTTGTCAATTTAAAAGATAATTTTCCACGTAATTAAAGTTGTCGGCTGTCATATAATAACAGAGTAATATTTAGTTTTTGTTTCACCGATTAGTGGGCAAAAACTCCCATCATCCCACATCACTGAACTGTAATCAAACTGAACTGAACTGTATCATCACTAAACTGTAATTTGTTTTGCCTGCCACATATACGGCAATGGTAGCTGTCAGTCATGCTTTGAAACAGGCTTTAGTGACTGGAAACATGCAACAGAGCACATTCAAGACCACGAGAACAGTGAGTATCATAAAAAGGCAATTTTGGCTTATGTCACCATTGCATCCAATACAGGAAGACTAGACATGAGCTGCAAAATCCGTTTGAGTCTGAATGTGGTCAAAGTTAACATTGCAGTTGCACTATGGTAAATGCTACATTTACAATTACTATAAAACAAGTAAAGCTAGCGCGACCAAACCTGGTACACAGGTTCACCTTGAGAACTTGACCTCTGACTATGGGTTTGGGGTCAAAAGGTCAAAGGTCAAGGTTAACATTCCTTATGCTTTATTACTATACAATGCATAAAGCTAGGGCCACCAAACCTGGTACACAGTTTCACCCTGTGACCCTGAAGTGTGGCTATGGTTTTGGGATCGCAAGGTTAAAGGTCAACATCAAAATGGCTTATAAACTCTATTTCAACAACAAAGAAAGTTAGGGTCACCAAACTTGGTCCACAGGTTCACCTTGGGATCCCTGACCTCTGACTATGGGTTTGGGATCCAAAAGTCAAGGTTAACATTCCTTATGCCTTATTACTGTACAATGAATAAAGCTAGGGCAACCAAACTTGGTTCGCAGGTTTACCCTGTGACCCTGAAGTGTGACTGTGGTTTTGGGATCGCAAGGCCAAAGGTCAACATCAAAGTGCCTAATAAAGTATATATCAACAACAAAGAAAGCTAGGGTCACCAAACCTGGTACACAGGTTCACTCTGAGACCATAACCTCTGACTACAGGTTTGGGGTCAAAGGGTTAAAGGTCAAGGTTTGGCACTCCCTATGATCTCTTATTATAAAACATGTAAAGCTCTCTAGGGCTACCAATACTTGCTACATGGGTTCACCTTAGGATCTTGACTTACAGCTATGTGTTGTATACTTTGTTGTACATTTGTGGATGACGGGTTAATTATAATAATAACAATTTAATAATAATTTTAATTTAATAATAATTTGCTCCTGCCACAGTAATTATATTGAAAAGTTGAAAATGGCTCTCTGTCAGTAAGTATTGGGATCTTCAAAGAAAACGGAGGTGGGGGATATTGCGCTCGCCTCAGAGTGCTCTTGTTTATACATATATTAAGGAACATTTTGAAAAGTTTTTATTTTTCTCTTAAATGTGTTCTGATGAGGAAAAAAAAATCTGCATGAACCCTCTAATGTAATTCAAATTATATACACATGAACAGTAAACAGTCAAAGATTAACTGTTTCCTGAATTACAGTAGAAGAATTAGAAAAGAAAGAAAATGGATTTTCTTCCTCTGTGGAAGAGGTACAAGAGAATACAAGAAAATACATTATAAATATGCCAGTTGTTTCCAGAATATTTTTGTTTTTAGCATTCAGTTCTTGATTTACTGTTAAAATAAATCCATTGTGGGCCACACATGTGTATCACTTTATGCCTCACGTCTCAGAATAGAACAAAGAACTGAGTCTCCTTGGAGATAACAGGAGGGTGTGAAAGCGTAGTCCTTGTTATGCAGGAGACAGCCTTGGGAGAGGGGGAGGCCGAAGGATTAAAGAGGAAATGCATTGTGTTTTGTGATGTTAATGCATGTGAATTGTGAGCTGTGAAAGCCTGGGTATATAAGGAACAAATTTGTCTGAGAGTTCCTCTTTTTTCAACTTGATCGATGATGGCAAATGTGTAATAAAAATGCCTTGAGACAAAACCTTGCCTCGTCATTTACACATTTCCCACACCGGTGACCCAAGACGAACATGCAGCGAGCAGAGAATTCCCCCGGGCCAGCCTCGTCAGGAGCCCCCAGCCAAGCGAATGCCGCTACGGTCCAGCTACCGGACTTTTGGCAGAACAATCCGCACTCCTGGTTCCATGCGGTTGAGGCACAGTTCAACCTCCGGGGGATATCGGTAGATGACGCAAAATTCTACCATGTGGTCGCAAAACTGGACAACCACATGGCCCAGCATGTGGAGAGCCTGATCGAGCAAGCCGCCGGACAGCGACAAATACGGCGCGTTGAAGGCTGCACTCATCCAACACTTCACCCCCTCGGTTGAGGAGCGGGCAGAGACTCCTGACGCTGACTGAGTTGGAAGATGACAGGCCCGTGGACCTTATGGAGAAGATGTTGAGGTTGAAAGGCTCTGACGACGACCACTTCCTTTTCACCCACCTCTTCCTCAGGACCCTACCGCCAGCGGTGAGAGCGACCCTGGCCACTTCGCCGCTGTTGGCCCAGTGGGACTACCGCGCGCTGGCCCGGGAGGCGCAGCGAATTGTCAACGCCAGCAGACAGCGCGCGGCCACGGCCGCTGCAGCAGAACTCGGCGCGACGACTGGAGATGGCAGGGGTCCAGGGGCAGCAGTACCAGACTCACCGACGACGGCGGCGGCCGGGGCCAGGGAACACGGATCAGACGCCCTCTGTTTCTACCATCGCCGCTTTGCAGAGAAGGCACGCAAATGCATACCACCGTGCCAGTTTCAAGCACTCGAGAAACGCCAAGACCGGGGGTCGGTAGCAGCCGCGACCCTCGGGGAAGAGAACAAGCTGCTCGACTTAAGGGACGCACGCTCGGGGAGGCACTTCCTCCTAGACACAGGCTCCCAGTTGAGTTTCATCACACCTTCCTACGCTGACCGGTTGGCAGGTTCCAGAGGTCCCGGGGTGGCAGCAGTGAACGGCTCAGAGATTAAGACCTTTGGTGAGAGGACTCTGTTTCTGTCTCTACACGGCCGTACATTTGAATGGACTTTTGTTATAGCTGCAGTTAATTTCAATATGTTGGGGGCTGATTTTTTGTGCTCACATGGTTTGTTGGTTGATCTTGCTAACAGGCGCCTGGTTAATGCACTTTCCTTTGATTCTATCCCCTGTACAGCTCAAATGGCCCGGCCAACAGCACAAGCCAACATCACAGCTGCAGGTGGTAAGTTCCACACACTGCTCACTCAGTTCCCAGCACTCACGGTCCCCACATTCTCGGCAGCCGTCGCTAAACACGGGGTGGAGCATTTTATTACCACCACCGGACCGCCCGTTTTTGCAAAAGCTCGGCGCTTGGACGCAGCTAAACTGGCCATAGCGCGCAAGGAGTTCACCAACCTGGAGAGGTTGGGCATCATCAGGCGTTCAAACAGTCCATGGGCTTCCCCGCTACACATGGTCCCTAAATCTGACGGCTCGTGGCGACCTTGCGGGGATTTCCGCAGGTTGAACAACGCCACAGCACATGACCGCTACCCAATCCCACATATCCAAGATTTTTCCGTTCATTTGGCAGGGGCGCGCGTTTTTTCTAAAATAGACTTGGTCCGCGGTTACCATCAAGTCCCAGTGCGCGCTGAAGACATACCCAAAACAGCGGTGATAACTCCATTTGGCCATTCGAGTTTTTACGCATGCCATTCGGGCTTAAAGGGGCTGCACAGACGTTCCAACGCATGATGGACGCGGTGCTGCGCGACCTCCCTTTCGTGTTCGTCTACTTCAGTGCTTCTCAATTATTTTTTGCAAAGCCCCCCTAGGAAAGAGAAAATATATCGCGCCCCCCCCAACTCGCCGCAGTGACTATAAATAAGATCATTATCTATAAAAATTGTATAAGTATACCTAAAATTGTATCCTTTTTAACATTAACAAAAGAAAAAAGCAATATAAATCAACTTTCAACAAATATTAACTTTATTTTGCCACACAGAAACCCTGTTATAGTCTAAAACAGAAAAAAAAACCTTAAAGTGCATCAAAGTGCCTGAAATAAAAAATATGTCAATCCTTATTTAAACTAGAAACATTTTTGACCAACTGAACCATTTGATGCTGAGAAAAATAATTCAATCAATAAATAATATTAAATGTAAATTGATCTGGAACATTAACACAGGAGTACCAATATATTTAACATTTTAGTCTGAAGAAAAAGGTAGAAAAAGGCAGTATCAACTCATCTGCAATTGTGTGGGTTTTTTGCACTGAGCAATTTGGTGCGCCACTTTAAATGATGCTGAAAGTGCTCGCTGGTTTACTGATGTAGCATTCACAAAGCGGGATGATTGTTGGCCGTACTCCGCACGTTTTCGCTGAAAAAAATCAAGCGGCTTATCAACGTGTTGAGGATGTAATGTCTGTAGGTGACGTCTTAATTTATTTGGCTTCATGCTGTCCGCTGCCAACACTTTCAGACACAGTGAACACACCGGTCTTTCCTCGTCTCCCACCGTAGTCAGAGTGAAGCCAAGCGCTAGATAAGCTTCGTCATATTTCCTCGTCTTAGCTTTTGGGAGACTTTCATTTGTCTCTTTACCTGTGTCGCTCTCCGCCTTTCTTTTCGTTACTGTTAAATATTTCTCCATGGTGTCTCTCGAGGGGTTTGTTGACAGCAATTTAAAAAGTTTTAAACTCCCGCACAGACTTTAACAATGAGAGCCCCACTGCACCACCTGCTGCCGTGGATGTGCAATTACACTTTACACGGCAAAAGCAAAGCCTGTTCCCCGGGGTCACACGCGCCCCCCCGACATCGCATCATGCCCCCCAGGGGGGCGCGCCCCACTATTTGAGAAGGACTGGTCTACTTGGACGATATTTTGGTAGCCAGCGCGTCCGAAGACGAACACGAAAACCACCTCGCGGCAGTTTTCCGGAGGTTGGGAGAGCACAGTTTAATAATCAACCCAGCAAAGTGTCAGTTCGGGGTGACACAGATTGATTTTTTGGGGCACCGCGTCTCTCCCGAAGGAGCGGTTCCGCTCCCTGAAAAGGTGCGCGCGGTGACAGATTTTCCCCGGCCACAAACAGTCAGGGCGTTACAGGAGTTTTTGGGAATGGTGAATTTTTATAACCGTTTCCTCCCCCGCGCAACGCAGCTCATGCAACCATTGTACGCCGCGCTCAAAAAACAAAAACCCACGAATAAGATCGAATGGTCTCCGGAGCGAGAGCGAGCATTCTCGGAGGTCAAAGCAGCCCTGGCAAATGCTGCGTTGTTGGCGCACCCAGACCCAATGGCCCGCATAGCGCTCACTACTGACGTGTCAGATGTGGCCATAGGGGCGGTCGTGGAGCAGCATGTAGCCAGGGCTTGGCAACCGCTCGCCTTTTTCAGCAGGACTTTGTGCGATAAGTGAACGTAAACACAGCGCATTCGACAGGGAGTTGTTTAGCCCTCCACTTGGCCATTCGCCACTTTCAGTCTTGGCTGAAGGACCGGTTTCACCACGTTCGTGGACCACAAGCCGTTAACTTTCGCGATGGGCCAAGGTTTCGGAACCCGTGGTCAGGACGGCAAGCAGAGACAGCTGGCCGCCATCTCAGAGTTTACCACCGATATTCAGCATGTGGCGGGTAAGCTTAATGTAGTGGCAGATTGTCTCTTGCGCGCCGTGGCGGCCCCAAGTCCGTGTAGAGGATAGATTAACGCAGCCATGTGCCCGCGGAGCAGGTTGGTGACGCAGATGGGATGTGTGCACGCTCCAGTCTGGACCAACAGGGTTAAGGCTGGAGAACAGGGTGCTGCAAGACGGTATGCCCCCCCTAATCTGCAATGTCTCCACGGGGCGACGGTGGCACCGCCGCGTTTTTTTGACTCGATCCATTATTCTGGCGCACCCGGGAATGTGCGCATCTAGTCAAAATGGTGGGAGGGAAATTTTGTGTGGCCGAACCTGCGCAAACAAGGTTAAAGAGTGGGCTGCAGCCTGCATGGCTGTGCAGGGCTGCACATGTCAACGTAGCCAAGGTACACAGACACACAAGGGCTCCTTTGGAGCCGTTTCACATCCCGGGCTAAGAGGTTCGATCATGTTCACGTGGACCTCGTGGGCCCCCTCCCGCTGTCACAGGGGGGCCACACATCTTCTGACAATGGTGGACTGCACCACGCGCTGGCCTGAAGTGGTTCCACCTGGCAGTCAACCACAGCTGAGGAGGTGGCGCGCGCTTTTTTAACAGCATGGGTGGTCAGCGCGCTTTGAAGTCCCGTTGGACATTACGTCCGACAGAGGTTCCTCAATTTGTTTCCGAACTTTGGTCAGCAATGGCCCGCAGCCTGGGGGTAACGATCCACCGCACAACCGCGTTCATCTTTTCCCCGCAGGCTAATGGGGTATGCGAACGTTTTCATAGGTCATTGAAAGCGGCTCTCAGAGCGTCACTGACGGATGCAAATTGGTAGACAGGCTACCGTGGGTTGTATTGGGTTGCGTTCCGCACCCTAAAGAGGACTTAGAAGCCCTTCCCTGGCTGAACTAGTTTTTGCACAGCCCACTTTCGGCTGCCCGGGGAGTTTTTCTCCCAGATAATCCTGCGCCAGATAGCTCTCCGTCTCAGCTGTTGCAGCGTGGGATCGGAAACCGGGCTCGCTGCCCAGACCCCGTTCACCACAGTTTTCCGCACGTTTTTGTGCCTAAAACTTTGAGAACGCGGAGTTTGTTTTTGTCAGACCGATGCTCATCGCCCCCTCGCTGCGACCACCTTATGATGGACCATTAGAGTGCTGGAAACAAGGGACAAGCATTTTTTGCTAGATTTGGGGGCAGGAGGGAAAAGATTGGCACTAAACAGACTCAAACCCCGCTTTTGTGGTGGCGGACGAGCAGGTGCTGTTGGCCCAGGGCTCCTTGGCGCGGTTAGGACCCCCTCGGGGGACAATTCCCAGAACACCCACAGGGACTGGACAAACAGTTTTTCACCCCCAGACAGCAGCTCCCCAGACTTGACGGCACCGCAGAAGTGGTGAAGCCCTGCTTACAGCAGATACGGAGAGAAGACTGAGGCCCAAGCAGCACGTGGGCTGATGTGTAATGATTTTTATCCTGACATGCAGACTGTTATTCTGTTGTTCCATCTAGATGTTTGGGGGGGGGTCATGTGGGCCACCACATGTGTATCACTTTATGCCTCACATCTCAGAATAGAACAAAGAACTGAGTCTCCTTGGAGGATAACAGGAGGGTGTGAAAGCGTAGTCCTTGTTATGCAGGAGACGGCCCTTGGGAGAGGGGGAGGCCGAAGGATTAAAGAGGAAATGCATTGTGTTATTGTGATGTTAATGCAATGTGAATTGTGAGCTGTGAAAGCCCTGGGTATATAAGGAATGAATTTGTCTGAGAGTTCCTCTTTTTTCAACTTGATCGATGATGGCAAATGTGTAATAAAAATGCCTTGAGACAAAACCTTGCCTCGTCATTTACACATTTCCCACACCATATCATAAACCCAACTTCTATTACTCTCCATTCCATTAAGTGTGTTAGATCTGAATTGCTTCCACTTTCTTGCTTACAACTGCATTAAAAAATTAAACCAGTCTGCATCTTGAGTACCTTCTTACTTGTGTTTCTCACAACAATTTGTTCAAATCAGTATAGAATATTTCAGCAGAATCATAAAATCTTAACTATGCTAATTTATGAATGTTTAAAAGAAATGCCATTATCAGTTTGACATTGATTGATGATGACTTTGGAGGATGTAAAGAACTGTATTTGGTAATTTCCTACCTTGTTCCATGTTAAGTCCTTTTAGAAAGCAGGGTTGCTAGTAAACATGTCAGTCTCTCATGGTTTCATGTTTTTTCTTTACAAAAAAGTAAAGCAATTTCATTTTTGTAAGCCGTCTTTGAAATCCACCATAACATGGTCTTGCAGTTACACTGCTAATGCTACGGCAATTATTATGCACAAGTTAATAAGTCACATCTGCTTTGTCACAGGTTTTCATGTCATGTCCTGTCATATAATGCTACTACCATCTCTGTCTCTCAGAAACTGTGCCTTCACCCCATTAACTGAACAACATAATTTTTGAAAATGAGGGCTAACCCAGACTATCAAGTTGAGCTAGCACAGGCTAATATCAAATTGCAAGTTTATGACCTTTTATTGCACGTAAACACGAAAAAAGCCTGGCGAAATAAAAACAAGATCATAGACTACATAATCTACATGTTAATATAAGTGGTAAAAATGACCAAAACAACAGCCCTTCATTACTTACCCAGGATTATTAAACAGACACTCTGTGGAATGAATGGTGATCTATGCGAAAGTTCCAATGTTTGGAACTATTCAGGGCTCCCATGACCCACATGACTTCCACATTCTACAATTTCTATAGAAGTCAATAGGAGTGATGCAGCTTTGTTTTCCCCATAGCTTTGGTCTACAACATAGAACGCACCTTCAGAGCTGCAAATTACCACATGACCTGTAGAGAGTCAATCCCAGCTCATGACCCCTCTACTTCCACATATGGGACCTTAAATCGGAAAAAAAATCTCTCAATCAAATTTTGCTACAAGTTACACATATGTTTGTCAGTTTAAAAGATAATTTTCCATGTAAATAACGATGTAGGCTTGTTGTTTAACTGTTAACATATAGTGCTGTGAAAATACGTACTGTAAATTGAAAGACTACAAACACAGACTCACATAAACTTACGTCATCGTTTTCAAAGAGCACCCAGGAGAAAGTAACTAACAGTCCATTGGATCAGCTTGCAGTTCTCAAAATACATTTGTGTTGTTTTTCACCTCTTTGGATGCTTCTTTCATCAGTCAAGACACAGAAGATAAGGAAGACTTTGAGACATAAACTGCCATAAATGTGTTTGGTGACGTGTATAGTCCAAGACAAGGAATTGTAGTCCACTAAAGATTTCACAAAAAGTAAATATTACGCCTTTACTATATGACAAACCGACAACTTTAATTAGGTGGAAAATTATCTTTTTAAATTGACAAACATCATATATGTAACTCATGGCAAAATTCAATCAGGATCAAAAGATAATTTCTCTCTTGCTGTTCACTTCAGTGGAGATTTCTTTTTAAAATCATGTCCCATATGTGGAAGTAGAGGGGGTGTGGACTTAGGCTCTGATATGTGTTATTATACAAGTTCTTGTACAATAAGCAGAAGTGAATGAGCAAACCCCTCGGCACTGTATATGTTGAATGGTATTTATTTCACCAAACTTCTTCAAAGTGTGGTTTATTGTCATGGGTCAGGTTAGTTCCTGATTGTTGTTAATTTATTCTTCCAGCTGGCAGGTTATTAGAGCCTCTGAACCTGGCTCCCTGCCAGTCTATGGCCACGCCTCCTCCTCTCTCTCTCTCTCTCTCTCTCTCTCTCTCTCTCTCTGCCGGGCACTCACCGGCTGTTTGCCATCACCTCTTGTGTTTCCACACTTACACATGCATGCGCACACACCTATATTCATGCTCACTTCCTTATGCACCACACATACATGCACTCACATGCACGCTTGCACACATACACGCACACACACATGCACACACATCCTCACTCATCCACTCTCATACCGGCTGTCGCCGCGTACCTGTTTCCACTTGCTGCTCATTAGTCTATGGGGGTATTTATGTGTGGCAGTGGAGGCACTCGGTGTGTCAGCATCAGTCTACATTCGATGTGCTGGCTCACTCTAAGATTGGTTTCTCCTCTTTTGGACTTTGATGGCATTGTTGATTCCAGAGCGCAGAGGTGCTCCAACTCTCATGGAAGTCTTTCTCTGTATTATTATTAGCCCTTTCTCTCCGCTACCCAGTTCCGTCAGGGAGCACGTGCGGCTTTGCCAACAGTTTGTAGCCGGTCATCTCATCCTACTTATTTTTGGACTGTATTCCATGGACATTTTTGTGTGTTATTTTCTGTTAAATAAACATGTTCACTTCACCTGCATTTTGGGCTCATGTTAACTCATTTGTGCACTGCGCAATTACGCAGCGTACATGATTGTACGCCGACACCAATTGAGCCCAAGCAGTGAAGTAACGTGTCGTGTTTTTTCACCATTCTCTGTGAGTTTTCCCCTTTCCGGAGTCACTCTCAGGATGGACTTGCCAGGTAGCAGAGGCTATCCAATGTGGCTGAGATGAGTGTTGTCGCATGCTTATGAAGATATATGAGCTCATCGCCATGGCATGCATTTACACAGTCCCAGATGCTGTATTACAGTATGTGGGATTGGCAAACACTGAAGCCCGTGGCTGCCCTTAGTTGAAGACGCACGCTGAGGGGAGAGAAAGAATTGCCCTGATTGCCGTGCTGCAGTGGGAATACGGAGGAGCAGAGAGAAAATTCCCGGAGAGGCTCAGACGCACGCCGAAGAGGAGGCGTTCCTGGGTTTCAATAATTTCTTCCCTCCAGCCATCTGTGCCCGCACCGCTTCCGTCTCCTGAGCCTGGTCCTGCTCCATCACCAGGGACTGGAAAAAGTACAAACTGGCAAGGCCAGCAGAAATTGATCGCCGCTTGAAGGAGGAGAGACCTGCAGCCACCTTTCCATCAGTTTTTTCCTCCTCCAAGGAGTGGAGGGCAGGTTCCTCCCCTGATCCATCCCCTCCAGAGCCGGTTTTGGAGGCTTCTCTGCAGCTTATGGAGAAGCCCAGGGCCATCATAACTATGGAGAGGGACGTTGCCTCACCAGCTGCAGCAGGAGACATCATTAACCAGGAAAACAGGCAAGTTTTTTCTCCATTTGATTCTAAAACTGATAAATTTCTTGCCCTGATTCCTGGTTAGAGAGTCTCTGGGTGTGCAGTCCCCCAGAGATCTTTCCACCTGCTGCAGCAATGAACTGCTCACCAGCCCTCTCCATGCTCTCTCTTGCTATCCCTGAGGGTACACCGGCTCTGGAGCTGAACCGCCGGGTACGGGAGGAGCCAGAGGTCCGGGAGGATCCTTTCCCTGCAGCAATGGTGAGTCAGATCCCAGTCATCATGGCCGGAGGAATCTCCTGCTTCGGAGCACACAGCTGGGGTAATTAGGACTGCAGAAACCATCATGCCCTGCTGTGGAGGCTGCCGCAGCAGAGTCAGCACCCAAGCTGCACCTCCAGGAGGCCGAGCCCATGGGAACATCGCCCGGGTTGTCGGAGTCCTGGACGGCGGGATGGAGTTCGAGCTGAGGCAAGTGCTCTCCTTTGTTTTTTTCCTTTCTATTGTAGAGCATTTTTGCCTAGCTCTAGGTGAGGAGATCCAGCTGCACGCTGCACCTTGAGCTCGCCTCACTGGACTCTGCTGCTGCCGGTGACCCTGACCCCTCCTTCTCTCTGTTCAAATCCTCTTCCAGGTCGTCGGGGAGAATCAATCGGCGCCGTAAGAGTCCGTGGATCCAGGTTCGCCGCTGGAGGCCATCGCGACTGCTGCTGCTCCCATGGAGGTCACCATGGGTCCTGCCTCCCCTGTTTGAGGAGCTTGCTGAGGGTGCTCAGCTCCAGCTCTAGGGTGCCCGTGGTCGACCGCTTGCCTGGATGAGGTGCTCATGCGGGTCGGCTGGCTCACGGTCAAGGCGGTGTTGGGGTGCAGCAGAGGCCCAGCTGGGTTCCAATAAGGGTGCAACCATGGCCGGGTTGGGGTCCCCTGCAGGTGCAACAGGGGTCCAGCCGGATTCTACTGTGGGGTGCAACCATGGCACAGCTGGGGTCCACCGCGGGTGCAGCAGGGGTCCAGCCGAAATCCACCGTGGGTGCAACCATGGCCCGGTCGGGGTCCTCCGGGGGTTGCTACGCAGACCCAGCGGGGCCTCCACCGCGGGAGCAATGAGGTCCCAAGCCAGGACCAACCGCTGGTGCATGTTGTCCCAGGCCGGGGACCACCGCGGGTGCAACCATGGTCCAGCTCGGGTCCGCTGCAGGTGCGGGCCCGTGCTTCAGTCCCAAGCTGGGACCCACCGAAGATGCTGCCAGCCAGAATGAGGACACCAGGGTCTTCTCTCCCCCTTCCTGAAGCCTTGTGGGTGTTTCTTCTCTTTCTGCTGGGCAACCGTTGTGGTCCATTTTTCTCGGCCACCAGTAGACGCAGGGGTTCCCCTTCCTCTGTCGGGCCACCCACCTCTCAGCCTTCCGGTGGTGTAGGCCGCCACCTCAATCTGTCCCTCCCGGTCCTGGTGGCTAACTTTGTGGGGCGAACCGCCCCCCGAAGAACTGGTGGTGTCCACCATGGGTTGAGATGCCGTCTCGGCACTCAGCCCATGTTTTCCCTCATCCCTGCCTTCCCATTGAGCAGCGTCTCAGCTGGCCCCCAGCTGGCAGCATTATGGACGGCTGGGGCCAATTAGTCTTCATCAGCTGGGGCGCTGCCAATGAGGATAAATAGGAGCAGCCTCGATGACTCGGGGCTGCGACATAAAACACATTGCTAAGCTGAAGCCCTTCGTCTGGTGTCAGCTTATACTCCTCTTGCAAGCATTTCCTGTGTTTGTATCCCGCTGTGAGTATGTACGTCTTGCTACCCCCCACGTCCGGTACGAGCTGCTTACCTCTGCGCTGTGCAACCTGTGAGTGTACCTCTGCATGAGTATCTGTGCTCTCCTCATCCCTTCCCCTTTACCCAAAATAAACCATCACGACTCACTGGCTTGTCCCTGGCTCTGATTGCCGGCTCCCTAGAGCCGGTATATGACAGTATGTCGCAGCCAGAAGAGTTGCCGGCGGCCCGTGAGTCGCTGTGGAAATGTACCTTTCTGTCCCGGGTGTCAGCGCTGCTAGCATGTCGTTTCCCAGGAAGTCACTTCCGGCGCCAGGGGCGACGAGCTGAGGTCCATCTCGGAGGCTGTCGATGGGACGCTCTTCACCCTGCACGACGCCTCCAACGCGAGACGCTGGCATCCGGGCCGTGCTGAGGAACTCCTGGACTGTCACCCTCACTCTCTGTACCATCTGGAGGACAGTGCCAGGATAGACGCTGCAGGTACACAGCGAGAGAAGCTCCACGGGGTGGATGGAAATCCCGGCAGGGAGTCGAAGTGCGGGCGACGTCTTTCCCCCGCTTCGGGAGTCCCGTTCCTGCCGCTATTCCAGTCCGGGAGTTCGCGCCAACCAGAGGACTTCCCCCGACCTGCGCCACGTCACTCGGGATTCCCCTTCAAGGAGCCGCAGCTGACAGCAGTTATGTCCGGGGTCGAGTGGCTGTCGCGGCTCTACTGTGTTTCCTGTCACCACCTTCAGGCATGTGGCGGCGGCAGTGAGATTGATGGTGAGGACTTCAGGGCTACGAAGCTTTCCCGTGCTCAACGCCTTCCTCGTCTCGATCTCCGATCTGGAGCGGCGAATCCTGGGTTTCCCCCTCGCTTCGTCCCCTGGGAGTAGTCGTCATCACATCGCCGAGTCACCTCTGCACGAACCTCGTCCGGATCCAGTTCTGGGTCATCGTCAGGACAATTCCTCCCACGCAGCTGTCATCCCTTCGCCTCGTCAGTGTGGAGATTCTACAGCCTCGTCCCCTGAGCCTCGTTCCCCCGCTGTCATTCCTGGACATTCGGGCTGGCTCACCCCGGCTGTTTCCCCCTCCTCCTCGACGCGCTTCCTGACCGCTGTGTGTGCCTGGAATCCCGGCCTGGTGAGCTCTCTGCTGGAGGACAACGCGAGCGACCCTCAGACGAATTCCCGGGGGGGTCCCTCCGTTATCGCCGGGCGGGGAGAGGAAGAAGGCAGATTCCACTACAGCAGGCGATACTCAACCTCCAGGGGGCAGGGCAAGTCATTGTTTTTTCACACCTGCTTATGATTTGCTCTGTCACATCCCTGGAGGAGAAGTTCAGGGTTCGCAGCTCCCTGAACTCTCCCCACCTGCTGTAACCTGTATGCCTAATTCCCGCATCCTCTGTGTCTCTCTCCGCCGAGCGGTCCCCGGCGCTCGGGTCAACGTGGTGGGATATGGAGAGGGCCTGTGGTTCCGCAGCTACATTGCGGACGGAGGAGGGGGGACTGACTGCTGCGTGGAGTCCTACGCCGACGACTGAGCGTCCCCGGGTCTCCACGGAGGAGCGGTTCGGTCCGGCGGGACGAGATTCTTCTGGCTTCACGCCGAGTGGATCGTCGGCGGGGTTACCTGAGCTGGAGGGATCTCAAGCTGCCGCTGACCATCGTGCTGGCTGCGGGGCCCGACGCGGCTAGATGGGAGCCTGACAACGACCTCCTGACGACGGATCCTGGATCTTCGCAGTCCTGGACGGCATCAGAACCCGAGATCAGGTGAGTGCTCTCCTTTCTTTTCTCTCTTTTTATCCCCGAGCACTTCAGCCTATCTCCAGGGGAGACGAGCCGGGTGCAGCCGTCCGCTGCGTCTGAGCTCGTCTCGCCGGGTTCTGGCGCTGCCGGTGATCCTGATCCCGGTTCTGTTTTCTCTTCTGAGCCTTCTTCCAGGGTCACCGGCAAGGAGTTGCTGTTCCTCGTGGTGCTGGAGGGTCCGGGTTCAACGTTGGAGGTCGGTTCTGGTGCAGTATTCAACGTGGGTTCGCCCGAGACCCAGTCGGGGTCCAATGTGGGTTCGCCTGAGGGCCCGATCGGGGTCTGACGTGGGTGCTGCCCCCAGTATTGTCCAGGTCCGGTGAGGAGGTGGCCATTTTCCTGCGGCCTGACGCCCGCCGCCCTCGTCATCGGCTCTCCCCCTGAGCCTCTTCCACCGGGATCCGCTCTGATCCTTCGCCGCTTCTCAACGGTCCTGGTGGTTGAGTGATGCGGGACGACGACCCCGACCCACAGAACTTTCGGTTCGGTGATCTGGTTCCCCCCACTGGTCTGTTTCCCTCTGGGCAGCCTGGTTCGGCTGCCGGTGGACTGGATTCCTGGGATCTGGGTCCAGAGTTCGCCGTCCGAACACTTCTCTTTCCCTGATTCGCCAGCTGGGACGATGGGCGGGGAGATCTCCGGAGCCATCTCGGCCATTTTTGGACTCTGCTTGCCATTTCACCTCGGGTGTCACTTTTTCTTTTGTTATTAAGGTCACTCGGGTGTAATGTTTTGTCCTGTTGGTGGATTCGTTTTTATAGTACTGTTTTCCATCGCTCATGCTCAGCATTTTACTTTTTGTGCCATGTTTTTAGCCTCGTTTTTTGTATTGTAGAGTTATGTTTTGTTTTCCGTAACACCATTGCTCTGCAGTTATCCATTTATTCCAGTCACTTTCATTTCTTTAGGTGACTGGGTATTTATATATTCGTGTGTGTGGGTTTTTCTTTGCCTGCACTCAGTATTTCTTTTTTGTCCTGTTGGTTTCATTATAGTCATGTGCCTTGTTTTCCGTTAACACCATGCTCTATAATTGTCATTTGTTCCAGTCACCTCACTTTTCTTGGTGACTGTGTGTGTATGTACTTAACTCTAGCGCTGTGTATAGGTTCCCCTTTATTTAACCGTACTCAGCATTTTTTGCCCTGTACCTTTTTGGTGGTTCTTTTTTCCTTGCTCTGGGTCACGCATGGTTGGTACTCTCTGGGTAGTATGTAACCGGCGTGCTGACCCAGTTCTTCTCCCCATCTGTACCTGGGTTAATTATTCTGTTTTGTCAGTATTGTATTTGGGTTTTTCTTTCCCGCTACCCTACATTGCCCCCATTGGTGTTGTCCTTCCCTTGGCTTCTTCCCCTCCGGTCCCGCCTCCCTTCCTCCCACCTTAGGTGGGGGGGGGGGGCTGGGATGTTCCTGGTCGTTCAGGAGCCCGACCTTGAGGGAGGGGACTCTGTCACCATGGGTTGAGATGCCGTTCTCGGCACTCAGCCCATGTTTTCCCTCATCCCTGCTTCCCATGAGCAGCGTCTCAGCTGGCCCCCAGCTGGCAGCATTATGGACGGCTGGGGCCAATTAGTCTTCATCAGCTGGGGCGCTGCCAATGAGGATAAATATAGGAGCAGCCTCGATGACTCGGGGCCTGCGACATAAACACATTGCTAAGCTGAAGCCCCTTCGTCTGGTGTCAGCTTATACTCCTCTTGCAGCATTCCTGTGTTTGGTATCCCGCTGTGAGTATGTACGTCTGCTACCCCCACGTCCGGTACGAGCTGCTTACCTCTGCGCTGTGCAACCTGTGAGTGTACCTCTGCATGAGTATCTGTGCTCTCCTCATCCCTTCCCCTTTACCCAAAATAAACCATCACGACTCACTGGCTTGTCCCTGGCTCTGATTGCCCCGGCTCCCTAGAGCCTGGATATGACAGGGTGGCTCTTTTTCTCTGGCAGGCCCCTGATGCCGTACTGCAGGCAGCCTGCTGGCCCTGGGACTTTGGCCAGCCCCCTGAACTGGGGACTCTTGAGTCTGTGGGGAGGGTCTAACTTTAGTTTTGGGGGTTGGGAATGTTGTTTTTCCTTGTGTTGTATTGTTGTTTGATCTTTCATTGGTTTATTCCCTCTTGACCTGTTCCCCCCACCACGCACCTGGGGTTGTGTAATAGCCCTCTGGGTGGGGGAGGCAGGTTTTCTTTTTTGTTTTTCTTGTTTTTGTTTTGATGGTACGGTGGGTGTATGGCATCCACCCCTTGGGGGGGGGGCTCTGTCATGGGCTGGGTTGGATGTTTCCAACCCTGCCCATGATCTGTGGCTGTAGTTCCTGATTGTTATTATTTCCAGCTGGCAGGTTATTAGAGTCTCTGAGCCTGGCTCCCTGCCAGTCTACGGCCACGCCTCCTCCTCTCTCTCTCTCTCTCTCTCTCTCTCTCTCTGCCGGACACTTACCAGCTGTTTGCCATCACCTCTTGTGTTTCCACACTTACACATGCATGCACACACACCTATATTCATGCTCACTTACTTACGCACACACATACAAGCACTCACATGCACGCTTGCACACATACACGCACACACACACACACACACACACACACACACACACATCCTCACTCATCCACTCTCATACTGGCTGTCGCCACGTACCTGTTTCCACTTGCCGCTCATTAGTCTATGAGGGTATTTATGTGTGGCAGTGGAGGCACTCGGTGTTTCGGCGTCAGCCTACATTTGATGTGCTGTCTCACTCTAAGATTGGTTTCTCCTCTTTTGGACTTTGATGGCGTTGTTGTTTCCCGAGCGCAGAGGTGCTCCAACCCTCATGTAAGTCTTTCTCTGTATTATTATTAGCCCTTTCTCTTCGCTACCCAGTTCCATCAGGGAGCACGTGGGGCTTGCCAACAGAGTTTATAGCTGGTCTTCTCATCCTACTTATTTTTGGGCTGTATTCTATAGACATTTTTGTGTGTTATTTTCTGTTAAATAAACATGTTCACTTCACCTGCATTTTGGGCTTGTGTTAACTCATTTGTGCACTGCGCAATTACGCAGCGTACATGACAGTTATACTACTTTTTCCTTTCATCAGGAAATCAGTGGTTGTCATGGAAATAAACAAGATTTAAAACAAAAGAAGCTGATAAGGCATCACTGAAAATATCATGACCATTGTAACAACATGCTGGTACAGAACACTATTAGTCTAAAGCATTAGCAAAGATTATTTACCTATTTATACTTTTGAAAGGACACATATTGTTGCATATGCTGTACTGTCACATAAATGTAATTTCACCAAATATGAGAACACGCAACACCTTTATTTATGACTCAGAGATATTTAAGCGAGAACATCTGAAAATGACTCATCAATACAGTTAAATCAAAAAAGCTAAATCAGTGCATAAACGTGAAATTGTTGTTCTCTCACCACTGTTGGTCATATCTTACATTGTAGCAAAATGTGATGTTTCAGATACTGTATATCTCGGGCCTAAGACAGGAAAAATAATGAAATATAGTTTAAAAAAACAGTCATGTAATCATTAACACAGCAGCTATTGTCAACCACCAGAGAAATGTTAAGAATGTGGGAGGGGAAACTCTATTGTGAAATGTCAACGTCTCACATCGAAAGGAACAGCAAAGCATAGGGGCTTTTAACTGTACATGAACATGTACAACAGTACTGAAGCTGAAGACGCATTTTTGGGATTGACAATGAAGCTATCATGTAGGGGTTTGGGGACAGTGAAGCATTTATGCCACTGATCCCATGATGAAAATAATGGCTTATGTAGTTGTCTTGCTTGGCACCCTATTTAAGGAATGTTTCTGCTGTTAAAAAGTATAGATATTAAATTCAAATGTAGACATTCATTATATGACTATGAATTGTAGTAGTCCAAAAAATCTGGACATCTTGAATAAATTAGGTTAATATTGTCAGTCATCAACGTAGTTAGGATAATACTTATTGCAAGTATCTCATAATGTTTGCAAGCTGCTCTGAGATTCAGTGCAATTGGACGACTGTATAAATTAGAGGAGAAAATCAACCAGAGTACATTCTCCTTGGTAGTGACCTTTTCTCCCAAATAGGTCAGTACTTCCCATCCAAATGGCATGACACACAGCACAGAAACCACTTGACACAAGGTTGAATTTACTCATGTTAGTGCCTGTATCATAGCGTCCTCATTTTACTTCAAAACAGGAATATCCATTTATGCCAAATACGGTTTTCCAATGAGACAGTTCAATGTGCATCAGTGACTTTATGCAGGAGATGTGAATTGAATAAAACAACTTTATTAAGATTTTCGTTCGGTGCTGCCTTGTGGAGGGGATGGATACTAATGCAAGCGTGTGTTCTCCTTTGTCCAGATCTGGTTTAATTTAGAAGTAGGGTCAGAATAAGGAAAGCTTTTGCATCCATTTATTTGTTAAAACTAACAAAGAAATGGATGAATATTTTTTAGAGACCACTATTTTTTCCTCTAATGAGCTACAGGTCAGAGAAGGCTATACTGTTGTAAATACACAGTTGACGATCTATTGAGTTATAAATGTGTGGAAGTCCAGACCTAGCTGTGAAACTATGTCAGCAGTACCAATCATTTACATGAGATCAGTGAATGTGGGTTGCTGTCTTTCTGTTTCCTTCCTTCAAATACTTGACACAGTTCAAGGAAACGCGTCCTGTTTGCAATGTTGACCGCCTTCATAAAATGAGCAGCACAGTGAGCATGTGGATGGCTGTGTGTCCTCACGGCTATAATTTCCTTTAAAGAAGCAATGAAGGACATACTGGTACTGCTACTTCTGTTGACGCCCAATGATCAAGGTTGGTTTTACTTCTCTCTGTAAGTTTGTCATGCTTTTTTGCACTGTTTATTTTGGGTCTTTGGATAAGGTGGATTTCATGCCAAGTGTGGATTTGGCAGACCAGCACATTATCACTAATAATTTCATGTAGAAGATTCATTCATTGAGGTCCTCAAGATAACTTTTGTCTTTGGGACGAGGAAAGTTACAGTAAATTTACAGTTGTGATTAAGTGACGACTGGTGAGGGAAAACCTGCATGAGTTTTCAGTTCTGGTTACTTGTTATGCAATGCTGTCTCACACCGAAAATGTGAAACCTTGTTAACTTTCAGTATTATTCCGGATTTCTGTCTGAGGGGTGAGTTAGTATAGGCATACAGCCAGAGAGGAAAAAGGAAAAAACACATTGTTCTCTAGATTAACTGTCAGTAATTTGTAGGATACAGCTTCAGAGGTCATACTTCTCCTGACTCTGTACTGCTGGTTGGTCGCGCTGCACGAGTTGCTGCTTCACTGGAACTTTGAGCTTCCAGTTTACCGCCTCCATTTCCTGTAATGCGAGAAGCGCACTGCTGCAGTCAGCAATTTTGTTTTTTGCTTGTCATAGAAGGGCTCTGTGGTGAGACAGGTGTATGAACTGCTACTGTGCTCCACAAGCACAGCAGCACTACCATTCCTTCTTATATCTTGTGTGAGGGACTGAAAGAAACAGCAGGGAAGATTTTCTGAAAATTAAGGCATTGATGCATGTCTAGGCTATAATGTGCAGGTGAATTGCGGTTCCATGAAACGGGGCTGCTTGTTCGACCACGTAGACATACATATATTTTTGGCAACATTACTAAAAGGAAACGGGTGTAGGTGGTCTGGCACTATTGTAACTCTATCATAGTGACTTTTCAAATGACATTTTTGCTGAACACTTGGCTGCAGTTTTAGGTTATGCTTTACTCCTGAGGCAAAAAGCATACAACTTCTTGGAGATTTTTTTTTTAAAGTGCAACAATACCCAAATTGTGACAATTTTCACTTGGAATTATACTGATTGTCACAAATATTGCATTAATATCACAAATATTGTATTAAGGTCACACAAACTCTTTTTTCCAAATTTGGGGCCAAATGTTCGGGCCAATCCTCACAGGTTTTGCTGAGTTTTAACTCCTGCAAGAGTTTATCTTCAATTGTTAATTCTTGTAATAGATATGGACCAGGCAGACATGCTGAAGGCTGCTGCTGCGGTCAAACACCATCCTGACAACTCTGCTGCTGACAGGTACCAGGCTGCTTGAATATGCCAGGCTGCTGTGCGCAATACCCTCCCTGCTGCAGCTGCTTTTTGTCTACAGTCAGTCATAATTTAGTTCATAGGTCCCCAACCCCTCGCAAAGTTGTCTAACTTTTCTCACACTTTCTGGACTCATGGAAACTAAATTGAAAAAGGGTTCGGGATGGGCTTGAGACACCTGTGATGATTCCAGGACTCTGATAGAAAAGATGTTGCAAAATCCCTCCATGCATTGCCACCTTGTCACAGTGGACGGGTTTCTGTATCCTAATGATCCCAGGAGCTATCTTGTCAGGGCAACTTGCCCCTGGGAGGCTGGTATCCCAAGGCAACTTGGTTACTGGGTGAAGGGCCAGACTAAGAGAAGTCCAGCGGATCCCCATAAAAAAGTTACAACAACATGTATACCCCGTTTGGTATGGTGTTACTGGCGTCTGTCTCCGGAGCCTATATTTCTATACATAGGACATGGCAGAGCTTAGCCCGAAAGAGCTACATGTGTCTGCCCTCCAGTGGGCTCACCACCTGCAGGAGGGATCATGGGGATCATGGTGCTATGTGAACTAGGTGGCAATTTGGGCTTCTTTGCTTAGACTTGTCCCCACAACCCAGACCCTGGATAAGTGGTAGAAGATGGATGGATGGATGGATGGCATTGTTGCAACTTTTTTTTGTACATGTTCAAAATTCCCGCGACACAAGAGCAAGGCGCTGCGTTTCACGAGAGGAAATTGCAAACCCCTGCAAACGATTGGAGAGATTTTGGAAACTCCCTCACAAATGCCGTTTCTCCAACTAGTTGCAACTGTTGCAGCTCAGTGAGATACTACCTTGTGGATGCGCGTTTAAAGGAAAAAATGCATACTAGAGTCTGAAAATGATTAAATTTACCTACATATTCAATGGGTTTTTTATAAAAGACAACTAGCATTGTTTTTCTTTTCTTACAGGTCTGCTCTCAGCCTTATAAGGCAGACTCAGATGGAAAATGTCACAACACAACAACAGAGTACCAAAATGTTAGTTCTAAACTCTGCTGTAAGAAATGCCCCCCTGTAAGTGACATCCCATAAACACAATAAAGACTTCACTGCTTTTTAAATTTCCATCACAGCACATTCACTCTGAACCACATTCACAGTTGAAAGTAATCTCAGGATAAAGGAAATAAGCTACTTGATGAGATAGTTGAGTAAGTTGTACAAGTTTGGGCGTGGAGGTGTGAAAGAAGATCGACATTATGTATTTTAGCAGCTGACATTTATTTATAAGTTGCTGTTTCCTCGTTTCAGCTCAGGACAAGGAACACAGAGTGAATAAACAATGTGTCCATTATTCACTGCTGACAAGTTACTACTGTGTTCAAACCTCCATTGTAGTGTGGTATTTAAATAATCTTACTGTGCTTAGGTGGGTTTACTCAAAGTTTGCCAGTTTCCTCCCACAGTCTAAAGCATGCTAGATAGGTTAATCAGGGTTGGTTTGCTAGATAGGTTAATCAGTGTCTGGTTTCTTATCTTGGCCCACTGATAAACTGGTGATATACATATACAGTGGGGAAAATAATTATTGAACATGTCAACATTGTTCTCATTAAACATATTTCTGATGGAGCCATTGACCTGAGATTTTCACCAGATATCAGTAACAACCCAAGTAATACATACATACAAAGAAATCAAGGTAACTGTGTTCACAAAATGAGTTTATATTTAATAAAGTGGAATGGCGCAGGGAATAAGTATTGAACACGCTTGGTGAAATTCATTTAATATTTAGTAGAAAAGCCTTTGTTGGTAATAACAGCTTCCAGATGCTTCCTGTATGGAGAAACTAGGCACAGGCATTGCCTCAGGAGTAATTTTTGCCCGTTCTTCCACACAAACTGTCTTCAGATCTTGAAGGTTCCGTGGATGTGTGCTATAAACTCTGATCTTCAGTTTGTTGCATAGATTTTCAATTGGATTCAGATTAAGTGACTGACTGGGCCATTCTAGCAGCTTTATTTTCCTTCTCTGGAGCCATTTGAGAATTTCCTTGGCTGTGTGTTTGGGATCATTGACCATGTTTACATGGTCATGAGTAAACTGATTATAATCAGCTTTCTGGAGTTACCTGATTATTCAAACTGTCATGTAAACAGAGTAATCCAATTACCTTTATCAGTTAAAGGCCAAAACGGATTATCACACCTAGTTTATTTGCCAAATTAACCATTTACTTTGTGCATGTAAACGCCATAAGCCATTTATTACCTTTATTGGTTTACTCCAGTAATTGGTTTACTCCTGACCATGTAAACAGGGTCACTGTCTTGCTGAAATGTCCACCTTCATTTCATATTCAGCATCTTGGCAGATGGCAACAGGTTCTTATCAAGGATGTCTCTGTACATTTGTCCATTTATCTTTCCTTCAATTATATGAAGTCTGTGTTGAAAAACACCCCCACACCATGATTCTCCCACCTCCAAACTTCACTGTTGGTATGGCGTTTTTGGGTCTGATGTGCAGTGCCATTTCTCTTCCAAACATGCTGTGTGTTGTGGCATCCAAAAAGTTTAATTATGGTCTCATCTGACCAGACTATATTCTTCCAGTATTTTACTGGCTTGCCCAAATGTTGTGCAGCAAATTTTAAATGAGCTTCAACATGCTTTTTCTTCAGCAATGAAGTCTTGCAAGGTGAGCAGACATAGAGCCCATGTCGGTTGAGTGCATTACTTATTGTTTTCTTTGAAACAGCAGTACTTGCTAACTCCAGGTCTTTTCTGGAGCTCTCCACAAGTATTCTTTGGCTCTTGGATAACTCTTCTAATAATTCTTTTGACTCCTCTGTCAGAAATCTTGCGAGGAGCTCCTGGTCATGGCTGGTTTATGGTAAAATGATGTTTCTTTCCACTTCTGCATGATGGCTCCAATCGTGCTCCCTGTAACATTCAGCAGTTTAGCAATGTGCCTGTAACCAATGCCATCATTATGTTTTGCAACAATAAGGTTGCAAAGGTCTGCAGAGAGATCAGAATCAGAATCAGAATAAAATTTATTGCCATTGTTCATGTAATACACAAACTAGGAATTTGTCTCGGTGCAATACTGCAACATTAAACATAAATTAAAAAAAGGAAAACTATGCATGCAATAAAAAAAATTAAATAAAAATAAATAATGCTATTCTATACAATTTTTAATGATAACTGTACATGAGTTGAGCTGCTGTACCTAGTGCACAAGAGTCTAATAAGTCATTTAGTGTTCAGCAGTCTGATAGCAGAGGGGAAAAAACTGTTCATATAGCGAGAAGTTTTAGTCCGAATGGACCGTAGTCTTCTGCCTGAGGGGAGGGGAGCAAACAGTGCATATCCAGGGTGTGAAGGGTCGGCTGTGATCCGACCTGCACGCCTCCAGGTCCTGGAAATGTGCAGGTCCTGGAGGGATGGAAGCTTACAGTTGATCACCTTCTCAGCAGCGCGCACAATGCGCTGCAGTCTTAATCTGTCCCTGACAGTGGCACCAGCGTACCACACGGTGATAGAGGTAGTGAGGATGGACTCGATGATGGCCGTATAAAACTACACCAACATCTTGGTGGGCAGCTTGAGCTTCCTCAGCTGCCGCAAAAAGAACATCTTCTGCTGGGCCTTTTTGATAAGGGAGCTGATGGTCGACTTCCACTTGAGATCCCGGGTAATGATAGTACCCAGGAAACGGAAGGAATCCGCAGTGGTGATAGGAGAATCTGTAAGGACAAGGGGAGGCAGAGGGGCAGTGACTTTCCTAAAGTCCACAATCATCTCCACTGTCTTCTGAGCATTCAGCTGCAGATTATTGTGGCTGCACCAAGACGCCAGCCGGGCCACCTCCCTCCTGTAGACGGACTCATCGCCGTTGGAGATGAGCCCGATGAGGGTGGTGTCGTCTGCAAACTTGATCAGCTTGACAGACTGATGGATAGAGGTGCAGCAGTTGGTGTACAGGGAGAAGAGCAGGGGGGAAGTACACAGCCCTGTGGTGATCCGGTGCTGATGCTTACAGAGTCCGAGACAGTCTTCCCCAGCCTCACATGCTGCCTCTGGTCCGTCAGGAAGTCAGTGATCCACCTGCAGAGGGAGTCAGGCACGTTGAGCTGGATCAGCTTGTCCTGGAGCAGAGCAGGGCGGATGGTATTAAATGCAGAGCTGAAGTCTCTGCATTTAATACTGGAGGTTTTTGCTGGAGGTTTCTTCCTGTTAAAAGGGAGTTTTTCCTCTCCACCGTCGCCAAGTGCTTGCTCACAGGGGATCGCCTGATTGCTGGGGTCTTTCTGCAACTGTGGGGGTCCCTCCTACAGTTGATAGTGCTATGAGATGACTGTTGTTGTGAAATGGCGCTATATAAATAAAGCTGAATTGAATAAAGTTGAATTGAAGTCCACAAACAAGATCCTAACATAGGTTCCCGGGGAGTCCAGATGCTGCAGAATGGAATAAAGGACCAGATTAACTGCATCGTCCACAGACCTGTTGGCTCTGTAGGCAAACTGCAGCGGATCCAAGAGAGGAGTAATGATGGTCTTGAGGTGGGACAGGACCAGGCGCTCAAAGGACTTCATGACTACAGAGGTAAGCGCTACAGGTCTGTAGTCATCAAGTCCAGTGATCCGTGGCTTCTTGGGAACAGGAACGATGGTAGAAGTTTTGAGACAGGCCGGCACATGGCATGACTCCAAAGAGATGTTAAAAATGTCTGTAAAGACAGGAGTCAGCTCCTCCGCACAGTGTCTCAAGGTGGAGGGAGACACGCCGTCCAGACCGGGGGCCTTGCGCGGTTCAGTCTAAAGAACTGTCTGTGCACGTCCTGCTCACTGATGACAAGGGCAGGAGGGAAGGAGAGGGGAACCGCCTTTGATGAACTGGGGACCATGTAGGCAGTGACGCAGGAGGGAGGGGGAATATTGGGCACAGCTGACAAGGTGTCAAAACCTTTGCTTCTATCCATCATGAGTTCTTTGTGGTGTGACAATCTGATATTCAAAGACCTTTTTAAAGGCTATTAGTCAGGATTTAACCAGCTGATATCAATTTGCACTGATGGCGGATGGGATGGCTTCCTAAATTGTGATGGATTGCAGCTGGTTTCTTGGCTTTCTATGCCTTTTTGCACCTCTTTTTTCTTCATGCATTCAATACTTATTCCATGCATCAATCAACCTAATTAAATATAACTTGTTTTGTGAACACAGTTGTCTTGATTTCTTTGTATGTATGGATTACTTGGGTTGTTACTGATATCTAGTGAAAATCTCAGGTCAATGGTTCCATCAGAAATATGTTTAATATGGTCAATACTTATTTTCCCCGCTGTATGTTGATAAACCTGAGCCAGTGATGTTGCCATTTCAACTCTTACTGAAAACGGACCAGGGTGCCATTGATATATTAAGCTGAAACATTTGAATGGCATGAGAAAAAGGGAAAGAAGATAGGATGTACAATAAAGTCATGGCTACAGAAGCTTATAATAAGAGTGAGTAATTGGAAAAAAAAAATAACAATTTGCCAAGTCATCATTGAGGTTTCAGCCAGTAACGTCTCTGCATGGATACTTTAATGACAATGTCTCTCTTTGTAATTGTAATACTACAGTGGGGCAAAAGAGTATTTAGTCAGCCACCAATTGTGCAAGTTCTCCCACTTAAAAGATGAGAGAGGTCTCCAATTTTCATCATAGGTAATACCTCAACTATGAGACACAAAATGAGGGAAAAAAAAATCCAGAAAATCACATTGAAAGATTTTTAATGAATTAATTGGTAAATTCCTCAGTAAAATAAGTATTTTGTCGCCTGCAAACAAGCAAGATTTCTGGCTCTCACAGACCTGTAACTTCTTCTTTAAGAGGCTCCTCTGTCCTCCACTCGTTATCTGTATTAATGGCACCTGTTTGAACTCGTTATCAGTATAAAAGACACCTGTCCACAACCTCAAACAGTCAGACTCCAAACGCCACTATGGCCAAGACCAAAGAGCTGTCAAAGGACACCAGAAACAAAATTGTAGACCTGCACCAGGCTGGGAAGACTGAATCTGCAATAGGTAAGCAGCTTGGTGTGAAGAAATCAACTGTGGGAGCAATTATTAGAAAATGGAAGACATACAAGACCACTGAAAATCTCCCTCGATCTGGGGCTCCACGCAAGATCTCACCCCATGGGGTCAAAATGATCACGAGAACGGTGAGCAAAAATCCCAGAACCACATGGGGGAATCTAGTGAATAACTTGCAGAGAGCTTGGACCAAAGTAACAAAGTCTACATCAGAAACACACTACGCCGCCAGGGACTCAAATCCTGCAGTGCCAGACGTGTCCCCCTGCTTAAGCCAATACATGTCCAAGACCGTCTGAAGTTTGCTAGAGAGCATTTGGATGATCCAGAAGAGGATTGGGAGAATGTCATGTGGTCAGATGAAACCAAAATAGAACTTTTTGGTAAAAACTCAACTTGTCGTGTTTGGAGGAGAAAGAACACCATACCTACTGTGAAGCATGGGGGTGGAAACATCATACTTTGGGGCTGTTTTTCTGCAAAGGGACCAGGACGACTGATCCGTGTAAAGGAAAGAATGAATGGGGCCATGTATCGTGAAATTTTGAGTGAAAACCTCCTTCCACCAGCAAGGGCATTGAAAATGAAACGTGGCTGGGTCTTTCAGCATGACAATGATCCCAAATACACCGCCCGGGCAACAAAGGAGTGGCTTCGTAAGAAGCATTTCAAGGTCCTGGGGTGGCCTAGCCAGTCTCCAGATCTCAACCCCATAGAAAATCTTTGGAGGGAGTTGAAAGTCTGTGTTGCCCAGCGACAGCCCCAAAACATCACTACTCTAGAGGAGATCTGCATGGAGGAATGGGCCAAAATACCAGCAACAGTGTGTGAAAACCTTGTAAAAACTTAAAAACGTTTGACCTCTGTCATTGCCAACAAAGGGTATATAACAAAGTATTGAGATGAACTTTTGTTATTGACCAAATACTTATTTTACTGAGGAATTTACCAATTAATTCATTAAAAATCCTTCAACGTGATTTTCTGGATTTTTTTTTTTCTTATTTTGTCTCTCATAGTTGAGGTATACCTATGATGAAAATTGGAGACCTCTCTTATCTTCTAAGTGAGAGAACTTGCACAATTGGTGGCTGACTAAATACTTTTTTACCCCACTGTACATGACTGCCTCACTGCCATCTTTGCTATTGGTAACATGGACTGAAACCCAGAAATCTTCAGGTTGGTAGTCTGCACACTGACTGCTCTAAGGAAACAACTGTATGATAAGATCTGTATGTTTGCCAAGGATGATAACAACTGCAGCTTTGGTGAGAGATCTACTGCTGCACCACTACAAAAGCTTTAATGTAGCAGTGAAGCAAGGATTTTCTTTCTCCCCCTTATTGTGTTCTTCTGATAAGGAGCAGCTAATGCATTATGTGTTTTCACTGTGAAAAGCTCCTGCTGTGGCAACAGTGATTTGGGTCGTGCTGAGCAGGAATGCAGTTTTGCTTAGAATTTTTTTTTCACCCCATACTCAGGCAACAACTTGTTCTTATGTGCCAGCTAAAGTCCTCTGTGGAGTTAAATAATCATTAGATAAAACAATTATATTTTATCACATTAGAAATATAACAATCTCTTGCAATGCCTAATAAACTGCTTATAAAATAAATCTTAGATACTGTATACAATGATTCATGTTAGTCACTGCATGATATAATGGTTTTTATCAATAACTGAGTGTTATTCACAGGCAAACGGATGATAAAGGAGTGTTCTGAAACGAATGACACACACTGTGAACAATGTCCACCAAAACTGTACATGGAGAGCTGGAACTATGCTAAAAACTGCCGCTCATGCCCCAGATGCAAACAAAGTCAGTACATGCATTACTGATCTTCACATTATCAACATATTTTCAGTTTTATCAAATAGATATGTAAATATTTTTTTTTCTTTGTTTAAACAGATAAGGGTCTACAGTATGCACAGAACTGTTCCTCTACCACAAGCTCCAAGTGTGTTTGTCTACCTGGGATGTACTGCCTCATGGGATTTGATGACCCATACTGCTCAGATTGTAAAACATACACACAATGCAAACCTGGCTATGGAGTTTCTCAGCCAGGTACAGCATGTCTTTCATTTGCCTTTCTGTTTGTCTGTCTATACTATAGTAATTTCTTTTGAAATTCAAGGATATGGAAAATAAAATCGTACAGTACCACTGTTTAGATAGCATAAGGATGTGTATCCACCGAATGCATTCTTTGTCGCCCCGAGCCCACTGAACCTCTTTTTCAAAGCAGAAAGCAGAAAGGTCTCCACCCTGTATCCTAGCAACCACTTGACCTGACCTGAGCTGTCACTCACAGCTCGCCATCGGCGTTTCACACATTTTGCATTGAAACCCTTTACTAACTACACTAAACTGCATCAAACCAGTAAGAAAACATAAATCCCTCTAAGCTTTTGATTTTAAATATTGATCATGGTATCATTTTAGCCTAATTCTGGTTGGCTGGTTAGACAGGTGTGTCACTGATTAATGATGTGGCACTCCAAAAGTTAAATTTTTTTCAACTTTAAACTCTCTGAGTGCAGCGGCAAAAAATGCTGACTGCTGAGGGTTTTTGTCCTGAGGGTACTGAGTGCATTAAACACTGGATTACATAGAAAATGAACAGAAAATAGGCACTCTCGGTGGAAAAAATACTCATGAACATGCAGCCTAATGCAGAGGTTCCCAACCTGGGGCCTAGCCCCCTTCTGGCAGCGCCAGAGATCATGGGGACATGAGACTTTGTCTGCTCTGAGGCTGTGCAAATGTATCGGTGCATGCTAAATTATATATAACTAGTGCATTGCCCGTAGAACGCAAGTATTCCTGTCTGAAACAAGTATCCCTATCAGGCTTTACAGGCCCAAATGTAGGCTGTGTTTCAAAGTGGAATACAACGAGGTGTAGCCTATATGTAGGCAATCACATGTTAGACTATGACAAATATAAAAGGGAATAAATGGCACTAAGATTTATTTGACTGTGTGAATATTAATTACAGAATACCTAAATATTTAAAATGAATGGGACATCCAATATTAGTGACTGCTTCAGATCCCTTGTTTATTTGTTTGTCAGATCACTTATTTGTGTGATCTTTATCACTTATATTCAAGATAATAGTGTATCTTGCACTTTGGGGAATGGGAGTTGTTCAGTCAGGGCGTGACTGGCAAAGACTAACAATGTGAGCACCACAGCTCTATTGTAAGCAGTTTATTTTTTATTGATGCAAGAATATTATTATTACTCGCCCAAAGATGCTGGGATAGGCTCCAGCCCCACCCCACCCCCCGCGACCCGAAAAGGATTAAGCAGAAGAAGATGAATGAATGAATTATTATTATTATTATTATTATTATTATTACACCTAAACAGTCACATTTTTGACCCTCTAAACGTTAATCAAAATGCAATTTTTTTTTTGCACAGACCTCAGACCCGGTGAAATATTTTATAAACTGGAAAAAATATGTGCCCCATGCTGAAAATTTTCAGACGTATCCAGCATATGGTTGATATGTCACGCATTTGTGAAGCAAATGTTGTAGGGCCTTCCCCCCATGTTTTTTTTTTTACCTTGGCAGTCTGTACCATCAGCTGTCCAGTGCTGTTCTGATAGATATGCCAAAATGTCAGAACACCGGAGGAGGTGGATCCAATCAACTGATCACTCAAACCACAGAGCTCAGCTGTTTTCCATGATAAATCAGCCTCAGGGCAAAAGCACACTCCTGTGGCCACACATGTGTATTACTGTATGCCTCACATCTCAAATAAGAACAAAGAACTGAGTCTCCTTGGAGATAACAGGAGGGTGTGAAAGTGTAGTCCTTGTTATGCAGGAGACGGCCTTGGGAGGATCCTTTGTGTGCCTAGAGACTGCGTAGGGGACCCTTTGTTGGCTAAGGACGGCGAGGGGGAGGCTGAAGGATTAAAGAGGAAATGCATTGTGATTTGTGATGTTAATGCATGTGAATTGTGAGCTGTGAAAGCCTGGGTATATAAGGAACGAATTTGTCTGAGAGTTCCTCTTTTTTCAACTTGATCGATGATGGCGAATGTGTAATAAAACTGCCTTGAGACAAACCTTGCCTCGTCATTTACACATTCCACACTGATGACCCAAGACATAGCATGCAGCAAGAGGAGAATTCCCCCGGGCCAGACTCATCAGGAGCCCCCAGCCAAGCCTCTGCCGTTACCGTCCAGCTACCAGACTTTTGGCAGAACAACCCACGCTCCTGGATGTGGTCAAGGCACAGTTCGCCCTCCGGGGGATAACGGTGGATGACACCAAATTCTACCATGTGGTTGCAAAGCTCAACAACCACACGGCTCAGCATGTGGAAAGCCTCTTGGAGCAGCCGCCAGCCAGCGACAAGTACAGCGCGTTGAAGGCTGCACTTATCCAACACTTCACTCTCTCAGTCGAGGAGAGAGCAGAGAGACTCCTGGCGCTGACCGACTTGGGAGACCGCACGCCCATCGACTTGATGGAGAAAATGCTGAGGTTGAAGGGCACGGATGATGACAACTTCCTTTTCACCCACATCTTCCTCAGAACCCTCCCATCAGCCATGAGAGCGGCCCTGGCCAGTTCGCTGTCGCTGGCCCAGCAGGACTTCTGCGCGCTGGCCCGAGAGGCGCACCGGATTCTCAACGCCAGCAAACAGCACGCAGCCACCGCGGCAGCAACGGAGCTCGGCGCGATGGCCGGAGATGGCAGGGAGCCAGGGACAGCGGTAGCAGATCCACCGACGACGGCAGCAGCGGGGACCAAGGATCGCGGAGGAGACACTCTCTGTTTCTATCATCGCCGCTTTGCAGAGAAGGCACGCAAATGCATACCACCGTGCCAGTGTCAAGCGCTTGGGAAACGCCAAGACCGGGGGTCGGTAGCAGCCGCGACCCTCGGGGAGGAGAACAAGCTGCTCTACTTAATGGACGCACACTCAGGGAGGCACTTCCTCGTGGACACAGGCTCCCAGTTGAGTTTTATCACACCTTCCTACGCTGACCGGTTGGCAGGTTCCAGAGGTCCCGGGGTGGCAGCAGCGAACGGCTCGGAGATTAAGACCTTTGGTGAGAGGACTCTGCTTCTGTCTCTACACGGCCGTACATTTGAATGGACTTTTGTTATAGCAGCAGTTAATTTCAATATGTTGGGTGTGTGGCGGTTCGTTTTAACCCCACAACAGACTAAGGACACTCAGCCCTCTTTTCTCTGTTTTTCTGCTGCATTACTGAGAAGCAATGTGCCATTCATGTATTTGTGATGCAAACATGCATGTGTTGTGATGTAATGCGCCATTCTGTATAGTGTGCATATGGCTTGTCCTTACTGTGCTTTTTCTGAGCATCTTAGATGTGCTTTGGTGTATTAATGTCTACAGGTAGACGAGTTTCTTCTGTCTCACCTATGTGATGTTAATCGATGCCTTTCATCCTTTGTACTCATGCGTCCTGTCCTTACTGTGACCTAGAGACTCAGATCAATATGTAGATGTGCTTGTTAGCCTCTTTGTCTTGCACTTAGAGCGAGGTCTAGCTAATCTGCCCATTGTGATGTATGGCTTACAAATGCAAATACCTCCTGCCTGTTCTGTTGTCCCTTTGATCATTCTAGACTGTGGGGTATGTCTTTTTGATGTATTGTTATGATCAAGTATTTAAGGTGCAACTCTGTAACGCAATCTCTCTCTCTTACTCTCTCAATCTGACTTCAACCCTGCTGCAGGACACAGATTTTGTGTCCCCTCTTCACTGAGAGCCTGAGGAATTCGGCTTCAGCCTGCTCACGCTATGGCTGGAGCCGAGTTCCCGTGACGGCGGTATGATTAATAAAACCTGCTTAAAACCACAGCACTGCTGCTTATTTTTACATGCCGCCTCACTGGTGACCCCTCGAACACGCACACGTTTTGTGCGAAAGCAACCTTCCGAGCTGGACAGCCACACAGCTGCGTTGGTGACCCCGCCTGAAAGCACACGCTTTGTGCAAAGCAACTTCTGGTTTGGACCACTGCAGTGACCCGACGCTGAAACGAACATGCTGCCAGCGAACGCAACAGCTCCCTTCTGCTTCAGGGAGATTTCGACGCAGAGTTTCCAGGTTGAAACCCTCCGGAGACCACCCACGACCGGGAAAGCTGCAGCAACGTTTCATGGTGAGATCTGCACAACCACGCTGGACCGGCCGCTCTCACAGAGAGTGCACGCACCTCGTCCTCTCCACGACGGCAACCTCCAGGGCCGACGGGGAGCGCAGCGCGTGGAACTGAACGCACCATGGCCGCACGAGCGACAACGATCGTCTCCTCCCTCTCACCGCTCCAACGCAGCTGCACGAGCCCGGGGCACAAAGATCGTCTATTGCCTTACACCGCTCCAACGCGTCTCCACGAGCCCGAGGGACGGAGATCGTCTACTTCCTCACACCGCTCCAACGCAGCTGCATGAGCCTGAGGAACAAAAGATCGTCTATTCCCTCCCGCCGCTCCAACGCATCTGCACGGGCCTGAGGGACTAAAGATCGTCTATTTCCTCTCACCGCTCCAACGCACCATGGCCAATCTACAGCCACAGCTCAACCTGGATTTTACCGGCGCCGTCTGCGCCGTTCTCCACCAAGTTTCTGCACCCTGACTCACCACTCCAGCGGCCCACCCACGCACTGAACCCCCCGCGCACGCATCGGGGAGTTACAAGGACGGCGCATCACGCATGGGACAAGTAATGGCTCCACAGACTGCCTTCCTCCTTCGCCGCTGCCTTTCAGGGCTGCTCGCTCACCTGAGGCACGCATGCAGCATACTGGAAGGATTTGTTAACAGTCTCAGCCACGCCACAGACCGCCATCGTCCTCCGCCGCTGCCCACAGAACCTTCAGGGCTGCTCGTTCACCTGAAGCAAGCACGCAGCTCGCCACTGGATTTTTTAATGGTCTTAGCCATGGCACAACGGGATTTCAGCCGTCAGCTGTTCCCAGGAGCTTTGGGGTTGCTTCAGCACCCAAAGCCAACAGTCCCTATGCTTTGTTTACTTTTTCTCTTACAGCCGCTCCTGCTTTTCTTCATGGCCACGAGAGGAGTCAGAGACTAATTTTTCTTCTTGTGGACCGCTGCACGTTCAACGGGACCAGCCCTTCGACATTGCGGACCCACAAGCAATTTTTGCGCAGCTCAGGACGATTTCACAGCTCCTGCCGGCACTTACTACCCCTCCCCTCCCTCCCCCTCCGCCTGCAGCGAGCTTCTCCCACAGCTCGCTCACACAGATGGATCATCGAGGTCGCGGCCCCCTACCGTTTCCCTCTTGGGGGGGAGCGTGTGTGGCGGTTCGTTTTAACCCCACAACAGACTAAGGACACTCAGCCCTCTTTTCTCTGTTTTTCTGCTGCATTACTGAGAAGCAATGTGCCATTCATGTATTTGTGATGCAAACATGCATGTGTTGTGATGTAATGCGCCATTCTGTATAGTGTGCATATGGCTTGTCCTTACTGTGCTTTTTCTGAGCATCTTAGATGTGCTTTGGTGTATTAATGTCTACAGGTAGACGAGTTTCTTCTGTCTCACCTATGTGATGTTAATCGATGCCTTTCATCCTTTGTACTCATGCGTCCTGTCCTTACTGTGACCTAGAGACTCAGATCAATATGTAGATGTGCTTGTTAGCCTCTTTGTCTTGCACTTAGAGCGAGGTCTAGCTAATCTGCCCATTGTGATGTATGGCTTACAAATGCAAATACCTCCTGCCTGTTCTGTTGTCCCTTTGATCATTCTAGACTGTGGGGTATGTCTTTTTGATGTATTGTTATGATCAAGTATTTAAGGTGCAACTCTGTAACGCAATCTCTCTCTCTTACTCTCTCAATCTGACTTCAACCCTGCTGCAGGACACAGATTTTGTGTCCCCTCTTCACTGAGAGCCTGAGGAATTCGGCTTCAGCCTGCTCACGCTATGGCTGGAGCCGAGTTCCCGTGACGGCGGTATGATTAATAAAACCTGCTTAAAACCACAGCACTGCTGCTTATTTTTCCATGCCGCCTCAGGTGCTGATTTTTTGTGCTCACATGGTTTGTTGGTTGATCTTGCTAACAGGCGCCTGGTTAATGCACTTTCCTTTGATTCTATCCCCTGTACAGCTCGAATGGCCCGGCCAACAGCACAAGCCAACGTCACAGCTGCAAGTGATAAGTTCCACACACTGCTCACTCAGTTCCCAGCACTCATGGTCCCCACATTCTCGGCAGCTGTCGCTAAACACGGGGTGGAGCATTTTATTACCACCATCGGACCGCCTGTTTTTGCAAAAGCTTGGCGCTTGGACGCAGCTAAACTGGCCATAGCGCGTGAGGAGTTCGCCAACCTGGAGAGGTTGGGCATCATCAGGCGTTCGAACAGCCCATGGGCTTCCCCGCTACACATGGTCCCTAAATCTGACGGCTCGTGGCGACCTTGCGGGGATTTCCCCAGGTTGAACAATGCCACAGCGCATGACCACTACCCAATCCCACATATCCAAGATTTTTCCATTCATTTGGCAGGGGCGCGCGTTTTTTCTAAATTAGACTTGGTCCGCGGTTACCATCAAGTCCCAGTGCGCACTGAAGACATACCCAAAACAGCGGTGATAACTCCATTTGGCCTATTCGAGTTTTTACGCATGCCATTCGGGCTTAAAGGGGCTGCACAGATGTTCCAACGCATGATGGATGCAGTGCTGCGTGATCTCCCTTTCGTGGCAACCACTCGCCTTTTTCAGCAGGACTTTGCGCGATAGTGAACGTAAATACAGCGCGTTCGACAGGGAGTTGTTAGCCCTCCACTTGGCCATTCGCCACTTTCAGTTCTGGCTGGAAGGACGCGGTTTCACCGCGTTCGTGGACCACAAGCCGTTAACTTTCGCGATGGCCAAGGTTTCGGAACCATGGTCAGGCCGGCAGCAGAGACAGCTGGCCGCCATCTCAGAGTTTACTACCGATATTCAGCATGTGGCGGGTAAGCTGAATGTAGTGGCAGACTGTCTCTCGCGTGCCATGGCAGCCCCAGTCCGTGTAGGGATAGATTACGCAGCCATGGCCACGGAGCAGGTTGGTGACGCGGATGTGTGCGCGCTCCAGTCTGGACCAACAGGGTTAAGGCTGGAGAACAGGGTGCTGCAAGATGGTATGCCCCCCCTAATCTGCGACGTCTCCACGGGGCGACCGCGTCCCGTGGTACTGGCTGCATGGCGCCGCCGCGTTTTTGACTTGATCCATTCTTTGGCGCACCCGGGAGTGCGCACGTCAGTCAAAATGGTAGGAGAGAAATTTGTGTGGCCGAACCTTCGCAAACAAGTTAAAGAGTGGGCTGCAGCCTGCATGGCATGTCAACGTGCCAAGGTACACAGACACACAAGTGCTCCTTTGGAGCCGTTTCACATCCCGGCTAAGAGGTTCGATCATGTTCACGTGGACCTCGTGGGCCCCCTTCCGCCGTCACAGGGGTGCACACATCTTCTGACAATGGTGGACCGCAACGCGCGCTGGCCTGAAGTGGTTCCACTGGCGTCAACCACAGCCGAGGAGGTGGCGCGCGCTTTTTTAACAGCATGGGTGGCGCGCTTTGGAGTTCCGTCGGACATTATGTCTGACAGAGGCCCTCAATTTGTTTCCGAACTTTGGTCAGCAATGACCCGCAGCCTGGGTGTAACAATCTACTGCACAACCGCGTACAATCCGCGGGCTAATGGGTTATGTGAACGTTTTCATAGGTCACTGAAAGCGGCTCTCAAAGCGTCACTGACGGATGCAAATTGGGTAGACAGGCTACCGTGGGTTTTATTGGGGTTGCGTTCCGCACCTAAAGAGGACTTAGAAGCCTCGTTTTCGCACAGCCACTTCGGCTGCCCGGGGAGTTTCTCCCAGATAATCCTGCGCCAGATAGCTCCCCGTCTCAGCTGTTGCAGCATAGCATGGAATCGGGCACGCTGCCCGGCCCCGTTCACCACAGTTTTCCGCGCATTTTTGTGCCTAAAACTTTGAAAAACGCGGAGTTTGTTTTTGTCAGACACGATGCTCATCGCCCCCAGCTGCGACCACCTTATGATGGACCGTTCAGAGTGCTGGAAACAGGGGACAAGCATTTTTTGCTAGATTTGGGGGGCAGGAGGGAAAAGATTGGCATAAACAGAATCAAACCCGCTTCTGTGGTGGCGGACGAGCAGGTGCTGTTGGCCAGGGCTCCTCGGCGCGGTAGACCCCCTCGAGGAAATTCCCCAGAACACCCACAGGGACTGACAAACAGCTTTCACCCCCAGACAGCAGCTCCCCAGCATGACGGTGCTGGGGAGGTGGTGAATCATGCTTACAGCAGATACAGGAGAAGACTGAGGCCCAAGCAGCACGTGGGCTGATGTGTAATGATTTTATCAGGACATGCAGACTGTTATTCTGTTGTTCCATCTTAGATGTTTGGGGGGGGGGTCATGTCCCCTCAGGTCATGTCCCCTCATGTCAGTAATACACATGTGTCAAGACACATGTGTATTACTGTATGCCTCACATCCCAGATAAGAACAAAGAACTGAGTCTCCTTGGAGATAACAGGAGGGTGTGAAAGTGTAGTCCTTGTTATGCAGGAGACGGCCTTGGGAGGATCCTTTGTGTGCCTAGAGACTGTGTAGGGGACCCTTTGTTGGCTAAGGACGGAGAGGGGGAGGCTGAAGGATTAAAGAGGAAATGCATTGTGATTTGTGATGTTAATGCATGTGAACTGTGAGCTGTGAAAGCCTGGGTATATATGGAACGAATTTGTCTGAGAGTTCCTCTTTTTTCAACTTGATCGATGATGGCGAATGTGTAATAAAACTGCCTTGAGACAAACCTTGCCTCGTCATTTACACATTCCCACACTCCATGCATTATCTTTTTTTTTCACTTTATTGAAAATAACCTTGTTTTTATTGCCAGCAGTTAGCGTGCCTTTGAGCTAGGTTGTGTCTGGCTGCTGCTTCTCCCAGAATCCTCTGTGTTGATTTGTCAGACCTGGTCCCCGGTGACGCGCCGCACAGTCTGCTCGCGCACCTCATTTTCTCAACATATGCCGAATTATCCTTTAGACTCACGCAATCACGGCAACTTTATGGTATAATTTTTTAGAGCATTAAATCTTCAGTATTATGCTTTTCTAGTCAAATTTGTTGTTTTTCACATCCTTGTTTTTTCCAGGGAACACTGTGGTGACTGACAGGTCATGATGCCGCATATTATCCAATCACCATGGTCGTGGTGCCATGTATTATCCAATCAGCACGGAGTCAATCTGAAACCCTGCCCACACTTCTTGAAGCCAGGGTGTGAAAAGACACAGAGCGGTGACAGAGCAGTGGCTAAACTTTTATTGCTAAAAATTACATATTTTGACTGAGTAACTCCATACTTGGGGATGCACACCCTCATAACCTCAGCAAAACATATATAAAACCTTACGTCAGTCTGACAAATGGTTCAAGAGATATGCATGGAACAGACACACAGACAGAGATATGCTGCATTTATAGATAGATAATACAAGAAACATCTCATGAGGTCGCCAAGGTGGTTAAAAATCTCCTTGGTGGCCGGGCCCCGGGGGTGGACGAGATTCGCCCTGAGTACCTCAAGGCCCTGGATGTTGTTGGGTTGTCATGGTTGACACGCTTCTGCAACATTGCGTGGAGGTCGGGGGCAGTGCCTTTGGCATGGCAAACCGGGGTGGTGGTTCCTCTCTTCAAAAAAGGGGACCGAAGGGTGTGCTCCAACTTTAGAGGGATCACACTCCTCAGCCTCCCTGGGAAGGTCTATGCCAAGGTACTGGAGAGAAGAGTCCGGCCGTTGGTCGAACCTCGGATTCAGGAGGAGCAATGTGGTTTTCGTCCTGGCCGTGGCACATCAGATCAGCTCTTTACCCTCTCGAGAATTCTTGAGGGTTCATGGGAGTTTGCCCAACCAGTTTACATGTGTTTTGTGGACTTGGAGAAGGCATTTGACCGTGTCCCTCGTGGATTTTTGTGGGGGGTGCTTCGGGAGTATGGGGTATCGGGCTTGTTGTTACGAGCTATTCGGTCTCTGTACGACCATTGTGAGAGTTTCGTTCGTATTGCCAACACTCGGTCGGAGTCATTCCCAGTGAGAGTTGGACTCCGCCAGGGCTGCCCTTTGTCACTGATCCTGTTCATAATTTTTATGGACAGGATTTCTAGGCGCAGCCAGGGGAATGGAGGGTGTCATGCTTGGTGACCACAGGATCTCATCTCTGTTGTTTGCAGATGATGATGTCCTGTTGGCTTCATCCAGCAATGACCTACAGCTCTTGCTGGGATGGTTTGCCGCTGAGTGTGAAGCGGCTGGGATGAGAATCAGCACCTCCAAGTCCGAGTCCATGGTCCTCAGCCGGAAAAAGGTGGATTGTCCTCTCCGGGTTGGGGACAGGCTCCTGCCCCAAGTGGAGGAGTTTAAGTATCTTGGGGTCTTGTTCACGAGTGAGGGGAAAATGGAGCGAGAGATCGACAGACGGATTGGAGCAGCATCTGCAGTGATGCGGACGTTGTACCGGTCTGTTGTGGTGAAGAGGGAGCTTAGTTCTAAGGCAAAGCTGTCGATTTACCAGTCAATCTACGTTCCTACTCTCACCTATGGTCACGAGCTTTGGGTAATGACCGAAAGAACGAGATCGCGGATACAAGCGGCTGAAATGAGCTTTCTCCGTAGGATTGCTGGACTCACCCTCAGAGATAGGGTGAGGAGCTCAGTCATCCGGAAGAGGCTCAGAGTAGAACCGCTGCTCCTCCACATTGAAAGGAGTCAGTTGAGGTGGTATGGGCATCTGATTAGGATGCCTCCTGGACGCCTCCCACTTGAGGTGTTTCAGGTACGTCCCACTGGGAGGAGACCCCGGGGCAGACCCAGGACTCGGTGGAGAGACTATGTCTCCCAGCTGGTCTGGGAACGCCTTGGTATCCCCTCTGAAGAGCTGGAGCGGGTGGCGTAGGAGAGGGAAGTCTGGGCTTCTCTGCTTGAACTGCTGCCTCCGCGACCCGGACCTCCGGAAAAGCAGTAGAAGATGGATGGATGGATCTCATGATGGGTAACAGCCAACTGATCTCCCAAGACCTTAGCAAGCTGACTGTTCCAAAATACATTCATCAATTTGGTTAGACATGCACATACAAACTTTTGAATCTTCTAGGAAGCATCATTGGGGCCATTATAGGAACATCACTCTACCATCAACTGACCATGCACTGGAGCCTCTCACAAGATGTTTGACCAGGAAGAGAGAAGGGCATTCACGTCTATGTGTGTTTTTCTTGAGTTACTACCACCAGCTGGTGAAAACTGACCTGCACCAAGCAATGAAAGCAACTAAAGCCCAATTCATGGTAGCACAAACGTGTTGATATGCAAGCGTGCGCACTAGATGCATTCGTGTGCAAACCCTACGCAGAGGGTGAGTGCTGACTGAGCGCATTCAGCCCCAGAAAAGAGACTGTGCGTACAAGTACGCAAGTAGTCACACTGAGCTACACATATGCCAGGAAACTCCCGCCAGGGGAAAGTATTGAGGAATCTGCCAAAATTGGAAAAACATATGTTTGTCTTTTTACCTGTCTGTTTTCTTCCTAGGGCAGCGCGGTGGCGGAGTGGTTAGCACTGCGGCAGCACAGCAACTCACCCTTGGCTGGGGGATCCCGGGTTCAATCCCAGCCCCCGACCAACAGTGATCTGTGTGGAGTTTGCATGTTCTCCCCGTGTCTGCGTGGGTTTACTCCGGGATTTCTCCGGTTTCCTCCCACATGCCAAAACATGCAAGTTAGGTTAATTGGCATCAAAACTGGGGATTCTAAATTGTCCTTAGGTATGACTGTGAGAGCGAATGGTTGTCTGTCTCTCTGTGTTGGCCCTGCGATGGACTGGTGATCTGTCCAGGGTGGACCCTGCCTCTCGCCCAAAGATGCTGGGATAGGCTCCAGCCCCCCCCCCCCCCCCGCGACCAGAAAAGGATTAAGCGGAAGAAGATGGATGGATGGATGTTTTCTTCTTCTGCCATTAACAATAATAACAGCAAAAGCTTGTTCATTTTGATCATCATCATATTCACATACCTCCATCACCGCCACCATTTTCTAAAAAATGTCTGTCACCGTGCTCTTCTTTTGTGTTTGAATTGTGGCTTATCAAATCTGTTTGGTGGCCCTTGGCTGCCACCGACAGTACGAGCATTTGAACTGCAGATTATATTCAATGCCCATACTGTATGTGAAACATGGCTGCTGAGCGGCAGCTGCAATGCCTCAAAAACTACTCTGAATATTGTGCAGTCTACAGACCACATGCTGTTTCACCTTGCTGGGACTCTGATCAGGCCTTAAGGATCAGAATCAGAATCAGATTTATTGCCAAGCACATTTACAAGTAAACAAGTAAACATACGAGGAATTTGACTTGACGTTGGGCGCGCACGAAAGGCGCATCCCAATGACGCGGCAGCCATGACGAGGCGCCTGTCATATGGGGGGGGGGGTGAAGAGGGGGGGAGGGGGGGGAGGATAGGGAAAAACACAATAGGAGAGAGAAAAAAGCATTGTTGATCAAAATAGAGCTCATTTTATGACCAAAATTTTGATTACAAGAAAAAAACTCTCAAATGCACAATTAGCAGACAATAGATCACACAATGACAAAGCAGTAGTGAGAGAGTCAGTGTATGTGAATATACAGTATATCAGTAATTGTATCAGTAGTGTAATGTTGAATGCAAGTGTAGGTGTGTCAATTGCTAGTGAACAGCAGAGGGCGCCTCCTGGCAGTGGATAGATGTTAAAGTCATGTGATCTAAGCAGTCTAGAGTCTCTCGCTCTTGCTTGCAGATGGTAATTGTCACATGGTGCACTGTCCTTGAGTGTTCATCTGCTGAAACAATAACAACTGTGTCGATTGTTTGGGTTAGCAGGCAGAGCCGCTCCTTCCGCTTATCTTCATCAGGAGGAATGTAAATACATGGCACCAAAGACAAGGTCAAATCAAATCTGTACAGTGCACTCAGAGAATAGATTTTTCCTCACCCATGCAATTCTGTGCTTTCATAATTTCCATGTGCAGGCTTAAACTTTAATTCCATGGAGAGCACAGGGCTCCAGATGTATTCCTCCGCTGAATCACTGTCATTCAGTTCACCGTTTGCCGCTACTCGTGCCCTCCCCAACTGGTCGAATTTGATGAAGGAGCTTGCCGGGTCCGCTTTGATCAGCTCTCTCACCTTCCTTCAATTTCTGATACATCAGGGAACTTCACAGCCAAAAATAGAAGTCCTGAGATCATAACCAATAATGTTTCCACAGACGCATGAGTTCCAATGTCCATGAGTCTCCTCGCAGGTTCCAATTCTTGGGCTCCCCCTTGGCCTGATTCTTGTTGAAAAATAGTGACAATAGCACATTTAAGCCACTTCCAAATCCATAATTTCCGTTTAGATTAAGATTCAGCAGAAGAAGAGCGACTAAACACAGACAAAAACGCAACATTGCAAAGCTGGGAATAGGTCAGGAAGGCAGATGGGAGGAGGGAAGAAAAATGTGACTGCTCTCTCTCAGAGCAAGAAAGAAAAGGATATAGCTGAAACTCCTAAAATATGGTTAAAAACTGTCCAAAACATTAATAAAATCTGGAATAATCATGAACTCTCATCTTCATTATCAATTCCCATCAACTTTTCTATCATCAGTGCAAGATCTTGGTGAAAAATTAATGCAACATTGAATGGAAATAAAGGTTATGATATTGCATAAGCTTATCTTATCGAAATGATGCCAAGGTGAATGCATACCTTGAGTGCAATAGGTTGTGTACAATGAAATGTGATGCTTCATGGTAAAATTTTTGGTGTTTTCAGGCACAGCTAACTCAGACGCGAAATGTCTGCCGTGCCCCAATGGCACATTCTCTAACACTACTTCATCCACTGACCGCTGTCGGCCTCATACAAAGTAAGTGGAGGTGAGTCACACTTGGATACACCTGCTAGAATCTTAGATTGTTAACCTTCCTCCTTTATTTTTTACAGCTGTAATGGGAGGATTGTTCTCAAAGAAGGTGATAACATTTCAGACACCGAGTGTGAACCCTTTAAAGAAAAGCCTCATACTTTAACTGTGCTCACAACTGCCATTACGTGGACAAGCACAGTGGTAACCTTGATGACTTCACATGAAGCAAGAAGCACCACACAATCTGTTGAGCTTCCTGTGCCAGACGAAACATCCAGCTCTATAGCAACTAGCCCGCCACCAACCTTAAAACCTATCGGTGCACTGGGTACAGTTAATGATTTGGTGTTTTAGTAACTGCAATGAAAGTTAAAGCCAAGTAACAGAATTTTGAAAAAGAAATCTGTGTTCACCTCTTTTAGGTGTAATAATTGCTGCTGTTTGTGTCCCTGGATTCCTGTCGCTTTTCATCATTCTTGTGCTGATGTGCTTTTATAAATGCAGAAAACAGAAAGGTAACCACATTCTCCAAAAGCACAGACACATTGATCATAGTCTATCATTGTGGAATAGTGGTACTTTTTCTACATTGTGCTTTTCTTCAACTTGAAATACAGAACGATAATGGCCATCATTTGTCAGAATCTTGATCAGAAGCACTTTGCCTTCTTCACACTTAATATCCACTGTTCTTTTTTTAGACTCTACAAGATTACATCTCAAAGTAGATGCAAATGGAAACTGTGAGAGTGGTGATAAGGTAAGTTTAGCCTTTTTATCCCTCGCCAGTCGAAGCCCAAAGGATTCAAAGAGCCCTTTGGGGCAAGACCGAAGGGGGATTATGTTATGGATCAGTCCGTCCGTCTGTCCCACTATTGTGAAATTAACTCCTGTACAGTTACAGTTTTGGTCCAATTGTTTTGAAAGTCAGTACCATGGTTTAATATACACTGAGAATGCGCATATTCCAATTTGGTTCTGATCAGATGATTTTTGTGGGAATTGTAGCCCCTGACCTATGACCTCCTGTTTCACCTCACTTCATAGACAGTAACTGTCTTGTGAAATCAACTCCTCCTACAGTTTTGTTCCGATTGTTTTGAAAACTTGGTACCATGGTTTTATATACTCTGATGATGTGCATATTGCAATTATTCCCATCAGCTGACCCTGAGGTCAAAGGTTAGAGGTCAGATTTTTCCCTAAATCTTCTAAACACAATAACTACTGAAAGCCTACTGATGTAGGCTTTTCAAATCAATACAGTGGTTTTATCTAATATACTTCTTGGATGACTTTCACCCTCACCCAACTATGGATTTGGGGTTAAGGGGTCAAAATTCAAAGTTAACATTGCAGTTGCACTATGGTAAATGCTACATTTACTATTACTATAAAATGCATGAAGCTAGGGCCACCAAACCTGGTCCACAGGTTCATCTTGGGATCCTGACCTCAGACTATGGGTTTGGGGTCAAAGGTCAAGGTTAACATTCCCTATGCTTATTATTGCACAACAAGTAAAGTTAGAGTCACCAAACTTGGTACACAGGTTCACCCTGTGACCCTGAAGTGTGACTAGGGTTTTGGGATCACAAGGTCAAAGGTCAACATCAAAATGGCTTATAAACTCTATCTCAACAACAAAGAAAGCTAGGGTCACCAACTTGCTACTCAGGTTCACCTTGGGATCCTGACCTCTGACTATGGGTTTGGGGTCAAAAGGTCAAAGGTCAAGGCTAGCATTTCTTATGCCTTATTACTGTACGTGTATAGCTAGGGTCACCAAACTTGGTACACAGGTTCACCTTGGGATCCTGACCTCAGACTATGGATTTGGGGTCCAAAGGTCAAGGTTAACTTTCCTTATGCCTTATTACTGTACAACAAGTAAAGCTAGGGCATTCAAACTTGGTACACAGGTTCACCCTGTGACCCTGAAGTGTGACTATGGTTTTTTTGATCGCAAAGTCAAAGGTCAATATCAAAGTGCCTTATAAAATATAAATCTCAAAAAACAAAGAAAGCCAGGGTCACCAAACCTGGCATACAGGTTCACTCGGAGACCATAACCTCTGACTATAGGTTTGGAGTCAAAGGTCAAAGGTCAAGGTAGGCACTCCCAGTGTTTCCTCTGGCTTAAAGACCTTAGCGCGGTGGCAACATATTTTTCTGGGGGGGGGGCAGGGGGGTCACATGACACTATTGTAACTGGAATATGTTAATTTTATACTATTTATTTCTTTTTTTAATTTTGTGCAGTAACTTTGCATATGGAACTTACCCATTTGAAGTATTGTACAACCGAGGCTTGAATGTTGGAATATTGGGCCAGTTGGGATCCCACCCAGACATCCTGTGTTTGGACTTTTTACTGGGTGTCATCCTTCTCTCCTCCCTCTGCTCTCACCTCTCTGGACCCTCTGGCTGAGCACTTTCCTCTCCTTGGCTCCTTTCTTCTGTTTCTTCTTGCCCTCTCTGAGCTCTGTCTAATTCAGGTTTTCTCTCTGTCTATGGTGGTATGCAAACAGGTTAGAAAATATCAAGTGTCATGTTTATCCTGCAGGATTTTTTTTTGTCATTGTTTACATAAATAACAAAAATATGTGTATTTTTTTTGTGTTTTTATTCTAGTGTTTCTTTTTTTCCATTGAGAGAGTAGGGAAGGGGAAAAAAACTTTCACACTAGTAATTTACTCATGCATACTTAAATATATGATCAGAGATGGATATAGTAGCCAGAAATTCTACTCATGTAAAAGCAGTGCTTTGAAATTAATAATTAAAAGTAGAACAACCCAAATTTCTAATTGAGCTCAGGGTACAAAGAGCACCCACTTAAAAACTTGAGTAATGACTTCAGTCCCTTGAAGGACTGAGGTTTTTCCTCCCCAGAATTTAAAACAGTTTTGTTTAGTTTTCTACTTTTCCTCTGTTAATTTATCTAAATTTGAAACCATTTTCCTCAAATTTTGTCATTTCCTCTTGGAAAATTGGACTTTTCTTGTACATTTGAGACTTTATTATAAATATGTGGATTGTTTTATGGCTAATTTTTGTCTATTTTTAAAAATTCATTCATTCATTCCATCTTCTTCCGCTTAATCCTTTTCGGGTCGCGGGGGGGGGGTGGGGGCGGGGGGGGCTGGAGCCTATCCCCAGCATCTTTGGGCCGAGAGGCAGGGAACACCCTGGACAGATCGCCCAGTCCATCGCAGGGCCAACACAGAGAGACAGACAACCATTCACGCTCACAGTCATACCTAAGGACAGTTTAGAATCCCCCAGTTTGATGCCAATTAACCTAACTTGCATGTGTTTTTGGCATGTAGGAGGAAACCGGAGAAATCCCGGAGTAAACCCACGCAGACACGGGGTAGAACATACAAACTCCACACAGATCACTGTTGGTCGGGGGGCTGGGATTGAACCCAGGATCCCCCGGCCAAGGATGAGTTGCTGTGCTGCCGCAATGCTAACCACTCAGTTTTTTTAATAAATTTGAACAGACTGTGGTATTTTTTTTACTTTTTCCTTATAACATTTTACATTTGTGACCCATGATTTTGCGGAGCCCAGAACAGAGCAATGAATAATGAAATTAAATGAAATAAATTAACTTAAATGACCAAAGATGCAGTTATTTCAGTTATACTATTTCTACATATTTAAAGTTGGGTTTTTTTTTTTTAGAAATCTCCTCACCACCCAGACAGCAGGAAAAAACCTCCCTTATTTTGAAATTCAAATGTTGGTACGTTTAGTTTGTCTGAAGGCTGCTGATGATTAAAGTTATTGACTTCGTGAATTTTGGTCATCTTAACTTTCCAGGTACATAATGAACATAAATTAGTTAATTAATATTAATTAAGTAAAGTTAAAAACAGCTCCTTTTCATTCTTGTCTGAATAAGAAAAACAAAAAGCTAATGATTTTTGTACGGTGGCGCAGTGGTTAGCACTGCGGCAGCACAGTGTACCCTTGGCCGGGGATCGTGGGGATCGTGGGATCGTGGGTTCGATCCCAGCCCCCGACCAACAGTGATCTGTGTGGAGTTTGCATGTTCTCCCCGGTGTATGCATGGGTTTACCCCGGGATTTCTCCGGTTTCCTCCCACATGCCAAAAACATGCAGGTTAGGTTAATTGGCGACTCTAAAGTGGCCCTTTGTGTGAATGTGTGTGTGAATGGTTAAGGGATAGCGCCATATCGTGCTTGCTTCATCCATCAGGTGGTGGATGACCCTCAATTTCCCCTCTGGGGATCAATAAAGTATACTAAATCTAAAAAAAAAAATCTAAAAAGAAGGCAAAATGAACCAACTCGAGCTCTTAACTACATCTGTTAGCTAAGCAACTCTTCCATTATTGCTCCCGTTACCAGCGGGTTAAAACCATGATAAATGCCTCCAGTGCTTACATACCTCTTCTGACTTTTTTCCACCTTTAAAGTACTTTAATAAGCTCACGTTTCTCTCTAACAGTGATCCCTGTGGTTGAAAAATAAACCACATTTGCTCAAATTTGACCACTATGAACTTTTCAGCCTATGAACTTTTCAGCCCCCCCCCACCACCACCACCACCACATAAAGGCATGCATTATGGCAAGTTGGTGATATCTGACTGCTTTTGATTGTTTTGGTGTGGGGGTTAGTGGTGACTATACAAAATTAGCATTAACATGTGTACCTCTTACCACAGATCAGTCAGAGCTACTTGGGGGATTCTCAGATGACTTCATTTAAAGCTGACTCACAAGAACAACAGTACCTGCTGGAGAAAGGGGAAGCCAGCAGTGACCACAGCCAGTGTACTGACAACACCACCGAAACTTTAACCAGAACTGATGGTTTCAGCAGCAACGATTCGATTGGACCATTACAGTCCACTTCAGTCGCTGACAATCTGCCCTCTGCCCTATCCGAGCCGAGGACTTTACTCTCCAACACTGAGCCTATTGCTCCTCAGCCCAGTGTCCAAACTCAGTCCTCCTCTCAGCCCACCAGCCCACAGATCATCAGCCCCATGACTACTAGTCCCCATGTCAACGTCAACATCACTCTACACATAGGGAACGGGCCTTGTGGGGCACCATCTTTTATACCCACTGACTCGATGCAGGCAGACTGTAAGCTCCCCTTTGGAGAAGAAGAGGAGTGTTTTAGCACCCCACAGCAAGAGGCTGGTAAAGAGTCGCTCATGTCAGTGCAGGAGAGTGCCACCTGCAGCGAATGAAGAGTTGTGTGTACTAAAGACTGAAGCTCACTTGCACTATAGGTATTGTCTCTATTCAGACAACAAGACAATCTTATAGTTTCATTTAGTTTTTATATCAAATTATTATTTTTGTAAAGTATGTTGATATGTGTGTAATAGTATGCTGTAAATAAAGATGTGAATATTTTTTCCTTCCGTTGACCAAGTAAGAGAAAATAAAATGGTGGAAATGGTGGTGGTAGTGGTATGTACAAAGCAGTAAAGTCTGCGGTCATCATAATTAAAACCTTTAAAATAGTAATTTAAAAGAATTTGACCTGACCTGATTTATGTCACTTGCAAATGGACTGTGGCCATTTCTATTTGTTAGACTTTCACTCATCTTACTTAGAGTGTACAGTACTGTACAAAATAGCTTAGCCACCCCTCATTTCTGTATATTTTGCCAGGAAAATTGGAATTAGGTGCAGCAGTGAATTAAAACGTATAATAGGTGTTGGATGAAAATCACTTAATGTCCAAAACTTACTTTTCAGGAAATTAAAAAATCAAACACAGATTGCAGATGGTTCATTGTTAAATAGATACAGTAACTGAATAAAACAGCTTTTCATTTGTTATTTAAACAGTGGTCAGAGGTAAATATGGGATGATAATCTTTATTTTCCAACACAGCTTTGTTGTAATTTCTTCAAGCAGTCTTTCGGAATACTTCTCCAGGCTTATTGAAGGACATTCCAAAGCTCATCTTTGGATGTTGCCTGGCTGCCCTTTTTATGTTCTGTTCTCCGATGATCCCACATTTCAAATTTCTATTTATCACTCCAGTGACTTATTGCCACTGATTTTCAGTCAAATTTTTGTGTAAATTGCCTACTCAAGCATTTTATCCCTTGTTTCACTTCCTTAAAAATTACTTCTTGACAGGCACCCTCGAACTGAGACAATTTCTGATGATGTTTTGGTGAACAGCAGATGCATCAACTGAAGGGCCAGATGCATCTCTCATGTCCTGTGTCAGGTTTTTATTGTTTTTTTTCCCATTTCTTCATTCATGTGCAAAACATATTTTTTTTTAGGCCAGCTACTTCTGCTTTTGTCCTCTATTTGTCCAGTTTCCTCTTTTTTTTCAATTGAGGACACTGGTTACTAGTACAAGAACTAGATTGAAAGTGAGTGAAAAAGCAGCTAATGTCCAAAGAAAAACTCTGAAAGATGTTCATAAAACCTGGAGAACTATTGTTCAAGACCACTTTAAACCTTACAACAAAAGGGGTGCCTCAAGACTTTTGCACATTCATTTATGCACTTTAAAGTGATCTCATGAAGTGTCAAAAATTATAGATGATAAAAGGTTTCACTTTCTTAAGGGTGCATCCACATTTTTAAACTTAACACTTGTATAGTATAGATTGTCTCAGAATAAAAAGGCTCATCTACAGAACCACACATGTATCCACATTCTCCATGTTTGCTTGCAAATGCAATCCAAGCTATGTTTTATTCTTTCAACACAAAACATCACTTTGTCTCTATAAATCCTTGATCCCGTTTTGAATGTTCTGTGAACTGAGCTGGATTTGGAAACACTCATTTGTCTCTGAAGGGATCCTTAGTGTTTCTTTTAGTTTTTAATCACAATTATGCAGTCCAATCTGCTTTTGGGTTTTATATCTACCTGTGCCTTCTAGTCACAAGACCACAGTTTCAACATAATGTCAGTTCAAATTCAGTTCCCACCAAGTTTACACAGATCCTCTCCTCTTTGCAAAATAATCACAAGTGTTAGTTCAATACAATGGGGCTACATCACACAGGTTGCACATCAATACTATCCATCTATTGTGCAGGTGCACAGAGGTGGCCATGCATAAATGCAAGTGCATGGAAGTGTAAACCACGCCACCGCAAGTGATATGCAGATGTAGAAAAGAAGAACAATTTTAATGTTTTGGTTTTTTTTTACCACCTGTAAATGCCAGCATTCTTGCATACCACTTTTTGCTACAACCTCCATTTATTTGCATTATACATAAATAATCAACCCCTATGCACCTGCACCCCACCTGCATCGTATATAGGAGCAGGGCTGTGCAGAGACCATTTGAGGAGCAGGGACTCCTTCAAAAAAAGGGGCAAGATTTGCTGACAATATACAGTGTAGATCAAAAGTAGAGAACAATGTACAGGTATTAATACTTCATTATTCTGAAATATTGTTATTCTTCATTGTTCAGAATTTGACAAAATATCAACTGTGGCTATACCACTCCTGTACTAGCATGTTTATATATAATATATACAGTGGGGCAAAAAAGTATTTAGTCAGCCACCAATTGTGCAAGTTCTCCCACTTAAAAGATGAGAGAGGTCTCCAATTTTCATCATAGGTATACCTCAACTATGAGAGACAAAATGAGAAAAAAAAAAATCCAGAAAATCACATTTAAGGATTTTTAATGAATTAAATGCCAACTGGGATCTGCAGGTCTTACCCACCCTACCCCACCCTGCCATCTATGTGGGGGACTTTAACAGCCATCACCCTGACTGGGGGTACCCAGCAGTGGACAGTGATGGGGGAGGACACTTTCAGACTGGGCATCCAGAAATGACCTCGCTTTGATATTCGACCCCAAACAAAGAGGAAACCTTCCACTCTGCTAGGTGGAAGAAGGACTATTCTCCTGACCTGTGTTGGGTCAAGCTCTTTGAATGGGGAGCCATATCCTACACAGATCCTCATTCTTGATGATTTTCCAACAGCCATCACAGGCCCCTGCTTGTACACATTGGCCTACAAATCCAGTCATATACAGCACAAGGAAGATGCGCTGGAACTTCCGCAAAGCCAACTGGAAGAAATTCAGTGAAACTCTGGACCGGAGCGTTGTTACATCCCACTCCACACCATCATGTTGATGAAGCATACAACCGCTTCTGCAGCGCAATCTTCAAGGCTGCCATACTGCAATCCCCACGACGGCTACCAAACCCTCTATGTCCCATGTTTGGACGGAGAAAGTGCTGCCCTCCTACAATCCTATCAAACATCAGGGACCCAGAGATAGCAGACCATTCCTCATTGAATCGCCCCTAAATACCAGCCCGGCTAAAATGGAATGAGGAGGAGGACAGTTGCTGACCAGAGGCTTTACCCCACTTCTAGGCAGGGAATGTTGGAAGCCTCATCCGTCACCTAGAGCTGCACAGAAGCCCCCTAGCCAAAGCCAAGCATCCGTCACACCCAACCAATTTGCAATCCCCACCTACGGACTATCGCCAACCAAAGCACCCCAAGACAAAGACACCAGAAGAGCAGTTACAACTGAGCTAAAAAACACCAAAAAATGCCTGTAGAGGAACGAACCCTGAACCCTGCGGGCTGCTGAACTGCGAGAAAGTCTACAGGGCCTGAAATGTGGAAAGGCAGCAGGATACAATAACATCTTCCCAGAATTCATGAAAAATCTTGGCCCCCGAGCCCTAACCTGGTTGACACAATTCTACACAAGGATCACACAACAAACTCGATCCCAAAGAAATGGCGGACAGCAAAGGTCATTGCCATCCAAAACCTGGCAAAGACCACAAACTACCAGCAAGCTACCGCCAATCTCCCTACTCAGCGTTCCTTACAAAATCATGGTAGCGCCTAATACTGCAACGCATTTCCCCAGAAATAGAGGATATTCTAAGTGTGGATCAAGCAGGTTTCCGCAAGGACCGCAGTACAGGCAGAACAAGTACTGGCCCTAACCACCTTTATTGAAAATGGCTTCGAGAAGCAGACTGAAGACAGGGGCTGTGTTTCTCGATCTTACAGCCGCCTATGATATGGTCTGGCACAAAGGCCTCCTCCTGAAACTTGTAAAGGCGATCCCTGCTTGGGCAACAGCAATTATAAAAACCCCTGCTGACCAACCGAAGGTTCAGAGTCCACCTCAGTCAGAACACAAGTGCATGGAGAATGCAGAAAAACGGACTCCCACAAGGCTCAGTTCTAGCTCCAACTCTGTTCAACCTCTACATATACGACCTGCCTACTACAAAATCCCGCAAATTTCATCTCTGCAGACGACATCTGTTTGGATTCCAAGCACCAGACTTTGAACCACTGGAACCGGTGCTCACGGAAGATCTTGCTAAACTGGACCAGTTCTGGCAAAATCTGGCGCCTAAAACCAAGCCCAGCAAAAAACCGTCTCAGTGTATTTCATCTCCACAATGCAAAAGCTGCCAGAGAACTAAAACATCACCCTGAGCGGACTCAAGCTTAAGCATGCCCCAAATCCAACTTTCTTGGAGTGACCCTTGATATGGACCTTATCCTTCAAGGAAACATCTAAAGGGGACGGCTGCTAAGGTTGAAGTACGAAACAACCTGCTCTGCAAGCTCGCTGAGTGCAAAATGGGGGGCGGCAGTCTCCACCTGCGCACCTCAGCACTGGCCCTTTCATACTCTGTAGCAGATATTGTGCCCCGTTTGGTCCCGGTCATCTTACACACACCATGTAGACACCCGCTCAACTCAACCATGTGAACTATAACTGGAACAATCCGCTCAACACCACTCCCCTGGCTCTCTGTACTGTTCAAACATAGCCCCTCCAGACATCCGGCGAGCAGCATTAACTCAAAGGATGCCTCCAAAAAGTAAAGATTTTCCTCACTTACCAATCCATGCAGATATCTACACCCCACCACTGCCCCGACTTTTCATCCAGACGGCCCCGATTTGGAAAACCCTCCCCCAGCTGACTTTACCATCCAGACTGCTTGGCAAGAGGAATGGGAGACCAAGGAGGTCCCCAAACAAAACAGCTGGTGATAAACCCAAACCAACAGGTCCCGGGCACCAACCTCCCAAGGAGACAGTGGTCTACACTCAATCGCTTCAGGACTGGACATGGCCCTGCTTGGCCAGCCTTCACAGATGGGAGGCAGTAGCCCCTAGCCCACTGTGCGCATGTGGAGAGGAGCAAACTATGGAACACATCATAGAGGCTTGCCCGCTCCAAAGACTGGAAGGAGGATTACACACCCTCCATACAGCAAACCAGGAGGCAACTGCTTGGCTTAAGGACTTTGCATTCGCTAAATAAATAAATGAATTAATTGGTAAATTCCTCAGTAAAGTAAGTATTTGGTCACCTACAAACAAGCAAGATTTCTGGCTCTCATAGACCTGTAACTTCTTCTTTAAGAGGCTCCTCTGTCCTCCACTCGTTACCTGTATTAATGGCACCTGTTTGAACTCGTTATCAGTATAAAAGACACCCGTCCACAACCTCAAACAGTCAGACTCCAAACTCCACTATGGCCAAGACCAAAGAGCTGTCAAAGGACACCAGAAACCAATTGTAGACCTGCACAGGCTGGGAAGGCTGAATCTGCAATAGGTAAGCAGCTTGGTGTGAAGAAATCAACTGTGGGAGCAATTATTAGAAAATGGAAGACATACAAGACCACTGATAATCTCCCTCGATCTGGGGCTCCACGCAAGATCTCACCCCGTGGGGTCAAAATTATCACAAGAACGGTGAGCAAAAATCCCAGAACCACATGGGGGGACCTAGTGAATGACCTGCAGAGAGCTGGGACCAAAGTAACAAAGGCTACATCAGAAACACCACTACGCCGCCAGGGACTCAAATCCTGCAGTGCCAGATGTGTCCCCCCTGCTTAAGCCAGTACATGTCCAGGCCCGTCTGAAGTTTGCTAGAGAGCATTTGGATGATTCAGAAGAGGACTGGGAGAATGTCATATGGCCAGATGAAACCCACAATAGAACTTTTTGGTAAAAAAACTCAACTTGTCGTGTTTGGAGGAGAAAGAACACCATACCTACTGTGAAGCATGGGGGTGGAAACATCATACTTTGGGGCTGTTTTTCTGCAAAGGGACCAAGACGACTGATCCGTGTAAAGGAAAGAATGAATGGGGCCATGTATCGTGAGATTTTGAGTGAAAACCTCCTTCCACAGCAAGGGCATTGAAGATGAAACATGGCTGGGTCTTTCAGCATGACAATGATCCCAAACACACCGCCTGGGCAACGAAGGAGTGGCTTCATAAGAAGCATTTCAAGGACCTGGAGTGGCCTAGCACAGTCTCCAGATCTTAACCCCACAGAAAATCTTTGGAGGGAGTTGAAAGTCTGTGTTTGCCCAGCGACAGCCCCAAAACATCACTGCTCTAGAGGAGATTCTGCATGGAGGAAATGGGCCAAAATACCAGCAACAGTGTGTGAAAACCTTGTGAAAACTTACAGAAATGTTTGACCTCTGTCATTGCCAACAAAGGGTATATAACAAAGTATTGAGATAAACTTTTGTTATTGACCCAAATACTTATTTTACCAAGGAATTTACCAATTAATTCATTAAAAATCCTTCAATGTGATTTTCTGGATTTTTTTTTTTCGTTTTGTCTCTCATAGTTGAGGTATACCTGTGATGAAAATTGGAGACCTCTCTCATCTTTTAAGTGGGAGATCTTGCCACAATTGGTGGCTGACTAAATACTTTTTTACCCCACTGTATATATATATACTGTATATATACAGTATATATATATGTGTGTGTGTGTGTGTGTGTGTATGTATGTATGTGTGTATGTATGTATGTATGTATACACACCACACACACACACACACATATATATATCGGAAGGAAGAGGTAACAGGGGAATGTCAGGGGGGCGGCGTATGTTTGTATATTAATAAACAGTACTGTACATCTGTCACGGTCAGAGAGCGCATCTGTACACCTGATGTGGCGCTTTCTGGTCATGTCACTATGCCCCTTTTATTGCTCAGCGTGTTCCCCCAACTTTTATAAAGACTGGTGTACATTCACCCGAGGGCAGATGCCTCCCAGCACCGTCTTTGATGTGGTACAGCGGTTGCAGTCGATTTCCCCAGAGGCTCAAAATTTATACTTGGGGGATTTTTAAACATGTGTCTCTAAAAGAAGACACTTAAAAACTTTTATCTGTATTCTCCTGCCCAACAAGGTGAAAAAAGATATTGGATCTGTGCATGGATCCATAGAGAGGGCCTTTAAATCTCTCCCCCTTCCTCCTTTAGAATCCTCAGATCACAACTGTGTACATTTGCTGCCTAATATAAAAACTGCTCTCAAAAGAGGCAAGGCGAAGACCAGAGACATAGACATGTGGACAGAGGATTCTGTGCACTTCCTCCCAGGAATGGCTTTAACTGTACGGACTGGGAGGTGTTCACGCTCGCCTGCGGAGAAGATTTGGACTCTTTAGTGGACGTGACATGCTCATACATGGCTTTCTGCAGAGACCTGATCGTTCCATAAAACGTGTCAAATATATCCCAACAACAAGCCATGAGTACAAATCAGTTAAATCCTGCTTACAGAGGAAAGCACTCTGCCTATAAAACAGGGGGTTGTTTCTGAGCTGCAGGTTGCCACCAAAGAGCTGAAGGCCGAAATTTTAAGATTAAGATAAGATAAGCCTGACAAACGCACGGCCCTCAGGAGACGCCACACACACAGGCTCAGAGAATTTCAAATAGTTTATTAGCAACAGGGATGAATGGATGTGTGTCTGCGGGATGTAAATGTATTGGTGGCGGCGGTCTGCTTCGGGCACAGAGGCAGGAGACCGTACAGCCGGCAACCCTATGGGAAAGAGCACAAAGACACAGGGTGACGGGCACACACCAACACAAGGAGGAGAATGAGCAAGAGAGGAGCTTACTTGCAAGGGACAGAGACTGGCCACCACAAGGACGGAACCCGGAAGACAGCCACCTGCAGGGCTCGGTGCAGCAGCGAGGAATGGCGAGGAGAGGCGTTGTCCGCCGCCGAGGAATCCACCTGTGCACAGGGGAGCAGACTGGAGAGAAAGGAGGTAAGGACTTCTTACCAAAGGCGTCGTGCTGAAGGAAAGGTTGACTCACGATGATGAGTGGAGAAGTCTGACCGGCTTCAGGCCGAAGCTCAGGGTGAGGCGGCTTATATCCTCGCCGCTGATGATGTGCAGGTGTGCGTGCAGGTGGCGCCACTGATGAGCGGCGCGGCGTGACAGTACTTCCCCCTCTAGCAGCGCCTCCTGGCGATGGCTTCTCTGGGTGCGCTCGGTGGAAATCAGCGATGAGCGAGGGGTCTAACACAAATGACCGGGGCACCCACTGTCGATGTTCAGGCCCATAGCCCTCCCAGTCCACCAAGTACTGCAACCCACGACCCCGGTGCCGGGAGTCCAGGATGGAAGAGACGGCCCAGGCCGGATGGCCACCAACCATCCGGGGCGCGGGTTGCGCAGCAGGAGGAGGGCAAGGGGGCCGGAGACTGCCAGCTTCACCTTAGACACGTGGAAGGTGGGATGGATGCGGAGGGAGGGGGGAATAGCTGCACGCACAGCTACCGGGTTGATGATCCGGGTGATGGGGTAGGGTCCCATAAAGCGCTATGCCAGCCTTCCTCCTCTCGCCTTTCAATGTTACGTCCTGGGTCGACACGTAGACGCGTTGCCCAACTCTGTACGCCGGGGCAGGTCTTCTGTGCCGGTCCGCCACAGTTCTGTGCGCTCCGCCGTGCGTAAAAGCGCATTACGCGCAGATGCCCAGATGGAGCGGAACTGCCTGAGATGCCCCCTAACTGACGGGACAGTTACCTCACTCTCCTGCGCCGGGAACAGCGGGGGGTCGTAACCCAGGGACGCCTTGAAGGGGGACATCCCTGTAGCAGAAGAGCGAGCGGTGTTGTGGGCGTATTCAACCCAGGCAAGATGGTTACTCCAGGACGTAGGTTTTGGATGCAGTCACACAGCGGAGCGCAGCCTCCAGCTCCTGGTTGGTCCGCTCACACTGCCCGTTGGATTGGGGGGTGATGGCCGGAGGAGAGGCTCACCTTGGCTCCGATGGCGTTACAAAACGACTTCCAAACCTCAGAGGAAAATTGGGGCCCCCGGTCCGAGACCACGTCCACCGGAATTCCATGCAGCCTGACCACGTGTTGGATGAAGAGGTCCGCCCGTCTCCAGGGCAGTAGGGAGACCTCGCAGGGGAACAAAGTGCACCGCCTTGGAGAAGCGATCCACGATGGTCAGGATGGTGTCGTAGGAGTTGGAGACTGGGAGTCCGGTGACGAAGTCCAGGGCGATGTGCGACCAGGGCCTGCCAGGGATGGGCAGGGGCTGGAGCAGACCCGCTGGAGGGGCGTTTCCCGACTTATTGGTGGCACAAATTGGACAAGCCCGGGCGTAGCGGGCCACATCCCTCCGCAGGCCCGGCCACCAAAAGGACCGCTGGAGGAGATCTATCATCCGGGAGGAGCCAGGGTGACAGGTGAGCCTGGAGGTGTGTAGCCAGTGGATGACCTCTCCTCAAAACCGCAGATGGCACGATAGTCTTCCCTCTGGTCCGCCGCCAGGGTCAGGTTCCACCTCCTGCGCCTTCCAGATCTTGCTCTCTATGTCCCAGGAGATGGCTCCCACGACGCACGACCTGGGCAGGATGGTGTGGAGCGCGTCCTCCGACTCCTCGGGGCGAATTGCCTAGAGAGGGCGTCGGGCAGGCCGTTCTTAGAGCCAGGCCTGAAGGTGATGGAGAACTGGAACCTGGCAAAGAACAAGGACCAGCGCGCCTGGCGGGCAATTCAGGCGCTTGGCAGATCGAAGATATTCCAAGTTCTTGTGGTCCGTAAGGACCACGAACGGCAGGTCCGCCCCCTCTAGCCAGTGACGCCACTCTTGCAGCACGAGCTTGATGGCGAGGAGCTCTCTGTCCCCCACGTCGTAATTTCTCTCCGCCGGGGACAAGCGCCGGGAGAAGAAGGCGCAGGGCCTTTTGGCGCCGTCGTCAGGCGACCGCTGGGATAGCACCCGCCCCCACTCCTGTGTCCGAAGCATCCACCTCCACGATGCACTGCAGCGCGGGGTCGACCTGGCGAAGGACCCGAGAGGAGGAGAACTCCGCCTTCAGCGCCTGAAAAGCAGCTGCGGCCTCTTTGGTCCACCGGAACGGGACCTTAGGGGACGTGAGGCGGGTCAGCGGTCCGACGATGGTGCTGAAGTTTGGAACAAAGCGGCGGTAGAAGTTCGCGAATCCCACGAACTGTTGCACCTGTTTCCTCGACGCAGGTGTAGGCCACTCTACCACCGCCTTCACCTTCTCTGGGTCTGGACGCACCTGGTCGTGAGCGATGACGAATCCCAGGAAGGAGGTTGTTCTAGCAAAAAATTCACACTTCTCAGCCTTCACGTATAGCCGGTTCTCCAGCAGCCTTTGGAGGACCCGCCTCACATGGACCTGGTGCTCGTCCCTGGACTTGGAGAAGATGAGTATATCATCCAGGTAGACGAACACAAAGAGGCCGATGAAGTCCGGAGGACGTCGTTGATGAGGCGCTGAAAGACGGCAGGAGCGTTGGTCAACCCGAACGGCATTACCAGGTATTCAAAGTGGCCGTTCGGGGTACGGAAGGGCTGTCTTCCACTCATCTCCCTCCCGGATCCGGACGAGGTGGTATGCGCTGCGTAGATCCAGCTTGGTGAACCAGGTCGCCCCCTGGAGGGAGTGGAAAGCGGTGTCCATGAGGGGCAGGGTGTAACGATCCCTCTCCGTGATGTCATTTAGGGCCCGATAGTCAATGCAAGGACGGAGGGACCCGTCCTTTTTCCCAACGAAGAAGAACCCTGCCCCCACGGGTGATGATGATGGGCGGATTATCCCAGCACTCAGTGACTCTTTTAAGTAGGCGTTCATCGTCTCCTTCTCCGGCGCCGACAGACTGTAGAGCCGACCAGAAGGTAAGGGTGCCCCCTGGCGGAGGTTGATGGCGCAGTCGTAGGGCCGATGAGGAGGGAGAGACATGGCCTTGGTCTTTACTGAATACCATGCCCAGGTCGTGAAATTCCGGAGGCACCAGGGACAGGTCCGGGGGTGCAGCGTCCGGAGCGGGGGAAGAAGCGGACGGAGAGCAGGCAGCGGACTGAAGGCAGGTGCCCATGCAGAATGTGCTCCATGCCGATACCCCAGCTGACTTCCAATCCAGGACAGGGTTGTGGAGGCGTAGCCAGGGATACCCCAGGATGACGGGCGACACAGAGTTGGGCAGGATGAGAAAGGTTATCTCCTCCCGGTGGTTACCAGAGATGATCACCGGGACCGGGACGGTCTGGTGCGTGACTCTCCCAAGGGAAGCACGGGAGAGGTTGACCAGGGAGATGGGGTCTTTGAGCGCCTGGCAGCGGATGCCCAATCGGGTTGCCAGGCTTTGTGAAATGAAGCTGCCTTCTGCGCCCGAATCCACCAGTGCGTGGGTGAGGTGCCCAATGGGGTTGTGGCAGAAACGGATGGGCAGCATTAATTGAGTGTGTGAGTTTAACCGATTGAGATCCGCAAGGCCCCCTACAGTGACTCGCGGACCCCGCCGACTGGCTTTCCGTGGGCAAAGCTTCACCGTGTGTTGGTCATCTCCGCAATACATGCAGAGATCCAACTCACGGCGGCGTTGTCTCTCCGCAGGTGAAAGCTTTGTCCAGCCCGTCACCATCGGCTCCGACTCCTCGGGGCACGATGGTGGCAGCGCCGCCAGGGGGCGAGCTTGGAACAGGCGCGACGAGGCTCCACGAGGGCAAGAAGAAGATGACTTCCGCCCTGAGGAGTGCTCGCGCAGCCTGTTATCCAAACTAATCGCTAAGGATGTCAGCTCCGCTAGCGTCTCAGGAATATCCCGCCCAGCCAGTTCATCCCTCAGATCATCATTGAGGCTGCGGAGAAAAAAGGCCGCAGAGGGAGCGTTCCTCCCAGCCTACTTCCTCCGCCGCTACCCGGAAGTCGACCGCGTAGTCCGCTGCCAACTGGCTTCCCTGCTGGAGGGCGAGAAGCCGATCGACCTGGACCGTCTCGGTTGGAGTATGGTCAAAGACCTCCAGGAAGCGTCTCACGAATTGGTCATATGTGAGGGCGGCATAACTGGGCCTCGCCATTACGGCGTAGGTCCACGTTAAAGCTCGCCCCTCCAGGAGATTCCCGATATAACCAATTCGGCTATGATCTGAGGGAAAGTCTCCGGGCACACGGTGGAAAACGGACTCACACTGCATAATAAACCCCCGCGCTCCGCCGAGCTTACCGCTAAAGCGGGCGGGGGTTGGAATGGGTGTGAGCCGAACCGGTGCACTCGGAGCCTGCTGGACGGCCACTGGAGCAGCAGGAGCCGCGCCACCCTGACGAGCCGGGGGAACGACTGTTGGGGGTCCAAGCGGCCCAACCGGTTAGTCAAATTTAACAATTGATTGAAAATCACCTGTTGCTGATAGGCTAATTGATCCACTCGAGCCTCGAGAGTGGGAAAACCGGTGTGCGAGCCCGCCGTCTGCCGAGCCGCTCTGCTGAAGCCGTACTGACATAACGCACGGCTCAGGAGACGCACACACACAGGCTCAGAGAAGTTCAAATAGTTTATTAGCAACAGGGGTGAATGGATGTGTGTCTGCGGGATGTAAATGTATTGGTGGCGGCGTCTGCTTCGGGCACAGAGGCAGGAGACCGTACAGCCGGCAACCCTATGGGAAAGAGCACAAAGACACAGGGGTGACGGGCACACACCAACACAGGAGGAGAATGTGCAAGAGAGGAGCTTACTTGCAAGGGACAGTTGACTGGCACCACAAGGACGGAACCCGGAAGACAGCCACCTGCAGGGCTCGGTGCAGCAGCGAGGAATGGCGAGGGAGAGGCGTTGTCCGCCGCCGAGGAATCCACCTGTGTACAGGGGGAGCAGACTGGAGAGAAAGGAGGTAAGGACTTCTTACCAAAGGCGTCGTGCTGAAGGAAAGGTTGACTCACGATGATGAGTGGAGAAGTCTGACGGCTTCAGGCCGAAGCTCAGGGCGAGGCGGCTTATATTTCTCGCCGCTGATGATGTGCAGGTGTGCGTGCAGGTGGTGATGAGCGGTGCGGCGTGACAAAGCCTTTATTAGTCCCACAATGGGGAAATTCCAGGATTGCAACAGCACAGGGATAGTAACACTCAAAGCAATAATTTAGAAGATAAGAAAATAAGAGCAGTGAATACATATGTACACATAAATATATAAATTGATATACACAGTGCAAAGCATTGTAGCTAGATGGACTAAACAGCATAACCGTCTATTTAGTTACCGTTCATGGTATGAATATGTACCCATACATACTGTATTGTCACCCTCCATAGCGACTGATATTGTCCTAGTTGTATACTGGAGGGGACCATTTGTGTAAGTCTGTTGCGTCTTTTGCATTCAATACTATTAGGTCGTCACCTTTTTTTTGTTATCTCTGCGAGAAGCCCTGCTTAGGTTATACAGTCTGACAGCCGTAGGTAGGAAGGACCTGTGAAATCTCTCGGTCACGCATCTAGGATGATGTAGTCTACTGCTAAATGAGCTCCTCAGTGCGTCCAGTATGTCCTGCATAGGGTTGGACTTGGACTCCAGCAGAGATGACAGTTTAGCCACCATCCTTCTCTCTCCTATTTCCTCCACTGGGTCAAGGCGTTGCCCCAGGACAGAGCTAGCTTTCTTGATTAGTTTGTTCAGTCTCTTCCTATCGGCTGCTGTAATGCCGTTGCCCCAGCAGACCACTCCAAAAGTGATGGCTTGATGCCATCACCGTGTCGTAGAATGTCTTCAAGAGCACCCCTTGTACACCAAAAGACCTGAGCCTCCTCAGTAGGAACAGCCTGCGCTGTCCCTTCTTGTAGAGTGCGTCGGTATTGTGTGACCAGTCTAGTTTATTGTTCAGATGAACACCCAAGTACTTGTAGGATGTCATCATCTCAATGTCTGTTCCCTGGATGTTGTACTGGTGCTGTGAGGGGTTGTCCTTGCCTGCGGCAGTCCACCACCAGCTCCTTAGTTTTCCTCGCGTTGATCTGGAGGCAGTTCCGATGGCACTAGTCCACGAAGTCCTGGATAAGTCCTCTGTACTCAGCTTCATCTCCGTTGGAGATGAGGCCGACGATCACAGAGTCGTCAAACAGAATTATAAATCTGAGTTGGAAAGCAAGATGGCAACAAAGAAGCTTGGTTCAGCCTGGGCCAGTATGAAAACTATTGCAGGCCTTCAGAACACAGAGTGCAGTAATCATGGTTTTTAGATGGTTTTAGTTCAGACACAGAGCTGGCTAATGCTCTTAATTGTTTTTATGGTCGTTTTGATTCCTTTGATTTTAGCACAGAAACCCAAGATTTGAAACAGAAACTCAAAGACAATCAGCACTTTAATATTGAGGCGCAGGATGTTAAAAGGGCGTTCTGTGCTGTAAAAGTGAACAAAAGTCAGGGCCCTGATAATATATGTGGGGCGCTTGGTAAAGTCTTGTGCACATGTACTGAGTCCTGTGTTTCACTACATTTTCAATAAGTCCTTGCAGACACAACATGTGCCTAAGATCTGGAAAGATGCCGTGGTTGTCCCCGTTCCAAAATCCAGCTGTCCTAAAACAGTAAATGACTTTAGACCAGCTGCTTTAACTTCAATTTTAATGAAAATTGTGAAAAACTGGACAGATCTGAGGTCCTAAAGCAGAATGAGCATGCATTGGACCCTCTGCAGTTTGCCTATAGGCCTCACAGAGGAGTGGAGGATGCCACTGTCACTTTGTTTAACATGCTTTTAAACATCTGGATTTTAATGGGACACACGCCAGTCTTTTATTTGTGGACTTTCTTCCGCCTTTAACACAATCAACCTCATATTTTAGTTGAAAGGCTCCTGCAACAATTTGATTTGAGTAATAATCTGGTGGGTTGGATTCTGGATTTTTTAACCAACAGGACACATATGGCAATGCATATTGGTGATATGGCAATGTATATTGTAGAGGAGTCAGCAGACAGCGTCTCAGTCAGGAGGCAGTGGTAAACATAAGAGAATAATAGGCAGGGACGTCATGGGGAGTTGGCAGGAAGAGGAAGCTGGGGGTTGAAGGGAAATGTATTGTGGAGTTGGATATCAGGCAGTGTGATGTGAAATGTCATGCAGATGTGAGATGATCTGTGGAGTTTAATAGGGGATACCTGGTTTGGCTGTTTCATTGCTTTTCTGTGTATGGATGATGTGAGAGTGTTAACAAAGCTTCGTCTGTCCGTAAACTGGCCTCATCATTTCCCACACTCTCCACACTGGTGACCCTGACGTATTATGGAACACGAGGCAAGAACCCCAGACTCGGCCCGGATGGAAGCCCCAGCAACACGGCAAGCATCCCACAGACGGCCCGGACGGGAACCCCCAGCAACGCGTGCGCTGTTTCAGTCAAGCTACCGGACTTGACTGAACGCACGCAGATGTGCCCCACCGTGCCAATTCAAGCGCCCGGGAAATGCCAGAGCCGGCAGTCGGTAGCAGCTGTGACCGCCGGCGAAGAGAACAAGCTGCTCTACGTGACAGACCTCACGCTCAGGAGGCGTTTCCTTGTAGACACCGGAGCCCAGAAGAGCATCATCCTGCCAACCTACGCCGACCGACTGGCAGGACCTAGCAGCCCCGGGCTGGTAGCAGTAAACGGCTCGGACATTAAGACCTTTGGTGAGAGAACACTGGCTTTATCTCTACACGGCCGTACATACGAGTGGACTTTTGTCATAGCAGCACTGAGTTTCCCAATCCTGGGAGTGATTTTCTGTGTGCGCATGGTTTATTAGTTGATGTTGCTAACAGGCGCCTGGTTAATGCACTGTCCTTTGACTCTCTCCCCTGTACAGCTCGAGGGGCCGGGCCAGTAACACAAGCCAATGTCACAGCTCCAGGCGGTAAGTTCCACACACTGCTCACTCAGTTCCCAGCACTCACGGTCCCGACGTTTCGCTAAACACGGGGTGGAGCACTTTATCACCACCACCGGGCCGCCTGTGTTCGCGCAACCTCGGCGCTTGGATGCAGCTAAACTGGCCATAGCGCGCGAGGAGTTTGCCAACCTGGAAAGGTTGGGCATCATCAGGTGTTCGAACAGCCCATGGGCATCCCCGCTACACATGGTCCCTAAGGCTGAGGGGTCGTGGCGACCGTGCAGTGATTTCCACAGATTGAACAACACCACAGCACACGACCGCTACCCGATTCCCCACATTCAGGATTTTTCCGTTCACCCTCGCCGGAGCACGCATTTTTTCTAAAATAGACCTGGTCTGCGGTTACCACCAGGTCCCAGTGCGCGTGGAGGACGTACCCAAAACAGCGGTAATAACTCCGTTCGGCTTGTTCGAGTTTTCTGCGCATGCCTTTCGGATTAAAAGGAGCGGCACAGACGTTCCAGCGCATGAAGGACGCGGTACTGCGTGATCTCCAGTTTGTGTTCGTCTACCTGGATGATATCCTGGTAGCCAGTGCGTCTGAAGACGAACACGTAACCCACCTCAGGACGGTTTTCCAGAGGTTGGAGGAGCACGGGTTAATAATCAAACCTGGCGAAGTGCCAGCTTGGCGTGACGGGGATTGATTTTTTGGGGCATTGCATCTCACCGGAGGTGATACCCTTGCCCGACAGAGTGCGCGCTGTGGCGAACTTTCCCCGGCCTCAGACGGTCAGGGCGCTGCAGGGATTTTTGGGGATGGTTAATTTTTATAACCATTTCCTCCCCCGCGCAGCTCAGCTCATGCAGCCACTGTACGCCGCGCTCAAGAGACGGAAACCCGCGGGTGGAGTTGAATGGACTCTGGAGCGAGAGCAGGTGTTCTCTGAGGTGAAAGCAGCTCTGGCAAACGCCGCACTGTTGGCACACCCAGACCCAGCGGCCCAGATAGCGCTCACCACCGATGCCTCGGACGTGGCCATAGGGGCCATCGTGGAGCAATGTGTCGCTGGTTCTTGGCAGCCACTCTCCTTTTTCAGCAGGGCTTTGCGCGACAGTGAGCGTAAATACAGCGCGTTTGACAGAGAGTTATTGGCTCTCCACCTGGCCATACGCCACTTCCAGTTCTGGCTGGAAGGGCGCAGCTTCACTGCGTTCGTGGACCACAAGCCGCTGACGTTCGCGATGGCCAAGGTTTCGGAACCATGGTCGGGCCGGCAGCAGAGACATCTGGCCGCGATCTCGGAGTTTATGACCGATATTCAGCACGTGTTGGGTAAACTGAATGTGGTGGCAGACTGCCTCTCGCGCGCGGTAGAGGCCCCGGTCTGCATAGGGATAGATTATACAGCCATGGCCGCAGAGCAGATTAGCGATACGGACGTGCGCGCGCTCCAGTCTGGACCAACAGGGTTAAGGCTGGAGAGCAGGGTACTGCAAGACGGCAGTCCCCCACTAATCTGTGATGTCTTCACGGGACGCCTGTGCCCAGTGGTCCCGGTGGCGTGGCGCCACCGCGTGTTTGAGTCAGTTCACGCTTTGGCGCACCCAGGAGTGCACGCGTCAGTCAAAATGGTGGGAGCGAAATTCGTGTGGCCAGGCCTGTCAGAATCAGAATCAGAATCAGAATCAGGTTTATTGCCATTGTTCATGTAGTACACAAACTAGGAATTTGTCTCGGTACAATGCTGCAACATTAAACATGATAAGATAAGAGAAATAAACTATACATGTAATAAAGTGTAGGATAAGATTAAGTGATACTGGTCAACAGTTAAAATATATATTAGCCAGCAGCAGATACTGTGGAGAACTATATAGGTGCAGTCGGTAATGCAGGAAGAAAACAGTGAGATTGACATGAGTCTGGTTGAGCTGCTGTACATGGTGCACGAGAGTCACTTAGTGTTCAGCAGTCTAATGGCAGAGGGGAAGAAGCTGTTCATGTGACGGGAGGTTTTAGTCTGGATGGACCGAAGTCTTCTACCAGAGGGGAGGGGGGCAAACAGTACGTGACCAGGGTGTGAGGGATCGGCTATGATCCGGCCAGCACGCCTCCGGGTCCTGGAGATGTACAGATCCTGGAGAGATGGGAGCTTGCAGCCGATCACCTTCTCAGCAGTGCGCACGACGCGCTGCAGCCTTAGTCTGTCCCCTGGCAGTGGCTCCTGCGTACCACACGGTTATGGAGGTGGTGAGGATGGACTCGATGATGGCTGTGTAGAACTGCACTAACATCTTGGTGGGTAGCTTGAGCTTCCTCAGCTGCCGCAGGAAAGAACATCCTCTGCTGGGCTTTTTGATGAGTGAGCTGATGGTCAGCTCCCATTTGAGGTCCCTGGTGATGGTAGTGCCTAGGAAGCGGAAGGAATCAGCAGTGGTGATGGGAGAGCCTGAGAGGGTGAGGGGGGGGCAGAGGAGTAGTGACTTTCCTGAAGTCTACAATCATCTCCACTGTCTTCAGAGCGTTCAGCTGCAGGTTGTTATTGCTGCACCAGGACGCCAGCTGGGCCACCTCTCTCCTGTAGGCGGACTCGTCGCCGTTGGAGATGAGCCCGATGAGGGTGGTGTCGTCCGCAAACTTGATCAACTTGACAGACTGGTGGCTGGAGGTGCAGGAGTTGGTGTAAAGGGAGAAGAGTAGGGGGGAAAGTACACAGCCCTGGGGTGATCCGGTGCTGATGCTAGTATAGTCTGAGACAGTCTTTCCCAGCCGCACATGCTGCCTCCGGTCCGTCAGGAAGTCGATGATCCACCTGCAGAGGGAGTCAGGCACGTTGAGCAGGGACAGCTTGTCCCGGAGCAGAGCGGGGCGGATGGTGTTGAATGCGGAGCTGAAGTCCACAACAGGATCCTGGCGTAGGTTCCCGGGGAGTCCCAGGTGCTGCAGGATGGAGTGGAGGGCCAGGTGACTGCATCGTCTACAGACCTGTTGGCTCGGTAGGCAAACTGCAGCGGGTCCAGGAGAGGGGTGGTGATGGACTTGAGGTGGGACAGGACCAGGCGCTCAAAGGACTTCATGACTACAGAGGTGAGCGCTACAGGTCTGTAGTCATTAAGTCCAGTGATCCGTGGCTTCTTGGGGACAGGGATGATGGTGGAGGATTTGAGGCAGGATGGCACGTGGCATAACTTAAGGGAGGTGTATAAAATGTCTGTGGAATACAGGAGCCAGCTGTTTCGCACAGAGTCTCAGGTGGAGGGAGACACGCCCGTCTGGGCCGGGGGCCTTGCGCGGGTTCAGTCTCGGAGAACTGTTTGAGCACATCCTGCTCACTGATGATAAGGGGAGGGGGGGAGGAGGGGGGGGGTGCCTTAAATGAAGTAGGGAATGTGGAGGCTGTGGAGCTGGAGGGAGGGGGGGAGTTGGACACAGATGACGAGGTGTCAAAACGGGCATAGTGTTGGGACAGTCTCTGACAAAGGGCTTTGTCATCCTGACCTTTAGGAGCCTGAGGCCGATAGTTGGTGATCTGCCTCAGTCCTCTCCACAGGGAAGCCGAATCATTAGCAGTGAACTGCTGCTGGAGTCTCTCTGAGTACACAGATTTAGCCCTCTTCAGCTCTCTGTTAAACCGGTATTAACCTCCCTGTAGCAGTCCCTGTCTCCACTTTTCAGCGCTGCTTCCTTCTCCTTCCTGATCTGTCTGAGCTTAGCTGTGAACCAGGGTTTGTCATTAGAGTAACTCACCCTGGTGCGTGATGGAAGAATGTTCTCTTCACAAAAGTGGATATATGAGTTCACAGTGTCCGTGTACTCATCCAGATCATGCGTGGCTCCTTTAAGCATGCCCCAGTCAGATATTTCCATGCACGTTTCCAGCTTCTCCTCAGCATCACTGGTCCGTATCTTCGTAGTGCTCACAACAGGCTTAGTGAGCTTCAGGCCTGTGCAAACAAGTGAAAGAGTGGGCGGCAGCCTGTGTAGTGTGCCAACAAGCCAAAGTGCACAGACACACCAAGGCTCCTTTGGAGCCGTTTAGGATACCGGCTAAAAGATTCTACCATGTTCATGTGGACCTTGTGGGTCCCCTCCCGCCATTGCAGGGGTGCACGCACCTTCTGACAGTGGTGGACCGCACCACACGCTGTCCAGAAGCAGTCCCGCTGGCGGCAACCACGTCCGCGGACGTGGCGCGCGCTTTTTTGACAACATGGGTGGTGCGTTTTGGAATCCCGTCGGACATCACGTCTGATAGGGGCCCTCAGTTTGTTTCCGAACTTTAGTCCGTGATGGCCCGCAGCCTGGGTGTTGCAATTCATCACACAACTGCGTACAACCCACAGGCAAATGGGTTATGCGAGTGTTTTCACAGGTCACTGAAGGCAGCACTCGGGGCTTCATTGACGGATGCAAATTGGGTTGACCGGTTGCCGTGGGTTTTATTGGGGTTGCGTTCCACACCAAAAGAGGATTTGGAGGCTTCCCCGGCTGAGCTGTTTTTTTCCCAGTCACTGCGGCTGCCTGGGGAATTCTTGCCAGATAATCCTGCGCCGGACAACTGCCCGTCTCAGCGTTTGCAGCATAGTGCAGACACAGGCACGCTGCCAGGCCCGGCCCACCACTGTTTTCCACGTGCTTTTGTGCCAAAAACTTTGAAGAACGCGGAGTTTGTGTTCGTCAGACACAATGCCCACCGCCCGCCATTGCGCCCACCCTATGATGGCCCTTTCAGAGTGCTGGAAACAGGGGACAAGCATTTTTTGCGAGACTTGGGGGGGCGTCGGGAGAAAATATGCATAGACAGACTTAAGCCCGCCTTTGTAGTGGCGGACGAGCAAGTGCTGCTGGCCCGGGCCCCTCGGCGTGGAAGACCCCCTCTGAGAACTCCCCAGGCAAACGATTCACCAGGACAGCCACACGGGCAGAACGAAGTTCCCCCCCCTCTACTTGGCCCACCCGCAGTCAGACACACGTCCAGCAGCCCTCCGCCGGCACAGAGACCCCCGTTACAGCAGATATGGGAGGAGACTGAAACCCAAAAGACGTGCTAACTGAAACTCTGTCTGGGGGGGGGAGATATGGCAATGCATATTGGTGATATGGCAATGTATATTGTAGAGGAGTCAGCAGACAGTGTCTCAGTCAGGAGGCAGTGGTAAACATAAGAGAATAATAGGCAGGGACGTCATGGGGAGTTGGCAGGAAGAGGGAGCTGGGGGTTGAAGGGAAATGTATTGTGGAGTTGGATATCAGGCAGTGTGATGTGAAATGTCATGCAGATGTGAGATGATCTGTGGAGTTTAATAGGGAAAACCTGGTTTGGCTGTTTTATTGCTTTTCTGTGCATGGATGATGTGAGAGTGTTAATAAAGCTTCGTCTGTCCGTAAACTGGCCTCATCATTTCCCACACTCTCCACACACAGAGAGTATGGGTCAATGGTACATTGTCTGACCAAAAGTGTTCTTCTGCTGGCTCTCCTCATGGGTGTGTGTTGTCACCACTACTCTTCATCCTGTACACAAACATGTGTCGGAGCAGACATGACAACAGACACATTATAAAGTATGCTGATGATCCAGTTGTTGTCAGTCTCCTCCAGGATGGTGAGAGTGGCCACGGCCCAGTAGTTGATGATTTTGTTCACTGGTGTAAGGATTCCTACCTGCAGCTGAATATGACAAAAACTAAAGATATGATTATTGACTTTAGGAGGAAAACTCCCAGGCACGAAGTCACTGTACTAAAAGGCCAGACTACTGAATGTGTACATTCCTACAAATATCTTGGGACGATTATTGATAGTAATTTAAACTTTGAAGAGAACTGTGAAAGGGTGTGCAAAAAGGGTCAGCAACATTTGCATTGTTTAAGGAAACTTGCACGCTTCCAAATTGACCAAACCATAATGACAATGTTTTATCGGGCTTTTATTGAATCTGTTTTATCCTTTTCTTTAGTGTCATGGTTTGGTCAGATAAAACTGAAACAGAGGAAATCCTTGGATCAGGTTGTTAGATGGTCAAGTCATTTTCTTGGTAAGTCCCAGCTGAGCCTGACATCCCTGTACACCAGAAAGGTACATAGGATTGCTACCTCCATTTTAAATGATGACTCACACCCTTTGCACTGCCACTTTCAGCTTCTTCCCTCCAGACGGAGGTTTGCTGTCCCAAAAAGTAAAACCCACCGCTACAAAAACAGCTTTGTTCCTGCTGCTGTTAAAGAGTTGAACAAGATGTAACAATATATTGCATATAATTTAGTTACCTATTTATTAATTTTATTTTATATTTACTTATTTTTGTAGGTTTTTTATTTGGGTTCTAAATCTTTTATTGGGTTTTAGACTTTTGAGTTTTTAACCTCTTTGACTAGTCTTTAACTTTTTAATATGACCCTTCTCTCTTATCTCTTTGTTTTTTCTCTTATCTCTTTGTCCTATGTCCTGATTGGTGGAGCCTTGAGTACTTTTATCATGTTTATAGTCAGCTTCATGTGTGCCTGTGTTTATGTTCATGTTAACAACGTCCGCCCGCCACACGAGTAGGCTGCCTTTTTGCAACAGCGGATCAATTTCTTCCTATTTCTCTTTACTATCTGGCTTCTCTTGCTAATCTTTCTGATCCGGCAACACCTTATACATTGGACGGACACATGGATCGCCCAAATGTCTCCTGAGCCGGCAGACGGAGCCACTGTTTTTAGCAGGATATGTTACAGCAGAGACCAGCTGTTAGCACTTAACCAGACCAAGATGCTAGCACAAGACCTCGACATACCGGGTGAAATAAGACGGAAACGACGTGGATGCCGTGCTGGAGCAAGACGGCGGGCGAGAAATATAAGGTACAGACCCGTCCTTCTATCCGTTATTATGGGGAATGTTCAATCGCTACTCAATAAGACCGGCGAGCTAGCGGCTATCTCCCGCTACGACTGCATCTTCAGGGAGATTAACTTGATGTTGTTTACTGAGACGTGGCTAACAGAACTAGCAACAGATGCTAACATCGAACTGGAGGGTTTCCACGCAATACGGGCAGACCGGGACACCAGACAGTGGGAAGGCAAGAGGTGGAGGAGTGATAATGTATGTCAATAACAGCTGGTGCAGACCAGGATATATCACAGTTAAACAACATCACTGCAGCAAAGACATTGAGTTGCTAGCTGTTAGCATGCTGCCTACCTATCTCCCGAGGGAATACTCACACGTGATCTGCATTGTTATTTATTCAAATCTGACGGCGAACGCTGGGACAGCGCGTGACGCCATTCACTCAGTAACTGGCAGGCTGCTGACAGAACACCCAGATGCTCTTCTCCTCATCTCAGGTGCTGCCTCTAAAGTCATCGAGCCCTGCTGTCCACACCCCACTCCACCAACAACCCCCCACTCCCAGCACACAGCCCCCCAACCTGACCCTCACTAAGACCCAGGTGAGGACGGAGCTGAGGAAGATCAAGGCGAGGAAGGCCTCGTGACCGGACGGCATCAGCGCAAAGCTCCTCAAGTCCTGCGCAGACCAGCTGTGTGGGATTGTGGAGCACATCTTCAACCTGAGCCTGAAGCTGGGGAGGGTACCACAGTTGTGGAAAACATCTTGTGTGGTGCCTGTACCAAAGACTTCCCACCCCAATGACCTGAACAGCTACAGGCCAGTGGCCCTGACGTCTCACATGATGAAGACCCTGGAGAGACTGCTCCTTGCTCACCTCCGCCCCCTGGTGGGACCAGTGATGGATCCACTCCAGTTCGCCTACCAGCATAGCATTGGGTTGGAGGATGCAGTGATCTTCCTCCTTCACCATTCCTTGTCCCACCTAGAGAAGCCCGGGAATGCGGTGAGGATCATGTTCTTTGACTTCTCCAGTGCTTTCAACACCATCCAACTGATGATCCTGAAGGACAAGCTGCTGTGCGCAGGGGTGGACCAGCACCTGTCATCATGGATCCTGGACTACCTCACTAGCCGGCCACAGCTTGTGAGAACCCGGGTTTGTGTGTCTGACACGATCATCGACAGCACGGGGGCCCCCCAGGGAACGGTTTTGGCTCCCTTCCTGTTTACCCTTTATACTGCGGACTTCTCACACAGCACAACACACTGCCATCTACAGAAGTTCTCTGATGACTCTGCGATCGTCGGCCTCATCTCCAACGGAGATGAAGCTGAGTACAGAGGACTTATCCAGGACTTCGTGGACTGGTGCCATTGGAACTACCTCCAGATCAACGCAAGGAAAACTAAGGAGCTGGTGGTGGACTGCCGCAGGCAAGGACAACCCCTCACAGCACCAGTAAACATCCAGGGAACAGACATTGAGATGGTGACATCCTACAAGTACCTGGGTGTTCATCTGAACAATAAACTAGACTGGTCACACAATACCGACGCACTCTACAAGAAGGGACAGCGCAGGCTGTTCCTACTGAGGAGGCTCAGGTCTTTTGGTGTACAAGGGGTGCTCTTGAAGACATTCTACGACACGGTGGTGGTATCAGCCATCACTTTTGGAGTGGTCTCCAGGGGCAACGGCATTACAGCAGCCGATAGGAAGAGACTGAACAAACTAATCAAGAAAGCTAGCTCTGTCCTGGGGCAACGCCTTGACCCAGTGGAGGAGATAGGAGAGAGGAGGATGGTGGCTAAACTGTCATCTCTGCTGGAGTCCGAGTCCCACCCATGCAGGATATACTGAACGCACTGAGGAGCTCATTTAGCAGTAGACTACATCATCCTAGGTGCGCGACCGAGAGGTTTCGCAGGTCCTTCCTACCTACGGCTGTCAAACTGTATAACCTAAGCAGGGCTGCTCGCAGAGATAGCAAAAAAACGTGACAACCTAATAGTATTGAATGCAAAAGACGCAACAGACTTACACAAATGGTCCCCTCCAGTATACAACTAGGACAATACACGGACAAGACAAAGGAGATGACAGTGGACATGAGGAAAGGGAGGAGGAGACCCCATCGGCCACTGTTCATCCAGAAGCTTGAGGTGGGGAGGGTGTGCAGCTTTAAATACCTGGGCATCCACATCAACGAGGACCTTAAGTGGACACAACACCACAGAGCTGGTTAAGAGAGCTCAACAGCAACTGTACTTTCTGAGGAGGCTGAAGAAGTTTGGCATGTCTTCCAGGATCCTCAACAATTTCTACAGCTGCATCATCAAGAGCATCCTGACCAACTGCATCACTGTGTGGTACAGCAGCACCACTACCCTGGACCGCAAGCGCCTGCAGAGAGTGGTGAAGACAGCGGAGAAAATCATCAGGACTCCACTCCCCTCTCTGCAGAGCATCTACCATTGCAGAGTCCAAAGGAGAGCTGACGCCATCCTCTGGGACCCCACCCACCCCCCAGCACAGACTGTTCACACTTCTACCCTCAGGCCAGAGGTACAGAAGTGTGAAATGCAGGACAACCAGACTGAAGAACTCCTTCTTTCCTACTGCCATCAGACTCCTGAGAAGATAACAACTCCCAAAACTCCATAACACAGCTTTGCATATAGGAACTCACACACCAGCTGCTAAATTTGCACACTGCTCACCTGTACAGTAGATATATGATGTCCATATCATGTTTCTACTGATGTCCATATCATCTCTGCTGCTACTTATCATGCACAGTCGACTGGTACTACCGTTACAGATTTGTAATTTGTAACCATACATTGCTTGTTGCACAATGCTCATTTGGACACTGTACATAAGTCTATGCCATCTCAGGTTCACATCAGGTTGCACAATGCTCATTTGCACACTGTACATAGGTTCATGCCATCTCAGGTTCACATCATCTCTGATATGAAGATACCACTATCACTTTAGTCATCCAGTGAATTTTCAATTTCATTTCTCTACTGCCTAACTGTGTGTTGGTGTGTGTGTTATTAGCATACATTAGTATTAGTATTGAGTTACTGTGTTAGTGTGTCATGACCTATTAGAATTGTTGTTTCTGTACCTTTTACCTTGGCATTCGTTCAGAGAGCAAAGTAAGAATTTCATTGCTCACGAAATGTAGCATTTCTTAACTGTGCACATGACGATAAAGCCTTTGAATCCTTGAACATCTGCACCCACAGGACATCACTAGTTTCTCACACTGCTCTGGTTTGGGGGACAGGATTATGGGAAAACTCTCAATGATGAATCGTCGGTTCAACACTGCAGCAGGGATTTGCTCGCCATTTCACTGCTGAACAGGGCAAGGATCTGTCTCAGCACACAATCTCTTGCCATTTAAGACAGTTTGGGCTCAAAGCTCACTCTGCAGTGACCAAACCTCTCATCAGCAAAAAAAATAAAAAGGCTAGACTTGCCTTTGCTGAGGACCATGTTGTATGCACAGAGAAGAACTGGTCCAGCGTGAATTTCGGTGATGAGAGTAAGTTCACTTTATTTAGGTCTGATAGGAAACAATATGTTCAGCATCAAACTGGGGAAAGACTGAACCCAAAGTGTGTAAAAAAAAAAAGTCAGTTAAATTTGGAGGAGGAAGTGTCATAGTTTGGGGGATGTTTTCTGCAGCAGGAGTTGGGCTTCTTGTGCAGCTACATGGCAGGGTGAATGCAAATGTTTATGTGAACCTCCTTCGGCAACATGCAATTCCTTCACTGCAATTGTCTCAGAAATCAGCCTGCAATTTTCATGCAAGACAATGGCTCCTGTCACACTGCAAAATGGGTTAAACAGCTCCTTGCAGTGGCGGACCCTCGGGGCCAGCAAAGCCTTCTCTGCTGGCCTAAACACTATCAGAGTTACATTTACAACCTTTACAACATATTTGTTCTATCAGAATCAGAATCAGATTTATTGCCATTGTTCATGTAGTACACAAACTAGGAATTTGTCTCGGGGCAATGCTGCAACATTAAACATGATAAAATAAAAGAAATAAACTATACATGCAATAAAGTGTAGAATAAGAATGAGTAATACTAGTCAGCAGTTTAAATATATTAGCGAGCAGCAGATAATGTGGAGAACCATATAGTGCAGTCGGTAATGCAAGAAGAAAACAGTGATGATTGACATGAGTCTGGTTGAGCTGCTGTACATAGTGCACGAGAGTCAATAAGTCACTTAATGTTCAGCAGTCTGATGGCAGAGGGGAAGAAGCTGTTCATGTGACGGGAGGTTTTAGTCTGAATGGACCGAAGTCTTCTACCTGAGGGGAGGGGGGCAAACAGTACGTGACCAGGGTGTGAAGGATCGGCTATGATCTGGCCAGCACGCCTCCGGGTCCTGGAGATGTACAGATCCTGGAGAGATGGGAGCTTGCAGCCGATCACCTTCTCAGCAGTGCGCACGACACGCTGCAGCCTTAGTCTGTCCCTGGCAGTGGCTCCTGCGTACCACACGGTTATGGAGGTGGTGAGGATGGACTCGATGATGGCTGTGTAGAACTGCACTAACATCTTGGTGGGTAGCTTGAGCTTCCTCAGCTGCCGCAGGAAGAACATCCTCTGCTGGGCCTTTTTGATGAGGGAGCTGATGGTCGGCTCCCACTTGAGGTCCCTGGTGATGGTGGTGCCTAGGAAGCGGAAGGAATCAGCAGTGGTGATGGGAGAGCCTGTGAGGGTGAGGGGGGGCAGAGGGGTTGTGACTTTCCTGAAGTCCACAATCATCTCCACTGTCTTCAGAGCGTTCAGCTGCAGGTTGTTGTTGTTGCACCAGGACGCCAGCTGGGCCACCTCTCTCCTGTAGGCGGACTCGTCGCCGTTGGAGATGAGCCCGATGAGGGTGGTGTTGTCCGCAAACTTGATCAGCTTGACAGACTGGTGGCTGGAGGTGCAGGAGTTGGTATAAAGGGAGAAGAGTAGGGGGGAAAGTACACAGCCCTGGGGTGATCCGGTGCTGATGCTAACAGAGTCTGAAACAGTCTTTCCCAGCCGCACATGCTGCCTCCGGTCCGTCAGGAAGTCGGTGATCCACCTGCAGAGGGAGTCAGGCACGTTGAGCAGGGACAGCTTGTCCCGGAGCAGAGCGGGGCGGATGGTGTTGAATGCGGCGCTGAAGTCCACAAACAGGATCCTGGCGTAGGTTCCCGGGGAGTCCAGGTGCTGCAGGATGAAGTGGAGGGCCAGGTTGACTGCGTCGTCTACAGACCTGTTGGCTCGGTAGGCAAACTGCAGCGGGTCCAGGAGGGGAGTGGTGATGGACTTGAGGTGGGGCAGGACCAGGCGCTCAAAGGACTTCATGACTACAGAGGTGAGCGCTACAGGTCTGTAGTCGTTAAGTCCAGTGATCCGTGGCTTCTTGGGGACAGGGATGATGGTGGAGGATTTGAGGCAGGTCGGCACGTGGCATAGCTTAAGGGAGGCGTTAAAAATGTCTGTGAAGACAGGAGCCAGCTCTTTCGCACAGTGTCTCACGGTGGAGGGAGACACGCCGTCCAGACCGGGGGCCTTGCGCGGGTTCAGTCTAGAGAACTGTTTGAGCACGTCCTGCTCACTGATGACAAGGGCGGGGGGGAGGAGGGGGGGCGCCTTTGATAAAGTAGGGACCGTGGAGGCTGTGGAGGTGGAGGGAGGGGGGGAGGTGGACACAGCTGACGAGGTGTCAAAACGGGCATAGTGTTGGGACAGTCTTTGACAAAGGGCTTTGTCATCCTGACCTTTAGGAGCCTGAGGCCGATAATTGGTGATTTGCCTCAGTCCTCTCCACACAGAAGCCGAGTCGTTAGCAGTGAACTGCTGCTGGAGTCTCTCAGAATACACAGATTCCATGAGAATTCCATTCCATTCCACACAGATTCCATTCCATGAGGATGTATTCAATTTTTCCCAATAGTCTATTCTTCTCATTTTGTAGCTTTTCTCTTGGCTGCACTCCTTCCAGTAGTGTCATAATAATGCATCAGATTTATATAGCACTTTATCATAGATGCTTTTACAAATAAATACATTATTCATTCACTCCAGACAGACAATGGTAGTGGCAAGCTACTACTACTGTAGCCACAGTTGCCCTGAGGCAGGCTGACGGAAACGTGGCTGCCAATCTACATCAGCGGCCTCTCTGGCCACCACCGAACATTTATATGCATTCATACCCAGTGTTATGGACACTGGAGGCAAGGTGGGTAAAGTGTCTTGCCCAGGGACACAATGGCAGGATATCTGGGGAGAGCAGGATTCGAACCACCAACCATGTGGTTATTGCACAACCTGCTCTACCTCCTGAGCCACTGCCGCCCTAATGCATGTTAGAATTTTTTTGTCCAATCATATTTCAGCCATCTGTGTTGTCAGGGTCAAGCAAATCTGCCTTGGTCCTTCAGGAATAACTGTGTGGCTCTGTAGGTTAAATTAACTGTTAAACTTATCCTGTTGCTTTAACCAGTCAGATGTCTTCAGTACATCCAGGGGTACGAATGGAAGGCATCTGAGAATGTTGGCATTTTCACATCTTTTGATTGGATGGTTAGACTCCTCCAACCACAATGCAGAGGATCCTAGCTAGCAAAACGCCAGTGCAAGGACTTGCTTAAGCAGCTACAATATACTGTATCTGTTTAAATATAATAGCTGTTTTTCCACCCACAATGGCTGACAGGGGAGAGGAAAATGATTTGGTTGTTGATATTTAAAAAAAATCAATTTTCCAGACGGACTTTTCAAGAAAAGCTGGTTATTGTGAAGAGAGGTCAGCCAACCCTGAAGGTAGCAGGCCTGTCTTAGCCGGAGAAAGGATTTGTCCGTCACTTCCATATTAACAATGAGTGGTATCCTTGGATTACAGGCTCTGAGGAGTGTTGCAAAATATCTTGCTGGGAATGCCTGTTGTTTGCAACTGATGGAGTAGATACTTGGAGCCAGACAAGGTTTGCAAACTTGAGCTGCCTGTCACACCATGATGATTTAGGCAGCATTTGCCAAACATATAAAAATTGGTCTAAAACGCTGGGATATGACAAAATTTTCACTTTTGGCCATATACATCGTGTATCCATAACAACTTGGGCATATAATTAAGTAATATAACCTAAACCAACAAATGCTTAGCCTGTTGCCGACATTCACAACTTATGCGCAACAATAGTCTAACTTCTGCATAGCGCAGTCATGCCAAACTGCCATTGCCTCCCGATCCATGATTCCTAGTTTTGGGAGAGATTATCGCTGTTCAATCCAGATGATTCTCCACTCCAAAGACAATGGTGGGGGCATGACCGACCTGGCAAAAGCTGTCAAATCTGTCAGGTCAGTCATGCCTAAAACAGCTGTTGTGATCATCACATCAGGAACATCAGAAAACAGTTGTCACAACCTGGCTCAAAGGCACGCAAACCGATGGCGATAAAAAAGTTTATTTTCAACAAAAAAAATAAAACCAAGATAATACATAGAGTGTGCTTTTGCTGTGAGGTGCAGCCAACAGGAAAGTAAACAGCTGCGCTTCAGGTGATCAGCTGATTGAATCCTCCTCCTCCGGTGTTCTGACATTTTGGCATATCTATCAGAACAACACTGGACAGATGATCGGAAAGCCTTCAGTTAAATATAAAAACCCCAACAGGTCCCGTTGTGTTTAGCTCTGTGTGTGTGTGTGTGTGTGTGTGTGTGTGTGTGTGTGTGTGTGTGTGTGTGTGTGTGTGTGTGTGTGTGTGTGTGCTACAAGCAGAGAACTCTGTATGGGCTTTTCCTGTAAACCAATGCTGTAAATATGCCATTTGCACCTTGAATACGGATAACTGATCCACATACCCCAGTGTATTCTCCAAATTTTTCATACGTTTTGCAAACATTACCTAAACCATCTAGTTGTGACAGAGCCTTAACCAAGGCAGCAGCGAGACACCAAAGCACAGGTGCCAGCTGGACAAGCAACAGTATTTTTAAACCTTGGGAGAAACAAAAGTGGATCAGCAGCTTAACGAACAAATGTGCATGGAAATGGAGCCCTACAATGAAAAGGTTGTGGGCACCCAGCACAATGCAGACTGATACTATTCACGCTCAGCAGGGACTGCATACGGACAGAGAACCCCTGGGGGGACAACCAGAACAATGGACTATTGTTTATACATCCCCGGATTAAGGAGGAGACATCCGGGCGCCAGTTGGTCAGGCTACTCATATGTATTGACTGATATGTACAGTATATCAATATGCTAATGTGCCATGCATTCTTTCTTTGTATAATATGTATAAAAGAGCTTGCTATACATGCCTCAATAGCACACACAGCACAACCCAGCACACAGCGCTACAGTGTGTCTCATGATGTTGGAGGAAAATAAAACTCTGCAACCTCTCAGCTCATCGTACCTCGCCTGAACTTATTTGTTCCTCCACACTGGTGACCCTTGACGAAGAATGGAACACGAGGCGAACACCCCAGAGATGACCCCGACCGGGAAAGCCCCAGCATGCGTCATGGTGCGACCCTCGCCTGATCTCTTCCCTCCACACTGGTGACATGACGAGAGAGAATGACCGTCTGCTCCCTCTCACCGCACTGTGGACACAGAGGACCAGAGAACGCCTGCAACCTCTTCATCCTCACCAGAGCGTGCCCTCCGGAGCGCAGCGCTGGGACCAAAACGCACCATGAACGACACGAGCGAACGAATGAAGCAGCATGAACGGGGACAATCATCGATGCCGACTGCGTTGATTTCCACTGAGCTTCCCGACTCTGACTAAACTCCGGACAATGGACCTCCCGCGCACAGAAGCGCCGCACGCACACCGCAGGATTACGAGAACAGCGCAACTGCCAGTTATGTGGTCATGGCGCCAGGCGTGCACCACGCACAGAGACGAACCGGCTCCACAGACTGATACATCGTCTTCTGCCGCTGCACATGCCCAAGAAAAACTGCCAATCGCCACCCTTGGAACCTTCAGGGCTGCTCACCCACCTGGAGCAGACATGCAGCCCGCACACAGGACTTTGTGTGGGTTTCTCAGCCACGGCACACAAGGGGAAGTTAGCCGATTGCTTTCCCCAATGACTTTAGGGCTGCTTCCCACACCTAAAAGCCAAACCGCCTCACACCCTCACACAGCTGCAGTTGTTTCACAGCCGCTACGCATCCTCGGGGAATCTGGATGCTTGCCTTCCCCACATCCTTGCTGGATCAAGCCGCGAGAGGAGTCAGATAAAACATTTTTTTTCACAGCCACTGTGGATCTCCGCCAGGTTTACCTGGAAAGTTCCTCACCATCACGGATCCACACGCAATTTTTGCGAGGCCCAGGCTCCTTTGACATCCCGGGCCAGCACCCATTTACTCCCACCCCCACCCCCTCCTCCGGCACAGAGCTTTTCCCGCACCTCACTCCCTAAAGCTGGCCAATCGCTGTCTTGTTCCATTACGCACGAAACACATTGGCCCGTGCGCCCATGATCCACGACCATTCAACGTGCTGGAACTCAGAGTGGAGCACACTGTCCTTTCCACCCCTCCCCCATCCCCCCCCCCCCCCCCCCACGGACTGACATGCCCTCCGACAGTTCTACCGGAGCTGGAGCCAAACGATGGGTGAGGGGGTGTCATAGCCCCTTCTGAGTGTTCTGGGGGGAGCCGTGTGGGCACCCAGCACAATGCAGACTGATACTATTCACGCTCAGCAGGGATTGCATATGGACAGAGAACCCCTGGGGGAACAACCAGAACAATGGACTATTGTTTATACATCCCCGGATTAAGGAGGAGACGTCCGGGCGCCAGTTGGTCAGGCTACTCATGTGTATTAACTGATATGTATATCAATATGCGAATGTGCCATGCATTCTCTCTTTGTAAAACATGTATAAAAGAGCTTGCTATACATGCCTCAATAGCACACACAGCACAACCCAGCGCACAGCGCTACAGTGTGTCTCATGATGTTGGAGGAAAATAAAACTCTGCAACCTCTCAGCTCGTCGTACGTCGCCTGAACTTATTTGTTCCTCCACAAGGTAAAGATTTTTTAAACTATAATTTTATAGTTAAAGTTATCTTTAACATGCTTTGTGTGGACGACCCTATAGGCTATTTTTATGGTGTTTGGTATTAATGGCACTTAAATCGGGTAGATCACCACTGAAGGCCTAGTTGTAAAATATATGGTCCGCCACTGGCTCCTTGAAACTAACAATATTGAAACAATGAAATGGCCAGCCCAGAGTCCAGCTCTCAACCCCATAGAGAATCTCTGGAAAATCCTTGGTAAGAAAGTAATGGCTAAGAAACCCACTACAGTTACTGAACTGTGGAAGAGACTGCAAGAAGAACAGACCAAGATCAAACCAGAGCAGTGTGAGAAACTAGTGATGTCATGTGGACGCAAATGTGCTAAGTCATTCAAAGCAAGGGATTCTACACTTCCTATTTTAATTTTAAATTTTAGATTCTTCTTCTTCTTCTTCTTTTTCCTCTTCTTTCAGCTACTCCCTTTATTGGTCACCACAGCAGATCATCTGCCTCCATCTCACCCTATCGCTTGCATCTTCCCCTGTAACACCAACCCTCTCCATGTCCTCCTTCACTACATCCATGAATCTTCTCTGTGAGCTTTCTCTTTTCCTCCTGGCTGGCAGCTCAATCTTCAACATTCTTTGTCCAATATATCCACTATCCCTCCTCTGCACACGTACAAACCATTTCAGCCTAGACTCTCTTACTTTGTCTCCAAACTGCTCAACCAAAGCTGTCCATCTGATATACTCATTTCTTGTCCCTCCTAGTCACTCCCAGTGAGAATCTTAGCATCTTCAACTCTGCCACCGCTAGCTCCACCTCCTGTCTTTTTGTCAGCGCCACCATCTCCAAACCATACATCATAGCAGGTCTCACTACCGTCTTGTAAAACTTCCTTTTCACTCTTGCTGCTACCCTTCTGTCACAAATTACCCCTGACTGACATGATTTCTGGCCCAGGAAACACGCACACAGGCTCGGGTGAGATTTAAGAGTTTATTCAACAGCAGAAACATTCACTAAAAATGTTAAAAACTGGCTGAAAAATAAACAAGAATGTACTCATGTATGAATTAATTGTCTGCAAAGTGAGAGTGAATGAAGGGAAGGAATAAATGTGTTTGTTTATAGTGAGTGACGGAGGGAGGAAGGCCTGAAATAGGCAAATGTGAGTTATGTTATATGTGTTAAATGTGAGTCAGGCTGTTATATTTGTGTATTTATAATATTTATAATATTTATGTTAAATGTGAGTCAGGCTGTTATATTTGTGTATTTATAATATTTATAATATTTATAATTGTGTATTTATAATTTTTCTGCATTGATGTATGTGGTTATTGTGTATATTTTTTATCTTGATTCTTTTTTCTAAAGCCCATCCAGGGACAAGAGTTGCAAATTAGCTAATAGCTATACACTCTATGTGCAACACATCAGATTGATTGTCTTTGATTAATTGTCTATGTTTATTGCACTGTCCCTGTCAAATAAACTAATCTACTACAGGTGTGTGGATGAGTGAGTGGGAAATGTAAATGTTCTCTTGGGGACAGGAAAGCACCGAGGGCAGAACAGACACCATACAGCCAGGAAACCCTGAGGACAGAGCAGATAACAGAGAATGAGCAATTGTCTCAGCAGAATGGTGAAAGTAATAGTGTGGCTTACTTGCAGACGTATTGGTGACTGGCGTTGGCAAGAGAAGCTCCCCCCTGGGAGACAGCGCCCAGCTGCGCTTGATGCAGTGAGGATGAGAGGGAAGGCTACGAAGGGATAATTCCCGCCGCCAGGAGGATCCACCTGTGCACAGGGGAAGAACTGAGGAGAACAGGTAAGAGTACCTTACTTGAGGGTGACGTGTTGCAGCGTTGGCCGAGAGGAGTAGGCGAACGCAGAGCTTGAGCGTGGAGAAGAGCTGACGGCTCCAGGCCGAGGCTGCGGGCAGAGCAGGTTAAATAGCGGCAGCCTGATGAAGCCCAGGTGTGCGCACGGCTGGAGCGGATGACAGGCGGAAGCGAGTTGTGACACTGACACTCGTCTCCACCCACTCCACCCTGCCTGCACTCTCTTCTTTACCTCTCTTCTGCATTTCCCATTGTTTTGGATGGTTGACCCCAGGTATTTAAACTCAACTACTTTCACTACCTCTACTCCTTCTATCTTCACCATTGATTATGCACTTCCTGTTCCTGTCAACCTGCTGTCAACCTGCTGTCAGCTCCTGTCAATCGGTGGATTTCTGTGTTTTGGTGCTCGGTTTTTGACTACTGTTTTGACTTCTGATAAATGAACTTGGATTACGGACTGGGCATCCTTGTTTCGACCCCTGCCTGATTTAAGACGCTGATAGCAGCATTTACGGACTGGGAAAATGAGAGCAGAGTAGCCCGCCACTCAGCTAACTAAACAGCTGTTCAGTAGCTGTTTTGTCAACATAAATCGTCCAGGATCATGGGTCCCAAGAAAGCTCGGCAGACTGAGGAGGTGGACGATATTAAAAGGTCGCTCGACTTCTTGGCTGAAGAGATTTCTGCTGTTAAGATGCAGCAATAAAACATTCTGGGCCTGCTCGAGGAGATGAAAGCGCTTCAGATCCAGAATGCTGAGAAGGACAAGAGGCTGGCCTGTCTGAAGAGCAGGGTGTCGGACCTGGAACAATACACCCGGGTGAATGACATGATCATCACAGGGCTCCACATTAAACCCCGATCATACACACGTGAACAAAATTGTTGGTACCCCTCTGTTAATGAAAGAAAAACCCACAATGGTCACAGAAAAAACTTGAATCTGACAAAAGTGGTAATAAATAAAAATTCTATGAAAATTAACCAATGAAAATCAGACAGTGCTTTTGAATTGTGGTTCAACAGAATTACTTTAAAAAACAAACTCATGAAACAGGCCTGGACAAAAATGATGGTAACCCAAGAAAAGATTGAAAATAACGTGACCATAGGGACATGTTCAACCAAGATATGTCCTCTAATTAACATCACAGGTGTCTACAAACTTGTAATCAGTCAGTCGGCCTATTTAAAGGGTGACAAGTAGTCACTGTGCCGTTTGGTGACATGGTGTGTACCACACTAAACATGGACCAGAGGAAGCAAAGGAGAGAGTTGTCTAAGGAGATTAGAAAGAAGATTATAGACAAGCATGTTAAAGGTAAAGGCTATAAGACCATCTCCAAGCAGCTTGATGTTCCTGTGACTACAGCTGCACATATTATTCAGAAATTTAAGATCCACGGGACTGTAGCCAACCTCCCTGGACGTGGCCGCAGGAGGAAACTTGATGAAAAATGGAAGAGATGGATAATACAAATGGTAACAAAAGAGCCCAGAACAACCTTGAAACACATTCATGGTGAACTCCAAGGTCAAGGTACATCAGTGTCAGATCACACCATCTGTCGTTGTTTGAGCCAAAGTAGACTTTATGGGAGACGACCAAGGAGGACACCACTGTTGAAAACAAATCATATAAAAGCCAGACTGGAATTTGCCAAACTGCATGTTGACAAGCCACAAAGCTTCTGGGAGAATGTCCTATGGACAGACAAGACAAAACTAGAACTTTTTGGCAAGGCACATCAGCGCTATGTTCACAGACTCAAAAATTAAGCATACCAAGAAAAGAACACTGTCCCTACTGTGAAACATGGAGGAGGTTCTGTTATGTTCTGGGGCTGCTTTGCTGCATCTGGCACAGGGTGTCTTGAATCTGTGCAGGGTACAATGAAATCTCAAGACTATCAAGGTATTCTAGAGAGAAATGTGCTGCCCAGTGTCAGACAGCTTGGTCTCAGTTGCAGGCCATGGGTCTTGCAACAGGATAATGACCCAAAACACACAGCTAAAAACACCCAAGAATGGCTAAGAGCGAAACATTGGACTATTCTAAAGTGGCCTTCTATGAGCCCTGATCTAAATCCTATTGAACATCTGTGGAAGGAGCTGAAACATGCCGTCTGGAGAAGGCACCCTTCAAACCTGAGACAACTGGCGCAGTTTGCTCATGAGGAGTAGGCCAAAATACCTGCTGAGAGGTGCAGAAGTCTCATTGACAGTTACATAAATCGTTTGATTGCAGTGATTGCCTCAAAAGGTTGTGCAACAAAATATTAAGTTAAGGTTACCATCATTTTTGTCCAGGCCTGTTTCATGAGTTTGTTTTTTAAAATAATTCTGTTGAACCACAATTCAAAAGCATTGTCTGATTTTCACAGGTTAATTTTCATAGAATTTTTATTTATTACCACTTTTGTCAGATTCAAGTTATTTCTGTGACCATTGTGGGTTTTTCTTTCATTAACAGAGGGGTACCAACAATTTTGTCCACGTGTGTAACTTGGCCTGTAAACATGTTTTTGATTGAAATAACTTTTGATGTCAGTGCTGCAAATTCAACACATGACAATTTTGTCCACGGCTGTATGCTTGGGCAGTGGCCGCGGACAGTGGAGAGGGGCTTGGTGAGCTGGAAGCCGAATCCATGGAGCAACAAGTGGCGGCCTTCCTGCAGTCCAAAGCAATCCAGCTGGACTGTAACACCACTGAGGCCTTTCCACCCTCTGCCAAGGAAAACCAGAGACACACCAGCTGTCATCATGAGGTTTGTCAACCGAAAACACAAGATTGCACTGCTAAAACAAGGTAGGAAACTGAAGGGAAAGAACATTTACATAAATGAGCACCTTACAAAAGAAAATGCAGAAATAGCCAGGAAAGCAAGATACCTGAGAATGCAAAAAAAGATTCAAAACACCTGGACAACAAAGTGTAAAATATACATCAAATTAAATGGATCACCTGAAGAAGCCAAGGTCATTAACATCCAAAATATTATGGAACTGGACAAATATCAATGAACATTATGAATTGGAGTCGACAGCAACAACAGATAACTGTAGGACACTGAAGGATCACTGAAGGATCACACTCATCTGCAGCAGGACATATAACTGCATGAAACAAAAAATCAACAAACAGGAACAACAGGAACTGAAAGTTTTTGAATATACGGATCACAGCCCACAGGACGTGGAATATGACATAGACCCTGACAATAATTTATTTACCTCCATCAATAAGAACTGTAGTTTCTACACGGATGAGCAGTTTAACACAATGGCCACATCTGATTTTAATGTATCAATGATCCACTTCAACAGCAGAAGTCTCTATGCTAACTTTAATAACATTAAAGATTATTTACATCAGTTTAAAGAGCCATTCAATATAGTGGCAATATCAGAGACGTGGCTTAGTGAAGAGAAAGGAACGGATTTTACATTGGATGGCTAAGAATTAAATTATATGAATAGAAAAGTGAAAAAAGGAGGAGGAGTTGCAATTTATGTTGACAAGCGTGACATGATTGCTTGACCCAGGAGACAGACACTGACACGAGTATGACCGTTTGACAATTATTTATTAAATCAGTGAGTGTTATGAGTGTGGATGTGTGGGTGAGTGTGAAGCTGGAGGACAGCTGGAGCTGAGCGAGCTCCGCTGCGACCTGGCAACCTTGCAGGTGGCGCTGGGAGACTCTTGGTGGCTCTGTGGCTCCGTGTGGATAGGTGAGCGTGGGGCTTGGTGCTGTGGCGATGAGGAGGAGATCCGAGGAGGAGGAGGAGAAGCCCCGCTGCTAGGGGAGACAAGTCCGCCGCCAGGGAGGTCCACCTGTGCACAGGGGAGAATACTCTGACAAGGTGAGTTATTCTGTGGCTTACGTGACGAGGCTTGACGATGGTGCGTCATGGATGCTCTGGCTAGAGGTCAGGTCCGTGACGCGTTGCGTGGCGAAGAAGACAGACGGCTCCGTGCTGAGCAGTCAGTGACACCGGCTTTTAAGGCCTGCTGGTTATCGGCGGCAGGTGTGTGCGCAGCCGGGGCTGATGACGGCCCGGCGGCCGCCATGACAGTACTCCCCCCTCTAGAGGTGCCTCCAGGCACCTGCCCCATCCTACCTGGATGCGCCCGATGGAAATCGCGGATGAGCTGTTTGTCAAGAATCAACGCGGGGCGAATCCAGGAACGGTGTTCAGGACCGTATCCCTCCCAGTCCACCAAATACTGAAGACCTCGACCCCGCCGGCGGACATCCAAGATGGTGGTAACCCCCCAAGCCGGGTGGTCGTCGATCATCCTCGAGGGGGAAGGTGCCGTGGGCACAGGGGGTCGGAGATGTATGGCTTCACCTGGGAGACATGAAAAGAGGGGCAGATGCGCATGGAAGAGGGGAGAGCTAGGCGCACAGTCACTGGGTTAATGATCCGAGAGATCTCAAATGGACCGATGAAACGCTTGGTTAACTTGCGTTTCTCGGCCGGCACACTGATATTCTTTGTGGATAACCAAACCTGTTGACCCACCTTATAATCCGGGGCAGGTCTCCTGTGACGGTTGGCCACCTGGGTATTGCGTTCCGCGGTCTTGAGGAGGGCCTTACGGGTGATGGTCCAGATCCGGCGACAACGCTTGGCATGAGCCTGCACAGAAGGGACAGCCACCTCCTTCTCCTCCTCCGGGAACAGCGGCGGGTCATACCCCAAAGATGCCTTGAAGGGGGACACTCCCGTTGCTGAGGACACCGTGGCGTTGTGTGCGTACTCAATCCAGGGCAGAAACGTACTCCAAGATGAGGAACATGAAGAAATGACGCAGCGGAGCGCAGCCTCCAGCTCCTGATTGGCTTGCTCGCACTGGCCGTTACTCTGAGGGTGATACCCCGAGGAGAGACTCGCCGCGGCCCCCAATGCCATGCAAAACGCCTTCCAGACCTGGGAAACGAATTGCAGGCCTCGGTCCGAGACAATGTCTGCAGGGATGCCGTGAAGACGAACCACATGCTAAACCAGAAGATCTGCCGTCTCCCGTGCCGAAGGCAACCCCCGGAGTGGCACAAAATGGGCTGCCTTGGAGAAACGATCCACTATCGTCAGCACCGAGGTGAAATGGTCCGAAGGGGGCAGGCCTGTCACGAAGTCCAGAGCCACAGGGGACCAGGGGCGAGAAGGGAAAGGCAGATGATGGAGGAGACCTGCCGGGGGGGAAGATGACGATTTCCCGGTGGCGCACTGTGCGCAGGCCGGGACATAGTTGGTAACATCCCTCCTCAGCCCTGGCCACCAGAAGGCTCTCTGGAGCAGGTCAATGGTGCAGGCAATTCCCGGGTGGCACGCCAACTTGGAGGCATGACCCCACTGGATAACCTCCCTCCTGACCGACGAGGGGATGAACAATCGGCCCGGGGGACCCCCACCCGGGTCGGGCTCATTCTCCTGCGCCTTCCTGACTCTGTCCCGGATCTCCCGCACTAGGGCGCCCACCACACAGGATGAAGGCAGGATGGTCTCTTCCTGATCCCCAGACGACTCTGCCTCGAACTGCCTGGAGATTGCGTCTGGCTTGGTGTTCTTGCTCCCTGGCCGGTAGGTGATGGTAAAATTAAACGGCCCAAAGAAGAGAGACCAGCGAGCCTGGCGGGAGTTTAGCCGCTTAGCCGTCCGGAGATACTCAAGGTTCTTGTGATCTGTCCAGACGATGAACGGCTGCGCAGCCCCCTCCAGCCAGTGTCTCCACTCCTCCAGGGCGAGCTTGACAGCCAGCAACTCCCTGTCCCCGATGCCATAGTTCCTCTCGGCAGGCATCGAAAAAACCCTCATGCATTAGCAGACAATAGATACAATCACACAGCAGAGGGAGGGAGAGCAGTGTGTGTATATTTGCATGTCGTTGTGTAGTGTGAGTGTAACAGTTGTTAGTGGGCAGCAGAGGGCGCCTCCAGGCAGTGGATAGATGTTATAATCATGTGACTTATAAACAAGACCAGAGATCAGAGTCTGTCTCTCTTTTCCTCTTCCTTGCAGAAGGCACATGGGCATTGTCCTCGAGAGACCAATCCGCTGACGACAACAACTGATTGTTGATGTATGGGTAGACATAAGCCACTTCTCTGGCGTTATCTTATCGAGGAGGAATGTAAACAAGGGTACCAAAACACAAGGTCAAATCTGCACAGTGCACTCAGAGAATAAAAAAAAATTTCTCTCTCTTCGATTCTGTGCTTCAATTTCATACAGGCTTGAATCATACTTTAGATCATTCTCTGGAGAGCACTCAGCGATCCACAGATGTTATCCACCTACCGAAACATAGGTAAAATATGTCCAGAGAGTTCGTTCTCTCTTCAATGCATGCCAGGTAGTAAATTCCATGTTAATCCTGCCGCTGACAGTCAGTGCTCCCCCCAGCTGGACGAATTGTTGAATTTGTTAAGGGAGCTACGCCGGGGTCCGCATTTGATTAGCTCACCCAGATAATTTCGATACACTAGGAAAACTCCAGGGGCCAGAACAGAAGATCCTGTGATCAGTTCAATCTCAGTCGAATCACACAGACACATGAGTTCCAATGCCATGAGTCTCCCTTGGGTTCCCCCTGACCCGCTTCTTCTTTTAAAGGTGACAATCGCATATAAGCCGCTTTCCAGATCCATAATTTCCATTTGGATTAAGATTCAGCCAGGAGAAGAGTGACATTGCAAGCTGGGATCAGAAGGGAGAGGATTAGGAGGGAGAGGGAAGAAAAGCGTCTGCTCTCTCTCAGAAGCGGAAGTGAAAAATTTCTGTGTAGTCAAAATTTGGCTCATATACGAGCGTTTATTCTGATTACTATGTTTTTTCTCTCTCCTATTGTGTTTTCCTCCCCCTCCCCTCCCCTCTTTACCTCCACTGTTGACAGGCGCCTTGTATGGCGACGCGTCATTGGATGCGCCTAACGTGCGCGTCCAATGTCAAGTCACATTCCTCGTGTGTTTACTTGTAAATATACTTGGCAATAAAGCTGATTCTGATTCTGATTCTGATTCTGAAAAGAAAGCACACAGGCGGATCACCCCGTCCATGGGAGAGCGCTGGGAAAGTACAGCCCCAACTCCAGAATCCGAGGCGTCCACCTCCACCAAGCACTGCAGGTCCGGGTCCACCTGGGTCAAGACGCGAGCAGAAGCGAACTCCTCCTTCAGCTTCCCGAACGCCGCAGCAGCCGCCTCGCTCCAGCGGAAGGGGGTCTTGGGGGACGTGAGGCTGGTCAGGGGCTTGGCGATGATCCCAAACTTCAGCACAAAGTGACGGTAAAAGTTGGCAAATCCCAGAAACCCCTGCAATTGTTTCCTGGACGTGGGAGTGGGCCAATCCACCACTGCCTTGACCTTGGCCGGGTCCGGGAGCACCTGGTTATGGGCAATAATAAACCCCAAGAAGGACGTTGAGCTGGTATGGAATTCACACTTCTCAGCCTTGACGAATAGCTGGTTCTCCAGGAGGCGCTGCAGGACCTGTCGAACATTCACCTGGTGCTCCTCCAATGTGCGTGAGAAGATCAGGATGTCATCTAGATACACAAACACGAAGGAGTTCAGGAAGTCCCGGAGGACGTCGTTGATTAGACGCTGGAAGACGGCTGGAGTGTTGGTTAACCCAAATGGCATCACCAGGTATTCAAAGTGGCCGCTTGGGATCTGGAAAGCCGTCTTCCACTCATCACCCTCCCTGATGCGCACCAGATGATAGGCGTTGCAAAGGTCCAGTTTCGTGAACCATGACGCCCCCTGGAGGGAGTCAAAGGCCGAGTTCATGAGGGGCAGTGTATATTTTTCCTTGATGGTGATCTCATTTAGACCCCGAAAATCGATAAGGGGCGTAGGGAGCCATCCTTTTTTCCCACGAAAAAGAATCCTGTCCCCACCGCCGAGGAGGATGGACGGATGATTCCGGAGCTGAGGGACTCCTTGATATACGTGTCCATGGCCTCCCGCTCCGGAGCTGACAGGCTGTATAAACGACTCGCCGGCAGCGGGCCCCCCCGCCCGGAGGTTGATCGCACAGTCGTAGGGGCGGTGGGGGGGGGAGGGACAGCGCCCATGACTTGCTAAAGACCGCTCCCAGGTCGTGATAGACCTCTGGTACTCTGGACAGGTCCGGGGGCGGGGATGTGGGGGGGTCACTGAAACAAAGGGAGCACATGCTGCAGACTGAAGGCAGGCGCTAAGACAAAAGGGGCTCCATGCTGTGATGTTTCCCGCCTGCCAATCAAATGAGGGGTTGTGTAGGCGCAGCCATGGATAACCCAGGATAATAGGAGAGGTGGAGATGGACAACACCAAGAACCGGATATCCTCCCGATGGTTTCCAGAAATGATCACTGACACAGGGGCCGTCTGGTGGGAAACATTGGCGAGTGGGGTCTTTGACAGCGTGATAAGTTTGACAGGCGGGCAGAGGGGTTGACAGCTGAGGCCCAAACGGGTTGCCAGGTCTTCTGAAATGAAGCTTTGCTCAGCTCCAGAGTCAATGAGAGTGTGTGTAGAATGTTCTCTGTGTCTGTAGATCAGTCTGATAGCAATGAGACAACGGGTGAGGAGCTTTTTCTGGTCTACGTCCGTGAGTCCCCCTACTGTGACCCACGGACCTCCCCTTCGACGCTGTCTCTCAGCCGCCGAAACACCTGATTGCCCTAAGCTCATCTCCTCCTGCCCCGGAAGTTCCTCCGGGGGAGGCAGAGCCGGCAGAGATGGCCGAGAGGAGCAGGGGCATGATTGAATCGAGCGACTAGCAGCTCTACGTTCGGCTGCCCGCTCCTTCAACCTGTTGTCGAGGCTAATGGTAAGGGAGATCAGTTCGCCTAATTTGTCTGGTTTATCCCGTGCCGCTAGCTCATCCCTCAGTTCTGGGCTAAATCTGCGGAGAAAAATACCGCACAGAGCCGAATCCTCCCACCCCACCTCTGTCACTAATACCCGGAAGTCCACAGCGAAATCGGCTGCAGATTTACTGCCCTGCCCAAGATTCAAAAGACGGTCTGTTAACACCGTGTCCCGATCAGTGTGCTCAAAAATTTCCAAGAACTCTGCTACAAATTGTTGGTACGTTAAATGAGCGTAGCTGGGCTTCGCCATAATCGCGTAGGCCCAAGCTAACGCTCTGCCCTCAAGCAGGTTGGAAAAATACCCTATTCTGCTGTGATCTGTGGGAAAATCTCCCGGGACACGGTGAAACACTGTCTCACACTGCAGCAGGAAGCCTCGTGCCTCCCCGAGTTTGCCGCTAAAGCGGGTGGGGGTAGGCACGGGAGTGAGGCGAGGTAAGGAGGGTTGGTGGGCCTGGCTAGCAGGTGAATTGGCAGAGGCTGGTGGCGCCCTGGCGGCTGGGGGAACACCTGGCGTCCTTCCAGGCGATCCAGCTGGCTGTTAATTTGAGTCAATTGATTTAGAATAACTGTCTGTTGATGGGCAATTAGGTCTACTCGGGTGCTAAGAGTGTTAAGACGGCACGTCAGCGCGCTGTCTGCTGGGTCGTCTTGACGGAGTCGTACTGACATGATTGCTTGACCCAGGAGACAGACACTGACACGAGTATGACCGTTTGACAATTATTTATTAAATCACTGAGTGTTATGAGTGTGGTTGTGTGGGTGAGTGTGAAGCTGGAGGACAGCTGAAGCTGAGCGAGTCCCGCTGCGACCTGGCAACCTTGCAGGTGGCGCTGAGAGACTCTTGCTGGCTCCGTGGCTCTGTGTGGCTAGGTGAGCGTGGGGCTTGGTGCTGTGGCGATGAGGAGATCTGAGGAAGAGGAGGAGAAGCCCCGCTGCTAGGGGAGACAAGTCCGCCGCCAGTGAGGTCCACCTGTGCACAGGGGAGAATACTCCGATGGTGCGTCATGGATGCTCTGGCTAGAGGTCAGGTCCATGACGCATTGCGTGGTGAAGAAGACAGACAACTCCATGCTGAGCAGTCAGTGACACCGGCTTTTAAGGCCTGCTGATTATTGGCGGCAGGTGTGTGCGCAGCCGGGGCTGATGACGGCCCAGCGGCCGCCATGACAAAGAGCTTGCAATACAAGGTTGTTGAAAATTTGACAGTGACTGTGGATGATTTATTTGAATGTATTACAGTAGAAATCTATCTGGACAATGTGAAGAATATAGTAGTGAGCTGTGTATATAGAACACCTGGATCAAATATTGATTTATTTAAGGACTGGATGGAAAAAATGTATGTAAAATCTGATCATAAAGTTATGTTTATCTGTGGGGACTTCAACATAGATCTTATGAACTCAAAACAACATAGTAGGACAGAAGAATTTATCAACACAATGTACAGTATGGGCTTACATCCAACAATCACCAGACCTAGCAGAATTACATCACACAGTGCCACATTAATGGATAACATATTCACAAACATTATGGGAAATAATATCGTGAGTGGCTTTTATTCAATGATATCTGGTGGACCAGTCCCAGTTACATGGGGTGAAACGGGACATCCTGGCAGATAAGCACAACTGTCGCAAGGTCTGTGGTGGACTTTTGCCAGTCGGTGCATCATGACATGCACTACACAAAGAGCAGAGATAAACAAACCTATCATTTGGTCAGTCACTGCAACAGATACTGGAGTCAGTTTGTCTTGGCCTGTCCTTGCCACTGATAATACCTCTATCTGCCAAGAATGTGCTGCTAGTCCAGCAAAAGCTAGCGGTACTCAAATACTTTGCAAGCAGTTTCATGAAATGGTCTGTCAGAAAGCAACTCATACCGGCTCAGACGTCGCCTGGGTTAACAAGGTCAGGAGGTCCTGGCAGCGGAGGGCGAAGGACAGAGCTGCGTGGAGGAATCTGATCAGACCTAAATGAAACAGTCATTGTCACCCCCGACAGACTGCTATGATGATCATGATCAGTGACCACCTGCCGATTTTTGTTGTCTATCAATGTGATTATAGGAAGAAAAAGTATACCAAAAATATTAAATATAAAAGAACAAGAACTGAAGAATCTATGTATTTACTGGCAAAGGAATTATTAATACAAGACTGGAAGACAGTTTGTGCTGAAAATGATATAAATAAAGCATATAATGAATTTTTACAAATATTTCAATCATTGTACAATAGAAACTGTCCTATAAAACAATACAGTGACAGACAACAAAAGAAAAATATTCCATGGGTCACCAAGGGGCTATTAAAGGCATGTAAAAAGAAGAATACATTATATAAACAATTCATTAAGTGTAGAACAGTAGAGGCTGAGATCAAATACAAAAGATATAAAAACAAGCTAACTAATATAATGAGGACTTGTAAGAAAGAACACCACAACAGAATATTAGAGGATAATAAGAATAACTTAAGAGGAATATGGCAAGTGCTAAATGGGATTATTAGTAACTGATCAAAGAATGCAAATTATCCATAATATTTTATTGAAAATGACAATCTGATAAATAATATGGAGGATGTGGTTAGTGGTTTCAATAAATTTTTTGTAAACGTTGGTCCAGAATTAGCAAAAAACAATAGCGACACCAGAAACAAACGATAGTGGGCCTGGTAAATGAAAAAGAAGAGAAATCCAAACACAATCTTTTTGGGTGCAGTAACTGAAAAGGAAATTATCGAGACTGTGAGTAAATTTAAGAAGAAAAAAATCAACTGACTGGAATGAAAATGACATGACAGTAGTGAAAAAAAGTAATGGAAGGAATTGTTTAACCACTCACCCACATCTGTAACCTGTCAATTCAAACTGGTAAATTTCCAGACAAAATGAAAATCAAAACAAATCAAATCAAATCAACCTTTATTGCCATATTGCTGTACATACAACTGTAGTGCAGGCAAGATGAAATTGCGTTTCTCTCGGCATCCATATAAGTAAAAAAAAAAAGAACATAATTTAAGACACACTCACACACCCGCTCACCCCCCCACCCCCAACACAGCCATTCACACACCCCTGAGACATACTTGAAAACTAACCAGAACTATAATATACAAATAATATACATAATGTCCATAGGTGCAGTAGTATGTATGAGAGATTCCGGATCAACTGTTCAGCATCCTAACAGCTTGTGGAAGGAAGCTGTTAATCAGTCTGGTGGTTCTGCCTCTGATGCTCCGGAATCGTTTGCCAGATGGCAGAAGTTCAAAGTGTTTATTCAGAGGGTGAGAATGGTTCTTGACAATGTTCAGTGCCCTACTCCTACAACGGTTCTGAAAAAGTTCTTGGACTGAGGGGAGGGAAACTCCAATTACCCTCTCAGCTCCCTTAACTATCCTCTGCAGGGCTTTTTTGTCTGACATACTGCAACTGGAGTACCATGTTGCAATACAGTACGTCAGAACACTCTCCACCACACCTCTGTAGAAGGTCCTGAGGATGCAGATGGGGAGAGAGGCCTGTTTGAGTTTCCTCAAGAAGTGCAGTCTCTGCTGGGCCCGCTTCCTGATCCCCAAGGAATTCTTGCTCCAGGTCAGGTCCTGCGAGATCTGCACTTCGAGGAACTTGATGTTCTCCACTCTCTCCACTAAACGGCCGCCGATGCTGAGAGGGACATGTTCAGGCTGTGACCGCCGGAAGTCGATAATCATCTCCTTCGTTTTGTCCATGTTGAGCACCAGATTGTTCTCCCTGCACCAGCCCTCCAGGTCTCGTGGAGACCTCCAGGTCTTGTGGTGGTGTCGTCTGCAAACTTAATAATCTGGTTCCCCTTGTGTCTGGATACACAGTCATGTGTTAGAAGTGTAAACAACAGTGGGCTGAGTACGCAGCCTTGAGGGGATCCGGTGCTCAGCGTGATAGAGTTGGAGATGTTATTTCCAACCCGGACAGACTGAGGTCTCTCAGTCAGGAAATCCAGGATCCAGAGACATGTGGCGGTGTTCAGACCAAGAAGGAGTAATTTCTCCATCAGTCTCTGGGGAATAATGGTGTTGAATGCTGAACTGAAATCAATGTACAGGAGTCTGGCGTGTGTGTCTTTCTGATCCAGGTGGGTGATGACGAGTGCAGGGTGGTGACTATAGCATCCTCCGTGGAGCGGTTTGAACGGTATGCAAACTGGAGCGGGTCATGTGATGCAGGGAGACAGGGCTGTGGTGGTGTGGTTTGACAATCCGTTCAAAACACTTCATCTTAATTGGTGTCAGTGCAACAGGACGATAGTCATTCAGACTATCAAAAGTAATACCACTATACAAAACAGGAGAAAGTCATCATTTCACAAATTACAAGCCGGTCTCTTTACTCTCACAATTCTCCAAAATACCTGAAAAAAATCTTCACTAAAAGACAGGATAATTTCATTGAAAAACACAACCTCCTTACAGACAGTCAGTATGGTTTTAGAGCGGACAAATCTACGTCTTTGGCACTGATCGAACTCATAGAAGAAATTACTAGTTGCATAGATAAAAAAAAGGTTTGCTGTAGGAGTATTTATAGATTTAAAGAAAGCTTTTGACACCACTGATCACAGAATTCTACTGAGGAAATTGGAAAGGTATGGCATAAGAGGGGTCGGACTGAGTTGGGTGGAAAGTTATTTAAGTAACAGACAACAATTTGTACAAATAGGTGAGCACAAATCACCCTTCATGGACATCCCTTGTGGTGTGCCCCAGGGGTCAGTTTTGGGACCCAAACTCTTTTTCTTATATATAAATGACATATGCACAACTCCCCCACTCGGGAGATCGGATCACAACTTGGTTCATCTCCGGCCGGTGTACAAACCCCTAGTGCACAGACAACCTCCGGCCATGCACACTGTGGAGTTATGGTCTGAGGAGACAATGGACACCCCTAAAGGGCTGTTTGAAGCCACCGCCTGGAAGCAGCTCTGCGATCCACATGGTGAGGACATCGATGGCCTCATTCACACCTTCACGGGCTACCCTCAGCTTCTGTGTGGACAAATCCGTTCCCACCAAGACATACGGCGTCACTCAAACAACAAACCCTGGATCAACCCTGAGATAAAAACACTTCTGAGAGAGAAGAAGAGGATCTTCAGGTCAGGGACAGGGAGATGCTGAAGTCCGTACAGAGGGAGCTGAGGAGAAAGATCAGAGAAGGCAAGGACAGCTTCAGGAAGAAGATGGAGGACAAAGCTGCAACAGAGCGACATCAGCGGGGTCTGGAGAAACCTCAAAACCATCTCGGGGCTCCAGAATACCTCCCCCCAGGCCACAGGGGGCAGGGAGTGGGCGAACAACCTGAATCTGTTTTTCAATAGATTTGACCAACCGCCCTCCCCCCTGACTGCACAACAACCACTGCTGCCTCTAAAGAAATCAAGTCCTGCTGCCCACTCCCCACTCCACCAACACCCCCCCCACTCCCAACACACAGCCCCCCATCCTGACCCTGACCAGGACCCAGGTGAGGACGGAGCTGAGGAAGATCAAGGCGAGGAAGGCGCCGGGACCGGACGGCATCAGCGCAAAGCTCCTCAAGTCCTGTGAGACCAGCTGTGTGGGATTGTGACGTATATCTTCAACATGAGCCTGAAACTGGGGAGGGTACCACAGCTGTGGGAAAACATCTTGTGTGGTACCTGTACCAAAAACTTCCCACCCCCAAAGACCTGAACAGCTACAGACCGGTGGCCTTGACGTCCCACTTGATGAAGACCCTGGAGAGACTGCTCCTTGCTCCACCTCCGCCCCCTGGTGGAACCAGCGATGGATCCACTCCAGTTCGCCTACCAGCATGGCATTGGGGTGAGGATGCGGTGATCTTCCTCCTTCACCGTTCTCTGTCCCACCTGGAGAAGCCCGGGAATATGGTGAGGATCATGTTCTTTGACTTCTCCAGTGCTTTCAACACCATCCAACCGATGATCCTGAAGGACAAGCTGCTGCGCGCAGGGGTGGACCAGCACCTGTCATCATGGATCCTGGACTACCTCACGAACCGGCCTCAGTTTGTGAGAACCCGGGACTGTGTGTCCGACACGATCATCAGTAGCACGGGGGCCCCCCCCAGGGAACGGTGCTGGCTCCCTTCCTGTTCACTCTTTATACTGCGGACTTCTCATACAACACAACACACTGCCATCTACAGAAGTTCTCTGATGACTCTGCGATCGTTGGCCTCATCTCCAATGGAGATGAAGCTGAGTACAGAGGGCTTATCCAGGACTTCGTGGACTGGTGCCATCGGAACTGCCTCCAGATCAACGCGAGGAAAACTAAGGAGCTGGTGGTGGACTGCCGCAGGCATGGGCAGCCCCTCACAGTACCAGTAAATATACAGGGAACAGACATCGAGATGGTGACATCTATAAGTACTTGGGTATTCATCTGAACAATAAACTAGACTGGTCACACAATACTGAATGCCACTCTACAAGAAGGGACAGCGCAGGACTGTTCCTGCTGAGGAGACTAAGGTCTTTTGGTGTACAAGGGCGCTGCTGAAGTCATTCTATGACACGGTCGGTGGCATCAGCCATCACTTTTGGAGTGGTCTGCTGGGGCAGTGGCATTACTGCAAGCCGATAGGAAGAGACTGAACAAACTGATTAAGAAAGCTAGCTCTGTCCTGGGGCAGCGCCTTGATCCGATGGAGGAGATAGGAGAGAGAAGGACGGTGGCTAAACTGTCATCTCTGCTGGAGTCCGAGTTCCACCCTATGCAGGACATACTGAATGCACTGAGGAGCTCATTTAGCAGCAGACTACATCATCCCAGGTGCACAACCGAGAGGTTTCGTAGGTCCTTCCTACAACGGCTGTCAGACTGTACAAACCTAAGCAGGGCTGCTCGCAGAGATAAGCAAAAGACGTAACAAACTAAATAGTTTTTTGAATGCAAAAGATGCAATAGACTTACACAATGGTCCCCTCCGGCATACAACTAGGAACATACCGGTCGCTATGGAGGTGGAATATGTATGGGCACATAATCATACCATGTAGGATAACTAAGTAGACGGTTATGCTGTTTCATTCCATCTAGCAACACATGCTATGCACTGTGTGTGTTTATATATTTACATATTTATTCCATCTAGCTACAATGCTCAGCACTGGGTGTGTTTATATATTTATATATCTACATATTATCCATCTAGCTACATTGCTCCGCACTGTGTGTGTTTATATACTTGCATATTTATTCCACCTAGCTGCAATGCTCCGTACTGTGGGTTGTTTATATATTTACATATTTATTCCATCTAGCTACAATGCTCTGCACTGTGTGTTCATATATTCATATATTTATTCCATCCAGCTACAATGCTCTGCACTGTGTGTCTGTGTGTGTGTGTATATATATATATTTTATAGTAATACGTACATATGTATATAGCTGCTCTTGCTTGCTTGTTTTTTTCTTGCCTTCTGATTGTTGCTCTGAGTGTTGCTATCCCTGTGCTGTTGCAATCCTGGAATTTCCCCGTTGTGGGACTAATAAAGGCTTATCTTATCTTATCTTATCTTATATGCCAAGTGTCAAAATTTCTGAAATTTATTTTGTTTGCGGATGACACAAATATCCTTTGCAGTGGTGAGAATTTGCAGCAGGTTTTAGAGGTGGTCACAACAGAAATGAAAAGGTTAACGCAGTGGTTCAACAAAAATAAATTATCTCTAAATCTGAAAAAACAAAGATTGTTTGGAAATTATAAAATGAATCATGAAATAATGGTAATGATAGATGATACCAGAATTGAAATAGTACAGGAAAATAAGTTTCTGGGGGTGACGCTAGACAACAAAAATCTGCTGGAAACCTCATATCAGTCACACCCGGGCCAAGTTGGCAAAATGAATAGGGATACTGGGGAAGACAAGACACATCTTGGACTATAAATCATTATTCTTACTGTACAATTCACTGCTTCTACCATATCTTAACTACTGTGTAGGGGTCTGGGGGAACACCTACAATACCAACCTACAGCCAATATGCACATTAGAAAAAAAGCTACAAGGATAATTAAAGCTGCGAGCAGCTGTAAGTGGGCCCTCGCCCCCACGAAACCACGGACCCCGGCGCCCATCATACCTAGCTGGCTCAGAAAATTTCCCCTCATTGTGGCAAGAGTTGCGTGAATCATAAAGTAAACAGTTTGGTGCAGTATTTCCTGTGAGCAGTACATGGTGCTATAAATGAATCTTTTTTGTTGGAGCATGTGGAGCGGGACTAATATCCTTTGTAGAAAATTTGGTGAAAATCAGACAAACTTTGTCCAACTTACAACTTTCTGATGTTCCATGGTGAGGAGTCAACCTTCGCCATGTGGCCATGGCAACACTTCCCTGTCAGTAATGTGTTGGCCACCCACATAGGACTACAGATAACAGTCACCTGAACCTATGTTTCAGATTTCATGACTCCAGGGCATTCCCAACAATCCCAACAAGATGGACACAGATTGAATGGCGAGGAGGGCGTGTCTATGGTAAAAGCAGTGACAAAATGCTAAAGGTGATGTTGCAGCAGAGACAAAATGGACGGGCAAGTGCTGCTGGCTCGGCCCCTCGGCGTGGAAGACCCCCACTGAGAACTCCCCAGGCAAACGATTCACCAGGACAGCCACACGGGCAAAGCGGATCCCCCCCCCCTCGCCATGGCCCACCCGCAGTCAGACACACGTCCAGCAGCCCCCCGCCGGCACAGAGACCCCCGTTACAGCAGATATGGGAGGAGACTGAAGCCCAAAAGACGTGAGGACTGAAACTCTGTCTGGGGGGGTAGTGTAGCAGAGACAAAATGCATATTATAGAGACTTGGGTGAGTCAGCAGACAGCGTCTCAGTCAGGATGCAGTGGTTAAACATAGGAGGACAATAGTCAGGGACATCATGGGGAGTTGGCAGGAAGAAGGAGCAGGGGGGATTAAGGGGAATGTATTGTGATGTTACATGTCATGCAGTGTGATGTGAAATGTCATGCAGATGTGAGATGAGCTGTGGGGTTTATAAGGAGAAACCGTGCTTGGCTGTTTCATGCTTTTTCTGTGTATGACTGATGAGAGAGTGTAATAAACTTCGTCTGTTCGTAAACCTGCCTCCTCATTTCCCACACTCTCCACACTGGTGACCCTGGACGTATTATGGAACACGAGGCAAGAACCCCAGAGTCGGCCCGGACGGGAAGCCCCAGCAACGCGGCACGCATCCCACAGACGGCCCAGACGGGAACCCCCAGCAACGCGTGCGCTGTTTCAGTCAAGCTACCAGACTTTTGGCAGCACAACCCGCGCTCTTGGTTCCACCACACCGAGGCCCAGTTCGCCCTCCGGGGAATAACGGCAGACGAACCCAAGTTTTACTACGTGGTTGCAGTGCTGGACGCTCGCACAGCTCAACAGGTAGCGAGCCTACTCGACCAGCCCCCAGCCCACGACAGATACGAGGCTCTCAAGGAGGTGCTGACCCGGCGCTACACGCTCTCGGACTGTGATAGAGCAGAGAAGCTCCTGAGGCGTTCCGAGTTAGGAGATGGTTCGGCTGTCGATCTGATGGAGAAGATGTTGGCGTTAATGGGCACGGACGACGGGCATTTTCTGTTTGCCCACCTTTTCCTCCGGAACCTTCCAACAGAGGCGAGAGCGGTTCTGACCAATTCGCCGTTGCTGGCCACGCGTGACTACCGTGCGTGACTACCGTGCGCTAGCCCAGGATGCAGACCGGATCATCCTCACCACCAGAGCGCTCACAGTCAACATGGCGGCATCGGAACCCAGCGAGACGACCAGAGGAGGCGAGGAGCCACCGACGGTAGCGGCAGCGGGGGCCAAGGAGCACCAGAGAGACACGCTCTGCTTCTGCCACCACCGCTTCGGAGAGAACGCATGCAGATGCGTGCCACCGTGCCAATTCAAGCGCTCGGGAAATGCCAAGGCCGGCAGTCGGTAGCAGCTGCGACCGCCGGCGAAGAGAGCAAGCTGCTCTACGTGACGGACTCACGCTCAGGGAGGCGTTTCCTTGTAGACACCGGAGCCCAAAAGAGCATCATCCCCTGCCGACCTATGCCGACCGACTGGCAGGACCTAGCGGCCCCGGGCTAGTGGCAGTAAACAGCTCGGGCATTAAGACCTTTGGTGAGAGAACACTGGCTTTATCTCTACACGGCCATATATACAAGTGGACTTTTGTCATAGCAGCACTGAGTTTCCCAATCCTGGGAGCTGATTTTCTGTGTGCGCATGGTTTACTAGTTGATGTTGCTAACAAGCGCCTGGTTAATGCACTGTCCTTTGACTCTCTTCCCTGTACAGCTCGAGGGGCCGGGCCAGTAACACAAGCCAACGTTACAGCTCCAGGCAGTAAGTTCCACACACTGCTCACTCAGTTCCCAGCACTCACGGTCCCAACGTTTTCAGCAGCTATCGCTAAACACGGGGTGGAGCACTTTATAACCACCACCGGGCCGCCCGTTTTCGCACGACCTCGGCGCTTGGACGCAGCTAAACTGGCATAGCGCGTGAGGAGTTTGCCAACCTGGAAAGGATTGGGCATCATCAGGCGTTCGAACAGCCCATGGGCATCCCTGCTACACATGGTCCCTAAGGCTGAGGGTCGTGGCGACCGTGTGGTGATTTCCGCAGATTGAACAACGCCACGCACACGACCGCTACCCGATTCCCCACATTCAGGATTTTTCGTTCACCTCGCCGGAGCACGCATTTTTCTAAAATAGACCTGGTCGCATTACACCAGGTCCCAGTGCGCGCAGAGGGACGTACCCAAGACAGCGGTAATAACTCCGTTTGGCTTGTTCGAGTTTCTGCGCATGCCATTCAGTTTAAAAGGAGCAGCACAGACGTTCCAGCGCATGATGGACGCGGTGCTGCGCGATCTCACCGTTTGTGTTCGTCTATCTGGATGATATCCCTGTAGCCAGTGCGTCCGAAGACGAAACACGTAACCCCACCTCAGGATGGTTTTCCAGAGGTTGGAGGAGCACGGGTTAATAATCAACCCGGCGAAGTGCCAGTTCGGCGTGACGGGGATTGATTTTTTTGGGGCACCAGCGTCTCACCAGAGGGAGCGATACCCTTGCCCGACAGAAGTGCGCGCCGTGGCGAACTTTCCCCCGGCCTCAGACGGTCAGGGCGCTGCAAGAATTTTTGGGGATGGTTAACTTTTATAACCGTTTCCTCCCCCGCGCAGCTCAGCTCATGCAGCCATTGTACGCCGCGTTCAAGAGACGGAAACCCGTGGGTGGAGTTGAGTTGAATGGATTCCGGAGCGAGAGCAGGCATTCTCTGAGGTTAAAGCAACCCCTGGCAAACGCCGCACTGTTAGCGCACCCAGACCCGGCGGCCTGGATAGCGCTCACTTACCGACGCCTCGGACGTGGCCATAGGGCTGTCGTGGAGCAACGTGTCGCCGGTTCTTGGCAGACCGCTCGCTTTTTTCAGCAGGTCTTCGCGCGACAGTGAGCGTAAATACAGTGCGTTTGACAGGGAGTTGCTGGCTCTCCACCTGGCCATACGCACTTCGCAGTTCTGGCTAGAAGGGCGCAACTTCACCGCGTTCGTGGACCACAAGCCGCTGACGTTCACGATGGCCAAGGTTTCGGAAACCATGGTCGGGCCGGCAGCAGAGACAGCTGGCCGTGATCTTGGAGTTTACAACCGATATTCAGCCGTGTTGGGTAAACTGAATGTGGTGGCAGACTGCCTCTCGTGCACGGTAGTGACCCCGGTCTGCATAGGGATAGATTATACAGCCATGGCCGCGAGCAGATTGGCAATACGGATGTGCGCGCGCTCCAGTCTGGACCAACAACATTAAGGCTGGAGAGCAGAGTACTGCAAGACGGCAAGCCCCCCCTAATCTGCGACGTCTCCACGGGACGCCCACGCCCGGTGTGTCCCGGTTTGCGTGGTGTCGCCCGTGTGTTTGAGTCAGTCACGCTCTGGCGCACCCAGGAGTGCACCGCGTCAGTCAAAATGGTGGGAGCGAAGTTCGTGTGGCCAGGCCTGCGCAAAACAAGTGAAAGAAGTGGGGCTGTAGCTGCGGAGCGTGCCAACGAGCCAAAGTGCACAGACACACGAAAGCTCCTTTGGAGCCGTTTAGTTATACCGGCCCCTCCCGCCATCGCAGGGGTGACACGACCTTCTGACAGTGGTGGACCGCACCACACGCTGGCCAGAAGCAGTCCCGCTGGCGGGCAACCATGTCCGTGGATGTGGCGCGCGCTTTTTTGACAACATAGGTGGCGCGTGTTGAGAATCCCGTCGGACATCACGTCTAATAGGGGCCCTCAGTTTGTTTCCGAACTTTGGTCCACGATGGCTCGCAGCCTGGGTGTTGCAATTCATTGCACAACCCGCGTACAACCCACAGGCCAATGGGATATGCGAGCGTTTTCACATGTCACTGAAAGCAGCACTCAGGGCTTCATTGACGGATGCAAATTGGGTAGACCGGTTGCCGTGGGTTTTATTGGGGTTGCATTCCGCACCAAAGAGGAATTTGGAGGCTTCCCCGGCAGAACAGTTTTTTTTTCTCAGCCCAGCGGCTACCCGGGGAATTTTTGCCAATATCCTGCGCCGGACAGCTGCCCGTCTCAGCGTTTGCAGCTATTGCAGACACAGGCACGCTGCTGGGCCGGCCCACCACTGTTTTCCACGCGCTTTCGTGCCAAAAACTTTAAAGAACGCGGAGTTCGTGTTCGTCAGGCACGATGCCCACCGCCCTCCATTGTGCCCACCCTATGATGGCCCGTTCAGAGTGCTGGAAACAGGGGACAAGCATTTTTTGTTAGACTTGGGGGCCGTCGGGAGAAATATGCATAGACAGACTTAAGCCCGCCTTTGTAGTGGTGGACAAGCAAGTGCTGCGGGCCCAGGCCCCCTCGGCGTGGAAGACCCCCACTGAGAACTCCCCAGGCAAAAGATTCACCAGGACAGCCACACAGGCAAAGCGGATTTCCCCCCCCCCCCCCCTCGCCATGGACCACCGCAGTCAGACACACATCCAGCAACCCCCGCCGGCACAGAGACCCCCGTTACAGCAGATATGGGAGGAGGACTGAAGCCCAAAGACGTGAGGACTGAAACTCTGTCTGGAGGAGGGGGTAGTGTAGCAGAGACAAAATGCATATTATAGAGACTTGGGTGAGTTCAGCAGACAGCGTCTCAGTCAGGATGCAGTGGTTAAACATAGGAGGACAATAGTCCAGGGACATCATGAGGGAGCTGGCAGGAAGAAGGAGCAGGGGGGATTAAGGGGAATGTATTGTGATGTTAAATGTCATGCAGTGTGATGTGAAATGTCATGCAGATGTGAGATGATCTGTGGGGTTTATAAGGAGAAACCGTGCTTGGCTGTTTCATGCTTTTTCTGTGTATGACTGATGAGAGAGTATAATAAACTTCATCTGTTCATAAACCTGCATCCTCATTTCCCACACTCTCCACAATGTGCAGTTATGATCAACCATGGTCATCGAATGATCATGGCGAGGCATCAAACTTTGCCACGCCCCTACGGCCAAACCATCGGGCTTTAAGAAAAGTTTTCAATAACTTTTAATGTCACATGGGTATAGATGATTGTCACCACAAATGAGCTCAATCGGACAAAAACACTAGGATGAGTTTGATCAAATGTGCGTCAATTGTGCGAGGTGAAAATCAGGTCACTGCCACTTCCTGCCAAAATGGCCGCCTTCCTGCTGGATGCAGACCATCACTTCTATGGAGTTTTTTGCATGTTTTGACATGATAAACATGTCACCCGATTTTCATCTTTCTACGCGAAAGTAAGTGTGTGCCACTCCCCATTGACTTCACGTTAGGTGGCGCTGTAGAGCCATTTTTGTGGGGTCATTCATATTTCCTCCAAAATATTCAATTTTTTGCCAGTCTTGAGGTCCCTGCAAAAAATGGTGAGTTTTCATGCACGTTCACTACCCCAATAATGAGATCTTAGAGGGAGAAGAAGAAAAAAAAAAGAAAAAAATTAAAGCTGCAAGCAGCTGTAAGTGGGCCCTTGACCCCTGCGCAGCTGCGGACCCCGGCGGCCCGTATACCTAGCTGCTCAGAAAATTTCCTTCGTCGCGGCAAGCCCTGCATGATAATAAAGTAAACCATTTGGCGCAGTACTTCCTGTGAGCAGTAGGTGGTGCTATAAATGATTTTTTTTTTTTGTAGGAGCGTGTGGGGCGGGACTAATATCCATCGTAGAAAATTTGGTGAAAAATCAGACAAACTTTGTCCAAACTTACAACTTTCTGATGTTCCATGGTGAGGAGTCAACTTTCGCCATGTGGCCATTGCAACACTTCCCTGTCAGTAATGTGTTGCCCACCCACATAGGACAACATATGACAGTCACCTGAACCTATGTTTCAGATTTCATTGAATGGCAAGGAATGGGTTTCCGTGGCAACTGTGCTTATCGCAGGACAAAAGTGACTTCCACTGAGGGTAGTCCAATGCAGTCTGAGAAAGTACTGAAAATGTCATGTCATTGTGACTTCTGGTCTTTGCGCAAAATTTGAAACAATTTTGTACAGTACCTCATGTCAGCAGACAAGGATTGTCTGAGCTGTAACTGTCATGTTTTGCATGGTGAGGAAGCCATTGAAGCATGCTGGTCACCATGGAAACAGTTCTGTACTATGTATATGTACTCTCAATGAGCCCTAGTCATTACTTCATGTCGATTTTCTGCTGGTGAAGAGAACGAAAACAGTTTTCAGCAATTATTCCTTTAATCAATAGGGGGCTCTATAACTTTTGTTTATTATTTTTATATAAGACACGTTCAGTTGCGGGACTAATATCGATCATAGAAAATGTGGTAAAAATCGTACAAAGTTTGTCCAATTTTCAAGTGTCCATAATTGAAAGGCAAGGAGTGGGTTTCCATGGCAACTGTGGACAAAAGTGCAGGACAAAACTGCAGGACAAAAGTGACTTCTACTGAGGGTAGTCCAATGCACTGTGAAAACCACTGAAAATGTCATGTCATTGTGACTACTGGTCTTTGCACAAAATTGAAAAAAATTTTGTGCAGAACATCATGTCAGCAGTAGGTGCTGGTGTGACAGTTTTGTGAATATTGATATGTAGACGTGTTCAGAGTGGGATTAGTATGATTTGTGCAAAGTTTGGTCCAAATCAGACGAGGATTGTCTGATTTGGACCTTGTAACTGTCATGTTTTGCATGGCAAGAAAGCCATTGAAGCGCACCAGTCGCCATGAAAACAGTTCTGTACTATGTACATGTACTGTCAATGAGCCCTAGTCATTCCTTCATGTCATTTTTTCTGCTGTTGAGAGAAAAATAAAGAAAACGATTGCCAGCAATTCTACCTTTAATCACTGGGGGGGCGCTATAACTTTTATTATTTTTATATAGACACGTTCGGGGCAGGAGGAATATTGATCGTAGAAAATTTGGTGAAAATCGTACAAAGTTTGTCCAATTTACAAGGATCCGTGTTGTAACCACTAGGCGAACGCTCTAACATTTGTTATTTTATATAGGATAGTTTCAGGGTGGGGACTATTACACAACATAACAAAAATAAATTTTTTGTAAGATGTCTGTTACAGCTGGTTGATGTTGTAAGGGGAGGAGTCAAACTTCACCATGGCACCCAGACCCACATCTTTTGAGATTTTTGACTAATTTATACAATTTTAATTGCCATTGCCTATAGATGCCGCATATAAAAATGAGCTCAATCGGAGCAGGTTCCTAGGACTAGTTCGTTCAAATGCGAGGTGTGACTTTTTCCGTATTGGAGGTCAGAGGCGACTTGAGGCAAGATGGCGGCCTTCCAGTTGGCGGTGGTATGGCCACAATTATGTTTTTTGCATGTTTTGAGGTGATGCACACCTCACCCAAATTTTTTGTCTCTGTGGCAAAGTTTAACGGTCTCCAGTCTCCATAGACCTTGTGCGTTTGGCCCCAACCACAAAAATTAGGGTTAGGGGGGTGCACAATAGCTTTTCCAGTTTATCAAATTTTTTGCCGGGTCTGAGGGGTTTGCCAAAAAAAAATTGCGTTTTGGTTAACTGCTGATTGCTGGGGTCTTTCTGCAACTGTGGGGGTTCCCCCCTACAGTTGATAGTGCTTTGAGATGACTGTTGTTGTGAAATGGCGCTATATAAATAAAGTTGAATTGAATTGAATTAACGCTGAGAGGGTGAAAAATGTGATCATTTAGGCGGAAAAATAACACAACATAACAAAAATAATTTTTTTGTATGCTGTCTGTGTTTTTTCAACTGATTTAAGACAATTTTGCACTGCTGAATCCGAAAATGACATCCGTTTCTCTCGATCAGGTCAGGTTTTTATGTTAAGTTATAAGCAGTTGTACAGCAGTTGTGCAGGTGTACTGTAAATTGAATAGTAGACATTGATAAAGGTAAGTACATGTAAATTGAATGTCGTCATCATTGCTCAAAATTCAGAGAATTTCAAGAAATAAAAAAGAATTTTGCATCATATAAAGCGAAAATACCCGTACATGTAAACAAAAATGTAAGAAAACATGTGACCATAGTTCAAAAAGTTGACCTGATTGTGCAAAACCAATGTGATTTTTGGATTCAGCACATCAAAATTGTCCTAAATCAGCTAAAAAAAACTTAGACAATAAATTTGGTGTTGACCAGAGTAATAATAAGAAACAGAGCAATTACAATAGGGCTTTCGCCGACTGACGTCAGTGGCTCAGGCCCTAAAAAAAAAAAAAAAAAAAAAAAAAAATAAAAAAAAAAAAATATAACAATTACAATAGAGCTCTCGCCCACTGACTTTGTCAGTGGCTCGGGCCCTAAAAAAAAACAAACTAGAAAAGTACTCAGAGAGCGCATACCTCCGCCAAGGCTCCTTCAGTCTCTCATGGATCACCTTCAAAATGTAATGGGTTTGTGTGTAGGCCTAGAGCCACTTGTGGTGAAAATTGCATCAAAGCCTGTCCATTAGTTTTGGAGTGTTGTGGGTGACACACTGTGAGAAGAGCCTTGGCTGAGGTATGCATTCCCAGATCATCACCAAAATGTAATGGGTTCCTCTCTAGGCCAAGAAGCACCTCTGGTGAAAATTTCATCCAAATCCATCTAGTAGTTTTTGTGTAATCCTGCTGCACAAATACAAACAAAGCCCTTGGTGGAGGTATGTACTCTCAGATCATCACCAAAATCTAATCATTTCTTCCTTGTCCCATTTCAGACTTGTCCTGAAAATTTCGTCCAAATCCGTTCATAACTTTTTGAGTTATGCTGGTGACAGACAGACAGACAGACAAACCCCGGTAAAAACATAACCTCCTCGGCGGAGGTAATAAAAATTCCAACAATTACAATAGGGCTCTCGCCCAGTGACTTTGTCAGTGGCTCGGGCCCTAATAAATAATGTAGGATATAGAGACCATACCAACTTGTTGTTTTTAAAGTCACATGCCATAAAGTTCATGGATTTAGTTAAATATAAGACAGCACAAGTAATGTTCAGGGCAATTAATAATCAACTCCCAACTAATATACAAAAAATATTCAAAAAGAGACAGTGATTATAATTTGAGAGAAGACTTAAACTTTACAAAACCTAAGGTACGAACAACTAAAAAAAGTATGTGCATATCTGTCTGTAGGGTGAATTTGTGGAACAGTCTGGAGCTGGAACTAAAACTATGTACAAAGAGAAATCAATTCAAAAATAGGTATAAACATTATTTGCTAAAAAGATATATGTTAGAGGGGTAGTACTAATATGTACGATGCATTAAGCTCACTCTGGGACACTACGGTAGGGTAGGTGGGACAGTACTGTGCATATCTGTGTATATCTGCGTTGTTTGGGGCTGGGTATAGATGTATGGACTGTATGTATGTAGGGATGGATGGGTGTCAATGTTGATATGTATAAAATATAGTTAATCGTCTACTTGGGGTCTTAATTTAGGTAATAGGTATATATTTCACATGGGTTGTATTTAGGGAAAAGAGGAGTTGGAGTAAATAAGTGTTAACTTCTTCCTTCTCCTTTTCGAGCACTGTATATTGTCACTTTTATTGCACCTTTTTGTGCTTTGGTTGTTCCGATATGAAAGTATCTATCATCTACTCTATCTATCTAATCTACCATTACACCTGCTTCCCTCTCATTCACACTCATGTTTTCTATTTTGCCTCTACTGACTTTCATTCCTCTTCTCTCCAGATCATAACCTCCACCTCTCCAGGTTCTCTTCCACCTGCTCTCTACTCTCACTATTAGATCACAATGTCATCTGCAAGCACCAAGACGTCCTGCCTGACCTTGTCTGTCAACCCTGTCCATCACCATGACAAACAAGAAGGAGCTCAGAACTGGTCCCGATGTAACCCCATCCTCATCTTGAACCCATCTGTCACTCCTACAGCACACTCACCATGTATTTGCGGTCCTCATACATGTCCTGCACCACCTCACATACTTCTCTGCCATTCCTGACTTCCTCATACAGTACCACACTTCCTCTCTTGGTACCCTATCATATGCTTTCTCTAGATCCACAAAGACACAGTGTTAACTCCTTCTAACCTTCTCTATTCTGTCTCTATCATCACTCCTAAAGCAAACATTGCATCTTAGTACATCTGTAGTACTCTTTCTTGGCATGAAACTGTAACTCTCCTATTAACCTGGCTTCAACAACTCGTTTCCCATATCTTCATAGTGTGGCTGATCAACTTTATGCCTCTGTAGTTACTACAGCTCTGAGCATCAACCCTTGTCCTTGAAAATTGGTACCAAAACACTTCTTCTCCACTCCCAGCATTCCTCTCACTCTCCAAGATTGTGTTAAACAATCTGGTTAAAAAGTCATTGCCAGTCTCTCTAAATATCTCTAGTACCTCCACAGGTATGTCATTCGGACAACGGCCTGTCCATTCTTCAGCTTCTGCAAAGCTGCCCTCACTTCCGCCTTGCTAATCCTTGGGACTTTTCCTTGTTCACCATCTTTCCTTTATTCTCCTCCTTTCTCATTTTCTTTATTCATCAGCTCCTCAAAGTACTCCTCCCACCTTCTCAACTCTCTCACCCTTGTTAGTACATTTGTCATAACTCCCTCTGGGCCATTATCTGCTACAGCTGCACGCACACCTGCTCCCAATCTCCCACGGGCTTTATAGCCTGCTCTGCCTGAGATCTGGCACGGAGCTGTCTGTCATCCTGCCTACAGAATATGTCTCTCATCAATAGCCAACTTTCTGGCCTTTTCATCCCTGACCTGAATCGTCTCCTTGCTTCAAGTAAGCCTGTTTCCCACTCACTTTGTTAGTCGTCTTTCCCTGTGCACAGGTGGATTCCCCCGGCAGCGGAATCTCCCCCTCTTGGCGGCGGTACGAGCTTCCATCGCTCCAGCAGGGCCAACCTGCCCAATCCCGCGTGGGCCGAGAACGCTTGTCTCCCTGGCTGCAGCCCCTGGGCCGACCTGGGCATTCCGACTTCCATCGGCAAAAGTTTGCCAGGCTGAACTGCCTTCTGCTCTTCCCCGGTCACGACGTCATCACTATTCCTCCACCTCCTCATACTCTGCACATACAACACATACACACACTCACACACTCACTGGAATAAATAAAAGATAATTGTATTTCACTTGAGCCTGAGCGTGTGTTCCCTGGGTCTGATAATTATGCCAGTACGGCTCCGTCAGAGCGACCCAGCGAACAGTGTGCTAGCACTCCGGGTTAACAACTTAGAGGCTCGGGTGAATCAAATAGCTTACCAGTAGCAGGTAATCCTCAACCAGCTAGCACAGATTAAAAAACCGGTTGGATTGTCTGGATGGGAAATAGGAGTTTCCTCCGGGCTCCGGGAGTTATGCCGGCTCCCGTTAGCTCCCCTCCTAGACATGCTAGTCAGGTCCCTTGGCCCGGCTCACACCGGTTCCCACGCCTGCTCGCTTCAGCGGTAAGCTCGGGAGGCCCGTGGGTTTATACTCCAGTGCGAAACTGTCTTCCAGCGGTTCTGGGGGATTTTCCCGCTAGCATAGTCGTATAGGCTACGTGGCTAATCTATTGGAGGGTAGGGCGCTAGCTTGGGCATATGCCGTGATGGCTAAACCAGGCTATGCTAACTTAACCTACTGGCAGTTTGTTTCAGATTTCCACGAGGCTTTCGAACATTCTGACCAGATAGCGTGCTCACACCACTCGGCTGTTAAATCTTCGACAGGGGGGAAGGTCCGTCGCAGACTATGCTGTCGATTTCCGGGTGTGGCCGTGGAGTTTGGATGGGAGGATGCCTTGCTGTGTAGCATATTCATTCGGAGCTTGAGCCCTAACCTGCGGGATGAGCTAGCCCGCCTAGATAAGCCTGAGAAACTCACTGAGCTAATTTTCCTTAGCTATTAGTTTGGATAACAGGCTGAGAGAGAGGGCAGCCGAGTGAAGAGCTTCCGGTCATTTGGGCGCCCAGTTTCATCGCTCCTCTCAGTCGTCTCATTTGGCCCTGCCTTCATCTGAGTCTCTAGACAGGCAGGAAGCTATGGTGGTGGGGTGGTCCAAGCTCTCGTTAGCCGAGAAGCAGCGCTGCAGGGAATTAGGATTGTGTATGTACTGTGGTAGTGAGGAGCATGAGATAGAGTCTTGTCCCGTTTGGCCAAAAGAGGGGATCCGTGCGTCACAGTAGGGGGACTCACGGACTCTTCTCGATCTAATCCCCTCACCAAGTGTCCTCCTACCAATCAGATATATTTACAAACAGACCAAATTACTCACACATGCACTGTTTGACTCGGGGGCTGAGCAGAGCTTCATATCGGGGGAACTGACAACTCCAACTGGGGCTTCCCTGCCATCCACTTCAGTCTCCCTAAGGGCTCGTTGCCCTGTCTAAAGCCCCCCCTGGCAACAGTTTTCTCAACAAACTGCCCCGGTGGTCAGGTCATCATTTCCGGCAACTATCGGGAGAGATCCAGCGCTTGGTTTGTGTTTCCCACTTCAACTTCATCAGTCATTCTGGGCTACCCCTGGCTCCGGCTCCACAACCCCTCCTTCGATTGGCGTATAGGGAGTGTCATCTCGTGGAGCTCTTTCTGCCTCAGTGCGTGCTTGCAGTCCGCAGCATGCTCTCCGTCAGTGTCCCTGGTCCCTCACGCCCCCCCTCCTCCTGATCTGTCCAAGGTACCGCCTGAATACCACGACCTGGGGGCGGTATTTAGCAAATCGCAGGCGCTGTCCCTTCTCCCCCACCGACCTTATGACTGTGCCATCAATCTCCAGGCTGGTGCCCCGCTGCCACCGAGCCGCCTCTACAGCCTTTCGGCTCCAGAGCGGGAGGCGATGGATACCTACATCAATGAGTCTCTCAGCTCGGGCATCATCCGGCCCTCCTCTTCGGCAGTGGGGGCGGGGTTCTTCTTCGTGGGTAAGAAAGGATGGCTCCCTGCGGCCATGTATTGACTTCAGGGCCCTTAATGACTTTACCGTGAAGGACAAGTACACCCTCCCACTCATGGACACAGCGTTCGACTCCCTCCAGGGGGCCTCCTGGTTCACCATGCTCGACCTCCGTAACGCCTACTAATCTCGTGCGATCAGGAGGGGGACGAGTGGAAGATGGGGGTTCCGGACCCCAAGCGGTCACTTCGAGTATCTCGTGATGCCGTTGTGGGTTGACCAACGCTCCAGCCGTCTTCCAGCACCTCGTTAAAGATGTTCTCTGGGACTTCCTTGGTCATTTGTCTTCATGTACCTGGATGATCCCTTATCTTCTCCCAGTCATTGGACGAAACATCGGGTCACGGTGAGATGGGTCCTCCAATGGCTCCTGGAAACAAGTTGTTTGTGAAGGCCGAGAAGTGTGAGTTCCATGCCAACACGACCTCATTTCTCGGCTTCATCATCTCTCACAACTGGATTATCCCCGACCCTGACAAGTTAAGGCAGTGATGATACCCCCCCCCCCCCCCCCGTCAAGAAGCAACTCCGCAGTTCCTGGGATTCACCAATTTCTACCACGTTTTGTTCCTAATTACAGCATGATCGCCCTCCCCCTTGACTCGTCTCACGTCCCCCAAAGGTGGCTTTCCCGGTGGATGGAGGAGGCTGCAGCGGCATTCACTGCCCTCAAGGGGAGTTCTCGTCCTCTCATGTCCTGACGCAGGTGGATCCCTCTCTTCAGTGCCTGGTCGAGGTGGACGCTTCTGATTCCGGGGTGGAGGCAGCTCTCTCTCAGCGCTCTCCAGTGGATGGGTGTATCCGTCCCTGCGCATTCTTCTCCATCTTTTGTCCCCGGCGGAGAGGAATTACTAACTAACTAACTAACTAACCTGCACTTATATAGCGCTTTTCTAGTCACAAAGACCACTCAAAGCGCTTTCATTAATTACTAACCTCTATTCTAAGGGCCTATAGGAAACAGATATCTAGGACAATTTAGAACAGCCAATTAAACCTAACTTGCATGTTTTTGCATGTGGGAGGAAACCGGAGAAGTCCCGGAGTAAACCCACGCAACACGGGAGAACATGCACAACTCCACACAGATCACTGTTGGTCGGGGGGCTGGGATCGAACCCACGATCCCACGATTCCCACAATCCCCCGGCCAAGGGTAAACTGTGCTGCCGCAGTGCTAACCACTGCGCCACCGTGCAGCCCAATTACGACATCAGTGACAGGGAGCTCCTGGTGGTGAAGCTCGCCCTGGAGGAGTGGTGTCACTGGTTGGAGGGGGCCGCTCAACCCTTCATTGTATGGACTAACCATAAGAATTTGGAATACCTGAGGACTGCGAAGCGGCTGAATGCCCATCAGGCCCGTTGGTCCCTGTTCTTCGGGCGTTTCAATTTTACTATTACTTATCGCCCCGGGGTTAAGAATGCCAAACCGGACGCCCTCTCCAGGCAGTTCGCTTCGGATGTGGCGGAGGGGCATGAGCACACCATTCTCCCAGCCTCTTGTGTCGTTGGCGCCCTCTCGTGGGGCATCAGGGAGAGGGTCTTGAGGGTGCAAGAGGATGAGCCCGATCCGGGTGGAGGACCCGCGGAGCGGCTGTTTGTCCCCTCGTCGATCCAGGGCGAGGTGATCCACTGGGCCCATTCCTCCAAGTTTTCATGCCATCAGGGGTGACTCGCAACAGTGGAGCTCCTTGCAGAGATCGTTCTGGTGGCCAGCGCTTCGAGGGACGTCCATCAACTATGTCCACACCGGTCCTCAGTGCGCCACCGGAAGACATCTTCTTCTCCGCCTGCCGGTCTCCTTCACCCATTGCCGGTTCCCAGCAGACCTTGGTCCCACATCGCCCTGGATTTTGTGACTGACCTCCCTTCCTCAACCATTACACCCCTGTTCTCACCATTGTGGATCGTTTCTCCAAGGCTGCCCACCTTTGTTCTGTTACAGGGGTTCCCTATGGCGCAGGACACGGCGGACCTGCTGGTGCAGCACGTGGTGCGCCTTCATGGGATTCCTATCGACATCGTCTCCGATCGGGGTCCCCAGTTTGTGTCCCGGGTTTGGAAGGCGTTCTGCAATGCACTGGGGGCAAACAGTGAGCTTGTCTCCGGTCATCACCCACAGAGCAACGGCAGTGTGAGCGGGTCAATCAGGAGCTGGAGGCTGCTCTACGTTTTGTCATCGCCTCCAGTCCCTCGTCCTGGAGCAGCCATCTCCTCTGGATTGAGTATGCCCACAACTCAACCGTGTCCTCGGCGATTGGCAAGTTCCCTTTCAGGCCTCTCTGGGTTACAACCCTCCGCTTTTTCCCGAGGAGGAGAGGGACGTAGCTGTACCATCCATCCACGCCCACCTGAGGCGCTGTTGCTGGCTCTGGACAGAGACTCGCAGGGCCCTTCTTTGCACGGCTGAACGTAACGCTAGGACCGTGAATCGCCACAGAAGACCGGCTCCTCAGTCCCAGGTGGGTTAACAGGTTTGGCTGTCATCTCAGCATATTGCTCTGAAGCTGAAAAACGAAAGTTGGCCCAACGCTTCATTGGCCCCTTCCCTATTGTGCGTATTGTTAACCCTGTAGCTGTGCGCCTGGCTCTTCCCCCCTCTCCGTATCTGTCCTACGTTCCATGTCTCCCAGGTGAAGCCCATCTGTTCCAGCCCCCTCTGTCCCCCTCCCAAGGCTCCACCCCCACCAGTGTTGACTGACGGCGACCTGGCTTGCAAAGTCAACGCCATCCTGGATGTCCACCGCTGGGGTCGCGGTCTGCAGTACCTGGTGGACTGGGAGGGGTATGGCCCCAAGTGGAGATCCTGGTACGTCCGTCATTCGCGTTAGACAAACACCTCATCAGGGACTTCCACCGGACGCACCCAGGTAGGCTGGGTCAGGTGCTGGGAGGCACCTCTCGGGGGGGGGGGGGGGGGAGTACTGTCATGGCTCCCTCTGGGCCATTATCTGCTACAGTTGCACGCACACCTGCTCCCAATCTCCCACGGGCTTTATAGCCTGCTCTGCCTGAGATCTGGCACGGAGCCGTCTGTCGTCCTGCCTACAGAATACGTCTCTCGTCAACAGCCAACTTTCTGGCCTCTTCATCCCTGACCTGAATGGTCTCCTCGCTTCAAGTAAGCCTGTTTCCCACTTACCTTGTTAATCGTCTTCACCTGTGCACAGGTGGATTCCCCCGGCAGCGGAATCTCCCCCTCTTGGCGGCGGTACGAGCCTCCATCGCTCCAACAGGGCCACCTGCCCAATCCCAGCGTGGGCCGAGAATGCTGTCTCCCTGGCTGCAGCCCCTGGGCCGACCTGAGCATCCGACTTCCATCTGCAAAAGTTGCCAGGCTGAACGGCGTTCTGCTCTCCCCCGGTCACAACGTCATCACTATTCCTCACCTCCTCATACTCTGCACATACAACACATACACACACTCACACACTCACTTGGAATAAATAAAAGATAATTGTAGTCACTTGAGCCTGAGCGTGTGTTCCCTGGGTCTGATAATTATGTTAACATTACCATTTCTGTCCTTAATCAACCTAACCTGCTGCACATCCTTTCCAGCACGATCTGTCTGTCAAGCCAATCAATACTAGTCCTTTTCTCCTTCCTTAGTGTTTAGCCTCTCATACAACTCACTATATGCCTTTTCCTATGCCACCTCTCTGCCTAGATTCCAAATACTCCTGTCTACTTTCTTCATCTCTCTGACTATCCAACTTTTTTTTTTTCTTAACCTCTTCCTTTGAATACTTTTCTGTACCTCCTCATTCCACCACCAAGTCTCCTTGTCTTCCTTCCTCTGTCCACTGGATACACCACATACCTTTCTACCCATTTCCCTCAATACTTTTGCTGTACTTTCCCAGTCATTTGGTAATTCTTCTCTACCACCCAGAGCCTGTATCAACTCCTTCCTGAACTCTGTGCGACCTTCTCCCTTCTGTAATTTCCCCCACTTAATCTTTGGCTCTGCCTTCACTTTCTTTCTCTTCTTGCTTTCCAAAGTCATCCTACAGACTACCATCTGATGCTGTCTAGCTAAATTCTCCCCCGCTACCACCTTGTAGTCTCCTATCTTTTTCAGATTTCTCCTTCTGCATAACACCACCTTTGTGCACCTTTCTCCGCTCTTGTAAGTCACCCTATGTTCCTCTCTCTGCTTGAATTCTTGAATTTTAAATTTTATATTAATTTTTTAAATCCTATAGCCCTAAAAACCCAATGTTTAAATCTTCTCTTCTGGAGCAGTGATCACTGTTCTCTAATTTTGCTCAGTTTTTTTTACAAAATAAATGTTTGTGTTGAAGTGCCTTGGTCATTTTAAAAAAAAAATGCTAGTACAGCAGTGGTATAGCCACAGTTGATATTCTGTCAAATTATGAGCAATGAAGAATAGCAATATTTCAGAATAAATCAAGTATTAACACATTGTTCTCTAATTTTGATCTCCACTGTATGTATTCAGTAGCCTAACTGTCATTTGGAGCATAATACTTAAAATCTTAATAATGTATTTGCCATCAAAACAGCCAGTTCAGTTCCAGTTTGAAAACATGCTTCACAAGATCATAATTTCAGACAACATCCTCTCATACATGCCAACATGATGTTTCTCCAAAGAAACTCCCATAATTCAAATGTGTCAGATCACTTATTAAAAGCAACCTACACACACACAAATCCAAACAGATCACGTACAATGTTCATCCATTTGACCTGACAACCAACAAACTGAGGTGCTCAAATGCTATCTATGGAGACCAGTTAGCTGTTGTGAAATGTCAGGACAGGATGGTGGTCAGCCAAGAAAGAGGAGGAAAACCACACATGAATAGTTAGACCAAGAGGTTTTGATTCCTCAGAGAAATTACAACCTCCTTGGTCATATGCATGTCCATGTGGGCCCCAGTATAGGTTAAAACTGGGATGTTTTATGGGTCCCATATGGGTTTGTCCACAGTTTTCATGTTAAAACCTATCTGTGTTGCCCACATGGACTTTACCTGTGGCACAGGTAAGTGAGTAATCTGCATTCCTGCTTTAACCCCATCTGGGCCCCACATGGGTTTAATTCGGGTAAGCAGGTTTCAGTAACACTGCATCAGCTCGGACATTGAACTGCTCACCGTGAGTATGTAACCTTATTACATATCAAAAGAGCTCATGTGCGCCATTGTAATCATTGTTTACATTCATCCATCAGCTGATGCAGCAGCGGCATGTGACATCATCAGCTCCACTACTGCCACTTCTATTGGCCCAGCACCCTGACACATTCATGGCCATCACGGGAGATTTTAACCATGTCTCACTGGACAAAACATACCAAACTTCCACCAGTTTGTTGACTGTCCCACCAGAGAAAATAAACATTAGATCTCCTGTATGCCAATGTCAGAGATGCATACGTGCCACAGCTCTAACCCCCCCCCCCCAGCAGATCAGATCACACCTGGTTCTATTATCACCCAAGTATATTCCTCTTGTGCAAAGGCAGCCTGCTCACACACAGACTGTGAGGAGGTGGACACAGCAGGCTGCTGATGCACTATAGGACTGTCAAGATGACAGACTGGGATGTACTCTGTGGGCCACACAGGAAGGACATAGACAACATGACTGACTGCATCACAAAATACATCAGATTCTGTGAAAACACAACCATGTCAGCCCAGACTGTACACTGTTTTCCCAATAACAAACCATGGATCACCAGTGACTTGAAAGCACTTCTTAACAAGAAGAAGAGGGCTTTTAAGTCTGGAGACAAGAAGGAACGGAGGAGAGTGCAGCGTGAACTGAGAGCGATGCTGAGAGGTGTAAAGACAACTACAGGAGGAAGTTAAAGGATAAATTCCAGCAGAAGAATATGAGAAAGATGTGGTCTGGAATGAAAAACGTCACTGGGTGTAACGGGAGAGACAGCAGGGAGCCATGAGAGCGCTAATGAGCTGAATCTGTTTTTTAATAGGTTCAACTCACTGTGTGTTACCCCCACAACACAGCCAGACCCCCACTCACAGCCCTCACTCCCCTGTGCAACACCTCTCTCTCCCTCAGCCCCCCTCGTCTCCACTGAAGACATCAGCACCAACCCCCACATCACTGTGACTACAGGCCAGGTGAGGAACAGCTGGAGAGACTTCACCAGCAGAAGGCTGCGGGCCCTGATGACATCTCCGCCTGGATCCTGAGGACCCGTGCCAACCAGCTAGCTCTGGTACTGAAGCACCTATACAACCTGAGCCTGAGTCTGGAGAGAGTACCGGTGCTGTGGAAGATGTCCTGCCTGGTTCCTGTCCCCAAGAAGTCATGTCCATTTGACCTGAACAACTATCGATCAGGTGCCCTCACATTACATGTGAGGAAGGTCATGGAGAGACTTGTTTTAGCCCTCCTGAGGCTGCAGATGAAGACGTAGCTGGACCCTCTGCAGTCTGCATATGAGTCCCATTTGAGAGTTGAAGACACTGTCATCTACCTGCTGCAACAAGCCCATTTGCACCTGGATGGAGGAGGAGACACTATGAGATCACGTTGTTTGAATTCTCCAGTGCATTTAACACCATTCAACCACTGCAGCTGGGTGAGAAGCTGCGGGTGATGGGGGGTCAACAGCTCTGTGATCTCCTGGATTACCGACTACCTGACAGGCAGGCAAAGTTTGTCCGGCTGGGCAGTATTTTGTCAGATGTGGTGGTTAGTGATACAGGAGCTCCAAAGGGGACTGTGCTTTCTTCTTTTCTCTTCACCTTATACACAATGACTTTCAGTACAACACCGAGTCATGCCACCTGCAGAAATTCTCTGATGACTCGGCTGTTGTTGGGTGTATAAGAGGGGGAGAGGAGGGGAGTCCAGGGCACTGGTAGACAGATTTGTGGACTTGACCGAGCAGAATCACCTGAGGCTGAACGTCAGCAAGACCAGAGAGATGGTGATCTCCGGTTTCCTCCACACGCCAAAAAAACATGCAAGTTAGGTTAATTGGCATCAAACTGGGGATTCTAAATTGTCCTTAGGTATGACTGTGAGAGTGATGGTTGTCTGTCTTTCTGTGTTGGCCCTGCGATGGACTGGCGATCTGTCCAGGGTGTACCCTGCCTCTCGCCCAAAGATGCTGGGATAGGCTCCAGCCCCCCCGCGACCCGAAAAAGGATTAAGCAGAAGAAGATGAATGAATATTGTTATGTTGTAACTCATAGACAAGGACGAGGCCAGGAGTGGAGCTGAACACTGCTTTATTAAATAAACTGGACTCTGTACACCCAACCATACATGCAGCCGCTTGGCAGATGAAAGGCGGAAGAGACTGCCCCTCTACCAGCAGCCCTTTTTATACCACTGGAGATGGCAAAACCGGAAACCGGGGCTGCCATCCCGTACCACACAAGTAAAGAGCTCCAATATGAACAATATGAACACAAAATAAATACTTAACACCCCCCCCCACACACACAGAAAGACCAAAACACGCACACAATCAACCCACCCCAATTTGGAACCCAAATCATCCGCTAAACATAAACAAACTAAAATCACCAAAAAGGGACCTATGACATCCACACCAAAAACTAAAATTAGGGGGACAGTCAGACTACCGTCCTACTCCCCACACGGTGAGGCAGGTTATTCTGCCGCCTATGCTAAATAACAGTCCAGTAAAGAAAAAAAACTACTGCCATGTCTCCTAATTAAAATACAATACTAAAATAATCCCCAAACTATTAACACAGAACAAATGAACAATTATAACATGCCCATGACTTGGTGAGGATGACCCGTGGCCCCCCACCAGACCTTCACCATCAGTCCACCCCTTCTGCTGGTCACCTCCTCCTTGGAGCGTCTTCTCCTCCACACCTCTGAGCGCTCCGTCTGGAGCCATGCCTACCCGTTTTCTTCGGAGCACGCCGTAACTCATTGGGATGGCACTACAAGCCATCCGACAGCAGCAGGTATCGATCGTGCTGCTCACCCATCACCTGCAGCCGACCCTGGTACTGCTCCATGTTCCGCTTCTGTCTCACCCACCTGGACCTCACGTCCGCCCAAGCCCAAACCCAGTCTGTGACTCCAAGTGGGACCTTGCACGGCCTGCGGTGTTTCTGCCTGGCACTCACTCTTCCAGTGCCACTTGGTCCTGCCCCATCTGCTTGTAGATCCTCTGCTGACCCCGCCCCTGTGGTCCCGTGTTCACCAGTATGTTAAGTATTTATTCTGTGTTCACATTGTTCATGTTGGAGCTCTTATTTGTGTGGTGCGGGATGGCGGCACCGGTGTCCGGTTCTGCCATCTCCGGAGGTATAAAAGGGGCTGCTGGTAGAGGGGCGGTCTCTTCCGCCTTTCCTCTGCCAAGCGGCTGCGTGTACGGTCGGGGTGTACAGAGTCCAGCTACAGCCGTGGACAAATTGTTGGTACCCCTCTGTTAATGAAAGAAAAACCCACAAGGGTCCACAGAAATAACTTGAATCAAAAGTGGTAAATAAATGAAAATTCTATGAAAATTAACCAATGAAAATCAAGACAATGCTTTTGAATTGTGGTTCAACAGAATTACTTTAAAAACAAACTCATGAACAGGTCTGGACAAAAATGATGGTACCCCTAGAAAAGATTGAAAATAATGTGACCATAGGGACATGTTCAACCAAGATGTGTCCTCTAATTAACATCACAGGAGTCTACAAACTTGTAATCAGTCAGTCGGCCTATTTAAAGGGTGACAAGTAGTCGCTGTGCTGTTTGGTGACATGGTGTGTACCACATTAACATGGACCAGAGGAAGCAAAGGATGAGAGTTGTCTCAGGAGATTAGAAAGAAAATTATAGACAAGCATGTTAAAGGTAAAGGCTATGAGACCATCTCCACGCAGCTTGATGTTCCTGTGACTACAGTTGCACATACTATTCAGAAATTTAAGATCCACGAGACTGTAGCCAACCTCCCTGGACGTGGCCGCAGGAGGAGATGGATAATATGAATGGTAACAAAAGAGCCAGAACAACCTCTAAACAAATTCATGGTGAACTCCAAGGTCAAGGTACATCAGTGTCAGATCGCACCATCCGTCGCTGTTTAAGCCAAAGTGGACTTCATGGGAGACAACCAAGGAGGACATCACTGTTGAAAACAAATCATAAAAAAGCCAGACTGGAATTTGCCAAACTGCATGTTGACAAGCCACAAAGCTTCTGGGAGAATGTCCTATGGGCAGACGAGACAAAACTGCAACTTTTTGGCAAGGCACATCAGCTCTACCGTATGTTCACAGACGCAAAAATGAAGCATACCTAGAAAAGAACACTGTCCCTACTGTGAAACATGGAGGAGGTTCTGTATGTTCTGAGGGCTGCTTTGCTGCATCTGGCACAGGGTGTCTTGAATCTGTGCAGGGTACAATGAAATCTCAAGACTATCAAGGTATTCTAGAGAGAAATGTGCCACCCAGTGTCAGACAGCTTGGTCTCAGTCGCAGGTCATGGGTCTTGCAACAGGATAATGACCCAGAACACACAGCTAAAAACACCCAAGAATGGCTAAGAGCGAAACATTGGACTATTCTAAAGTTTCCTTCTATGAGCCCTGATCTAAATCCTATTGAACATCTGTGGAAGGAGCTGAAACATGCCGTCTGGACAAGGCACCCTTCAAACCTGAGACAACTGGAGCAGTTTGCTCATGAGGAGTGGGCCAAATACCTGCTGAGAGGTGCAGAAGTCTCATTGACAGTTACAGAAATCGTTTGATTGCAGTGATTGCCTCAAAGGTTGTTGCAACAAAATATTAAGTTAAGGGTAACCATCATTTTTGTCCAGGCCTGTTTCATGAGTTTGTTTTTTAAAATAATTCTGTTGAACCACAATTTAAAAGCATTGTCTGATTTTCATTGGTTAATTTTCATAGTGTGGAGAATGTGTTGAAGGATGAGACTGAGTTTATTCCTCAGGTTCTGCTTTATTCACAATCACATACTCCAACAATTTCAAAGCAAGAAAAAGAAGATGAATCTTCTCACATCTGTCCTTTTATACCCCGGACATCAAAACTACAGTCACATGGTGTTTAATCAAACATACAGTCACATGGTACTTAATCCCAGTCACAATGTAACCCCTCAGATCTTCACACCATCCGCCCTTTAGTCTCCGGTGGTCAGGAAATCTCTTCAGGTCATCTCCTAGAAACAAAAGGTCAAATCTCACACTCTCCCATTACCTCTAGAGACTCAGCTCCTTTGTTCCCTGAGACGTGCAGCACACAATAAACACACAGCAATATATTTGTGGAGCATATGTGACCAACATATGTGTCCACATGACCCCCCCCCCCCCCAAACGTCTAAGATGGAACAATCATAATTAGAGATGCATGACATAATGACATTACTACATATCAATCCACATGTCGCTTAGGCTTCAGTCTCCTGCCGTATTTGCTGGTAAGCCGCTTTACCCGCCTCTGCAGTGTCCTCCTGCTGTGGGGCTGGTGCCTGTGGATTTGAACTGTTAGACAATCTCTGTGGGTGTTCTGGAGAATGCCCTCTAGGGGTCTGCCGCGACGGGGGGCCCTCGCCAACTGCACCGTTTCGTCCGCCATAACAAAAGCGAGTTTGAGTCTGTTTATACCAATTACCTCCTTTCTGTCTCCCAAATCTAGCAAAAAATGCTTCTCTCCTGTTTCCAGCACTCTAAATGGTCCATCGTACGGCAGTTGTAAATTTGGGCGATGGGCATCATGTCTGACAAAAACAAACTCCGCATTTTTTAAAGCTTTCGGCACAAAAACGCGTGGGAAGCTGTGATGAACTGGACCAGGAAGCAAGCTCGATCCCGTGTCACTCTGCAACCGCTGAGCGGGGGGGGCAATCTGGCGCAGGATTATCCGGGAGAAATTCCCCGGGCAGCCGGATTGGCTGAGCAAAAACTAACTCAGCTGGGGAGGCTTGTAAATCCTCCTTAGGTGCAGAACGCAACCCCAATAAAACCCATGGTAGCCTGTCCACCCAATTTGTATCTGTAAGCGACGCTCTGAGGGCTGCTTTCAATGACCTATGGAAACGTTCGCATAAACCATTAGCCTGGGGGTTGTACGCGGGAGTGCGGTGGATCGTTACCCCCAGGCTGCGGGCCATCGCTGACCAGAGCTCGGACACAAATTGAGGACCTCTGTCGGAAGTCATGTCCGACGGAACTCCAAAGCGCACTACCCATGCTGTTAAAAACGCGCGCGCCACCTCCTCGGCTGTGGTTGATGCCAGTGGGACCACTTCCGGCCAACGCGTGGTGCGGTCCACCATTGTCAAAAGGTGTGTGCACCCCTGTGACAGCGGAAGGAGGCCTACGAGGTCGACATGCACATGATCAAAGCGCTTAGCCGGGATGTGAAAAGGCTCCAAGGGAGCTCTAGTGTGTTTGTGTATTTTGGCTCGCTGACAAGCTACGCAGGCTGTCGCCCATTCCTTGACCTGTTTGCGCAAGCCCGGCCATACAAATTTCTCTCCTACCATTTTGATCGACGCGCGCACCCCCGGGTGCGCCAGTGAATGGATCGAGTCAAAAACGCGGCGGCGCCACGCGGCTGGTACCACCGGACGCGGCCGTCCGGTGGAGATATCACAGATTAGGGGGGGCATACCAACTTGCAGCACCCTGTCCTCCAGCCTTAACCCTGTTGGTCCAGACTGGAGCGCGCGCACGTCTGCATCGCTAGCCTGCTCCGCGGCCATGGCTGCATAATCTATCCCTACGTGGACCGGGGCTGCGCGTGCTTCCGCGTCGCTACCCTGGCCTGCGGCCATGGCTGCAGAGTCTGCCCTCACGGGGCCTGGAGCCGCCACAGCACGTGAGAGGCAGTCTGCCACTACATTATATTTACCTGCCACATGCTGGATATCGGTGGTAAACTCCGATATCGCGGCCAGCTGTCTCTGCTGCCGGCCCGACCAAGGTTCCGAAATCTTGGCCATCACGAAAGTCAGCGGTTTGTGGTCCATGAACGCGGTGAAACGGCGTCCTTCCAGCCAGAACTGGAAATGGCGGATGGCCAAATGTAGAGCCAACAACTCCCTGTCGAACGCGCTGTATTTTCGCTCGCTATCGCGCAAGGTTTTGCTGAAAAACTCGAGCGGCTGCCAGGCCCCAGCCACGTACTGTTCAACGACCGCCCCTATGGCTACATCTGACGCGTCAGTGGTGAGCGCCATGAGGGCCGTTGGGACTGGGTGTGCCAACAAAGCAGCGTTTGCCAGGGCTGATTTGACTTGAGAGAAGGCGCGCTCCCGCTCAGCGGACCATTCGATTTTATTCGTGGGTTTTTGTTTTTTTAGTGCAGCATACAATGGTTGCATGAGCTGCGCTGCACGGGGGAGGAAACGGTTATAAAAATTAACCATTCCCAAAAACTCCTGTAATGCTTTGACCGTTTGTGGTTGGGGAAAATTTGTTATTGTGCGCACTTTATCGGGCAGAGGGACCATTCCTTCTGGCGAAACGCGATGCCCCAAAAATCAATCTGCGCCACCCCGAACTGATACTTTGCTGGGTTAATTATTAACCCGTGCTCTGCCAACCTCTGGAAAACTGCTGTGAGGTGGCTTTCGTGTTCGTCTTCGGACGTGCTGGCTACCAAAATGTCGTCCAAATAGACGAACACGAAAGGGAGGTCGCGTAGGACCGCGTCCATCATGCGTTGGAACGTCTGCGCCGCTCCCTTAAGCCCAAACGGCATGCGCAAAAACTCAAAAAGCCCGAAAGGAGTTATTACCGCTGTTTTGGGTATATCCTGAGCGCGCACTGGAACCTGATGGTAACCGCGTACTAAGTCTATTTTAGAAAAAATGCCCGCCCCCGCCAAATGAACCGAAAAATCTTGGATATGCGGAATCGGGTAACGGTCGTGTGCTGTGGCGTTATTCAACCTGCGGAAATCACCGCAAGGTCGCCACGAGCCATCAGCCTTTGGGACCATATGCAGTGGCGAAGCCCAAGGGCTTTTCGAACGCCTGATGATGCCCAGTTTTTCCAGGTTGGCGAACTCCTCGCGCGCTATGGTCAGTTTAGCTGAGTCCAAGCGCCGAGCTTTTGCAAAAACGGGTGGCCTGGTGGTAGTGATAAAATGTTCCACCCCATGTTTAGCCACTGTCGCCGAAAACGTTGGGACTGTGAGTGCTGGGAACTGAGTGAGGAGTGCGTGGAACTTACCATCCGCAGCTGTGACGTTGGCTTGTGCAGTTGGCGGCGCCACTCGAGCTGTGCAGGGAATAGAGTGAAAAGAGAGTGCATTAACCAGACGTCTGTTAGCAAGATCAACCAATAAACCATGTGAGCACAAAAAATCAGCCCCTAACATGTTGAAATTGACTGCCGCTACAACAAAAGTCCACTCAGATGCATGGCCCTGCAAAGACAGAAGCAGAGTCCTCTCACCGAAGGTCTTAATCGCTGAGCCGTTCACTGCTGACACCCGGGGACCCTTGGACGGCATCAGCCGGTCCACGTAGGAAGGCGTGATGAAGCTCAGCTGGGAGCCTGTGTCCACGAGGAAATGCCTCCCCGAGCGTGCATCCGTCAGGTAGAGCAGCTTGTTGTCCTCCCCGAGGGCCACAGCTGCTACCAACCCCCGGTCTTGGCGTTTCCTGAGCGCTTGAAATGGCACGGTGGGATGCACTTGCACGCCCTCTCTGCAAAGCGGCGATGGTAGAAGCAAAGGACGTCATCCGCTCCGTGTCGCCTGGCTCTTGCTGCTGCCATCCTCGGTGAGTCTGGTGCTGCAGCCTCTGGCCCCATGCCGTCTCCGGACGTTGCGCCTAGCTCTGCTGCCGCGGCCGAGGCCATGCTCCGTTTGTGGGCGTCGACGAGTCGTTGCGCCTCCTGGCTCAGCTCATGGTAGTCTCGCCGGGCCATCAGAGGTGAGCCTGCCAGGGTCACTCTCACCGCTGGCAGCAGGGTCCTGAGGAAAAGGTGGGCGAAGATAAAGTTGTCATCTTCGGAGTCTCTCAGCCTCAGCATTTTCACCATCAGGTCTGCGGGTCTGTCGTTCTCAAACTCCGTCAACGTTAGGAGCCCCTCTGCTCGCTGTTGCACCAAGGGGGTGAAGTGGCTGATAAGTGCAGCCTTCAATGCACTGTACTTGTCGCTGTCCGGCGGGTGATTGACCAGATTCTCCACCCTTTGGACTGTGTGGCTGTCCAGCTTCGCCACCACATGGTAGAATTTTGTGTCGTCTCTCGAGATTCTCCGGAGGTTGAACTGCGCCTCGACCGCGCTAAACCAGGAGCGCGGACTATGCTGCCAGAAGTCCGGCAGCTGGAACGTGGCGGCATTCGTCAGGCTGGCTTCCGCCGAGCCCCGCTCGGGAGAATTATCTCTGCTCATGCTTCGTCGTAAGGTCACCAGTGTGGAGAATGAGTTTATTCCTCAGGTTCAGCTTTATTCACAATCACATACTCCAACAATTTCAAAGCAAGAAAAAGAGGATGAATCTTCTCACATCTGTCCTTTTATACCCCGGACATCAAAACTACAGTGACATGGTGTTTAATCAAACATACAGTCACATGGTACTTAATCCCAGTCACAATGTAACCCCTCAGATCTTCACACCATCCGCCCTTTAGTCTCCGGTGGTCAGGAAATCTCTTCAGGTCATCTCCTAGAAACAAAAGGTCAAATCTCACACTCTCCCGTTACCTCTAGAGACTCAGCTCCTTTGTTCCCTGAGACGTGCAGCACACAATAAACACACAGCAATAATATTTGTGGAGCATATGTGACCAACATATGTGTCCACAATAGAATTTTTATTTATTACCACTTTTGTCAGATTCAAGTTATTTCTGTGACCATTGTGGGTTTTTCTTTCATTAGCAGAGGGGTACCAACAATTTTGTCCACGTCTGTATTTAATAAAGCAGTACAGTGATCCCTCACTTATCGCGGTTAATGGGTTCCAGAACCGACCGCGAAAAGTGAAAAACCGCGAAGTAGCGTCATCCCTAATGACGTCATCCATAAATAATACGTACGTTCATTCTCTCACTCTCTCTCTCTCATACACGTACACACACACACGTGTGTGTGTGTGTACGTGTACATACATACGTAGATGTAAACAAAGTGTACATAAATATGTTTTTAGAACTCTTTTATTCTTATAACAAGATACGTAACTCAGATGAAAATGATTTACTGCACAGGTTAATGAGAGCTTTACTGCTCCTCAGGTGACGCCTCATCGTGAGGTGCTAGAGGCGCAGGATCATCGAGGGCAGCTTCCGGTAGAGCTGGAGGAGGCGGCGTAGTGGCTCGACGGGAAGACTATTTTGCATAAAATGGCACAAGAGAACAGCAAAAAGTTCCACGCGGCGAGACTAAGTAACACGAGCGATAAAAAGCAATGAATGCGGTCTTCCTTCCCTTCATGGGTGCTCGGCAGGGAGAGGAGGTGGGTGAAACGTCTCGGCCAATCAGCTTGCGGGGTGAAACGTCTCGGCCAATCAGCTTGCGAGATTTCCGAGCCGAGCCAACACGAGAACAGCGAACAGAGAGTTGTGCGGCTCTTCGTGTTGACACGTGATGGTCTAATGTAGTCTCCCTGCCTTCTGCTAGCGCCTGCCCATTATTTCTCAATTTTGAATTTTTGATGAATATTTTTGAAAAATCCGCGATGCACTGAGGGCGCGAAAGGTGAAGCGCGAAGTAGCGAGGGATCACTGTATTCAGTTCCACTCCTGGCCTTGTCCCTGTCTACGAGTTACGACATATCCTTTGGCGACGAGAAGTAAACTCATGAAGGCGTGTGGAACACCAATTCATCCATTCCTGGATCTCCCGGGGGCCGCCTGTGCCGTGGCCTTGTTGGTATGTGGCTTTCCAGACATATATGGTAGGGCTGGACCTGGGAAGAATGGAGAAGCTGCAAGCTCGTACGTTAGTACACATCCTGGGAATGGAGGGACAAAGAATTTTGGGCACGCTTGGAGATGCGGGCACGTATGAAGAAGCGGTCAAGTTAATGGCCCGCCATTTCAGAGTGCCGGACAACGTCATTGTTAGGCGGATTAAGTTTAGACAGTGCCGCCAACAGGTAGGCGAACCAATCCAGTGGTTCGTGTTGGACTTACGGCAGTTAGCCGTTGAGTGCTGGTTCGGGCCGTTAGAAGAAGAAATGGTGCGCGACCAGTTGGCAGAACACACCAACTGTGCTGCAGTCCACTCCAAGCTGCTCACATTCCCGGGAGCGTTGATGCTGTCTAGGGTCGTCGAGTTAATGCTACAGCTTGAAGCAGCATATAAGCTAACTCGGGAGCTAAGTGAGCACCTTTTGCCGGGAGGCTCAAGATGCCCCATGGCCGCACAAATAGTGGACCTGGACAGCGATGGGAGTGTCAAAGATGACGCCGAGAGTGCCAATGCTGTACAGATCAGGTCTGCCCCGGAGAAGCCCAGGTGTATGAGTTGTGGGTCCACGAAGCACTGCCACAAGGCCAGAGAGTGTGTGGCAAGAGGGAAGCACTGTGGAAATTGCAGCCATTTCCACCATTTCATAAGGATGTGCCAGTCAGCTGGACGAGAGCTCGCGCAAGACTTCAACTTCTCCCACTCCAATGGTGGTACACATGGTGTCCCCGAGTACCGATGGGCTTACGTGCTGCACAGTGATTCTGGGTGGAGTTCTGGTACCGATGTTGGTTGACACGGGAGCGGAGAGCTCTGTGCTGAATTGGGCTACAGTCAGACAGTGTTTTCCCCACTACAGGATTGGAAGTTTCTCAACGCTGCTTTGTGGCTATGGAGGAGGACGGTTGGCCATGGTTGGTACCATCACATTGACGGCTCGGTACAAGTTGGCAATGATGGCCGCTGTGGAGTTCATCGTGACGGCCTATGGCTCTAACATCATGGGCTGCAACTTATTTTATGGCCTTGGAAAGTGGACAGACTGCGTCATACTCAGGGTCGCCGCAAGAGGAACTCGGTGCCAGTGTCCAAGCTGCCCTGGATGTGGGCGCCAGGCGGCATAGGGGAGGACCTGCGACAACGTGTGGGGCCCAAATGATGGTCATAGATGTTCCCGGAGCACGGCCGTGGAGGACTGGTGAACACGGGACCAAAATACTTAACATACTGGTGAACAAAGGACCACAGGGGCGGGGTCAGCAGAGGATCTACAACCAGTTGGGGCAGGACCAAGTGGCACTGGAAGAGTGAGTGCCAGGCAGAAACACTGCAGGCCATGCAAGGCCCCACTTGGAGTCCCAGACTGGGTTCAGGCTTGGGTGGAGGCGAGGTCCAGGCGGGTGAGACAGAAGTGGCACATGGAGCGGTACCAGGGTTAGCTGCAGGTGATGGGTGAGCAGCATGATCGATACCTGCTGCTGTCGGATGGCTCGTGGTGCCATCCCAATGAGTTACGACGTGGTCCGAAGAAGACGGGTGGGCATGACTCCAGACAGTTGGAGCGCTCGGAGGTGTGGAGGACTCCTCCTCGGAGTCCGCCAAGGATGGACTGATGGTGAAGGTCTGGGGGGGCCACGGGTGATCTCACCAAGTCATGGGCATGTTCTAATTGTTCAACTGTTCTGTGTTAATAGTTTTGGGGATTATTTTAGTGTGGTATATAGGAGACACGGCAGCATTTTCTTTTGTGGACTTTAATAGTATAGGTGTCAGAATAACCCGCCTCGCCATGTGGGGGGTAGGACAGCAGTCTACCCATCCCCCCTAATTTTAGTTTTTTGGTGTGAATGTCAAAGGGCCCTTTTTAGTGATTTTAGTTTGTTTATGTTTAGCAGATGATTCGGGTTCCAAATTGGGGTGGGTTGATTGTGTGTGTGTGTGTGTGTGTGTGTGTGTGTTTTGGTTTTTTCTCGGGGGGTGGGGGGGTTAAGTATTTATTCTGTGCTCATATTTGACATAATGCACGGCTCAGGAGACACGCACGCAGGCTCAGGGTAGATTCAATAGCTTTATTAACAAACAAGTGTGTATGTGTGCGTGTATGTGAGATGGCAATGCATTGGTGGTGGCGTCTGCATCAGGCACAGGGACAGGAAACCGTACAGCCGGACAACCGGACAACCCTATGGGAGAAGCAGAGGGAGAAGGGTAACGGGCACCACACCAACACAGGAGATGAGATAATGGCTACTAGCTTACTTGGTTCGGCCGGGTGACTGGGCTATTAGATCCACCCGAGCCTCGAGGGTGGAAAGACGGCGTGCGAGCCCGCTGTCTGCCGAGCCGCTCTGCTGAAGCCGTACTGACATAATGCACGGCTCAGGAGACACGCACGCAGACTCAGGGTAGATTCAATAGCTTTATTAACAAACAAGTGTGTATGTGCGCGTGTATGTGAGATGGCAATGTATTGGTGGTGGCGTCTGCGTCAGGCACGGGGACAGGAAACCGTACAGCCAGACAACCCTATGGGAGAAGCAGAGGGAGAAGGGTAACGGGCACCACACCAACACAGGAGATGAGATAATGGCTACTAACTTACTTGGTTCGGCCAGGTGACTGGCGTTGCAAGGACGTAGCCCGGTAGACAGCAACCCGGAGCGCCTGAAGCAGCAGTGAGAAGGAGATGGCTGGGGAGCGTAGTCCGCCGCCGGGAAATCCACCTGTGCACAGGGGAGGATAACTGGAAGAAGAAGGTAAGGATGCTTACTTGCAATCTTGCTTGGTGAAGGGGATTCCTTGCAGCAAAAGTAGCCGAAGAGAACAGATGGCTTCAGGCCGAAGCCCAGGACGAGGCGGCTTAAATCCCTCGCCACTGACGAGGCGCAGGTGTGCGTGCAGCTGGCGCCGCTGATGAGCGGCGAGATGTGACAGTACTCCCCCCTCTAGCAGCGCCTCCTGGCGATGGTTTCTCCGGGTGCGCTCGGTGGAACTCAGTGATGAGAGATGGATCCAACACAAACGACGAGGGTACCCATTGCCTATGTTCAGGTCCATAGCCCTCCCAGTCCACTAAAGCCTGTTTTCCACTAGCCCAGCACACCTCGGTACGGCTCGATTCACTTCAGTACAGCTCGGAACGCTTCTGTCTCCATTAGCACGGTGTTGCGGGGCAGCAGCAGATTCTCAGCGAGGCGGGGCCACACTCCCGTGATGTTATGCACCGGACTGAGTCCTTATTTACACCAGACAAAAAATGGAGGGTCCAAGGATTATTGCCTTGCACGCTCTGTGGTTTTATCTCACAATTAATTTTATCTCATAATTAAGCTGCAACAACACAAGTCACTTTGTTTTGAATTAACTGCCAAATGACCTAGAAATAATGAGCTGAAACTTGTTTTTATTCGTATTAAATAATGAGACGGTGGCACACTGGACTACACCACATCCTAGGGCATTTTGGATGTACTGAATTAAAAAATTCATGTTTTTCACCTTCAGGTCAACGTTTGGAACAACAGTATTATTATTTTCCGTTTAGATGATGCTACACTCCTTCTAAAGTATTGTAAATCTCTGAATTTGGAATGCCGATAGAACATTCAATTTACATATACTTGTACCTTGACTTGGTGCTAATTTTTTATGATATTTCAATAAAAAGAACAGAAAGCGTACAAAAAGATTTGTTTTTTGGTCTAGTTAAAAATTACATTACCTTTACAATGGTTGACCCTCAGTATCATTTTGATCAGACTAGGCAATGGAATTTCTATGTAATTATACTGTTTTATAATTCAGTGTTATAACAGACAAACCACACTTTCCAAAACAATTCCATTTTATTATATACAAAATATTAAAATAAAAAAAACTTTGCAACACAACATGAAGTTAATCGACATTTTATACACGCCGACCACTGAGTGCTGAGGCTCGGTAGAATTAATCCGTCTCTGCCAGCTGTGGGTCAGGAAGGCTCGGTTGAATAATCCGGACGGGCTGTCGCGGCGGACGCGTGGGATGATTCTACAAGGAAAATGCACACAATAAAATACAGCACGAAATATATACAGAAAAGACAATAGTTTTTAACAAGAATACATAAGCTTATTTCAGCGTATTGTTCACATGAATAATTACAATAAAAGCTTTAGTCCGCATTGTGCTGCAATAAAGCAGCGATCCATCCACAAATGAACAGCTTTTTTATTGCATAAATAAACTGAGCGTCTTACCGAATATATTTGCGAAAAAACGCACAATAAAAAAAAATTAAAACTCACCGTTAAAGGACTCCGATGTCGAGACCTCCCGATATATTTTTTCATTCCGGGCGGCTCCGTCTAACTCGCGCTGAATACGTTCGTCTGACAATGCAGTGAGCAGACACTGCAGCTCCTTACTGGTCCATGGAACACCCTTATTACGCGAAGCCATTTTTGATAGAGAATAAATGAAAAATAGCACAGCAATACACTGAAAAGGAACCGCCAACAGTGGTTGCGTGCTGAGTAGGTCGTGAAGATTCTTTTTTTTTTTTTTTCAAAAACTTTATTGAGAAGGTCGTGAAGATTTGGTAGAAGAGGAGGAGGAGAGAGGCGGTTACAACCTGACCAATCAGCGCCGGTTACGACCTGACCAATCAGCGGCGACCAGTCTGTTAACGTCACAACACGGCCCAGCTCAGCACTGCTGTACCCTGCCCTTCAGCGGGGCTGAGAATCACGGCTGTTAAACCGAGTTGGGGCTTGTGGAAAAGCGTACAAAGCGTGCTGAGCCGTCCCGTGTCGCGCTAAAGCGTGCTAGTGGAAAAGGCCCTTAAGTACTGTAACCCGCGACCCTGGCGCCGGGAGTCCAGGATGGAAGAGACTGACCAGGCCGGGTGACCATCAATCATCCGGGGCGCGGGCTGCGCAGCAGGAGGAGGGCAAAGGGGGTCGGAGACTGCCAGTTTCACCTTGGAAACGTGGAAGGTGGGATGGATGTGGAGGGAGGGGGTATAGCCACACGCACAGCCGCCGGGTTGGTAATCCTGGTGATGGGGTATGGGCCCATGAAACGCTGTGCCAACTTCCTCCTCTCACCCTTTAAAACGACGTCCCTGGGTAGACACGTAGACACGTTGGCCCACCTGGTAGGCTGGGCAGGTCTTCTGTGCCGGTCCGCCGTAGCCTTGTTGTGCTCCGCCGTGCGTAAAAGCGTATTGCGCGCCGACGCCCAGATGGAGCGGCACCGCCTGAGGTGCGCCCGAACTGAGGGGACAGTTACCTCACTCTCCTGCGTAGGAAACAGAGGGGGGTCGTAGCCTAGGGACGCTTTGAATGGGGACATCCCAGTGGCAGAAGAGCGGGCGGTGTTATGGGCGTACTCAACCCAGGCGAGATGGGTGCTCCAGGACGCAGGCTTGGATGTTGTGACGCAGCAGAGTGCAGCCTCCAACTCCTGGTTGGTCCGCTCACACTGCCCGTTGGTTTGGGGGTGATGGCCGGAGGAGAGGCTTACCTTGGCTCCCAGGGCGTTACAGAAGGACCTCCAAACCTCTGAGGAAAACTGGGGGGCCCCGGTCCGAGACCACGTCCACCGGGATCCCATGCAACCTGACCACGTGCTGGATAAGGAGGTCCGCCGTCTCCAAGGCAGATGGAAGCCCTCGTAATGGGATGAAGTGAGCAGCCTTGGAGAAACGATCAACAATGGTCAGGACAGTGTCGAAGGTGTTAGAGACCGGGAGACCGGGAGACCGGTGATGAAATCCAGGGCGATATGCGACCAGGGCCTGCCAGGGATGGGCAGAGGCTGGAGCAAACCCGCTGGAGGGGCATTACCTGATTTGCTGGTGGCGCAGATGGGGCAGGCCCGGGCGTAGCGGGCAGCGTCCTTCTGCAGGCCCGGCAACCAGAAGGATCGTTGGAGTAAGTCAATCATCCGGGAGGAACCAGGGTGGCAGGTGAGCTTCGATGTGTGTAGCCAGTGGATAACCTCCCCCCGGACCGTGGACGGCACAAAAAGCCTCCCCTCCGGTCCGCCGCCAGGGTCTGGTTCCGATTCCTGCGCCTTCCGGATCTTACTTTCAATGTCCCAAGTGACAGCTCCCACGATGCACGACCTGGGCAGGATGGTATGGGCTGCGTCCTCAGACGCTTCAGGGGCAACTTGCCTAGAGAGGGCGTCAGGCAGGCCGTTCTAGGAGCCAGGCCTGAAGGTGATGTTGAAGCAGAACCTGGTGAAGAACAAGGACCAACGCGCCTGGCGGGCGTTCAGACGCTTGGCAGATCTTAAGTATTCCAGGTTCTTGTGGTCGGTTAGAACCACGAACGGCAGGGCCGCCCCCTCTAGCCAGTGATGCCACTCCTGCAGCGCGAGCTTGATGGCGAGGAGCTCTCTGTCCCCCACGTCGTAATTACGTTCCGCCGGAGACAAGGGCCGAGAGAAGAAGGCGCAGGGCCGTTTGATTCTGTCATCAGGTGACCGCTGAGATAAAACCGCCCCCACCCCCGTGTCCGAAGCATCCACCTCCACGATGCATTGCAGCGAGGGATCGACTTGGCTGAGGACCCGGGAGGAGGAGAACTCCGCCTTCAGCACCTGGAAAGCAGCCGCGGCCTCTTCAGTCCACAGGAACGGAACCTTAGGAGACGTGAGGCGGGTCAGGGGACCGACGATGGTACCAAAGTTCGGGACAAAGCGGCGGTAGAAATTGGCGAACCCAATAAACTGTTGTACTTGTTTTCTAGACGTGGGAGTGGGCCATTCCACCACCGTCTTCACCTTCGCTGGGTCCGGGAGCACCTGGTCGTGGGAGATGACGAACCCGAGGAAGGACGTTGTCTTAGCGTAAAACTCACACTTCTCAGCCTTGACATACAACCGGTTCTCCAGCAGCCTCTGGAGGACCCGCCTCACATGGACCCGGTGCTCGTCCCTGGATCTGGAGAAGATGAGGATGTCATCCAGGTAGACGAACACAAACAGGCCGATGAAGTCCCGGAGGACGTCATTTATAAGGCGCTGAAAGACGGCTGGAGCGTTGGTCAACCCGAACGGCATAACCAGGTACTCAAAATGGCCGTTCAGGGTACGGAAGGCTGTCTTCCACTCATCTCCCTCCCGGATCCGGACGAGGTGGTATGCGCTGTGAAGATCCAGCTTGGTGAACCAAGTCGCCCCCTGGAGGGAGTGGAAGGCAGTGTCCATTAGGGGCAAGGTGTATCGGTCCTTCTCCGTGATGTCATTCAGGGCGCGATAGTCAATACAAGGACGGAGGGAGCTGTCCTTCTTGCCCACGAAGAAGAACCCTGCGCCTAATGGTGATGACGAGGGGCGGATGATTCCAGCACTCAGCGATTCCTTCAGGTACGAATTCATGGCCTCCTTCTCCGGTGCAGACAGACTGTAGAGTCGCCCCGAGGGTAAGGGTGCCCCCTGGCGGATGTTTATAGCACAGTCATAGGGCCTGTGCGGGTGAAGAGGCATCGCCCTGGATTTGCTAAATACCATACCCAGGTCGTGAAACTCCGATGGCACCAGGGTGAGATCCGGAGGCGCGGCGTCCTTGGGAGTTGAAGGCGAGGACGGGGCGCAGGCAGCGGATTGGAGGCAGGTGCCCATGCAGAAGGAGCTCCAGGCGGACACTCTGCCAGACCTCCAGTCCAGGACAGGGTTGTGGAGGCGGAGCCAGGGGTATCCGAGAATGACAGGGGATACAGTGTTAGGTAGGACGTAGAAGATGATCTCCTCCCGATGGTTTCCAGATATAATAACAGGGACGGGGATGGTCTGGTGTGTTATTTTTCCTTGGGAAACACGGGAGAGATTTACCAGGGCAAGAGGAGTCTTGAGGGTATGGTAACTGATGCCCAATCGGGTTGCCAGGCTCTGTGAAATAAAGCTGCCCTCCGCGCCTGAATCCACCAGTGCATGGGTGAGGTGCCCCGTGGAGTTGTGGCAGAAACGAATGGGCAGCATCAATTGAGTGAGGGGAGTTAACCGATTAGCGTCCGCGAGGCCCCCTACAGTAACTCGCGGACCTCCCCGTTTGGCTTCTGTGGACAAAGCTCCACCGTGTGTTGACTGTCTCCGCAATACATACAGAGACCCAACTCATGGCGGCGTTGTTTCTCCGCTAGGGGGAGCTTTGTCCAACCTGTCACCATTGGCTCCGACTCCTCGGAGAACGACGGTGACGGCAACGCCAGGGGGCGAGCTTGGTGCGGGCGCGACGAGGCACCTCGAGGGCGAGAAGACAACTTCCGCTCCGAGGCCCGCTCGCGCAGCCTGTTATCCAAGCTGATGGCTAGGGAAATTAGCTCCGCTAACGGTCTCCGGGGTATCCCGTCCAGCCAGTTCATCCTTCAGACCAGTGCTGAGACTGCGAAGGAAGATGCCACAGAGCGATCGTTCGCCCCAGCCAACCTCCTCCGCTGCGACCCGGAAGTCGATCGAGTAGTCAGCTGCCGACCGGCTTCCCTGCTGAAGGCTGAGAAGACGGTCGACCTGAACGCTTTCGGTACGCGAATGATCAAACACTTCCAGGAACAGTCTCACGAATTGGCCATAGGTGAGGGTGGCGTAACTGGGCTTCGCCATTACGGCGTAAGCCCAGGTAAGCGCTCTTCCCTCCAGGAGATTCCCTATGTAGCCAATTCGGCTGTGGTCTGATGGAAAATCTCCAGGCACACGGTGAAACACAGACTCACATTGCATGACAAACCCCCGTGCTCCACCGAGCTTACCGCTAAAGCGGGCGGGGGTTGGAATGGGTGTGAGCCGTGTTGGTGCCGCCGGAGCTGGCTGAACGGCCGCTGGAGCAGCAGGAGCTACGCCACCCTGGTGAGCCGGGGGGAACGGCTGTTGGGGGTCCAAGCGGTCCAATCGGCTAGTTATTATACCCAATTGGGTTAAAATCACCTGTTGTTGATGGGCTATTAGATCCACCCGAGCCTCGAGGGTGGAAAGACGGCGTGCGAGCCCGCTGTCCGCCGAGCCGCTCTGCTGAAGCCGTACTGACATAATGCACGGCTCAGGAGACATGCACGCAGGCTCAGGGTAGATTCAATAGCTTTATTAACAAACAAGTGTGTATGTGTGCGTGTATGTGAGATGGCAATGTATTGGTGGTGGCGTCTGCGTCAGGCACGGGGACAGGAAACCGTACAGCCGGACAACCCTATGGGAGAAGCAGAGGGAGAAGGGTAACGGGCACCACACCAACACAGGAGATGAGATAATGGCTACTAACTTACTTGGTTCAGCCGGGTGACTGGCGTTGCAAGGACGTAGCCCGGTAGACAGCAACCCAGAGTGCCTGAAGCAGCAGCGAGAAGGAGATGGCTGGGGAGCGTAGTCCACCACCGGGAAATCCATCTGTGCACAGGGGAGGATAACTGGAAGAAGAAGGTAAGGATGCTTACTTGCAATCTTGCTTGGTGAAGGGGATTCCTTGCAGCAAGAGTAGCCGAAGAGAACAGACGGCTTCAGGCCGAAGCCCAGGGCGAGGTGGCTTAAATCCCTCGCCGCTGACGAGGCGCAGGTGTGTGTGCAGCTGGCGCCGCTGATGAGCGGCGAGATGTGACAATATTGTTCATGTTGGAGGTCTTATTTGAGTGGTACGGGGTGGTGGCCCCGGTGTCCGGTTCCGCCATCTCCGGTGGTAATAAAAAAAGGGACTGCTGGTAGAGAGGCAGTCTCTTCCGCCTTTCCTCTGCCAAGTGGCTGCATGTACGGTCGGGTGTACAGAGTCCAGTTATTTAATAAAGCAGTGTTCAGCTCCACTCCTGGCCTCGTCCTTGTCTACGAGTTACGACATACCACAGTCTTCCACGGCTGTGTGCTCCAGGAAAATCTGAGACCATCATTTGGACCCCACTCGTCGCCGCAGGTCCTCCCCTATGCCGCCCGGCACCCACATCCAGGGCAACTTGGACACTGGCACTGGGAACATCTCGAGGTGACTCTGAGTGCTACGCAGCCTGTCCACTTTCCAGAGTGCCCAGCAATGGTTCATCCCACACCACATCATCCCGGACCCTCAGAACCGGTCAGTCCCACAGTCCGCCACCTGACCACTCTTCCCCAGCGCCGCTCCTGATGGAGAATCCAAGGTCATAAAACAAGTTGCAGCCCATGATGTTAGAGCCATAGGCCATCACGATGAACTCCACAGTGGCCATCATTGCCGACTTGTACCGAGCTGTCAACGTGATGGTACACACCGTGGCCAACCGTCCTCCTGCATAGCCTTAAAGTGGCGTTGAGAAACTTCCAATCCTGTAGTGGGGAAAATACTGTCTGACTGTAGCCCAGTTCAGCACAGAGCTCTCCGCTCCCGTGCCAACCAACATCGGTACCGGAACTCCAGCTAGAATCACCATGCAGCACATAAGCCCATCGGTACTCGGGGACACCATGTGTACCACCATGGAGTGGGAGAAGTTCGTGTCCACTACCTGTGCGGCCATGGGGGATCTTGAACCTCCCGGCAAAGGGCGCTCGTTTAGCTCCCGAGCTAGATTATCTGCTGCTTCTAGCTGTAGCGCTAACTCAACAGCCCTCGTCAGTGTCAACTCCCCCGGGAACATGAGCAGCTTGGAGCGGACTGTGGCACAGTTGGTGTGTTCCGCCAACTGGTCGCGCACCATTTCTTCTTCTAACGGCCCGAACCGGCACTCAACGGCCAACTGCCTTAAGTCCGACATGAACTGCTGGATTGGTTCGCCTACCTGTTGGCAGCGCTGTCTGAACTTAATCTTCCTAACGATGACATTGTCCGGCGCTCTGAAATGGCGGGCCATTAACTCGACCACTTCTTCATAAGCGTCCACATTTCCAAGCGTGCCCAAAATTCTTTGTCGCTCTATTCCCAGGTTGTGTACTAATAATGCACAAGCTCGCAGTTTCTCCATTCTTCCAGGTCCAGCCCTACCATGTACGTCTGGAAAGCCTCATACCAACGAGGCCATGGCGCAGGCGGCCCTCCTGGGAGCCCCAGGAATGGACGAATTGGTGTTCCACATTCCTCCATGAGTTTACCTCTTGTCACCAAATGTTATGTCGTAACTCGCAGACAAGAACGAGGCCAGGAGTGGAGCTGAACACTGCTTTATTCAATAAACTGGACTCTGTACACCCGACCGTACATGCAGCCGCTTGGCAGAGGAAAGGCGGAAGAGACTGCCCCTCTACCAGCAGCCCCTCTTATACCACCGGAGATGGCGGAACCGGAAACTGGGGCCGCCATCCCGTACCACACAAATAAGAGCTTCAACATGAACAATATGAACACAGAATGAATACTTAACACATATGATGATGATAAAATGTAAAAGTATGGTGATCATCAAGAAGAAAAGGAGAAACAATGCTGGCAGGCAACTGATAGTAACAGTGGGAGTTCAGGTTCAGGTTCAGGTTACTTTATTTGTAGCCGTAGGTAGATTTGTTTTGCAGTCTGGTGACATCCATATTTACAAGCCACATATTACATTCAACATAGACACAAACACAGGCACACATGAAGCTGACTATAAACATGATAAAAATACTCAAGGCTCCATCAATCAGGGTATAAAAAGACAAAGAGATGGGAGAAAAACCAGAGGTAAGAGAGAAGGGTCATATTAAAAGTTAAAAACTAGTCAAAGAGGTTAAAAACTCAAAGGTCTAAAACCCAATAAAATATTTAGAACCCAAGTAACATCCTACAAAAATAAGTAAATATAAAATGGGAGTTAATAAATAGGTACCTAAATTATGTGCAATTATATTGTTACAGCTTGTTCAACTCTTTGACAGCAGCAGGAACAAAGCTGTTTTTGTAGCGCTGGGTTCTACTTTTTGGGACAGCAAACCTCCGTCTTGAGGGAAGAAGCTGAAAGTTGCAGTGCAAAGGGTTGGAGTCATCATTTAAAATGGAGGTAGCCATCCTCTGTACTTGTCTGGTGTACAGGGATGTCAGGCTCAGCTGTGGCTCACCAAGCAAACGACTGGACCATCTAACAACCTGATCCAAGGATTTCCTCTGTTTCAGTTTTATCTGACCAAACCATGACACTAAAGAAAAGGATAAAACAGATTCAATAAAAGCCCGATGAAACATTGCCATTATGGTTCGGTCAATTTGGAAGCGTGCAAGTTTTCTCAAGCAATGCAAATGTTGCTGACCCTTTTTGCACACCCTTTCACAGTTCTCTTCAAAGTTTAAATTACTATCAATAATCGTCCCAAGATATTTGTAGGATTGTACACATTCGGTGGTCTGGCCTTTTAGTACGGTGACTTTGTGCCTGGGAGTTTTCCTCCTCAAGTCAATAATCATGTCTTTAGTTTTTGTCGTATTCAGCTGCAGGTAGGAATCCTCACACCAGTGAACAAAATCATCAACTACTGGGCCGTGGCCACTCTCACCATCCTGGAGGAGACTGACAATAACTGAGTCATCAGCATACTTTATAATGTGTCTGTTGTCATGTCTGCTCTGACACATGTTTGTGTACAGGATGAAGAGTAGTGGTGACAACACACACCCCTGAGGAGAGCCAGTAGAAGAGCACTTTAGGTCAGACAATGTACCATTGACCCTTACTCTCTCCTGTTGGTTAAGAAATCCAGAATCCAACCCACCAGATTATTGCTCAAATCAAATTGTTGCAGGAGCCTTTCAACTAAGATATGAGGTTGGATTGTATTAAAGGCGGAGGAAAAGTCCACAAATAAAAGTCTGGCGTGTGTCCCATTAAAATCCAGATGTTTAAAAAGCATGTTAAACAGAGTGACAGTGGCATCCTCCACTCCTCTGTGAGGCCTATAGGCAAACTGCAGAGGATCCAATGCATGCTCAGTCTGCTTTAGGACCTCACATCTGACCAGTTTTTCAAAAATTTTCATTAAAATTGAAGTCAAAGCAACTGGTCTAAAGTCGTTTACCGTTTTAGGAGAGCTGGATTTTAGAACGGGAACAACCACGGCTTCTTTCCAGATCTTAGGCACATGTTGTGTCTGTAAGGACTTAATGAAAATGTAATGAAATACAGTGATCCCTTGCTACTTCGCGCCTCACCTTTCGCGCCCTCATTGCATCGCGGATTTTTCAAAAATATTCATCAAAAATTCAAAATTGAGAAAAAATGGGCGGGTGCTAGCAGAAGGCAGGGAGACTACATTAGAACATCAGGTATCAACACGGAGAGCCCGCACAACTCAAAATCCACCTCTCTGTTCGCTGTTCTCGTGTTGGCTCGGCTCGGGAATCTCGCAAGCTGATTGGCCGAGACGTTTTACCCAGCTTCTCTCCCTGCCGAGCGCCCATACCCAGCGAAGGAAGACCGCATTCATTATTCTTTATTGCTCATGTTGCTTAGTCTCGCCGCGTGGAACTTTTCGCTGTTCACTTGTGCCTTTTTGTGCGAAATAGTCTTCCCGTCGAGCCACTACGCCGCCTCCTACAGCTTCTCCAGCTCTATCGGAAGCTGCCCTCGACGATGCTGCGCCTCTAGCACCTGACGATGAGGCGTCACCTGAGGAGCAGTAAAGCTCTCATTAACCTGTGCAGTAAATCATCTTCATCTTGAGTTACGTATCTTGTTATAAGAATAAAAGAGTTCTAAAAACATATTTATGTACACTTTATTTACATCTACGTATGTATGTACACTTACATACACACACGTATCATATGAGAGAGAGAGTGAGAGAATGAACGTACGTATTATTTATGGGTGACGTCATTAGGGGTGACGCTACTTCGCGGTTTTTCACTTTTCGCGGTCGGTTCTGGAACCCATTAACCGCGATAAGTGAGGGATCACTGTATAGGACTCAGTTCATGTGCACAGGACTTTACCAAGCGCCCACATACTGTATATTATCAGGGCCCTGACTTTTGTTCACTTTTACAGCACAGAACTCCCTTTTAACATCCTGCACCTCAATATTAAAGTGCTGATTGTCTTTGAGTTTCTGTTCCAAATCTTGGGTTTCTGTGCTAAAATCAAAGGAGTCAAAACAACCATAAAAACAATTAAGAGCAGTAGCCAGCTCTGTGTCTGAATTAAAACCATCTAAAAACACACGATTACTGCGCTCTGTGCTCTGAAGGCCTGCAATAGTTTTCATACTGGCCCAGGCTGAACCAAGTTTCTTTGTTGCCATCTTGCTTTCCAATTCTGATTTATAATTCTGTTTTGCTCTTAAAATTTCGGACTTCAGCTCTTTTGTGGCAACCTGTAGCTCAGAAACAGACCCCTGTTTAAAGGCAAGTGCTTTCCTCTGTAAGCAGGATTTGACTGATTTTGTAACCCATGGTTTGTTGTTGGGATATATTTTGACACGTTTATGTGGAACGATCTTATTTTTACAGAAAGCCATGTATGAGCATGTGACATCCACCAAAGAGTCCAAATCATCAGGACAGTGTGAACATCTCCCAGACTGTACAGTTAAAGCATTCCTGGAGGCTGTGCACTGAATCTTCTGTCCACACATCAGTGTCTCTCGTCTCCACCTTGCCTCTTTTGAGAGCAGTTTTATATGTGGGCAGCAAATGTACACAGTTGTGATCTGAGGATCCTACAGGAGGAAGGGGGAGTGATTTATAGGCCCTCTCTATGGATCCATAGCACAGGTCCAATGTCTTTTTTCGCCTGGTTGGGCAGGAGACATACTGATAAAAGTTTTTAAGTGTCTTCTTTAAAGAAACATGGTTAAAATCCCCAAGAATGAAGTTTGGCGCCTCTGGAGAAATTGATTGCAGCTGCTGGATCACATCAAAGATGGTGTTGGAGGCGGAGTCATCGTCTGCCCTCGGGTGGATGTACACAGTTGTGATGAAAAGCTGGGGGAACTCGCAAGGCAAATAAAAGGGGCGTAGTGACACAGACAGCAGCTCCACATCTGGTGTACAGATGCGCTGTCTGACCGTGACAGATGTCGTCGGCCTCCGTCGGTCTATGATGACCATGGAAGAGAATCCTAAACGTCTACTCGGCTGGAACAGCACCGCCTGTGGCTGAACAGGCCGATGCGCGAATGACAGTCCCTGTCACACAGGTCACACTTGTGGGTGGTCTCCGTGCTGCTGGGTCTGTGGCGGTTCTTCCTGCGGGTCCTTTTTTCATCTGCTGCAGCAGTCAGTCTCTCTTCACCCGCCTTGAGCTGTCTGGTCAGGGTGCCTCTCCATTTGGAGCGGTCCGTTGCAAGGTCCTCCCAGCGCTCTGTGTTGATATCCAGGGCCCTCATGTCTCTCTTGCAGACGTCTCTAAAGCGCAGCTGTGGGTGGCCAACGTCTCTCCTGCCAGTTGCCAGTTCTCCATAGAGGACGTCTTTGGGGATTCTGCCATCCTCCATACGGTGAACGTGGCCTAGCCAGCGGAACCTGCGCTGCCTGAGTAGAGTGAACATGGAGGGAAGGCCGGCGCGGGACAGAACTTCTGTGTTGGGCACTTTGTCCTGCCAGGATATGTCCAGGATGTGGCGAATGCAGCGCAAGTGGAAGGAGTTCAGTCTCTTTTCCTGCCGGGCGTATGTTGTCCACGTCTCACTCCCATAGAGCAGTGTGCTGATGACGCAGGCGTTGTACACTGCCATTTTCATCTTGACAGAGAGTTTGGGATTCTCCCACACTCGTGTGGTGAGGCGAGCGAGTGTGAAGGCTGATTTTCCAATCCTCTTGTTGATCTCTGTATCAAGGGAGGGGTTGTTGCTGATCGTGGACCCCAGGTACGTGAACTGATTCACGACCTCCAGCTTGTAGTCATCAATGGTGATGGTTGGTGGTGCTTCCGTGCCTTGCGCCAAGACGTTAGTCTTCTTCAGGCTGATGGTAAGCCCGAAGTCCTTGCATGCCTGGGAGAAGCGGTCCCATCAGGGTCTGAAGCTCCTGCTGTGTGTGGGTTGCGACTGCAGCGTCATCTGCGAACAGCATGTCTCTGATTAGAGCCTCGCGTACTTTGGTTCTGGCTTTCAGGCGGGCGAGGTTGAAAAGCCTGCCGTCAGATCTTGTGTGCAGGTAGATTCCCTCTGTTGCTGTGCTGAAGGCATGCCTCAGGAGCATAGCAAAGAAAATCCCAAAGAGGGTTGGCGCAAGTACACAGCCCTGTTTCACTCCGCTGCGTATGTGAATGGCTCTGAGACGTTGCCATCGTGCTGCACTATCCCCTGCATGTTGGTGTGAAACGATTCGATGAGGCTTTGCAACTTTGGTGGGCATCCTATCTTTGGCAGGATCTTGAAAAGGCCCTCTCTGCTGACCAGATCGAACGCTTTGGTGAGGTCGATGAAGGCGACGTACAGAGGCATGTTCTGTTCTCTGCATTTCTCCTGGAGTTGGCGGATGGAGAATATCATGTCTACCGTCGATCGCTCAGCGCGGAAGCCACACTGAGACTCGGGGTAGACACGTTCGGCAAGCTTCTGTAGACGAACGAGAACAACTCGTGCGTAGACTTTGCCAACAACGCTGAGGAGGGAAATGCCCCTGTAGTTGTTGCGGTCGCTTCTCTCCCCTTTGTTTTGTAGAGGGTGATGATCTTGGTGTCCCTCAGTCCTGTGGTACGGCACCTTCCTTCCAGCACTGGCAGAGGACGTCATGCAATGGCAGCAGTAGGGCGGTCTTGCAGTGCTTGATCAGGTCAGGGGGTATGCCGTCGTTGCCGGGTGCCTTGCCAGCGGCCAAGCTATCAATGGCCTTACTGAGTTTGTCGATGGTTGGCTCGGCGTCAAGTTCGTCCATGGATGGCAGGCAGTCGATGGCATCAAGGGCTGACGGTGTCACGGTGTTCTGTCTAGAGTAGAGGTCGGAGTAGTGTTCCGCCCATCTCTCCATCTGCTTGTTCTTCTCTGTGATCATCTCCCCAGTGGAAGATTTGAGGGGGGCCGTCTTGCTCTGAGCCGGACCAAGTGCTTTCTTGATGCCATCGTACATACCACGGATGTTCCCTGTTATGGCAGCGGTTTGAATGTCTTGGCTGAGCTGAGTCCAGTACTCGTTGGCACAGCGCCGAGCAGTCTGCTGAACTTTGCTTCTCGCAGCCCTGAGAATCTGGAGATTCTTCTCATTTGGGTACTTCTTGTACTCAGCAAGTGCTGAGCGCTTGGCTTCAATGACGGGGGTCATCTCGGTCAACTTGGCATCAAACCAGTCCTGTGACTTCGAGGTCTTCCTCCCAAAGGTAGCCAAGGCTGTGCGGTAGATGGTGTTTCGCAGCTCTTCCCACTTCTGCTTTGCAGATTCTCCTCCTTGTGGTACACCAAGTTCCTTCTCAAAGGTGGAGGCAAACTGCTCAACAAGTTCTGGTTGGGCCATCTTGCTGATGTCAATCCGTGCCTTTCCAGGTTGTCTAGCACGATGGAATTTCTTCAGCTGCAGCTTGACCTTGCAACACACCAATGAATGGTCTGTGTCGCAATCTGCACTCTGGAACAAACGGGTGATTAGCACGTTCTTCAGTGAGGTGCGCCTGGTCAGGATCAAGTCTAGCTGGTGCCAGTGCTTTGAGCGCGGATGTTGCCAGGAAACCTTGTGTTGGGGCTTGGTCTTGAAGAACGAGTTTGTGATGCACAGATCGTGATATGTGCAGAACTCAAGCAGCCGCTGTCCGTTGTCGTTCATTCTGCCCACGCCAAAAGGTCCAAGACAGGAGGGCCAGGAGTCGTGGTCAGCACCCACTCTGGCATTGAAGTCTCCAAGGAGAATGAGTTGTTCAGAGTTGGGGATGATCCTGACAGTTGTTGCGAGATTCTCGTAGAACTCGTCTTTTGCCTCTGGTGTGGCTGTCTGTGTTGGGGCATACACACTGACGAGGGTGACTGGGCCTTGAGTGGTGTTCAGGCGGAGGGTGAGGAGTCGTGCAGAGCCAGTGCTGCCCGGTTCCACCATCTTCAGCAAAGTGTTCTTCACTGCGAAGCCCACTCCGTGTTCCCTGTGTTCGTCACTGCCCTTTCCCTGCCAGTAGAACGTGTAGTCCTTCTCTCTCAGTGTGCCTGCATCAGCTAACCGTGTTTCCTGGAGAGTGGCGATATCCACTCCCAGTCTCTTCAGCTCATTATTGATGATGGCAGTCTTCCTGGTGTCGTTGATGTCCTTGAGGTTAGCAGCGAGTACTGTCATCATAGTGCGGACATTCCAAGTTCCCAGTTTTAGAGTTGGTCTCTTTTGTTTTATTGTCTTGCCTGGTGCGAAGGTTCTCAGCCTGCTGTTCGGACTTCTCCTTATCGCCATGCACCCAATGAGGAAAGCAAGCTGTGGCGGGACAACACCTTATTGGCTGGGGGCTGCCCAGCTTGAGGCGGGCGGTAGCTGTCCAGTGAGATCTGATGATCCCTCCCACCGTCGGGAACAACCCCTGGCGCCGCGCTCTACGCTAATTGAGCAGTGGCTTATAACCGGTAACTGTCATTCCCCGTGTTTTGTCTACGCCAAAGGCGAAGCTGGAGTGTCCTCTCCAGTGATCCGGTGTTCTACCTTCCAGCGTTGGGCGTTGGTAGGATTCAAGCCGGGGCAGGAAGATATGGAGGACAAGATGTTGCCCATACAGCATGTCCTCCCTCTCCACGTCACTGATGTATCCAAAGGAACAGCAGGGCTGCTACAGTTTGGCACCAGCACCGTTGCAGGAGCTGCCAGAACGATGTTGAGCACAACATAGAACTGCCTTAGGGGCTCCGACTCCGGATTTTTCCTCAGGGTTGACTCCCGAAGCCTTTCCCGTGACCGGGTATGCCGCAAGGCAGCAGAGGTTTGAAATCAGGGTTTACCTTCCCCTAGATGGGCTACCTTCCCAGGTTGACGAGCACTATCTACCCGAAGCATCTGGTTTTAAGGCGCCAGAGATCCGCCCTCGCCCCTTCTCCTATTAGTAAAAGCAGTTCCGCCGGGCTTAGAGACTAAACCACACGGCAGGCTAGGAGTTGGACTTAGTTGTCAGAGGCTTTTCGAGACGCACACCATAAGGAGCATTTTATGAGCACTGGGCACTGGGAGCTTAACCCCAGTGCCGCTCCTGGCTATGACAACCTTGGAACCGTGACAGATGTGCAGTACTGCTTATTAATGTATAAACATACGCCGCCCCCCTGACGTTTCCCTGTTACCTCTTCCTGCCGATCCGAGCGCAGTGGGGCTCCAAAGCTGTCAATCTACAGGTCTGCATCTCGGTCATGCGCATTAAGCCAAGATTCGGTGAAAGCCATGACACAGCAGTTCTTAAAGTCCTTCTGGTAGCGTACATTCCCTTGAATTTCATCCACCTTGTTTCTCAGAGACTGTACGTTCCCAAAAATCATAGAAGGAAGAGGAATGTTACCAAAGTGACGTCTTCTCAGGCGCAATTTCACACCTCCACGCTTTCTGCGTTTCCTTCTCCCGTCTCTCCCGTCTCTCTTTTCACCGCTGTGTCCGTCTCTCAAAATAAAGTCCGGCAGTTGCGGCTTAGGCTCAATCACAGCCACTGCATCAACCGTGTTTAAATGCAGCAACATGTCCCTGGAATAATGTATTCTGCCCGCCATGATGCCGGTCGCGTTTACCTCATAGACAAAGAACCGGAGGAAAAGTAGCAGCAGTGCAAAAAAGGGGAGGAAGTCCATGTTGATGGAACCAGGGAGCTCTTCGCCATACAGTCCACAAACATTCCAGGACAGAAACGACACAGAGGATTTCGTTAAAAACACATTAAAGTACATAAAAACAAGACACACAGACGGACAGACTTTTTCACCAGCTGCCGGTCGCTGCGTGCGCATGCGCCCATAACAATAACACTTTTTAAACGTCATCCAACCCTGAACTTATTATCCTATATATTAGGGCAAACTGTGAGGTTAAAAAAGGGGAAAAAAGCTGGAGTTGGGGTAAATTTGTGAGGAAAAAAACTAGTAAATTTACGAGAAAAGAAAGACACATGATTAAAGCCAATAAATTGACATTGATGATATAATGGTGATTTTGGCCTGTGTTATGTTGGCAAACGAGAACCAATGATGGGGCTGGAGGTATAACAGAATACGACTTTATTATGGACTCACTGCACAGTACAGATGCTCCCATCAAGCAGAGGTGAGGTCAAAGAGACTGTCCCTCTTCCACACAGCCCTCTTATACTCTGGGTGGCGGCAGAACTGGAAAGGTGGAGCCACCACCCGTGTCACACCATCATATATCCTCAGAACAACACAACCCCCCCCCTTCAAAATGGTCCAGAATGCACACACACAATTGTAACCCTCCCCAATTTGGAACCCGAAACATGCACTAACTTAAACAAAAAGGCAAAGGCCTAACCATGCACACAAACAACTAAAGCTAGGGGAGAACAGGTGGACTACCGTTCCACCCCCACACAGCCAGACAGATTATTCTGCCGTCTTTGCTAAAACACAGTCCTTTAAACATAAATTCGCTGTGCTCCTAAAATAAGTAACATGAAACAATCCCCTTAACAGAACATATATAGAAAGGTTATCTCCCATTCCAACATCATGCAATAAACACATTACCCCAACTATCAGTCAGTCCCAGTAGAGAACCCCATCCCCCCCCCCAGAAGCCCGTCAGGCAGGTCCTGTCCAGAGTACCTTCTTTTCTTCATGCCCGGAGATGACCCACGTCGAAGCCCAGACACTTCATTCTCATCTTTGGCACGCCGCAGCTTGTTGGGATGTCTTCATGAGCTATCAGACAGCTGAAGGTAACCATCTTCCCAAACAGCCACCACCTGCAGCCGACCCTGGTCCTCCTGTCATTTGCGCTTGCCTCGAACCCCTCTCAACTGGGCCTCCTCTCTGGGTCGGACCACATCAGCGAACCCCAGAGGAGCCTGACTCGGCTTCCCGTGTCCCTGAGTGGCACGTTGTTTCACCATGCCAGCCGGTCCTGCCCCGCTCGCTTTAATTTTCGATGCTGGCGAAGCCATTGTGACCCCTTGCTTCTCGGTACCTCCCAGCCGAACTCCAGAAGCAGAATGGGCCATCCACTCGGCTCCACCCGCCATCACGGGCGTGCCACCATGCCGCCCAGTTCCCTCAGCTAGGGTTACTTGGGCTCTGGCACCGGAATCCTCCTGCGATAGCCCTGGGTGGGGTTGGTCCTGCTCATCTTCCAAAATACAAGGCCAAGGTTCATCCCATACAGCATCATCCACCACTTGTGGAACTGGCTGGTCCCACAAACCACGACCCAACCACTCCTCTCCAACACTGCTGGTGATAGTGAAGCCCAGTCCATTAAAAAGGTCATAGCCCATAATATTCTTGCCACTCGCAGTCACCACGAACTTCAGGTTGGACACCTCTGCCGACTTGTACCGAGCTGTCAGTTCCACCGATCCCACTGTGGTCAACCTCTTTCCACCATACCCACACAGCGGTGCTGAATGACCTCTTATTCGGTAATATGGGAAGAAACTCTTCACGGTGGGCCAATTTAACGCGGACCTCACCGTGCCCGTGTCAATCAGCAGCAGCACCTTCACCCCGTCCAATTTCACCACACAGTACATACGACCACCGGTGCTCGGGGAGATGGTGTGGATGACCGTGGGAGTTGTAGCGGGGGAATCCACTTTGCGTTGTCGCTCCCCTCGCTCAAACCTCTTACAGGCCCTGGTAAAATGATGCAGAAGTTCGCACTTGCCGCAGAGTCTTCCTCTTGCCGGACACTCTCTAGCCTTATAACGGTGCTTGGTGGACCTACAACCCAAACACCCGGGCGATCCTGGGGCGGACCTTATCTTCACAGCAGTACCATACTCTTCCTTATCTTCCATGCTATCATCGCTGTCCGGGTCCACAGCCTGCGCCGTTGACTGTGTTTCAAATTGGCAGAGTGTAGCTCTCTCATCAAGGTCATGTGATAGTTTGTCCACTGCTTCACACTGCTGAGTTATCTCGACAGCCATGGTTAATGTCAGTTCGCCGGAGTGCATGAGGAGCCTCGACCGTGCCGCCGAGTAAAGCGTGTGCTCCGCCAACTGATCGCGGACCATCGCTTCCTCCAGTGCTCCAAACTGGCAGTCCCCGGCCAGCTAATGCAGATCCGCAACATACCGTTTCACTGACTCGGCAGTCCGCTGGCGGCGGTGCCAAAACTGAATCCTCCGGACGATGACACTTTCAGGGGCGCGAAAATGATGCGCCATTAGCTCAACCACATCCTCAAAACTATTGCTGTCACCCAAGGTACTAAGGATGCGTTGTCCCTCCATACCTAAATTGTGAACCAACACTGCTCGTGCTCGTAACTTCTCCACTTCACCAAGGTTCAGTGCCACCAAATAATTCTGGAATGCAGTGAACCGCCTTGCCCAAGGGACCGGCGGTTCACCGGGAACCTCCAAAAACAGCCGAATGTTAGTGACTCCTGCGTTCATGCTTTTATCCTTGTTGCCAAATGTTATGTCGGCAAATGAGAACCAATGACGAGGCTGAAGGTATACAGAACACGACTTTATTATGGACTCACTGCACAGTACAGACGCTCCCATCAGGCAGAGGTGAGGTCAAAGAGACCGTCCCTCTTCCGCACAGTCCTCTTATACTCCGGGTGGCGGCGGAACCGGAAAGGTGGAGCCACCACCTGTGTCACACCATAGTATGTCCTCAGAACAACACAACAGCCTGCAAGTTTTTTTTTTCTTTAAAATTTGACAGTTTTCTTGTGAACTTACCACATTTTTCTCTTAAATTTTCCTTCTTCTTCTTCGTCGATCGCAAGATGGTCACACCAGCTGCCCTGACGAATGCTGCCGTCCTGCGGAGGTCCCCGAGGTCCCCGTGCAGCTTTTGGTTTAGCGATGTGGGGTCAGGCGACGGAGCTCGTCTGAGTGCAATTTCCCAGTTTGTTCTTATATATTTGCTACCTTTTCCATTAAACTTCGCCATGTTTTTCTCAAAATTTGCCCCCCCCTTCCTAATTTATGTTAGGAAAGCTTATAAACATAGACACCGAATGCTGATTTTGTCATTGTGCAGTTGCAGTTTTTAAAAATATAAATTTTAAATACACGGTCTCCCAAGTGTTCTGAATACCACAATGTCTGTGCTGCCTTGAAGAGTTAGCTAAATAAGCAGTTCACTTTGTTACATTTTACTATAATGACAAGTCACTGACCTGTAAACTAGTATAAGGCAGATAGATACGTGATGATTTTAAATTTTAATGGACTGATACCACAGATGTACCAAGGAAAGGCTCCTTGAACGTACAGCCTCCATTCATAAAACCTGCTCTGCGACCTACGGCTGACTCCATCAGTTTTAATATAGACGATCGTGACACCTGCAGGTTAAAAGTGGACATTACAACTGACCTTATTTGGCTAATTCAAATATTCTAAATTAGCACTGACAGTCACTTTGAATGGCAGTCCTTCACGCAATATATTTAAGTAGAAATATCTAAGATACGAATTAACGTTGCCGTTTCTGCGTTTCTCTGGTTACATTTAACGTAATTAAGCAGGGGACAACGGGGAGAGAAAGTCCGAGCCACTTTACAACCAGACAGGAATAAAACATTTCATTTAATAATGTTCCCCCTATCAAAGTCTCTAAACCATTTAATTTCCCTTTTAAAAGTATAAAATAACTCTTACTTTCCTCTGCATTGCTGCCATGGTCTAACAGGTTTTATCTGTCTGTATTATATTCGGAATGCCCCCCCTCTCCGCTGATGCACTTGGTTTCATCTGTTGCCGCTGTGCGTTGCTCTCTTCCTGAAAGACACTCGCTGCTGTGGTTCCGCTGATGTCGCCGTGACGAGCTGGTGAGTACACATTCATTTCTCAGCTTTTGTTCCATCTTTTTTTTTATTATTATTAATGATTATATATCCATGAAGCATTTACCTCTCACTTGGAGCCACGAATATACCGTTTTGATATGTGGCTTAATTAATGAATGTTAAGTCTCTTTTTGTGTCCCGCTGTGGTCGGCTGTTTGTCGGTGTCTTGGTCCTGGTCGGTTATGTTTACAATTTCTGCTAGCACGGAGGCGAAATGAAACCTTAAATAGTATACATGTTTGCTAAATTTAAGGGAGTGTTTGCTCTGTATAGTTTGCGTTAGATTGTACATATAAGTAAAGTGCAGTTGGGGCTGTAAAGCCCTCCTCAAAGGGGGGAATTTAAAGGGAAGCTCCTTAACACCGGAGGGGGAGGTTGGTCAGTGGAGGTAGTACTGCTGCAGGTGTGCGCCTGTTGGTTTGGCTTTGTAGTACAGAGTAAGCAGTGTATGCGTGGAAATATTCTCCTCAGAATGCGATGGAATTGATGTATTTTTATTCTTTTTATTTTCCAAATGCGTGCTCAGGTGTTTGGTCTTCGAAGGAGTGAGCAATCAAAGTCAAAGCAAGTGGTAGTTGTCTATTTTTTTTTTTTTTGTTTAATTCATGCCAGTCAGCAATAAAACACGCATAAACCGTTATAGAACTTTTAACTGTTTAAAAAAAAAATCACAGTATTCAGTACTTGACACAAACACAATTAAACAGACATAAACATGAGGCTGAAAAAGCACAAGTTGAAGTGAAGACGCTTATTGCACTGTACCTTTTTGACACTATTAAAGGAACACTATGCATGATTTTCACTGTAAATTCTTTCCAGAATCATTTTGTTAGTACATGAACCTGTGATCAGATGAATGCCACTTCCATAATAGCTTGAGGGGGGCCAACAGCACTATGTAACTTTACTATTTCTGGTAGGAACACTAAAAAAACAGCTGGCACATTTTACTGCCTGATTCCCATTAGCCAGTTACAGGGCTTGACTTCAGCCATCAACTAACAAACCTCCTAATAACTGGCTTTTTGGGACTCCGGCAGTGGAAGGTACCAATTCTAGTCTTTTTAGTGTTCCTACCAGAAATGGGAAAGTTATGAAGTGCTGATTTAAATACCTAATTTAGGGGGCATTATATCAAGAAATGCCAAGAAGAAAACTGTCAAGTGGTTAAAGTGACACTCTGCCAAAAATCGAGTTTTTTTCCCTTGCTAGTATGTCTATAACGTGTTTTTTATGACTTACATGACATATCAAGAGTGAAATCCCTCAAATGTCTTGTGTATCTGTTTTTTTTTTTTTTTATATTTCGCTTAAGCCCCGCCCCCTGGAAAAAGGCAAATTTGGATGGAACATTTTTGGTGATGTAACTGTAACAGGTCTGTAGTGTTGAGCCAGTTAGGACTGTCTGGCCTAACTGAAGTTAGCCACCAGGCCCAGTTGGCATTTGGCCTGCTGCTTTGAAAACTTGACCCAAATTAAGATGAGTTTGACCATTAAACTGCCTTTAAGTACCAATGCAGTTTCAGTCATTTTCCTGGGCCACCGTGCATGCAACTGGGCATGTCCTTCAACTGGTAAGTCTTTTTATGACAGGTTTTATTCTGTTTAATGTAGTGTTAGCCACTCTTAGCCTTGTGGGATGTGGGTGGACAGATCCTGGTGTTTGAAGGAGGAGGAAAAGTGAAAATATTTTGACATGAAACTCTAAGATGATAAAAGAATTTTTTTTGTAGAAAAAAGGGCATAGGATACCATTTTAGACAATGTAGATTTGTTTTTATAGGGGATTTATATCCACCAAAGTGCATCTTTAATCCACTGATGTATCAATTATTTGATTTTTTTCAGTTATCAGTTTTTAACTACGGACATTGCACAACATCCTAACCACGCTGACCCAGCAAAATCTCATTACCTAGCACCCTCCTGATCACAACAAAGTAAGTTCAGTGTTCTCTTTTCCAAAGAATCTTTCCTCTCATTCTACGTTTACCAGTTTATGAAAATCAGCATATAATTATCAACCTAAAAACAGTAGGCTTCATTCATATTGCTGGATTTTTCCCACCACCAATTTATTTTAAATTTGACTCTTTAAACATTCCTGGAGATCTTGGCGAGTTCCTTAACTTAATGCCATAAACTGAAATGTGTTATGACATGCTTTAAATTATTTGCTAACTGGTTTCACCATTTTACCCCACATATGGGGTGGGGGGGTCATCATGGTGAGATTTGACCAAATGTGGTTTATTTTTCAACATAGTTTCCCTTTCGGTCCACACACTTCTTCCATCGGTGTTGCAGTGCTTGGATCCCTGCAGTTGAAAAATAAACCACATTTGGTAAAATTTGACCACTATGAACTTTTTAGCCCTGCTCGTACTTACAGTATGTATACATCATTTTCAAGATCGTTTCACTACATTGCATTTTCAAGATGCCTTTGTCTATGGTCCTCATATTGTTACTACATTTCAAATAATTCCTGCATGACTGCTAAATTAAATGCTATTAAACAGTAGTTAGATGATGTGAAATATTTTTATTAAATGCCGTCAAATAGGCCAGTAACAAATCATCCTCACTAACGTTGTTAGTTGTATTGTGTACATTCATTCAGAAGAATTAAAAGAAAGGCATGACAATCCCTAACCTCTGATTGTGTTGATTTATCATTTCTGAATAAATGCTGGTAAATCATTTGTCTCTTTAATCAATTTTAATAATAATTAAAGCTGCAAGCAGCTGTAAGCGCCCCCCCCCCCCCCCCCCCCCCGCGGAATCTGGCGCCTGTTGTGCCTAACTGGTTTGGAAAATTTCCCGTTCTGGCAGTAAGCACTGCATGAATAATAAAATAAACAGTTTGGCACAGTACTTCCTGTGAACAATAAGTGGCGCTATAACTTTTGTCAATTATTTTTATGTAGGAGCGTGCGGGGCGGGACTAATATCCATCGTAGCAATTATGGTGAAAATCCGACAGTTTGTCCAAGTTACAACTGTCCAACATATTGCAATAAGGTAAACTTGAACATGTTGCCATGGCAACACTTACATGTTAGGTACATGTTGCAGTCCCATATAGAACTACAGAAGAGAGTCACCTTGACTTACGTTCCACGTTTCCTGACCCTTGGACTTTCCCAACCCTACGTATTATGCGTATTGAATGGCGAGGAGTGGGTTTCCATGGCAACTGTGATGATCACAGGACAAATGTGACTTCCACTGAGGCTAATCCAATGTGCTCTGAGAAACCTCTGAAAATGTCATGTCATTCCGACTACTGGTCTTTGAGTGAAAGTTGATACATTTTTGTATAGTATCCCATGTCAGCACAAGGTGGTGCTGTGACAGTTTTGTGAATATTGATATATAGACGTGTTTAGATTGGGATTAGTATCCATCATGCAAATTTTGGTCCAAATCAGAGAAGTATCATCTCAGTTGAAACGCTCGTGTTTTGCATCGCGAAGACGATATCAAAGCATACCGGTCGGCATGGAAAGAGTTCTCTACTATGTACGTATGCTGTCAATGAGTCCTAGTCATTCCGTCATGGGATTTTTGCACATGGTGAGACAAAATAACAAAAAAGTTTTCAGCAAGTCTTCCTTTAGTCACTAGGTGGTGCTTTAACTTTTGTTAATTATTTATATATAGGAGCGTGCAGGGTGGGACTAATATCCATCCTAGAAAATTTGGTGAAAATCGGATAAAGTTTGTCCAAGTTACAAGTGTCCGTTGTTCTAACCACTAGGTGGCACTATAACTTTTTAGAATTATTTTTGTATAGGAGCATGCAAGAAGGGACTAATATCCATCATAGAAAATTTGGTGAATTTTTTTTTATTTTGTATACTTTATTGATCCCCAGAGGGGAAATTGAGGGCATCCACCTGGATGGATGAAGCGGCCATGGTATGGCGCTATCCCTTAACCATTCACACACACATTCACACCTAGGGCCACTTTAGAGTCTCCAATTAACCTAACCTGCATGTTTTTGGCCTGTGGGAGGAAACCGGAGAAATCCCGGAGTAAACCCACGCAGATACGGGGAGAACATGCAAACTCCACACAGATCACTGTTGGTCAGGGGCTGGGATCGAACCAGGGATCCCGTGGCCAAGGGTGAGTTGCTGTGCTGGTGCAGTGCTAACCACTGCGCCACCGCACCGCCCAAAAATTGGGCAGTTTTTCAAAATTACAACTATCCAATGTTCCATGGCAAGGAGTCAACCTTGGCCATGTCGTCATGGCAACACTTACATATCAGTTATGTGTTGCTGACCCATTTGGGATTACAGAGGACAGTGACCTCGACCTATATTCCAGATTTCATGACTCCAGGACCTTTCCAACCCTCCCAACAAGATCACGGATTGAATGGCAAGGAGGGCGTGTCCATGGTAACAAAAGTGACGTCATGCTAAAGTTGATGTGCAGTTATGATCATCCATGAGGTCTGATGAAGCTCAGAAAATTTCATGTCATTCTGGCACATAGTGCATGAGTAATAAATAAAACAGTTTTCAACAATTCTTCCTTTAACCATTCGGTGGCGGTATATCTTCTGTCACTTATTTTTATATAGATGCATTTGGGGCGGGACTATTATCTATCATGGAAACTTTGGTGGACATCGGACAAGTTTTGCTGGAGTTAAAGCTTTCTAATGTTGTTAGGGGAGGAGTCATATTTCGCCATGGCGCCCTGGCCATACCTTTGAACTTTTTACTGTGAAATGAGGAAGATTTAATGGCCCATGCTTGTAGATGCCACCATGCAAAAATGAGCTAAATCGGATCAGGCCCCTAGGAGGAGTTTGTTGAAATGCGAGGAGTGGTTTTTGTCCAGTACTAGTCTGTACTCAGACTCCTGTTTTCCGTGTCATCATATTTTACATCCAGAGCTTCTAGAAGACGTTTCCTGTCCATTGTTATTTAGAGACTGCTATTAAAAAATTAATAGAAAGTCTTGACAATAGGAGAAGCGGAAGTGCTGAGCTGAGAGTGACAAGCTGTTGCTGGGATACAAGGCACAGACTTTTTTTTCCCCCCAGAGCGCAGCGCACAAACGCTGAAAAAAATACTTAGGGCGGTTGGGCGACAAAAAGCACGTTTGGTGGACACACAGCCTTAAGAACCCATTTCTTAAAGGCACACTCTGGTGGCTATAAAAACAAACAAAACCTTTCATTGTCTTTTAGTTTCATGTCAAAATCTTTTCACTTTTCCTCCTCCTTCAAACACCAGGATCTGTGAATAGGCCCGTCTACATCCCACAAGGCGAAAGATGGCTAGTGCTACATTAAACAGAATAAATCAAGTTTACAGAAATTTCACAGCAAAAAAATACACGACATATTTCACTCTTGATATTTCTTGTAAGTCATAAAAACATGTTACAGACATGTTGGAAGAAGGAAAAAAAAACACCTTGATTTTTGGTGGAGTATCACTTTAATCATTTTCTTTTTGCAGTAACTTTAATATTACAAAGTTAATTCCTTCAGCTATTAAGTCAGTCATTTTCCTTTAATGTTTGAGGTGCAATGAGCAATGACAGCTCACTGGAAGTTCTTATGAGAAGGATTAAATATTAAATATGTGCTCTTTAAAGTCCATTTTGTTAATGTGTAACTAAAAGTATCTGCTTCCTTGACTGACTTGGGGTGCTGTTCTCTGATATTGGATTACATCTGTCTTAGTAGGGTTCTAAGCAGCTGTGCTGTCGGAATCCTATTGTAATTGTTCTGATTCTTATTATTTTTCTCCGATAAAAGTGCATGGGGAGCAAGAATGGTAACATGTAGAAACATAAAATTTTACAATCTGATCAGAAATCTGGTGTTGTGCTCTAAAAATGTTTTCTGCACCATATTTTCAAAAATATATTAAAGCTGCAAGCAGCTGTAAGCAGGCCTTTGCCCCCCCATGCACCCACAGAACCTGGCGCCTATCGTACCTAGCTGGCTCGGAAAATTTCCCGTCGCCGCAGCAAGCGCTACGTGAATAATAAACCCTTTGGCGCAGTACCTCCTGTGAGCAGTAGGTGGTGCTATAACTTTTGTCAATCATTTTAATGTAGGTGTGTGTGGGGTGGGACTAATATCCATCATAGCAATAACGGTGAAAATCAGACAAAGTTTGTCCAAGTTACAGCTGTCCAACGTATTGCAATAAGGTAAACTTGGGCATGTGGCTGTGGCAACACTTATATATTAGGTACATGTTGCAGACCCATATAGAACTACAGAAGAGAGTCACCTGGACTTACATTCCACATTTCATGACCCTTGGACTTTCCCAACCCTCCAAAGTATAAAACGTATTGATTGGCGAGGAGTGGGTTTCCATGGCAGCTGTGATGATCACAGGACAAATGTGGCTTCCACTGAGGCTAATCCAATGTGCTCTGAGAAACCTCTGAAAATGTCATGTCATTCAGACTACTGGTCTTTGAGTGAGAGTTGGTACATTTTTGTACAGTACCTCATGTCAGCACAAGGTGGTGCTGGGACAAATTCATGAAAATTAATATATAGACGTGTTTAGATTGGGATTAGTATCCATCATGCAAATTTTGGTTCAAATCAGAAGTATTGTCCAAGTTGTAACTCTCGTGTTTTGCATGGCGATGACACCATTAAAGCATGCCGGTTGACATGGAAACAGGTCTGTACTATGTACGAGAGCTATCAATCAGTCCTAGTCATTCCTTCATGTGATTTTTGCACACACTGAGACAAAAAAAAACAAACAAAAAAAACTGTTTTCAGCAACTTTTCCTTTAACCACTAGGTGGCGTTAAGTTTTATTATATTATTATTATATTTTATATAGGAGTATGCAGGGTGGGACTAATAACTATTGTTCAAAATTTGGTGAAAATCTGACAAAGTTTGTCCGAGTTACAAATGTCTGTTGTTCTAACCAGTAGGTGGCATTATTACTTTTGTTAATTATTTTTGGATAAAAGTGTGCAGGGTGGGACTAGTATCCATCGTTCGAAACTTGGTGAAAATCAGACAAAGTTTGTCCAAGTTACAACTCTCTGTTGCTCCACGGCGAGCAGTCAACCTTCGCCATCAGTTATGTGTTGCCCACCCATACAGGACTACATATGACGGTCACCTCGACCCAGCAGTGACGCCATGCTAAAGTTGATGTGCAGTTATGATCATCCATGTGGTCTGATGAACCTCAGAAAATTTCATGTCATTCTGGCAAGTGGCACATGAGTAATAAATAAAATAGTTTTCAGCAATTCTTCCTTTAACCACTCGGTGGCGCTATATCTTTTGTCAATTATTTTTATATAGATGCGTTCGGGGTGGGACTGTTATCCATCATGGAAACTTTGGTGGACATCGGACAAATTTTGCTCAAGTTATAGCTGTTTCATGTTGTAAGGGGCGGAGTGAAATTTCGCCATGGCACCCTGGCCACACCGTTGAGCTTTTTACTGTCACATGAGCAACCTTTAATGGCCCATGACTATAGATGCCGCCATGTGAAAATGAGCTCAATCGGAGCAGGCCCCTAGGAGTAGTTTGTTCAAATGCGAGGAGTGGTTTTTGGCCATATTTGAGGTGGGACGGATTTGAGGCAAGATGGCGGACTTCTTGTTGGCCGTGGATAAGGGCCTAAATTATGTTTTTTGCATGTCTTGAGGTGATGCACACCACACCTGAATTTCGTGTCTGTACGGCAAACTTTAGTGTCGCCAGTCTCCATAGACCTTGTACGTTTGTTCCCGCCCACAAAAATTGGGGGTGGGTGCTACATATTTTTCCAGTTTATCAAATTTTTCACCAGGTCTGAGGTGTGTGCGGAGAGAAGGGGGGGGGGGGAAGACATTGGACAAGTTTTGCTCGGGTTACAGCTTTCTGATATTGTAAGGGGAGGAGTCAAACTTCGCTCTGGTGCCCTGGCCACAACTTTGAGCTTTTTACTGTGAAATGAGACAGCTTTAATGGCCCATTCCTATAGATGCTGCCATGTGAAAACAAGCTCAATCAGAGCAGGCCCCTAGGAGGAGTTTGTTGAAATGCGAGGGGTGGTTTTTGGCCAAATTGGAGGTGGGGCGGCTTTGAGGCAAGATGACGGACTTCCTGTTGGCCGTGGGTAAGGGCCACAATTATGTTTTTTGCATGTCTTGAGGTGATGCACACCCCACCCGAATTTCGTGTCTGTACGGCAAACTTTAGTGTCGCCAGTCTCCATAGACCTTGTATGTTTGGCTCTGCCCCCCAAAATTGGGGGGGGGGGCACATATTTTTTCCAGTTTATCAAATTTTTCATCGGGTCTGAGGTGTGTACGAAGAAAAATTGCGTTTTGGTTTACGTTTAGAGGGTCAAAAATGCGATTGTTTAGGCAGAATAATAATAAATGCAGCGGATACAATAGGGCTCTCGCCCACTGACATTGTCAGTGGCTCGGGCCCTAACAAGTGATCTCAGAATGAACTCCTCCTAGGCTATTCATCCAAATGGCTTGAAATTAAGCACAGATCATCTAGAGACATTGATAATTAAAAATTGTTAGGATTATCCAAAAACTGTCAATCTGTTTTTATTTTATACGTAGGCTAACTAGCAATAATGCTACAGGGGACTACAGATGCAAATTAGCATATTTCTAAATCTGGCATACTTACATTTGTATTAACTAGTGTATTGCCCATAGAACGCAAGCATTCCTGTCTGAAACAGGAGTCCCAATTAGGATTCAAAGGATTCAAAGATTTTATTGTCAATACTACTATACGTGCAGGACATACAGTACAGGAGAATTGAAATGGCGTTTCTCTGTACATTGGTGTGCATTCTATAAAAAGGAAATTAGGCTGGATTAAAAAAAATAGAAAAACGAGAACAAACAGCGACAGCAGCAGTCTATGTACGTCTATATACAGTGATGTAACCTGTGGTGCCAATGGCAGCCAGAAGGACTCTGACCTCCATAGTGGTAAACGATTAGTTTAGGTAAACGATTAGAGGTAATAAACCCAGCAATCCTATATTCGGACAGCTAAAGATGAATAGCCGTAGTGCATTTCAATGCGGTAGTGTAGGTGCAGATAGTGACAGATATGGTTGCAGTGATATACAGACAGCAGCAGATATGGCATTTGTGCAAATGGTTGCGGTTAAAGTGCAGAGACATATAACAGCAAAGGTACAAAAGAACAACAGTATTATTGTTGGTGTGCCAGTCTTTCTGTGCCAACATCTGAGGTAATTATTGTGCAGGTGTTACCATCTGGGAAGCGGGGGGGGGGGGGGGGGGTGAACAGAGTTCAGGGTCCTGATGGCCTGATGAACGAAGCTGTACAGCAGTCTTGTGGAGTGGGCCTGGAGGCTATGGTACCTTTTCTCCGAGGGCAGGGGGCTGAAGAGGGAGTGTAGGGGATGGGAGGTGTTGCCTGTGATGTTGGTGGCTCTGTGGGTGAGGCGAGTGGGGTAGATGTCCAAGGGGGGGGGGGGACACTGATGATCTTGCTGGCTGCATCCTCTATGCGTTGTAGTGTCTTCCGGCAGGCGGCAGTGCAGCTTCCATACCACACCTTGATGCAGTTGGTGAGGATGCTCTCAGTGGTGCCCCGGTAGAAAGACTGCATGATGGGGGTGGGACTCGTGCTCTCCTCAGTCTGCGGAGGAAGTGGAGGAGAGTTTGAGCCTTCTTGGCCAGTGATGTGGTGTTGTTGGTCCAGGTGAGGTCCTCAGAGATGTGCACCCCCAGGAACTTGGTGCTGTTCATCCTCTCCACACCTGCACCGTCGATGATCAGAGGGGGGTGCTGTGTGTGACCCCTCCTGAAGTCGACCACAATCTCCTTGGTTTTTCCCACGTTCAGGAAGAGGTTGTTGTCTTTACACCACTGGACCAGTTGGCTCACCTCATTTCTGTAGTTGGCCTCGTCGTTGTTGGTGATGAGGCCCACTACTGTCGTGCCATCTGCAAACTTGACAATGTGGTTGGTATTGTAGGCTGGCACACATTCTTTAGGCTTAGGCTTTACAGGCCCAAATGTAGGCTGTGTTTGAAAGTGGAATATAAAGAGGTGTAGGCTATATGTAGGCAATCACATGTTAGACTTTGACAAATTTAAAAGGGAGTAAATGGCACTAAGATTTATTTGATTGTGTGAATGTCAATTACAGAATACCTAAATGGTAAAAATGAATGGGACAGCCAATATTTGTGACTGTTTCAGATCCTTTGTCAGATCACTTATTTGTGTGATCTTTTATCACTTATAGTCAAGATAATAGTATATCTTGCATTTTGGGGAATGGAAGTTGTTCAGTCATCATTATAATTATTTTAGTTTATATCACTGTTCAGTGATGGAGTTCAGTGTAATATTGAATTTCTTCTGTGCATCGTCAATAAACCAGTCCCTCCAGGATTTAGCAATGTTGTGATCGTGTCAATTCACGTGAAATCAGCCAATCAGCATGACTATTGCCCGACCTTGCAACTTTGTCCAATCACCGCAATTTTGGCCGCTCCTCGTCAACTTCCGCTAATTTCACCAATCAAATTTGTCTTTGAGTGGCGCACAAACGCTCAGTCTAACCAATCAAATGTATTTACAGTGAGTATTAACGGAACACATCAGCAAAAATAGAGTGTGATTTAATTAAAAAAAAACACTCACCCACGAGGTTTCCAACACTGTCCCTTCCTCCGTCTCCTCCAGCCTGCCGGTAGACATCTCACCATGTCTCCTTCCTGATCGAGTGTACGAAGTGCTGGGTTTGTGTTGTTTGGCGTCTGCCCCAAAAGCACCCCATCGTGGGAGCACACATGAGGAGAGACTCCATAAAACCACAAACAAAATGAACAAATCTAACACTACAGCCAGTGTTTGAACATTTTATACATCTTTAGAGGTAAAATCATTATATCATTACTACATCTTGTCAATGAGCTTTAAAACTGTGAATCTCCAGTCTGGACACGGATAAACACCCCCACCCCTGCCATAAATGAAAGATGTGTGTGTGTCAAGACACGTAGGAGTTGGGCATAGAAAGAAAGAGAATATTGTCTATATATATTTTTTTTTTTTCAGAAAAACACAGACTCCAATAGACAATACAGAGCAACAGAATAAATTCATTTTTTCCTCTCTGCTCAGTACCAAGTGGTTGGGGACTGTAGGGAGTTTTCAAATGAAGGTGCTGCCAGTAACTTCCAAATCTATTGTCTTTAACATGTATTCACTGTAATTTAGCTGTTGTAATGGATATTGTGTTAAAGTCTGTATTTGCTGTTGCACAAAAGAGTTTTTCTGTATAACAGAAGTTTCTGCTTAATTTACAAATCACTAATAGGAAATTTTTTGACAATCCTGTGCTTTTCTTTTATTGTTATATAGAATATCACTGCAGTAAACTGGAAAAAAAACATCTGCTTTAAAATTTGTAATTCTTCCCACAACTTTTAGTGCAAAAAAGCCTCTCAAAACATCACAACTTTTATCGCAACTTTTTAAAAAAAAAAAAAAAAAAAAAAACTCCCGCGAATTCAGGCTTTTTGGGCTGCAACAATCATAAAAACATCCCGCAAAATCCTGGAGAGACTGAAATGCATATTTAAGGGTTGGAAATTTTGCCATTTGCGCATAGATTCAGAATCATTCACGTCTGCATCGAGATGCATCACAAAAATGATAATTTCTCCCACCCCTACTAATCATAATGGTTTGAAATGAGAGCAATTTTTTTTAACATAAATTTTTTAAAAGAAAAAAATGCAGAATATCTGGATTGTGATTTGTTGTCACTCACCACACATTTCTCCAGGGCTTTGGTGTGAAGAGCGGGGGGACCAACCCGCAGTGGAGACTGCCCACGGCTTCTCCTATTCATATGCTGCATTCGAATTGTCCACTCATTCACTATATGGTGCACTACATTTCATCTGACTCCAATTTAAATGTAGTACACTATGTAGTGAACGAGTGGACATTTCAAACGCAGCAATAGTTTTTGATCATGTGACTTCCGATGAGGTCAAATAAGGTGGGCGACCATGTTGGGGGGGGGGGGTAATCATGGAGCAAAATGGAGTGGAAAAAATGCGAAAACATCTGAAATTTATTATGAAACTCTTGATAATGACAGCAGACAGTGGTAGGATGACAAATTAGTTTTAATTGAGAAGCAGGCCCCTTATCTCATCCCAAAGCAAAACTGGTCAAGAGACACAGAAATGGGCTAGCATCACCTATCCAGACATCTTTTTTTTTTTTTTTTTTTTTTTTTTGTACAGTATCAGTGCTTACCCTCTTGAACAACAAACGGTGCTTTCACACCTACAGGCTTTATTTTGTTTTAATCGAACTTGACTTTGTTTTCTCCGTTAGTGCGGTTCGTTTTGTCTGGTGAGAACACGGTAATCGCACTCAAGTGCACACCAAAACAACCCTACCGGACTTCCGGTTATGGCTGCCACGTAAGACGGACGTGTTTCATTCTGCTCTGCTCCTGGAGAAAAAAATCGGCAAATAACTCTCTCATTTGGGACAGAACGTATCCCAGCGTTTGGGCGAGGATATGTCGGCGAAGCCTAAGGCTGGAAAACCAGGTAAAGGAAAAAGCGAGCCGCCGAAACAGTCCAAATTAACGGACTTTCAGGTCTGTGACGCAGCAAACAAAACTCCATATATGGCGGAGGAGGCTGGCAACGGTGCGATATCTGCGGGGAATGGCGCAGATGTGCTGATGGCTGCCATGAGTTCAATGAGAGCGGACTTTTCCTCTAGATTTGATGGGATTATGACAGCGTTGGAAGGAATAAGAAAGGAATTGGGTGACTGTGTAGAACGAACGGCGCAGGTGGAGCTCCGTCTCGCTAGTGCTGAAGATGGCGTCACCCGTCTTCAATTAAAGGTGCGCACTTTGGAAAAAAAAAATAAATGTCTAGAAGATAATATTTTGGATTTGGAATCTCGGTCGAGACAGAATAACTTGAGGCTGGTGGGTCTTCCAGAGGAATCAGAAGGTCGGGACGTATGTTCCTTTCTGGAAAAGTGGATTCCGGAGGTGCTGGGCAGCGAGGAGTTGCAATCAGCAGTGGTTCTGGAAAAAGCACATCGTATTGGCCCACGGAGAGATAAGGGACCGCCGAGGACCTTAATTATGAAGTTTCTTAGCAACAGAGACAGGATGAAGATCTTCAACGCTGCACGAGCTAAAGGAGAGATTAAACACCAGGATCAGCAGGTGCGGTTCTACCCAGATTTGGCCACAGGAATCCAACAATTGAGGAAGCAGTTTGATCCCATACGTAAGGAGCTGCGCAACCTTGGGATTCGTCATGGTGTAATCTATCCTGCGAGACTGTTGACCACGTATGAGGGCAGAACCCACATCTTCAAGACCCCAGAGGAGGCGCAGGAGTTCATCAAGAAGATCAAAGAAGAAGAAGAGACTGGTGGGAGCTAAGCATGAACAAAATATAAGGTAGAATAATTAAGTATTTGCACAGGCATCTGACTGACTTGAAGTAAACAGCAAGTTTACAAAATATAGATTGTATTATATATTAAAAAACAAAACAAAAACAAAACAAACAAAAAAAAAACTATGATGTACAAAGTTGTTAAAAATTCTGGAGTTAAGTTGGAAAACTACAGAGGAGAGTTAATGTTACGTCATTAAAAGCAGTAGAGTTAGGGTGATTGGGAGGATGAAGAAGGAGTGGCTTAGGCTGTTCCCCGTGGATGTGGAACGGTCGATGGCTATATCGGGAGACGGAATTTTTCTTTTGATTTTGGGGGGTTCGCCACAAGTGTGGGAAGGGGGAATTTGTTTGTGTGTAGTTTGTAGGATGAATGTTCAACCACTCATGTTTTTGCTTCTCTGTATGAGCATGTTTACACTGCAAGGTAATCCCAAACTCTCTATTGATCATAAACCAAAGCGTTAATCTTAATTTAACTTCATGGAATTGCAGAGGTCTACAAAATTTAAAAAAACTTAAACAAGTTATGAATAAAATAAAAGACATGGGTTCAAAAATTGTGTTTTTACAAGAAACTCATCTAATAGAGGAGGATATAAAAAGAATTAGGAGTAGATGGCAAGGAAGTGTATTTACCTCATCATTTTCATCCCGGGCCAGGGGAGTTATGACTCTCATACATAAATCAGTCCCTTTTCAAGTGAAAAATGTAATTGGAGACAAACTTGGAAGATATGTAATCATTCAAGGTTCTTTGCTATTAGAAAATATAAATCTTGTGAACTTATATGGTCCCAATATAGATGATCAAAAGTTCTTTGCTAATTTATTTCTTATTTTATCATCACTTACAGGGCAACATATAATAGCAGGGGATTTTAATTGTACATTGAATCCAGGTATAGATAGATCAACAGGACTGGATTGTACGCACAATGGATGTAGGATGACTATTAATCATTTTATGAAAGAATTGAGATTGTTAGATATATGGAGAGAAATGAAACCACAAGTTAAAGCCTATTCTTGTTATTCCAGTACCTACAAGACATTCTCACGTATTGATTATTTTTTGATTTCCACAGAATTAAGATCCAAGATTCAAAGCTGCTTTTATGATAACATCGTGATCTCTGATCATGCACCCTGTTGTCTAATATATGTAGATAAAAAATTGACAAAGGAATCAGGTAGATGGCAATTTCAGCATAAATGGCTTCAGGATGAGGAATTTGTCAAGTATATAGAAAAACAGATAGACGAGTACTTTGACATCAATACTACACAAACATCAGCATGTGTAAAGTGGGAAGCTTTCAAAGCTTTTATTAGGGGACATATTATTAGTTATACAGGATCAAAATCTAAGAAGACTCGAGAGGAGAGAGCTAAATTGGAACATAAAATGAAAAGTCTTCAGGAAAAAGTGTATGCAGGAAGTGATCCAAGGTTGGAGAATGAATTACTGATTTTGAGAGCTGAATACGACAAAAAATCAGCGAATAGAGCTGCCTCGAGTCTTCTAAGATTGAAACAATCTTTTTATGAACAAGGTGAAAAATCAGGAAAATTATTGGCATGGCAGATTAAACAATTAGAAATTAAAACACCAATTACTAGTATTATAAGTAACGGACAGGTAGTTATAGATCCTTTAGAAATTAACAGAGCCTTTAGAGATTACTATGAAAAATTATATGATACTAAAAATGAATTTGATTTAACAAAACTAAATGGGTTTTTGAACGAACTATCTATACCGTGTATTCCAAATGAAAACAGGGAGATATTGGAGTCTAAAATTAGTCAAGAAGAAGTTGGGCTAGCCATTGATAATATGAAATCAGGAAAAAGTGCAGGACCAGATGGTCTTCCAGTTGACCTTTATAAGAAATTTAAGAATAAATTAATAAAACCTTTTTTGGAAATGGTTTTAGAAGCATTTCAAAATAATAATTTACCATCATACATAAATAATGCCTTAATTATACTGCTGCCAAAACCAGGTAAGCCCTCTAATAAATGTGAAAATATGAGACCAATAAGCCTATTAAATGCCGACCTTAAGATAATCTGTAAAATTTTAGCAAGACGAATACAAGAAATTTTACCAAATATTATTAATCGAGATCAGAATGGCTTTATAAAGGGAAGACAAGGCTTCCATAATGTAAGAAGACTATTTAATATTATTTATTTTAATAAAGAAGCACCGGATACAGCTCTCCTATCACTGGACGCCGAAAAGGCCTTTGATAGAGTTGAATGGCCCTTTCTTTTTGAAGTCCTACAAAGGTTTGGACTTGGAAATAATTTCATAAAATGGGTTCAAATAATATACAATAATGCTACAGCAGAAATCCTAACAAATAACAATATTTCAAAACCAATAAAATCAATAGAGGATGTCGACAAGGCTGTCCACTTTCACCTTTACTGTTTACTATGGCAATTGAACCTTTAGCGATAGCGATACGTTTACATTCACAAATATATGGAATTAAAGTTGGACCAACAGAACATAAAATCTCCCTGTACGCCGATGACATAATTTTGTTTATGTCGAATCTAAAAAAATCAATTCCAACCTTGTTGAATTTAATAAAGAATTTTGGGGAAATATCAGGATATAAAATAAATAAAACTAAATCTTCAATATTAATGCTAAATGAGACCCAGAGAAATTACCCAGCCCCTGAGGTAAATCAATTCAATGTTGTAAATCAGTTTAAATATTTAGGAATCCAAATTGTGCCTAAGCTAGAATCAGTCGCCAGTGTCAACTATGAAGCCTTAATGACAGATATCAATGAGTTAACTCAGAGATGGATGTCACTACCAATGTCGATGATCGGGAGAATCAATATACTTAAAAGTAATATTTTACCTAAAATACTTTATTTATTTCAATACATTCCCTTATCACCACCTTTAGATTTATTCTCAAGAATTAAAAAAAAAAGTTAGTGGAATTTATATGGAACAACAGGAGGGCTAGATTACGTCTGTCTTTATTACGTATATTTACCATTTGATCGTGGAGGTCTGAAATGTCCAAATTTTATGTTGTATTATTGGTCGGCACAACTGAGGTCTATGACATATTATTTTTCATCAAATGATCTCCCTCACTGGACTGAAATGGAATCATACAATTTACCTTTACCTCTTCCCATATTCATATACTCAGATTCGGCCAAAAAATTACAAAAACAAGTTAAAAATCCATTTGTAAAGCATATGATCAAAATATGGTGTGAAGCTAAAAACTATTTAAAAGAACCACAGTTACTGTCACAATTTAGTCCAATATGGGGTAATCAATATTTTAAACCAGGGAGAGCGGACGCTGTATTTAAAGTATGGAATTTAAAAGGGATACAAAAGATTCAGGATTTATATTTGCCATGTGCAGAAAACATAATGTCTTTTGAAGAGCTGAGGATCAAATTTAATCTCAATAGAACACATTTTTTTAAATATCTTCAACTTAGAAACTTTATTCGATCAAATCAAAATAAAGCTCTCACTCGACCTATTTATTCATCCTTGGAAAAAATGATGATGAAAGATAGTAAAAGAAAGGGTATTATTTCAGAGTTTTATAACTCATTGACACTATCTTCAAGTGAAAATTCACTGAAAAGATTAAACTACTGGAAAGAAGATCTGCAAACTGAAATTTCAGAGGAACAATGGGAATTGGCTTGTACAGAAGCTCAAACCAAATCAATAAATGTACGCCTTAAATTGATACATTTCAAATGGTTAATGCGGATGTATGTTACACCGGAGGAGTTAAATAAATATAACAAAAATATACCAGATACATGCACAAAATGCATGGAAAGTAAAGGAACTCTATTTCATTGTGTATGGGAATGTAGATTAATAAGAATGTTTTGGGAAGAGGTGAGAGTAACAATTGAAAAAATAATCTCAAAACAAATCATATTGAATCCTAAATTGTTTTTGTTGGGTCTGTACCCAGAAAAGCATAATTTTAATAAAAGTGAAAGAACATTCATAGACCTCAGTTTGCTTAATGCCAAAAAATGTATTGCACTATTATGGAAAAAGACTCATAGACCAGATGTGACTCAGTGGTTAAGACAGATGTTAACAAACCTTCCATTAGAAAGAATAACATATATACTGAAATCAAAGGAAATTGTGTTTGAGAATATATGGAGACCTTTTATTGATTATGTAAAAAATTTAAACATAACTTTTGAAGAAGAAGGTGAACGATGTGTGTGGACCTTGTAAATTCCAAACTGGTGAACATAATATGTATACTTATGTATTGGATTGTCTAGACTAAACAGAGGAGCATTGTTGAAGATTTGATTTTGTTGGTGGTTGTTGGTGTTTTTTAGTGCATTTTTTTTTTTGTAGTACTTTAGTGTTAGTGTTTGATTGTTTGTATCATGTTTGTAAAAAAAAAAAAAAAGGTTCAATAAAGATATTGTGGAAAAAAAACAACCCTACCAAGACCACCTGAAAGAGGTGGTCTCCATTCGAATCAAATGGCGAACTCTGGTGCAGTCCTGCAGGTGAGAAAGCGACCACACTAAAACAGAACCAGTGGCAAATGGTAAAACATTTTATGTCATTGTACATACCCGATATATCTTTGAAAATATCTGTGGCTGAGCACGTCATGGTTCTGGAGGATTAATGAATGTTAACATGTTATTTCCCATCTGTAGCAGCGCTTCATTTTCAAACTGTACAATTTGCCGAAAGTGGTATATGCGTGTATGTAATAAACAATAACCAGGGCGATGAAACCCCCCTCATAGATTATGCTATGATTTGTATTATTTTCTCCCCAGAAGTGTATAAATACACAGTATTCCTGCTTCCTGTATTTACCTTTCCTGTTCTTGCGGCAAAAAAATCTGACCAGTAAGAACAGAGAACGTTCTGATGCAAGTCTTGCGGGATTTAACGTGATGCAGTATGGTTTGCTTGAATTTTTGCCTGTGTGAAAGGGGACCGAACCAAGGAGAAAATGATAAAGTAACAAACTTGTCAACTGATTGAGACCAAATTAAACAAATTTAGGTGTGTAAACACCCTAAGATCCTACAAAGGTCTAGAAGCTTACGACCAGTTTGTAAGTGGCTGGGTCTGAGACCTTCGTGTGCACATAGCCAAGGTAAACGGAACATTTAAAATTTTTTGGATGAAAAGTAGAAAAAAAATCAGATTGTTCACTTGCAAATATTTTGTAAAGCTTTACACGAAATACTTAAAGGCTATGAAACTGGGGCCTAAGCACGTGTTGTGTTTTTTTTGAAAATGTTAAACATGCAAAAATTCAGAAAACTGTCGATCTAATTTGAATAGGATTGTAAACATGTTTGTAAGTTTATAAATCATGACTGCAGACTTTAAAATATATGTAATATTATGTTATAGGTGATGCATTCCCTGCGACTCATTATCGTTAGTGAGGAAAGTTATTCCAAAAACACATCTACACAGAGCCAGTTATGGGATTCATTTTGAAGTGCATTGATGATGTGACGGTGGTGAAAACTGTGAGGAAGTATGCCACTGATAAGCCATGGTTGAGAGGAGAGGTCCATTCGCTACTGAGGATCCGTGATGCTGCATTCAAATCTGGCGATGCGGTGGCATACAGGGAGGCTAGGAGCAACATGAGGAGGGGCATCAGAGAGGCAAAGAGACAGTATGGGAGAAACTTGGGGAGGAACTTTGCTGACTCTGGGGACATGAGCCTGTGGGAGGGTTTTCAGGTTGTGACTGGTTACAAATCTTCAGCCAAAATCACTCACTGCAATGATCCATCACTTCCAGATGACCTCAATAAATTTTACTCTGTTTGAGGTCACTAACAGCAGGGGTGCACACAGGCTGACACCATCATCTAATGACCAAGCACTGCAGCTGTCTGTCGAGAGTGTGAGGAGAGCATTCTCTAGAATAAATCCCAGGAAGGCTTCTGGGCCAGACAGCGTACCTGTTCGAGTCTTGAAGAGCTGTGCGGAACAACTGCAGGAGGTTTTCACTGACATTTTTAATCCCTCCCTCCACCACGCTGTAGTGCCCACCTGCTTTAAAAGTGCTGCCATAGTGCCAGTGCCCAAAAACAAATCCTCGCTGTCTAAATGATTACCGCCCTGTTGCTCTTACTCCAGTAGTTATGAAGTGCTTCGAGTGGCTTGTTATGGACCATATTAAATCCCACCTCCCAGTTAACATGGACCCTCTCCAGTTTGCATATAGAGCCAACCGGTCTACAGATGATGCCATGTCCACTTTGCTTCACCTCATCCTGATTCATCTGGAGGGCAAAGATACTGATGCCAGAGTTTTGCTGGTGGACTTTAGCTCAGCATTTAACACCATCTTGCCACAGCAGTTGGTTGAGAAACTACAACTGCTGGGAGTCAGCATTAGCATCTGTAACTGGGTCTTGGACTTCCTTACAGACAGAAGACAGAATGTCAAGGTCGGCACCAGAACATCTGAGACCATCACAGTGAGTACTGGATCACCACAGGGATGTGTTTTGAGCCCATTACTGTTTACACTGTTGACTCACGACTGCTCTGCATCCCACAATACCAACCATATAATCAAATTTGCTGATGACACGACGGTAGTTGGTCTCATTACAAATGGTGATGAATCAGCATACAGGGATGAGATGGAGAAGTTAGTGACTTGGTGTAACTTCCACAACCTCTGTCTCAATGCAGGAAAACCAAAAGAAATTATCATCGATTTTAGAAAGGACCAGCCACATTACCACTCTCCATTAATTATTTGTGGTTCAGCTGTTGAAAGAGTACAGAGTACCAAATTTCTTGGACTTCATCTGACTGACAACCTAACCTCCACAGATAACATCACAGCTGTGATTAAAAAGGTGCAGCAGCACCTTCATTGCCTCCAGAGACTGAATAGAGCAGGCCTCTCAAAGCCAGCCATGACATTGTCCTATTGCGGCACTATTGAAAGCGTCCTCACATACTGCATTACCTCCTGGTACGGGAACAGCAGAGCAGAGGAGAGACAGAGACTGGGTAGAGTCATCAGGACAGCAGAGGGGATTATTGGCACCCAGCCACCATCGACTGACATCTACAGCCATAGATGCAGGTGCAGAGGGTGCTGCATCTTAGAGGATCCCTCTCACCCCTCACACAGTTTCTTTTCTCTGATGCTATCAGGAAGGAAATGCAGGAGCATTCGAGCAAGGCTGTCCAGGTAAAAGGACAGTTTTTTTCCCCTGTTGTGATAAGACTATTAAATGAAGAGTAACTGTTGCTACTGAAGAGTAAAGTTGCTATTTATTTTTTTGCAGTATTTTATTTATATCATTTTAAGTGAACTAATGATGCTTATCTACTTACTTCATTTTAGGTAGGCTTGTAAGAGAGATGTTGTTTTTAATGTTTTTGTTTTTTAATTTTTTGAGTGGTTTTGCTGTAGAAACAGTATTTCGTTTTTGTGTTTACATGAAAATGACAAAGGATCATCATCACATCTGACAATAAACAGCTGTAGCTTGGGACAGTATTTATGAGCATTAGCTAAAGCCTAGCTTCAGCACTCACTGACCTGTCCAGATGCTTTCAGGTTTAGTTAGACGTAGTTGTCTTGATGTCTTTAATCATTATCCTCATTGTTAACAATAAGCAGTTGATTTGTAGACTCCCAGGTGCGTGCAATAATCCTCAAAGCCAAAGGCTAATTAGTCCACCAAGACATGTGTTTTCATGCTTCCCATTCATTGTGTATGTAGCACGCCCAGCATACACTCTGGTAGCGTAGTGTCAAGAAACCCGAGCAGTCACTTGGAGGTGCTCTCTCCTCCACCTCAAGAATTTCCGCTCAAGCTACGTGTTCACCTAGATGTCTGTTGATGGAAGCTCCCTGTGCCTCGTCCGCCTCGGGATCCGTCAGGAGCGTGGAGGGGGCGTAACCAGGCGAGAGTCATGAGCCAATGCTCGGTAGCTGCAAACTGCACCGAGAGTATCACTGTCTGGTCTGAGAAGTTCAGCCAGTTTTCAAGCAGTATTTTCGGCTACAAAAGTGCAGTTTGAGCTTTTTCTGTCTAGTGTCTACCCAACCCACTCTACTAACCCCGACCAGCAGGTCTTGCACGTGATTGGTCGCTGCGACTTCTGGTGGGTGGGCTGCCTGTTCACGGGCTGTTCAGGGCTGTTCAGGGCTGCTGTCTGTTCACGACACTTCCGGACGTTAAAGTTTTGCCTATATCTTCAAAAGTAAAAAGCAAAACATTTTTTTAGAAACAGTCAAGGCAAGAAATAAATGTGTAGTTGCCAAATATGTGTTTACTTTTTACTAACAACCACTAGTTTAAAAGCGCCGAGAAGCAATCAGCTCCACGCGCCTGTTCCTCATTTGCGTGTTATTGATCTGAGCGGGGTCAGTGGTAGGTAGAGATATATTGGTGAAATTGTTGTTCGTCACCGCGGGACCCTCGGTGACAGTTTGAGCTGGTCCTCTCAGCTCATTATGTCGCCACATTCAAGATGGGTCCCCCCCCTCCCCTCCCTCCTCTCTGCCTCTCAGCGATAAGAGAGAGGAGGATGGTGGCTAAACTGTCATCTTTGCTGGAGTACGAGTCCCACCCCATGCAGGACACGCTGAACGCACTGAGCTCATTTAGTGGTAGGCTGTGTTGTCCTAAGTGCTTGAGGGAGAGGTTCCACAGGTGCTTCCTACCTACGGCTGTCAGACTTTATAATCTAATTGGTGCTGCTCATAGAGGCTGTATTAAATGTCACAACTTTGCACAATAGAAATCATCCCCTCCAATACACAACTAAGACAATTACAACTAGAAAAGCACTCGGAGAGCGCAGACCTCCGCCAAGCGCCACAGTTCCCCCCATACAGTGTTTGTGTGTACGTTGTGAGATTCCTTGACCATGAAAACATCTGAGTAGCAATTGGATTCACAATGATAGGATTAGTGGTTCAGTAGTAAAAGCATTACCTCCTTGGCGGAGGTAATAAACTGAAGTGTTGGTGTTGTGTCCATGTCCTGCATCTGCAAACTCCCAGGCTGGGGGCGTTGCAATTGAATGAATGAATTAATTAATTAATCTTTATTTCGAATAGATTAAGAGTACAGGTTAAAAGAAAGTGAATAATATAACAAAGGGGGTAATAAAATCCAACAAGGTGAAATTAGACAATAGCTCCTCTGATTATACAATTAAACATAAGTTATCCGAAATATGTGATGGCTGAATCCGCAGCTTATATTGCCCACCCATGTTCCATGCAAGAATTCAAAAGAAAAAACAAATGAAGTCATGACACAACTGCGTACAACCCACAGGCCAATGGGTTATGCGAGCGCTTTAGACCACTGAAAGCAGCACTGAGGGCTTCACTGATGGATGCCAATTAGGTAGACGGGTTGGCGTGGGTTTTATTCAAAATTCAAACATTTATTTCAAAGTCAGGGTTCATATTAAATGCAGAACTAAAAGGAGTAGAAAATAAATAAATAAATAAATAAAAGTATATACAGATCAGCAGACAGTCGGCGGTCTTGTAACAACAATAACATACAATATTGGACTCAGTATAAAATGGAACGCCACCACTTGCAAATGCTGGAGTGAAGTGTGAGTGACGAGTTGACAATTGCTGATATAAGATGATTGTTACATGGCAGCAACCTTCTCATCAAACTGTAAACATTGTTACGTATCAACTCGCCAAAAGACGGAATTTTACAGACACAAACATCTTTCTTGCACTCGACCTTCGTGGTACATCTAATCTTTATCTTTATTGGGGTTGCGCTCCGCGGCCAAAGATGATTTGGAAACTTCCCCGGCAGAGAGCTTCTTTTTGCGGAGCTACTATGGCTGACCGGGGAATTTCTGCCAAATAATCCAGCGGCGGACAGCTGGCCGTCTGAGCTTTTGCAGCGTTGCGCAAACACAGGCACACAGCACGCTGCCGAGCAGCTCGTTTTTGCGCAGCGCCTATGGCTGGGCGGGGAATTTCTGCCAAATAATCCGGCGGCGGACAGCTGCCCGTCTCAGCTTTTGCAGCATTGCGCAAACACAGGCACGGTGGCGGGCCCAGCCCACCAGTGTTTTCCGCATGCTTTTGTGGCTAAAACGTTGAAGAACGCGGAGTTTATGTTGGTCAGACACGATGACCAGCGCCCTCCATTGCGCCTGCGCACATGTTGAAAATAGCCGTATGTCACAGTGTTAAAGGCCAAATGTCACGTAATTTTTTTTTCTAAATAACAACGAATTTAGATAAAATACACATAGCTTAAACCAAATATTCATACCGGAGACCATATCACCCACCTGTATTTACATAATTGCACAAAATACACCAGGTGAAGGCCCCACCTTGCTTGCTGGCTTGTGACAACCAGTCCAGACCACGCCCATGTTTTTGACATCACCAGTTGTACCCTGGCTGCCCTGCCTATCCACATTCACACTTATCAACATTGGACAATCATGACGGAACGTGACAGCGATTGTGAACAAATTAGTTTAGTTTTGTCTTTTTTTTTTTGTCTTTTTTTTTGTCAGTGGTTCAGACAGTGACAGAGGCATTGAACCTTACAGGTTCGAGCCGTCCGAGACGGAATCAGATGCTTTGTCTGATGACAACAGTTCCAACGATGACCAGAGAGCAGAACCAGTGGAAAATGTCATTGAACTGGACATTAATCGCTTCCAGAATTGCGAAGCCGAAGGGGGTCTGTTGAGGGCGCCCCATAAATATTGATTTTTCGGAAGCCATTATTATTACAGTGGAGGAGAGCCGCTGCTGTCAAGAAATTGACCAGATCAATATGAAAATGGAGGCGCATACCTGTCAAGTGAGACGTTTTCGCCGTATTTTGGTGCCAAGCGTGGCTGTGGGGGACGGCGGAGTGTTGGGGGACACTTTTCTGGGAAATGTTTTAAATGTAGTTCGTGTTGTTATTGTCAAATATTTTAAGGAAAATACGGGGAAAATGCAATTTTAGCAAAAACGGGCGTATTGCCATTTCTGTACACCCAAAAGAAAAATATACAGGAAAAAAAATTGTGTGTTGCGGAGCACGTCCTGTGTGTGATCCCCCACAGCTGGTGCTGGCAGATGGCTCAGCCTGAGCTATTATCACTACAATGAGAAGTGTGGAGTCAATCATTAGTCAGATTGTCGGGGCGGGCTGATCACTCAGCGTGAGCTATTCTCACTACAATGAGAAGTCATTAGGACAATGGTTTAACACGTTCAGCTGTGCAGCGGTTGCGGAACAGAGAGAGATCGCCTGACAAATACAGAATTCTGCTTTTTTTTTTATGTTGCGCCGGACGCTGAGTTGTGTTGTTATTGTCAAATATCCATGAATCCTTAAAATATTTGACAATAACAACACGAGTTGCATTTGGGGCATTTCCCAGAGAGGTGTCCCTTGTTGCTCCGCCGTCCCTTATAGCCGCTTTTTACGGTGTTGAAGTACGGCGAAAACGTCTCACTTGACAGGTATGAAAACATTTCCCAGAGAAGTGTCCCTTATTACCCAGCTGTCCCTGATAGTCCCGTTTTAAGGTATGGGTGAAATATCCAATTTTTTCTTTCTTGTTGCTCACTTCAACCTTCCAGTCTCCATATAAACAATCAATTGAAATACCCCAAGCATCAAACTAGGGTACAATCGATTTCGTTACTTCCGCCTTCTTCCCCAGGCGATTCCAGGGGCCATGTCAGGCCAAGCGCGGCAGTTTTAAATTAACGAATATTCCGTTGTTACTGAAGCATATGCACCAAGACCCGAACGGATCGGTTCCCTTTTATATCTAGTTTCAAGATATTTAAAGTACCCTGTTACGTGATATTTGGCCTTTAAAGAATGCTTTAAAAAATTCCTGTATCCAGACGGTGATCCGGATCATCCCCAAAATGTAATCAGTTTTATCTGACCAAACCATGACACTAAAGAAAAGGATAAAACGGATTCAATAAAAGCCCGATAAAACATTGTCATTATGGTTCGGTCAGTTTGGAAGCGTGCAAGTTTCCTTAAACAATGCAAATGTTGCTGACCCTTTTTGCACACCCTTTCACAGTTCTCTTCAAAGTTTAAATTAATATCAATAATCGTCCCAAGATATTTGTAGGATTGCACACATTCAGTGGTCTGGCCTTTTAGTACAATGACTTTGTGCCTGGGAGTTTTCCTCCTAAAGTCAATAATCATATCTTTAGTTTTTGTCGTATTCAGCTGCAGGTAGGATTCCTCACACCAGTGAACAAAATCATCAACTACTGGGCCGTGGCCACTCTCACCATCCTGGAGGAGACTGACAACAACTGAATCATCAGCATACCTTATAATGTGTCTGTTGTCATGTCTGCTCCGACACATGTTTGTGTACAGGATGAAGAGTAGTGGTGACAACACACACCCCTGAGGAGAGCCAGTAGAAGAACACTTTTGGTCAGACAATGTACCATTGACTCTTACTCTCTGTGTCCTGTTGGTTAAAAAATCCAGAATCCAACCCACCAGGTTATTGCTCAAATCAAATTGTTGCAGGAGCCTTTCAACTAAAATATGAGGTTGGATTGTATTAAAGGCAGAAGAAAAGTCCACAAATAAAAGCCTGGCGTGTGTCCCATTAAAATCCAGATGTTTAAAAAGCATGTTAAACAGAGTGACAGTGGCATCCTCCAGTCCTCTGTGAGGCCTATAGGCAAACTGCAAAGGATCCAATGCATGCTCAGTCTGCTTTAGGACCTCAAATCTGACCAGTTTTTCAAAAATTTTCATTAAAATTGAAGTCAAAGCAACTGGTCTAAAATCATTTACCATTTTAGGACAGCTGGATTTTGGAACGGGGACAACCACAGCATCTTTCCAGATCTTAGGCACATGTTGTGTCTGTAAGGAAAAATGTAGTGAAACACAGGACTCAGTTCATGTGCACAGGACTTTACCAAGCGCCCACATATATTATTAGGGCCCTGACTTTTGTTAACTTTTACAGCACAGAACGCCCTTTTAACATCCTGCACCTCAATATTAAAGTGCTGATTGTCTTTGAGTTTCTGTTTCAAATCTTGGGTTTCTGTGCTAAAATCAAAAGAATCAAAACGACCATAAAAACAATTAAGAGCATTAGCCAGCTCTGAGTCTGAGTTAAAACCATCTAAAAACACACGATTACTGCGCTCTGTGCTCTGAAGGCCTGCAATAGTTTTCATACTGGCCCAGGCTGAACCAAGCTTCTTTAGCCTGTTTTCCACTAGCCCAGCACACTTCGGTACGGCTCGATTCACTTCAGTACGGCTCGGAATGCTTCTGTCTCCATTAGCACGGTGTTGTGCTTGTGCTGTGATGGTTTGTGTTAGGAGGTTTTAGAAGCGAGGCGGGGCCACACTCCCGTGACGTTACGCACCCGACTGAGTCCTTATTTACACGAGACAAAAAAGGATCCAAGGATTATTGCCTTGCTCGCTCTGTGGTTTTATCCCACAATTAATTTTATCTCATAATTAAGCTGCAACAACACAAGTCACTTTTGTTTTGAATTAACTGCTGAATGACCTAGAAATAATGAGCTGAAACTTGTTTTTATTCGTATTAAATAATGAGATGGTGGCACACTGGCCAACACCAAATTGTATTATTTTTTACATCCTAGGGCATTTTTGATGTACTGAATTAAAAAAATTCATGTTTTTCACCTTCAGGTCAACGTTTGGAACAACAGTATTATTATTTTCCGTTTAGATGATGCTACACTCCTTCTAAAGTATTGTAAATCTCTGAATTTGAAATGCCGATAGAACATTCAATTTACATATACTTGTACCTACTTTGACTTGGTGCTAATTTTTTATGATATTTCAATAAAAAGAACAGAAAGCTTACAAAAAGATTTGTTTTTTGGTCTAGTTAAAAATTACATTACCTTTACAATGGTTGACCCCTGACAGGAAGATCAGCATCATTTTAATCAGACTAGGCAATGGAATTTCTATGTAATTATACTGTTTTATAATTCAGTGTTATAACAGACAAACCACACTTTCCAAAACAATTCCATTTTATTATATACAAAATATTAAAAGAAAAAAAAAAACTTTGCAACACAACATGAAGGTTAATCGACATTTTATACACGCCGACCACTGAGTGTCTACACCAGCTTCCCAAACTGGGTCAGCAAGACTCGGTTGAATGAAGGCGTCTCTGCCAGCTGTGGTTCAGGAAGGCTCGGTTGAATAATCCGTGCGGGCTGTCGCAGCGGACGCGTGGGATGATTCTACAAGGAAAATGCACACAATAAAATACAGCACGAAAGTGCAATATATACAGAAAAGACAATAGTTTTTAACAAGAATACATAAGCTTATTTCAGCGTATTGTTCACATGAATAATTAAAATAAAAGCTTTAGTCCGCAGTGTGCTGCAATAAAGCAGCAATCCATCCACAAATGAACAGCTTTTTTATTGCATCAATAAACTGAGCGTCTTACCGAATATATTTGTGAAAAAACGCACAATAAAAAAAAATTAAAACTCACCGTTAAAGGACTCCGATGTCGAGACCTCCCGGTATATTTTTTCATTCCGGGCGGCTCCGTCTAACTCGCGCTGAATAAGTTTGTCTGACAGTGCAGTGAGCAGACACTGCACCTCCTTATTGGTCCATGGAACACCCTTATTACGCGAAGCCGTTTTTGATAGAGAATAAATGAAAATAGCACAGCAATACACTGAAAAGAAACCGCCAACAGTGGTTGCGTGCTGAGTAAAGGCGGTCGTGAAGATTCTTCTTTTTTTTTTTTTCAAAAAACTTTATTGAGAAGGTCGTGAAGATTTGGTAGATGAGGAGGAGGAGAGGGGCGGTTACAACCTGACCAATCAGCGCCGGTTACGACCTGACCAATCAGCGGCGACCAGTCTGTTAACGTCACAACACGGCACAGCTCAGCACTGCTGTACCCTGCCCTTGAGCGGGGCTGAGAATCACGGCTGTTAAACCGTGTTGGGGCTTGTGGAAAAGCGTACAAAGAGTGCTGAGCCGTCCCGTGTTGTGCTAAAGCGTGCTAGTGGAAAAGGCCCATTTGTTGCATCTTGCTTTCCAACTCTGATTTATAATTCTGTTTTGCTCTTAAAATTTTGGCCTTCAGCTCTTTTGTGGCAACCTGCAGCTCAGAAACAACCCCCTGTTTAAAGGCAAGTGCTTTCCTCTGTAAGCAGGATTTAACTGATTTTGTAACCCATGGCTTGTTGTTGGGATATACAGTGGAGCAAAAAAGTATTTAGTCAGCCACCAATTGTGCAAATTCTCCCATTTAAAAGATGAGAGAGGTCTCCAATTTTCATCATCGGTATACCTCAACTATGAGAGACAAAATGAGGGAAAAAAATCCAGAAAATCACATTGAAGGATTTTTAATGAATTAATTGGTAAATTCCTCAGTAAGATAAGTATTTGGTCACCTGCAAACAAGCAAGATTTCTGGCTCTCACAGACCTGTAACGTCTTCTTTAAGAGGCTCCTCTGTCCTCCACTCGTTACCTGTATTAATGGCACCTGTTTGAACTCGTTATCAGTATAAAAGACACCTGTCCACAACCTCAAACAGTCAGACTCCAAACTCCACTATGGCCAAGACCAAAGAGCTGTCAAAGGACACCAGAAACAAAATTGTAGACCTGCACCAGGCTGGGAAGACTGAATCTGCAATAGGTAAGCAGCTTGGTGTGAAGAAATCAACTGTGGGAGCAATTATTAGAAAATGGAAGACATACAAGACCACTGATAATCTCCCTCGATCTGGGGCTCCACGCAAGATCTCACCCCGTGGGGTCAAAATTATCACGAGAACGGTGAGCAAAAATCCCAGAACCACATGGGGGGGATCTAGTGAATGAACTGCAGAGAGCTGGGACCAAAGTAGCAAAGGCTACATCAGAAACACACTACGCCGCCAGGGACTCAAATCCTGCAGTGCCAGACGTGTCCCGCTGCTTAAGCCAGTACATGTCCAGGCCCGTCTGAAGTTTGCTAGAGAGCATTTGGATGATCCAGAAGAGGATTGGGAGAATGTCATATGGTCAGATGAAACCAAAATAGGACTTTTTGATGAAAACTCAACTTGTCGTGTTTGGAGGAGAAAGAACACCATACCTACTGTGAAGGATGGGGGTGGAAACATCATACTTTGGGACTGTTTTTCTGCAAAGGGACCAGAATGACTGATCCGTGTAAAGGAAAGAATGAATGGGGCCATGTATCGTGAGATTTTGAGTGAAAACCTCCTTCCACCAGCAAGGGCATTGAAGATGAAACGTGGCTGGGTCTTTCAGCATGACAATGATCCCAAACACACCACCCGGGCAATGAAGGAGTGGCTTCGTAAGAAGCATTTCAAGGTCCTGGAGTGGCCTAGCCAGTCTCCAGATCTCAACCCCATAGAAAATCTTTGGAGGGAGTTGAAAGTCCGTGTTGCCCAGCGACAGCCCCAAAACATCACTGCTCTAGAGGAGATCTGCACGGAGGAATGGGCCAAAATACCAGCAACAGTGTGTGAAAACCTTGTGAAAACTTACAGAAAACGTTTGACCTCTGTCATTGCCAACAAAGGGTATACAGTATAACAAAGTATTGAGATGAACTTTTGTTATTGACCAAATACTTATTTTACCAATTAATTCATTAAAAATCATTCAATGTGATTTTCTGTTTTTTTTTTTTTTTCTTATTTTGTCTCTCTTAGTTGAGGTATACCTGTGATGAAAATTGGAGACCTCTCTCATCTTTTAAGTGGGAGAACTTGCACAATTGGTGGCTGACTAAATACTTTTTTACCCCACTGTATTTTGACGCGTTTACATGGAACGATCATGTCCCTGCAGAAAGCCATGTATGAGCATGTCACGTCCACTAAAGAGTCCAAATCTTCTCTGCAGGCCAGTGTGAACACCTCCCAGTCTGTACAGTTAAAGCATTCCTGGAGGCAGTGCACTGAATCCTCTGTCCACACGTCTGTCTCTGGTCTTTGCCTTGTCTGTTCTGAGAGCAGTTTTACATGTGGGCAGCAAATGTACACAGTTGTGATCGGAGGATCCTAAAGGAGGAAGGGGAAGAGATTTAAAGGCCCTCTCTATGGATCTGTAGCACAGGTCCAATGTCTTTTTTCGCCTGGTTGGGCAGGACACATACTGATAAGTTTTTAAGTGTCTTCTTTAGAGACACATGGTTAAAATCCCCAAGTATAAAATTTGGAGCCTCTGGGGAAATCAACTGTAACTGCTGTACCATATCAAAGATGGTGCTGGAGGCGGAGGCAGCATCCGCTCTCGGGTGAATGTACACAGTTATTATGAAAAGTTGGGGGAACTCGCAGGGCAAATAAAAAGGGCGTAGTGACACGGACAGAAGCTCCACATCTGGTGTACAGATGCGCTCTCTGACCGTGACAGATGTACAGTACTGTTTATTAATATATAAACATACGCTGCCCCCCTGACGTTTCCCCGTTACCTCTTCCCGCCGATCCAAGCAAAGTGGGGCTCCAAAGCCATCAATACACAGGTCCGGATCCCGGTCATGCACCGTAAGCCACGTCTCTGTGTAAGCCATGACACAGCAGTTCTTGAAATCCTTCTGATATCGTACATTTCCTTGAATTTCATCCCCTTTATTTCTCAGGGATTGTACGTTCCCCATAATAATGGAAGGAAGAGGAATGCGGTTAAGCTGACGCCTCCTCAGGTTTAATCTTACGCCTCCACGCTTTCCGCATTTCCTCCTCTTGTCTCTCTTTTCATCGCTGTGTCCATGAAAATCTCTTAAAATAAACTCCGGCAGTTGCGGCACAGACTCAAACACAGATGCTGCATTATCCATGTTTAAATGCAGTGACATGTCTCTGGAATACTGCGTTCTTCCCGGTATGATCGCGATCGCGCTTACCTCCAAGACAAAGAGCCAGCAAGAAAGAAACGACAGTGCAAAAACAAGAAGGAAATCCATACTGATGGAACCAGGGAGTTCTTCGTTATATAGTCCACAAACATTCAAGGACAAAAACGGCACAAAGAATTACGTTAAAACACATTAAAGTGCATAAAAACAGAGACACAGACGTCAAACTTTTTTCACCTGCTGCCGGTCGCTGCGTGCGCATGCGGCCCACAAACACAAAATGCAGTTTTTAAATGAAGGTGTTTATTATTAAGGGGAAAAAAATCCAAACCTACATGGCCCTGTATGGAAAAAGTTGACACCCCCCCCCCCCACACCCATTAAAACACAAATTAACTGTGGTTTATCACATCTTTGGAAAGATGAGTTCAATTTCTCTAGCCACACCCAGGCCTGATTACTACCACACCTGTTCTCAATCAAGAAATCACTTAAATAGGACCTGCCTGACAAAGTGAAGTAGACCAAAAGAGCCTCAAAAGCTAGACATCATGCTGCAATCCAAAGAAATTTAGGAACAAGTGAGAAACAAAGTAATTGAGATCTGTCAGTCTGGAAAAGGTTGTAAAGCAATTTCTAAAGCTTTGGGACTACAGTGAACCATAGTCAAAGCCATTACCCACAAATGGTGAAAACATGGAACAGTGGTGAACCTTCCCAGGAGTGGCCGGCCGACCAAAATTACCCCAAGAGCGCAGTGACGACTCATCCAAGAGGTCACAAAAGGCCCCACAACAACATCCAAAAAACTGCAGGCCTCACTTGCCTCATTTAAGTTCAGTGTTCATGACTCCACCACAAGAAAGAGACTGGGCAAAAATGACCTTCATGGCAGAGTTCCAAGACGAAACCCATTGCTGAGCAAAAAGAACATAAAGGCTCATCTCAGTTTTGTCAGAAAACATCTTGATGATCCTCAAGATTTTTGGGAAAATACTCTGTGGACTGACGAGACAAAAGCTGAACTTTTTGGAAGGTGTGTGTCCCATTACATCTGGTGTAAAAGCAGCACAGCATTTCAGAAAAGGAACGTCGTACCAACGGTAAAATATGGTGGTAATGTGGTGGTAATGTAATGTGATGGTCTGGGCTGTTTTGCTGCTTCAGGACCTGGAAGACTTGCTCTGGTAAATGGAACCATGAATTCTGCTGTCTACCAAAAAAGCCTGAAGGAGAATGTCCGGCCATCTGTTCGTGACCTCAAGCTGACGCGCACTTGGGTTCTGCAGCAGGATAATGATCCAAAACACACCAGTAAGTCCACCTCTGAATGGCTTAAGAAAAACAAAATGAAGACTTTGGAGTGGCCTAATCAAAGTCCTGACCTGAATCCGATTGAGATTCTGTGGCATGACCTTTAAAAGGCAGTTCATGCTCGAAAACCCTTCAGTGTGGCTGAATTACAACAATTCTGCAAAGATGAGTGGGCCAAAATTCCTCCACAGTGCTGTAAAAGACTCATTGCCAGTTATTGCAAATGCTTGATTGCAGTTGTTGCTGCTAAGGGTGGCCCAACCAGTTATTAGGTTTAGGTGGCAATCACTTTTTCACACAGGGCCATGTAGGTTTGGATTTTTTCCCCTTAATAATAAACACCTTCATTTAAAAACTGCATTTTGTGTTTACTTGTGTTGTCTTTGTCTAATATTTAAATTTGTTTTTTTGATATGAAACATTTAAGTGTGACATACAAAAAAAAAGAGAAATCAGGAAGGGGGCAAACACTTATTCACACCACTGTATGTATATTTTGCTAGGTAATTTAACTAACTGTAATGCTGTTGATATTATCTAGCTACAATGCTCCTGCACTGTGAATATAACTGTGTACATATGTATATTTTTTACTGCTTTGACTAACCTATTCTTATCTTATTTACTATAGCTCTGAGTGCTGCTGTCCCTGTGCTGCTGCAATCCTGGAATTTCCCCATTGTGGGACTAATAAAGCCTTACTCATCTTATCTTATCTTTCTCTACCTCAGCCCTGCTGCTCTTCAGCTCCTCCCTCGTTCCCCAAAGTATCCGTCTGATTGGTTAATGTTCTAACCAGTTGGGCTAAGCAGGAAGGCTTGAGTAGCTAGAAATGGTCTGTCCAAACTCATCTTTCTTTTTTTTTTTTCGGGGGGGGGGGGGCCTTCCCTAACTTGAAATTTACAGCAGAAAAACGCAGACTTGGGACTGCGGTAAGATTTTGCTCTGGGTATGTCTTGTAAGTCACAAAAAGCATGTTACAGACATGTTAACAACAGGAAAAAAAATTGGAGTTTTGCTGGAGTGTCACTTTAAGTTAAGATTTCCTTTTGGACTACTCGCTTTCAATTTTTAATTTTTATGTGTCCATCTTATGGCATTACTTTTTCCCCATTTAAAGCATGCAGCAAAATTTCACGTTTTACAGTTTTATGCAAGGGTGCCTCGCCACTGAAATAAGTGTGTGTCATCAGCAGAAGCAGCAGTAAACATCGCAGCTCTGGGGTGTCTCCGTTTCAGATGCTCATGCATCGCTGTAGTGCTACCATGATAAGATAAGTCTGCTTTGCAGAGTCTGCATTTTACTTTTTCTTTATTTTCAGGGTGGCTGTGGCGCAGGTGTAGTGTGCCCGACTACTGATCGGAGGGTCAGGGGTTCAATTCCTGCTCTGTCTGCAGTCTGCATGTTGAAGTGTCCTTGAGCAAGACACTGAACCCCCAGTTGTTCCTGGTGGGTCAGGCCAGCACCCGTGTATGGCGGCTCTGCCGCCACCAGTGTGTGAATGTGTGTGCATGAATGGGTGGATAGCAGGATGTGCAAAACGCTTTGGTCGTCTCGAGATGCGATAAAGCACTCTATAAAGCAGGGTGCCCGCGATGTCTAAAAAAGTCTAAAATTACACATTTTCAATTTTAGGCCTAAAAAAGTCTAAAATACAGGGATATTTTGCACTGAGAGTCTAAAATTGAGTTTGAGTAATTTAAGACCTACGTTTCAATGCAAAATATCGATAAAGGATTAATGTTTTTTTTTAAATTATTGTTCTTATGTCTTTTCCACGCCATTCAGTTTTTTTTCTGTTATGGTGGCAGTTATGGTCCGTGTAGTTCTACAATGTAGAACTACATGGACCATAACTGGTCGGGAACCTATGACTCGCGAGCCAGATGTGGCTCTTTTGATGGCTGCATCTGGCTCACAGACAAATCTTTAAACTTTAAAGATTTTGTTTTTACAAGAGCACCGAGTGTCTGCTGCTCTGTATATAGTTTTAGAATCATCTTCCGTGTTGCGGCCATTACGAGCTCAGATCACACGAGACGGCCCGCTGAATTTAAGCATTTATTTATTTTCTACTCGTTTCAGTTCTGCATTTAATATGAACCCTGAGTTTGAAATAAACGTTTGAATTTAAATTTGAATATCCCGGAAGCTGCTGCACATCCGGGTACTCCAGGCTCAGCCAATATTGAGCACCAGAAGTCGCATTAATGGTAAGAAATACTCATCATTGATTAGCAACAGCATAACAATGTTATTAAAAAGAATTCAGAGACTTATTGTACTTTAAAAGTGTTGAAATTACATAAAATGCACACATTTACTTGTATTTTTAGTTTTAAACATATTGTATGGCTCTCACGGAATTACATTTAAAAATATGTGGTGTTCATGGCTCTCTCAGCCAAAAGGTTCCCGATCCCTGTTCTACATGAAATGTTGCTGTTAGTGGAACGCACAATAAAACTACAGATGTGAAATGGAAATGTACTGTCGTCACAGGATGCTGGAGCAAGCATTTTGGCTCTGGTCTGAATGAGCTGTGTGCGCGAGCAAGGCGGGAATAGTTGTGAAGTAACGTGCGAATGGCAGGAGAGAAAGCTAGCAGGACAAAACTAAAAAGATGGGCAAATGTAAATTGACAGTTGGCTCTCAAGAGATGACTTTGCAGACTGGTTCAAACGCGTTCCCAACGACGACACTGAGGCGTACTGCACGTTGTGCAAAAGAACACTTAAACTCGGGACCCTGGGCGTCAGGGCACTGGAGTCACACATCAAAGCTAGCAAACACCAGGAATCAGCAAATGCAGCACGCAACTCTCATGGAATTGCTCAGTTCTGTTCGGTTGCAAGCAGCACGTCAAGAAATAATACAAATGATATTCGCGATCTAATGGGCTCGACTGAAACGATGAAGGCAGAAGTTCTGTGGGCGCTTAACACCGTGGCTAAACACCAGTCATACAGAGCTAATGACGACATTGGGGAACTGTTTCAAGCAATGACAGTAGCCAAAACATTCCAATGCGGGAGAGACAAGACCGCCTATATCATCCGATTTGGAGTAGCAGAGTTCGTCAAGAAAGATTGTATCTCAAAGGTTTGCACACAGGCTTGTTTGCGACTGCGTTGCAATACATGGGGGCGTTACCAGGGTTCCACTTACACCTGACTTAATGAAATCTGTCATGGCTGCCAGGTCACGGTACCGTGTGCATTTGGACGAAGAGAGGAAGAGGAAGGAGGCAGAGACACAAGGGAAGAAAAGGGCACACGCGGAGGAGCAGTTACAAGACCTGAAAGTCAGGAGGGACAGTCTGCATACAGTCATTGAGAGCCTGGGCAAAGATGCAGATGAGTTGGCAGAGCAAGCAGAGGGCAAGGCTGGGAGCAAAATGGCACAGCTCCTCTTAAAATCAAATGCTCTGAGGAGGGCTGCTAAAGACAAACTCTCCCAGCTTAAGGTTCTGGAGGACGAAATTGCCACCAAAAGTGCAGAGCTTAGAAGCATGTAAAATACTGAAAATAATGGGTGTATATGTGTTCGTTTCATTGACAATAAACGTCAATTGACCGCAATCTGGGTTTGTTCTTTCTTTTTTTAATACTTCGTGAAGGTCGTAAATTTAATCCATGATGGTCTAAAAAAGGTCTAAAAAAGTCTAAAATTGCACTTGTTAAAACCTGCAGACACCCTGATAAAGTGAATGCCATTTACCATTTTACCAAAATGTTCCTATACTTTCGAAAGTTAGCATCTCACTTTTTTTAGCTACTCTTCTCTGTGTTTATCTTTTCACTTTGCCATGCTGCGCTCCTCTTCTTTGCTGAAAATTGTTCATGGATGCCGGACAACAGAAGCGCTACTGCCTGCAGCAGTTGCAGTAGTGCATTGCAGTTACAGTTGAATATTTCCCTGGGATGTCCATAAACTTTAAAATTAAATGACACGTTAACAGCAAAAGTTTGCATGGACAGATTTTCATGATCGACATTGTCAACTAATCATTGCAGCCCTGGTCACTTCCCCTGTAGCCTGAGTGGGCCCACATTGCCTGCAACAGCTCGTTTTTTTTTTTTTGTTTGTTTTTTGTTTTTTGTCTTTTTTGTGGGATCACTGGGGGTACAGCAGCTGTGGTGGCTGGGACCTTGGTCCCAGCAGCCTATCACAGGCGGCGACTTTAGTCTCCAACAGCATAGCATCCTATCGTTGGATGTTAGGACTGGGGTCGTGGTCGCTGTGGTTGTGGCCTTTTCAGTATTGCTGCAAGGAACAAGGAAGTTACAGAGTGCTGGTTTAAAAACTAATGTGTAGCACACTTTGGGTTTTAAATGCTATTGCTGAACATCACAAGACCTTGAAGTCTACATCTGCTTGGAACCTGATGATCACTGCTTGTGGCTATATTTTTTTTACCTGTTTTTTGTTTTGTTTTTCTACAGAGCCAATAAAGGGAATCCCCAAGACTCCCCAAGGGCTTAACCTGTTAGCCTGCACATGGCAGTGAATCGCCCACTTACAGATTAAACAAAGTCAACTAAATTTTGGAGTACTGGCCTCTTAGATGCATCTGAGTCTCTGTTTTTGCAAATGGCTTGCTGTCTGAAGGACGAGCTCCTCTGTTCCATCTGCCTCAGCATCTATCAGGACCCCGTCAGTTTTGGCTGCGAGCACTACTTCTGCAGAAAGTGCATCACCGAGCACTGGAGCAGGCAGGAGCCCCACGGAACGCGGGACTGTCCCGAGTGCCGCAGGACCTTCACGGATCCCCTCCTTTCACCGAGTCTCAAGCTGTCCAACATCGTGGAGCGTTACTCGGCCTTCCCACTGGACGCCATCCTTAACGCACAGAGAAGCTCCTACCCCTGCAAGGACCACGAGAAGGTCAAACTCTTCTGCCTCACCGACAAAAGTCTGGTGTGCTTCTTCTGCGACGAGCCAGCGCTACACGAGCAGCACCAAGTGACCACAATTGACGAGGCCTACGAGGAAATACAGGTCAGTTATATAGCACACAGACTGTGACAGCTCATTAGCAAGGGCAGGGGTGACATTTTCTTAAAACCCATCAGCCCTTTGTATCACTTTCAGATTCACTTAGCCCATGGGAGCTGCCCAGACAGTTCAGCATTAAGTCTGATCCTGCCAACTGCAGTTTCTCTAAGGCAGTCCAGGGATTGTGTGCTCTCCTTATGAGCACATCAGGGAAAATAGGTGCAGAGGAACGAGACATATTTAATTTGCTCTTCCCCCATAAGCACATTGGCCCACTGACCTGAGCTCAGAAGGAAATCACAGTTTTTATTTCCTGTTCGAGGATGGAACTTAGATGGTTAGTGAAGCAGCCACTGTTGAATAGAATCAATTGTTAAAGGACAAAAATAAAACTGAAAGGAGATGCAAATTTGGGGAAATTATGGCGGTATTTTAAACTTCTGGGCTCCAAGGTTTTTATTTGCATTGCTTTGAATTTGCTGGATTAGGCTCAGAATTTGAGCACCAGTTTTTTACTAACTTTTGTGGTGCAGATTTTTTTTTTTTTTTTTTTTTTTTTTAGATCTTGCCAGCTGATATAGACACATGTATTAAAAAAAAATTTTTTTGTGAGCCCGAGGTTCTTCTTTTTTTTTTGGGAGGGGGGGCTTGCAGTCATAGAGCTTATCCAGAATTCATTTTAAGGTGGAAAATTAAATGGGACAGTCAAGGATTTAAATCATTATTAAGTATATCTTGGTATGGGTGTATTTGTGTCGGTTTTCTTTTGTGTTGTCACTGCATGTAGAGCCTTAATGTTTTGTGTTTTGTTTGCCATGATCTCACTCAAATATGAATAAAATTGTAATTAGCTGGCTGCTGAGTTTAGAGGGGTATCATTCATATTCAAGTAGGGGTTTTCTTTTTTTCATTCAGGATTGCTTGAAACACTGACAACTTAATCTATTTCACATTACATATTTAAACCATGGAAATATTCCAGTAAATTACAACTTGGATTGTGATGGTGTTTGTGCTCTGTACTTGATTGTGGGAATGTGGCACAAAGCAAACATTTCTTCACATTATCTGTTGTCTTTTTACTCTCAAACTGGCTATAAAGTATTTAGATATTAAAGGGAATTTAGGTTGTCAGATCTCAACTCATAACAGAGATGCAGTGTGTTTGAGAATTTTTACCATCCTTATTCCAAATCCATGCTGCGTGGCAGCAGTTGACTGTGATGGATATGAACTTCCCCTAATGTTTTCCACATTAACGGGAATGGTTCAGTGTTTGTTTCCCCCCCCCCCCCCCACTGTTTAGGTAATTTCATTCCTACTGAGTCAGAATTCAATAACTGTGAAACAAAGCTCCTAATCCTGTTCATTTTTTGCTTCAGTATACATGGCAACACATTCCAGCCTGATGTTATGTGGTTTATCTCCATTTGCATGACTGGTACTACCTACGTACATATGCAAATCTATTTATGAAGTACTTTTATGGTTTCTTGGCAGAAGGAACAGTGGAGATTCTGATTAAAAGACTGATAGTTATTCAACTGTGAGGTTTCTCAGGTTTACACTTTCTCAAACTAACTTTGCAAAGTAACACTATTTGTAGTCAGTATCAGTGTGAAGCTTTGGTTTCTAAATGATGTAATCTTGTCTGTATTGGTTTACTTGAGTCCTATTGTCCTTAATTTCCAGTAACATTATTGCCTTTGGTAAAATTGTGTCAGTGGGATAGCCTTGGCCTTTGACTGCTTATGACTCACTTATTGTACTCTAAATGTATACCTTTGACACTGACAAGTTCATTGTGTCCTGGAGCATTTAGTTGATGATCAAGTCTATATGCAGATGGAAACTGAAAAATGAAATTTGTTAGATATTATAGCAATTAAACTGTATTGATATCACAGTTAATCATCTGAATCACAATTTTGCCGGCAGACATTGTGGTGTCCTTGAGTGGGTGCTGTGTTTAATATTAAAGGTGTACACTGTGTACATACACCAAATTACAGTACACCAAACTATTATGCAAATGATAGTTTTCTCTGATTTTCCTAAATACTCAATGCAAATGACAGTCAGTATAATTTTCAAGTCATCAACCGTTGGAGCATAATTCAAATTTTATTGAACAAACCTCCCAATGATAACAATTTTTTTGCAAAAATGAAAAAAAAAATCAACATGCACTGTTCCAAATTATTATGCACAATAGAGTTTCAAAACAGTTTATTGGTTGTAAAGAACTGAAAATGGTTGTTTGTTGAAGTTGCACCATTAGGAGTTCATATTTACTGAAATCAAAAGCCATTTCAATCAAAAACATCTTAACAGGCCAAGTTATGTTAACGTAGGACCCCTTCTTTGATATAACCTTCACAATTCTTGCATCCATTGAACTTGAGTTTTTGGAGAGTTTCTGCTTGAATTTCTTTGCAAGATTTCAGAATAGCCTCCTACAGCTTGCTGTTTTAATGTGAACTGCCTCCCACCCTCAGATCTTCTGCGTGAGGATGCTTCAGAGGTTCTCAACAGGGTTGAGGTCAGGGGAGGATGGGGGCCACACCATGAGTTTCTCTCCTTTTATGCCCATAGCAGCCAATAACAGAGGTATTCTTTGCAGCATGAGATGGTGCATTGTCATGCATGAAGATAATTTTGCTATGGAAGGCACAGTTCTTCTTTTTGTACCATGGAAGAAAGTGGTCAGTCAGAAACTCTATATACTTTGCCAAGGTCATTTTCACACTTTTAGGTACCCTAAAGGGGTCTACCAGCTCTCTCCCCATGATTCCGGCTCAAAACATGACTCTGCCACCTCCTTGTTGACATCGCAGCCTTGTTGGGATATGGTGGCCATCCACTAACCATCCATTACTCCATCCATCTGGACCATCCAGGGTTGCACTTCACTCAACAGTTAACAAGACTGTTTAAAAATTAGTCTTCATGTATTTTTGGGCCCACTACAACAGTTTCTGCTTGTGAGCATTGGTTAGGGGTGGCCGAATCGTAGGTTTATGCACAACTGCAAGCCTCTGGATGAGCCTACACCTTAAGGTTCGTGGGACTCCAGAGGCACCAGCAGCTTCAAATACCTGTTCGCTGCTTTGTAATGGCGTTTTAGCAGTTGTTCTCTTAATCTGATGAATTTGTCTAGGAGAAACCTTCCTCATTATGTCTTTATCTGCATAAACCCGTCTGTGCTCTGAACTGGCCCCAAATTTCTTCACAGTACGATGATCACACTTAAGTTTTTGTGAAATGTCTAATATTTTCATACCTTGTCCAAGGCATTGCACTATTTGACACTTTTTGGCAGCAGAGAGATCCTTTTCCATACTGCTTGAAACCTGTGGCATGCTTAATAATGTGAAACATCCTTCTTAAGTAGTTTTCCTTTAATTGGGCTCACCTGGCAAACTACTTATGCCAGGTATCTGAGATTGATGTCAGTAATCCAAAGAGCCCTGAGACACAATACCATCCGTGAGTTTAATTGGAAAAACAAAAAATTTAATGTTTGACACTAAAATCTTATTTGCATAATATTTTGGAACACAGTGTCATGAGACATTTTTGAAATGCATATCGGAGGAAACTTTTTTTTTATGTAATATACAACATTTCTTTGGTAATCCATGCTGGTGTCTGCATCTCTTCTGCAGGACAGAAGATGCACCAAAGTTTAGATATCTGTAAACTTAATGTTAAAATTGCCTGCTTTACATCAGTTTGGTCATGTGTAGAATTTTAAAATTGCTGGTAAGGGTCTTCCAGAAAGTTTTTTATTTTTTTTTTTATTTTTGCTGCTCTACAAGGAAGTCCCCATTTCAAATTATCAGCTGGGCATATTCTTGAAATTTTAAGCAAATTGGATAATATTTAAAGGTTACTACCCAAATGCGGTCTTCTCAGGATTCCTAATATTGTTCAAACAGTCCGTTTTTTGCGTAGTCATCATTTGCCAGAAGGAGAGGGGCAGGTTTCTGGATCAACATTTTAAAATATTTTTTTAAATAATCTTTTCCCACCAACTTTGGAGTACCCTAAAGCCACCAGCCTTTACTGTTATGGCTTTTGGATTTTAACACATTTTGTTAGAATCACAGTCACAGTTGTACAAGACCAGTAACCCTCTTGTTTTCAAAAGGAAAATTGTTTTTGTCAGTGTAGTCTGGTGGCTTTAAAGGCTTTATAAGAAACAAGAGTTTGTCAGAAAGAGCTGTCTGACAGTAGGTAAAGCAGTGATTATTGTCTGAACACCTTTCCTAGCTTTTTTCTTTTTTCCACCATTTTCTTATTATTTACATTGGTTTTAATCTTGTCATTCAGTCAGATGAGTTGTAAATTACACAATGTACAATTTGCCAAACTGATTCAAATAACTTTTTTTTCATTAGTTTGATATATGTTCCATACTACTTTATTTATAGAACACTTTCAAAACATCAACATGGCTGACCAAAGTGCTGTACAATAAGCAAAAAAAAACAAAAACAAAAAAACGCAGGACAGAAAAAACAGACAGGAATTAAAACGCAGAGAAAGCAAGTTTACAGATGGGTAAAAACAGAGGGAATTAAAAAAAAAATAAAATATGGAGGGAAAAGTTGGTTGGGGGATAATTTAAAAACAAAAATAAATCAAAGTCACTGTCTCACACTGGGTCAAAGATCAGGGAATATAAGTGCGATTTTTTTATTTTTTTATTTTTTTTTTTAACGAGATTTAAAAACGGCAGCTGAGGGAGCCTGCTTTCAAAATTTACTATCAGTAAAGCGATAAACTAGATTTTTCAAGCCCTAAGTTTCAAGAAATTCCTTGTCTGAAAGGACATTAGAAAGCACCATCTAATTCTTAACCTCTTGCGCTCCGTTGTACCGCGGACGGGCAAGTCTCTGCGTCCCAGAGCGCACGAGGGCGCTCTCGTGCGCTCTTGGACGCACGATGGAGCTGCGGGAGCTGCATATTCGTTCTTCCACTGCAGACACAGCCGGGAACAGATTAGATCATCTGATTGACCTCTCATTCGACTAATAAGAGCCTTGAATTGGGTTTCTGGAACCTTGAAGAACCAATTACTGAAAACTTGGCAAGAAGGACCCACCTACCAACGCAGCGAGCCAATTGAAGCACAGAAGTTCGCTGAGCTGTTTTGTCTATAAAGGCTGGGTGAAGAGAGACTGCTTCAGCAGCCACAGGCAGTGGTTTATTTATTTTTTTTTTTTTTAATTCCAGCAGAGTGTTTAGGATTCTCTTATATGGTCATCATAGACCGACGGAGGCCGACGACGAAGGTCGTAAATGATTCGCCAAAACCGCAATCATGGAATTATGTTTTGACCGGGTCGCGAGACCAGAACCAGGAGCGGACCAGCGTCGGTTTGTCTGACAATGAAGAAGAGAAATTGGCCAGGACAATGTGGCTGTGAAGAGGTAAGGTGTTATAAGCCAAATAATTTTTTATCCCTGAAAATTGTAATCAAAAATGACTTTTGACCGATCGGTAAATTACAACTGTGCGGCGCACGATGTCCGAAGTGCGTGCGCCGCGTTACACGGTTCTTCGCCGCCTCCGGACCGTGAGCGCCCCCCCGCCTCTACGATTCTGTAGCGGCGGCGGGGGGGGGGGGGGAGCCACGGTGACAGCGCTGCTGTGGAAACATGCCTTATCCAAGTGTGATCCGTCATGTAGCGAGGGCGGATCTCCGTCCTCTGTAGCGGGGGGGTGGTGGGACAACCTCCCCCCCACACACACACAGACACAGCCCTGAATGTGACCTTTCATTTGAGCCCAAGATGAAGCTTCTATGTTGAATCATTCAAAGGTTACAGACGTTTTTCCAAACTGTGCCATTTGGCACAATTTGGCACAGTTCCAAAACGCCTGGGAACAGCCTGAGTATAAAGCTGTGTAAAATATTCATTTTTTGTGGTATTGTTACAAAATTTTGACCTCAGCTGGATAACACTTGGTTCTACATTTCTGTTGCATTTTCCAGCCCGGATCTGAAGCTGTGTGTTATTTGCAAGCATTTGTATCCAAAAAAACACCCAGGCCAAATTTATTTTCTTCAAGTTCACTATGTTTAGATGACTGTAACTCAGTGGCCGGAGCACTTAGAGAGATCATTTTTTTTTTTTTTTTTTTTTTTGCCAAAAAATCAAAGTGTTTTCTTTTAAATGAGACCAGCCCCATGAAGATGCTGCAAAGGGTTGAAGAACAGCTTTCGATTTACTTTGGGCACATTATTTTTTGGCGTTTTTAGGAAAATTGACCGGAGTGCAAGGGGTTAAAATTGTTCATACTCATATTTTGTTGTGCCAACCCCAAACCTTTCTCATGCTCAGTTTGTTTCCACATGATTTATTTTGAAATTCTATAATGATGTGCTTGTCTTTAACCACTTGCACTCCGGGCAATTTTCCTAAAAATGCCAAAAAATAACATGCCCAAAGTAAATCGAAAGCTGTTATTCAACCCTTTGCAGCATCTTCATGGGGTTGGTCTCATTTAAAAGAAAACACTTTGAATTTTTTGGCAAAAAAAACATAATCTCTCTACGTGCTCCGGCCACTGAGTTACAGTCATCTAAACATACTGAACTTGAAGAAAAAAAAATTGGACACTGTTTTTTTTGATACAAATACTTGTAAATAACACACAGCTGTCTGATCCAGCTGGAAAATGCAACAGAAATGTAGAACCAAGTGTTATCCAGCTGAGATCCAAATTTGGTAACAATACCACAAAAAATGAATATTTTACACAGCTTTGTTCTCAGGCTGTTCCCAGGCGTGTTGGAACTGTGCCAAGTTTGGAAAAACATCTGTAACTTTTGAATAATTCAATGTAGAATCTTCATTTTAGGCTCTAATGAAAGGTCACACTCAGGGCTGTGTCTGTGTGTGTGTGTGTGTGGGCGGGGGGTCGTCCCCCCCCCCCCCGCTGCCAAGGACCGAGTTCGGCCCTCGCTACATGACGGATTACACTCCTTGCATGTTTTCACAGTGCCCCCCTCCCCGCTACTGTGTGTGTTTGTGGGGGGGGGGACCGTGAATGCCCCCCCCCCGCTACAGAAGAGGGCCATCGCTACATGATGGAATAGACTCATATGCTTCCCCCCGCGGATCGGGGGGCGTTCGGACCGTGAACGCCCCCCCCCCTTCTCTTCTGCAGCGGGGGGGGGGGGGGCCTTCACGGTCCGAACACGGCAAATGAACCGTTTATCGCGGCGCACGCACTTCGTGCGCAGTACAGTTGTAATTTACTGATCGGTCAAAAGTCATTTTTGGATTACAGTTTTCAGGGATAAATAATAATTTAGCTTATAACACCTTACCTCTTCAAAGCAGCAGAGTCGTGGCGAACATCTCTTCCCCATTGTCAGACGAACGCGACGCTGCTCCGCTCGTGGATCCCGATCAAAACATAATTCCATTATTGCCGTTTTGGCGAATGATTTACGACTTTTGTCGTCGGCCTCCGTCAGTCTATGATGACGGAAGAGAATCCTAAACGTCTATTCTGCTGGAATGAGTGCAGGTCCCACTTGTGGGTGTTCTCCATGCTGCTGGGTGAGCCTGGGTCTGTAGCAGGTTCGTCCAGCTTCCTTTGTTTTCATCTGCTGCAGCAGTAAATCTCTCTTCACCAGCCCGAATTTCTGTGCTTCAATTGGCTCGTGCATTCAAAGTAGGCGGGTCCTCCTTCCTAGGTTTTCATTCATTGGCTCTTCAAGGTTTCAGAAACCCAATTCAAGGCTCTTATTAGTCGAATGAGAGGTCAATCAGATGAACTAATCTGTTCGCGGCTGTGACTGCAGCTTTTTTTTTCAGCGGCGCTTGGAGGCCAGCACCACCTACATCACCACCATCATGCGTCATTCGTCCAAGAGCGCACGAGGGCGCTCTCGTGCGCCCTCGTGCGTCTTAGGACGCAGAGACTTGCCCGCCCGCGGAACAACGGAGTGCAAGTGGTTAACCTGCTTACACGATCCACAAATTGGAGATATGTTTGTGATGTGCCTCAAGGACAGATGAGGCATGAGATGGAGGTCTGGCAAGTTTTCTTTTTTATGTCAGATCACTATTTTTTTTTTCCCTTATTTTTAGTGTTGACCTTAACAGACTCTGACTCAACTGGCATCCCCTGACTTTCTGCAGCTCTCCGTGGAGCTACAAATGGCTTTATGCAACTTTTTCTGTAGACACCCGAGAGAGCTCGAATGGACTTGTATGTGTAAAATCTGAGTGGCCTTCTAACTGGAAAAAGACAGTTTTACTTTGATTATTGCTGATTTGTGGCATAAGAATGACAAAATTATTTCTACTGTTTTAAAAAAAATGAGATTTCATGTTAATATAGTTCTTCACAGAATTTTACCTTTCTGTGTTTTGCCTTAAGTATAATTAACATCCCTCTGAAAATTAATGCTGTTTTCCTCAGTTTCCAATCAGACGCCTGTACTGGAAGCTTGAGAAAGGTCAACACCATGTAATTTTGGAGCAGAAGTAATTAGACTGAGCACAAGATGTTTCTCTTTTCTTGGACTCTAGCTTGTCCCTTTGCTTGGGTTCTTTTCATAGCGGCGATCTGGCATTTTGTATTCTGGCAAGAGCCTTGGAGGCTTCCCAGATTCACAATACTGAAAGAGTATGAGTACACAGAGGCCCCATCAGACACAACCATGTCCCATGATGAGCTTGGCATACTGGCCTTTTTAGATCTATAAGTGGGGTGGTGTGTTATGTAATGCTTCATCCTTATAAGCACAGGCTGGAAAAAACCATCACATGGTGTTAGTCCCCCTGCCACATTAAATCACAAAAATAATTTGGACTGCCTGTATTGTGATTACTGTTGGGAGTACTGTAACTCCCAACACTTACTGTAACACCACTACTTTTGCAGTAATGTGCTATGCAACAAAATTACTGTTTAAAAATTCAGTAATACGTTAGTTACTGAAATTTGATCAGATGTTACTCATTTTATTAATATGGGTACATATTTTTAGTGCAAATAAATGAATGTACAAACTGACCCTACCGTAGCTGTCAGTTCATGTGACCTGCTGCAGAGAGCTGAGTCTTCCCTACTGAGCGGAGGAAGAGATGAAGCTACTTTGGTGGAAATAGACAGATTATTACCTCCGCCAAGGAGGTTATGTAATCGGGGCGGTTTGTCTGTCTGTCTGCCTGTTTGTTATCTGGATTACGCAAAAACTACTGGATGGATTTTGATGAAATTTTCACCAGAGGTAGCCCTCGGGCCAAGGATGAACCCATTAAGTTTTGGTGATCTGAGAGTGCATACCTCCACCAAAGACCTTGTTTGTATTTGTGCAGCAGGATTACACAAAACTACTGCATGGATTTGGATGAAATTTTTACCGGAGGTGGTTCTTGGACTACAGAGGAACCCATTAGATTTTGGTGATGATCCCAGAACGCATACCTCCACCAAGGCTTTCATCTTCTCACAGTGTGTTAGCAAGAATCCTCCAAAACTACTGGATAGACTTTGCTGCAATTTTCACCAGAACTGGTTCGTGGCCTACACAAGAACCCATTACATTTTGGAGGTGATCCATGATGGACGGAAGGAGCCTTGGCAGAGGTATGCACTCTGAGTGCTTTTCTAGTTTTTCCTTTGTCACAGTTAAGGACAAAAGCATATTGGTGGGTTGCAAGCTAAAGTGCCGGTTGAGACCTACTGCAATCTTCAGAAACACTTGAAAATGGCAACAAAGCTCCAACAAAGCTAGTGCTAAGTAATGGCTAGCTATGCTAACAAGCCGTGCTAGTGGATCTATGCTATGTGAACAGCCACGGCTGGATGTAAAGTGGAAATACTCTTGTCTCAACAGCCACGGCTGGATTTCAAGCACAGTTATGCATCTGGACAGTTTGTGAACCAGCAAGAATTAAACCGACTGATTGCCAGAAACGTCATTACAGACTGAAGATGTGATGCAGTCACTTTCCATTAGACAGCTGAGACTGTGATCCACTGAAATTAAAACACATTTACTTGCTACCTGGATAAAGATTATTCAGAAATGGATTTTGATCTCCAAAAGGAATTTGAGGGACTGGATCATGTCTCTGTCACAGCAGACATTTGGATTGTGGATAATGGACATTTTTTTGGATCACTGCACATCGGATTAAATCAATATCATAAAGGTAAGATAAACATGGACAGCTTTATGCAGTGTTGCCAACTCTTACTCCAAAATGAGGAAATTACTGGCAATACCATGTTGATTTTCTTCAGATTTTTCCCACAATAACAGCTCTCAAGGCAGGATAAAGCTGACTGAACATGTTCTAAAAGCTCTGTCTGAAATGGTCGGTTTTCAGCCTGACATTAATAAACCTGTAATGTAATTCATTAATTAACCCCTTGCACTCTGGTCAATTTCCCTAAAAATGCCAAAAAATAACGTACCCAAAGTAAATCAAAAGCTGTTCTTCAACCCTTTGCAGCATCTTCATGGGGTTGGTCTCATTTTAAAGAAAACACTTTGAATTTTTTGGCAAAACAGTCATAATCTCTCTAAGTGCTCCTGCCACTGAGTGACAGTCATCTAAACATACTGAACTTGAAGAAAATAAATTTGGCCTGGGTGTTTTTTTGGATACAAATGCTTGCAAATAACACACAGCTTCAGATCCGGGCTGGAATATGCAACAGAAATGTAGAGCCATGTGTTATCCAGCTGAGGTCAAAATTTTGTAACAATACCACAAAAAATTAATATATTACACAGCTTTTTTCTTAGGTTGTTCCCAGGCGTTTTTGAACTGTGCCAAATGGCACAGTTTGGAAAAACGTCTGTAACTTTTGAATGATTCAATATAGAAGCTTCATCTTGGGCTCTAATGAAAGGTGAAGGGCTGTGTGTGTGTGTGTGGGGGGGGGGGTTGTTTATTCATTCATGAATGAATGAATGAATGAACAAACAAGCCCCCACACACAAAGAAGCATGCCACGTAAAAAAATGTGTGGCTTTTTTTACAAGAAAAAATAACCTACAGTGCACTAAAAATTATACTAGAATATCTGTAATGTAGAAGATAACAATTCCCACCCCACCCCCCCCCACCCCGCTACAGAGGACGGACATCGCCCATCGCTACATGACGGAAAGCGGTGACGGTGCGCCGCGGTCTACTATGCACAGTTGGACTAATATATCTACAATATATCTGCAATCGGATTCAGGAGGAGCAATGTGGTTTTCGTCCTGGCCGTGGCACATCGGACCAGCTCTTTACCCTCTCGAGAATTCTTGAGGGTTCGTGGGAGTTTGCCCAACCAGTTTACATGTGTTTTGTGGACTTGGAGAAGGCATTTGACCGCGTCCCTCGTGGATTTTTGTGGGGGGTGCTTCGGGAGTATAGGGTATCGGGCTTGTTGTTACGAGCTATTTGGTCTCTGTACGACCGTTGTGAGAGTTTGGTTCGTATTGCCAACACTCGGTCGGAGTCATTCCCAGTGAGAGCTGGACTCCGCTAGGGCTGCCCTTTGTCACCGATCCTGTTCATAATTTTTATGGACAGGATTTCTAGGCGCAGCCAGGGAATGGAGGGTGTCATGCTTGGTGACCACAGGATCTCATCTCTGTTGTTTGCAGATGATGTTGTCCTGTTGGCTTCATCCAGCAATGACCTACAGCTCTTGCTGGGACGGTTTGCCGCTGAGTGTGAAGCGGCTGGGATGAGAATCAGCACCTCCAAGTCCGAGTCCATGGTCCTCAGCCGGAAAAAGGGGGATTGTCCTCTCCGGGTTGGGGACAGGCTCCTGCCCCAAGTGGAGGAGTTTAAGTATCTTGGGGTTTTGTTCACGAGTGAGGGGAAAATGGAGCGAGAGATCGACAGACGGATTGGAGCAGCATCTGCAGTGATGCGGACGTTGTACCGGTCTGTTGTGGTGAAGAGGGAGCTTAGTTCTAAGGCAAAGCTGTCGATTTACCAGTCAATCTACGTTCCTACTCTCACTTATGGTCACGAGCTTTGTGTAATGACCGAAAGAACGAGATCGTGGATACAAGCGGCTGAAATGAGCTTTCTCCGTAGGATTGCTGGACTCACCCTCAGAGATAGGGTGAGGAGCTCAGTCATCCGGGAGAGGCTCAGAGTAGAACCGCTGCTCCTCCACATTGAAAGGAGTCAGTTGAGGTGGTATGGGCATCTGATTAGGATGCCTCCTGGACGCCTTCCACTTGAGGTGTTTCAGGCACGTCCCACTGGGAGGAGACCTCGGGGCAGACCCAGGACTCGGTGGAGAGACTATGTCTCCCAGCTGGTCTGGGAACGCCTTGGTATCCCCTCTGAAGAGCTGGAGCAGGTGGCTGGGGAGAGGGAAGTCTGGGCTTCTCTGCTTGAACTGCTGCCTCCGCGACCCGGCCCTCCGGAAAAGCGGTAGAAGATGGATGGATGGATGGATATATCTGCAATCCGCTACAGAAGAGTAGCGGGGGGGGGGTCGTTCACAACATGACGGGGGGGCCGTTCGCAACGGAGCGGTCCGGGTCCGTCATGTTGCGATAACGCACAGTTGTAATTTACCGATCGGTCAAAAGTCATTTGGATTACAGTTTTCAGGGATAAAGAATAATTTAGCTTATAACACTCACCTGTCCACAACAGCAGCATAGCTGGTGAACTTCTCTTCCTCATTGTCAGACGAACATGAAGCTGGTCCGCTTGTTATTGCAGTTTTGCGCCTCCATGATTGCGGTTTTGGCGAACGATTTTTCAAAACAAATAAAAACAGTAGTAAGAAAAAAAGACTGGCGAACGCCTGTGTGTCACCCAGCCTTACACAAAACAGCTTTCGAACTTCTGTGCTTCAATTGGCTGGCTGTATTCGCAGCCGTTGGTAGGCGGGTCCTTCTTGCTAGGTTTTCAGTCATTGGTTCTTCAAGGTTTCAGAAACCCAATTCAAGGCTCTTATTAGTCGAATGAGAGGTCAGTCACATCTAAACCAATCAAAGCACTCCTTTGGCTTTCTGTTCGCGGCTGTGTCTGTAGTGGAAGAACAGAAATGCAGCTTTTTTTTTCAGTGCGCTCTAGGACGCAGCACCCTCGTGCGCCCTCGTGCGCTCTAGGACGCAGAGACGTGCCCGCCCGCGGTACACCGGAGTGCAAGAGGTTAAATTATCTTGCTGTGTGTGCAAGATGATTTAAGTATGCATTTAAAAGTAACGTGAAAGTTACTTTTCCAATTAACTAGTTACTTCTTTTCAAAAGTAATTGAATAATAATAATAATGATAATACATCAGTCTTATATAGCGCTTTTCTAAATACTCAAAGACGCTTTACAAAGCAGCATAGGGACAAACATACAGAGAACGGGTAAACAGACAAGGTAGGTACACATAGGTAGAAGAGGCAGTCAGTTTTCGTAGGTAGATTTGAAGAGATGGGTTTTGAGTTGACTTCTGAAGGAAGCAAGTGTGTTGGCGGACCGGATGTGAAGGGGCAAGGAATTCCAGAGGGTTGGTGCGGCGATGGCGAATGATCTATCACCCAGGGTGCGGAGTTTTGTCTTGGTGATGGGGGTGAGAAGGTGAGTGTCAGCAGAGCGGAGGAGGCGAGTGGGGGAACGACGAGACAGAAGGTCAGTTAGGTATGAGGGGCGAGGTTATGAAGAGCTTTATAGGTGATGAGGAGGATCTTGAAGTTGATGCGCTGTTGAATGGGGAGCCAGTGGAGCTGACAGAGTAGAGGAGTGATGTGGTCTCTGGAGCGGGAGTGAGTAAGTAGGCGGGCGGCTGAGTTTTGGACATACTGTAGTTTTTGGAGAATGGTGGAAGTTACTTTACCAATTACTGCATGATTAAAGTAACTAGTAACTGTAATTAGTTACTATTTTTTTAGTAACTTGCCCAACACCGATAGTGATTGAACTTGAATAATGCCATTATTTTTTTTATTATCTTGTATAAAGAATATCATGTAAGCAATGACCAGTAGCTTACAAGTTTACATATTATTTATTCATCTTTCCAGCGAGCAGATATGAGCTGTGTATCAAATAGAGACAAATGTGAGAGCCATGCTTACAGGCTCAAACTTCACTGTTTGTATGGGGCTTGACAATGCTTAAGTAAATGCCGCAACAACATGGTGAGGGAGTGTTAAAGTGCAGCAGAAATCTCCTCCAGTGTTTTGACAGTCGTGGCCAGAGGGGCACATGTCTTGCCAGTATGATGGTATCCATAAAAAGAACCTTCCAGTTTTTGCAGGCTGGTAAACTTTGTAGATGAAGATTTGGTAGGTTGGTTGCCAGTGTTGGCCCTAGTTTGGCACGTGGATTTTGGCTTTGCTTTAACTATGTCTTCCTGTGCTCTTTTCGTGGCACACTCTAAAACCATTGGTACAAGGTTAATACTATAATATATAATAGTTTTCTGTTGTCTCTAAGAAAGTGGAAGGAAAATGCCTTAAGGTTTATTTGAAGGGAGTGAATTCCCAGACATTGAATAGTTGAATGATATGTTAAGAATTTTCAGCCAGTCATTATCAGGCAAAAAACCAATTACTTTCCTCTCACTTAGTGGGGAGTAATTTTTGTTTTAAACCACATGACAAGAGGACCTTAATGGTGCAAGCAGATAAAGGACACCTTGCAGCCTTTTCCTTAACAGAGGAGGAAAGTGCTGGTAAATGATCAGAATGCACCATCTGTAACTTGTGGTTGTGTCGGAGCAAAACTGAAAACACATGGCATCCTTGCATGAAATCTGGGATAGCTAGTTAGCTCTGAAATGTATTAAACATGGGACTTCCAGATTGGTGCCTTTTTCTGTACTAATCATTGGATAGGTGTTAATTTAGGATGATATCAGAAATTGAGGAATTAGTTAACTGTCAATCTTGTTCAACAAAATGAGCAGTTGTTTTGGCTTACACAGATCACCCAAAGAGGGGGGGAAGTACACAGGTATGTTTAAAAAAAAAAAAAAAAAAAATAGAATATTGTGAAAAAATTATAATTTAAAAAGGCAAGCATTTCTTTATTACAAATTAAGTGAAATATACTAAGCTTTTTATATTAATGTTTATTAAATCCAGTATCTTGCATTACTGGAATATTTCCAAAGATCACTCAAAAATGATTTGCAATACAGAAATGTCCAAATTTTGCAAAGTATTGATTTATATACTTTATCGGTTGGGGCCCCTTTAACATGAATTACTAAATTAATAATAAGACATTGTAGGTGACTGTGTCACTTTTGAGTTATTATTGGCCCATCAAGCAAAGTATTATCATTTTCAGCAAACCATTTGATAGTTTGACACTGGTCCTAAGCCCTACTGGAAAAAGAATTCAGCATCTCCATAGTTTTTCAGCAAATGGAAACATGATGTGCTCAAAAACGCTGGACTGTTGCTGATCTTGGACTGGATAAAACAATCCTGGGATTGTTAGGGCATGCAAACCCCTCCACCATGATAAAGTGGTGATCTACAGAGGGGTCCTTTTAAATAAAACTACCAAAAATGAATGTTGTCCATGCTATTCTATTTTTTTTTTAAATGCTGTATTATGTTCATCCTGTTACTGTATTTTATTCAAGCTTTTTTTCCAGTTAGAACATATTTCAACCATCAAACTGTTGTATTTCATATTCATACTCTCAGACTGTTATGTCATGCCACTACTGCTTTAACTCTGTGTTTTGGCTGACAAGCGCAGCCATTGGTTAGTCTATGGCAGAATGTAATCTCCTTAGCGTAGCATGTCTCTCTGCTGACCTCAGGTTCTGAGTCTTGATGCCATGTTGAGAGCTTTACCTCCCGCTGGTGTACATCATTTTCCCTGTAAACACTTCTGTAGTAATTGCTAATACACAAACACATATAGTACCTGACCTTTGATGGTGATGCGCACACATCTGGCCAACAGTCACCCCACACCTAAGTGCGTGCTTGCACATATTTCTCAACATAAATTTCATCAAGGTGGGTTCTTGGAGGATTTTTTGGCTGCTTTACCAGTTTGCTTCTCAGAGTAGAGATTCCACAGAGAACTCCACTCTGTACAGCTTTCTGGTAAGATGGGGTTTTACTCTAGCAATTATATTGGAAGCCTGAGGAGCCGTTCAAACCTAAATTATATGAGCAAAAACACTTTTAAAGTAAAATAAGTCAATTAAATGAATATTCACTAAAAATGTAAAGGTTCTTTAATACACATTGACGCCTCATCATTTTAATATTTTCTTTAGAAAGTGTTTGGGCTATATATATGGTTTTGAAATCAGTTAAACTCTGATATTGAAATGCTGTGCATATAATGGGTCTGTGGTATCCTCTGCTTTCCCATTCTCTGCCTAAGTAGAATGTTCTGCAGTACATTTGAGTTGCCTACATCCACTTCAAGTAACCAAAACCTTTTTTTGTATATGCAAATGACTGTGACCGGTAAGGCACCTGCTACAGTGAACTTCTCCTAAATGTGTTAACTAGCAGTGTTTAATGTTGAATAAAAACAGATTCAGCAACTTAAGTTTGTCTTATTTTAAAATCTTTTCAGAAACACTTTTTGCCATTTTTCTTTAATATATTCTTCTTCTTTTGGCTTCTCCCTTAATGGGGGGGGGGGGGGGGGGTCATCAACTACATTTGTCCAAAGACCAGAATTTTTCTTTGCAGACATTGTGAGGGCCAGATGTTCTTGTAGAATATATTAATATTGTCTCTTAAGTAATATATTATTTGATATATTAATTTTCCATCCAATTTTTTTTTTTTTTTTTTTTTTTTTTTTTTTAGCCTTTCAGTGTTAACAGTTAGCTGTTGTGAAAATGTCAAGACAGGACGGTGCTCAGCTGAGAAACCCACCCATGAATAGGAGGTTTTTTTTCTCTGAGAAATTAGAACCTCCTTGGTCATACTCATTTACACACACACTTAAACTATACAGGCAGAGCTGGGTAGAGTAGTCAGAAATTGTAGCCAAGTAAAGGTAGTGTTACCATATATTAGTTACTCAAGTATAAGAGCAGTAGTGACAATAAAAAATTTAAGAGTAAGAAAGTATTTATTTAAAGTTACTTGAAATGTGATTTTTGAGAGCTTTTTCTCCAAAATTTTTGACAGTTTTCTTGTAATTTTACTACTTTTCCCTTGTAAATTTTAAAGTTTTTTCCCACTTAAATTTTGAACTTTTTTCTTCATTGTGTTTTTACCCTTGTAAATTTAGGATGATGATACATTCGTCTTTATTCTCATAAATTTGTGAGGTTTTTCTCAAAACTTTGACATTTTTCTTGTAACTTTATTCCTTCTGTCATTGATGTGTGTGTTTTGTGTGTTTTATACCAGCGTGCCTCAGCGTTCTTCAGTGTGCTTTTAACATACTGTGGAGGGAATAGAACAGACGAGAGGCAATGAGCTGGAAGGGCACGTTTTATTCCTCCAACATACTGAAACACGCTTCGTAGCTCGTGTGAACTACTGCGCTGGTGAGACATGTGTAACAAGCTCTTTTATACATGCTATACAGACAGAGAGAATGCATGGCACATTAGCATAGTGATTGTCAGCCAATACACATCAGTCAATACACATCATTAGCATGACATCAGCTGGCACCCGGTTGTCCTTTCTGTCCTCAGGGGGCGCATACTTCAGCAGTCCAGTCTGATGGTCCCCCCCCCCACCCCCCGGAGGCTCTTTGTCCGTATGTATATTGTCCTGCCCTTGTGGGTGTGAGGATGTCCTCCCGCTGAGTCAGGTGCCCCCCACACAGGCCCCCCCTCGAACACCCAGAAGAGGCTCCTTTGGGTACATGTCGGTGCCACTGGCGCGCATCATGTGTAATGGACAAAGCTGGCAATCAGCAGGCTTTAGTGAGGGAGGTGCGGGAAGAGCAATGTGGAGGACGAGGGGGAGGTGGGTGGGAATAAGCGAGTGCCGCCCCGGGACGTCAAGTGTCTGGGCCAGTCAAAAATTGCGTGTGGATCAGCCATGGGTGAAGGACTTTCCCAGGAAACCTTACGGCGATCCACAGCAGCTGTGAAAAAATATTGCAGTCTCTGACTCCTCCTTGTGTGGGTCTGGTCCAGTGAGGATCTGGGGAAAGGGATCGGCCCAATTCCCTGAGGGCACGTAGCGGCTGTAAAAAAAAAAAAAAAAAAAAAAAGCCTGAAGCTGTGTCAGGGAACGTGGCAGTCTTGCTTTAGGTGCGGAAGCAGTCCTAAAGGCATTGGGGAAAAGCAATCGGCTATATTCCCGTTGTGCGCCGCGGCTGAGAAACCCATACAAAGTCCTGTGGGCTGTGCTGCCTGGCTGCTGTAGGTGCGAGGGCAGCCCTAAAGGTTCCGAGGATGGCGATCGGCCATGTTCCGGGAGCGGGCAGTGGCTGAGGACAATGTATAAGTCTGTGGAGCCGGTTTGTCCCTGGTGCGTGGCGCGCTGTGGCCACGTAGCTTCAAGTTGCGCTGTCCTCATAATCCTGCGGTGTGCGCATGGGGCTTCTGTGTGTGGAAACTCCGCTGTCGGGAGGTGAGTCAGGGTTGGGGAGCTTGATGGGAATCAATGCAGTCAGCGCCGATCTTCTTCGTTTAGGCCGTTTCCTTCGGTTTGCTCGTTTCGCCGATCATGGTGCGTCTCAGTCCCGGCGCCGGCTGCCCCCTCGGGCCCTAGGTAGCCAGTGTGGAGAGAGGAACAGGCGAGAGGCAACGAGCTGGAAGGGAACAAGGTTTTATTCCCCCAACATACTGAAACAAGCTTCGTAGCTCGTGTGAACTACTGCGCTGGTGAGGCATGTGTAACAAGCTCTTTAATACATGTTATACAGACGGAGAGAATGCATGGCACATTAGCATAGTGACTGTCAGCCAATACACATAAGTCAGTACACATCATTAGCATGACATCAGCTGGCACCTGGTTGTCCTTTCCGTCCTTGGGGGGGCATACGTTAACAGTCCAGTCTGATTGCTCCCTGGTGTGGATGAAGAGGGAGTCCACAGCGTGGTGAAAGGGAGAGATGGTCCATTTCCTGTCAGGTCACCAATGTGGAGAAAAAGGATTGCCGCTGAAACATGGCGATCTTGGTTCCACAGCGTGGTGAAATGGAGAGACGCTCCATGTACGTCCAGGGTCACTAATGTGGTGGGAATAGAACAGGCAAGAGGCAACGAGCTGGAATACACATCATTAGCATGACATCAGCTGGCACCCGGTTGTCCTTTCCGTCCTCGGGGGGGCGCATACTTTAACAGTCCAGTCTGATTGCCCCCCCCCTTCCCCCGGGGCTCTTTGTCTGTATGTATATTGTCCTGCCCTTGTGGGTGTGAGGATGTCCTCCTGCTGAGTCAGGCGTCCCCCACAATACATAACTTACCCATAACTGATTTGACGTGCGGCAGCGTATTTTACAAATTTTTCATACGTTTGGCAAATGCTGCCTAAATCGTCAAGGTGTGACAGGGCCTTAAGTCTACCATAAAAACAAAAAATCATGAAAGCAAATACAGAGGGTTCATCACCAGGTGCAAACCAGTAATCGACCTCAAATATAGAAAGGCCAGATTAGACTTCGCAAAAACATCTAAAGAGCCAGCAAAGTTTTGGACAGATGAAACCAAGATCAACCTGTACCAGAATGATGGGAAGAAAAAATTATGGAGAAGTCTTGGAATGGCTCATGATCCAAAGCACAACATCTTCTGTAAAACATGGTGGAGGCAATGTGATGCATGGGCATGCATTGCTTCCAATTTCACTAGGTCACAGTGTTTATTGATGAAGTGACAGAAGCAGCCAGATGAACTGTGAAGTGTATACGAATATACGGTCTGCTCAAATTCAGCCAAATGCAGTAAAGTTGATTGGACGGCACTTCACAGTACAGATGGACAATGACACAGAACATACTGCGAAAGCAACCCAGGACTTCTTAGGGCAAAGAAGTGGAATATTCTGCAATGACCGAGTCAATCAGTAGATCTCAACCCCATTGGCCATGCATTTGACTTGCTTAAGACAAAACTTAGTTTAAGTGGGAAGACCCACAAACAAGCAACAACTGAGGACAGCTGCAGTAAAGGCCAGGCAAAGCATCATAAAGGAGGAAACCCAAAGTTTAGTGATGTCAATGGGTTCCAGATTCAGGCAGTCATTGCCTGCAAAGGATTCTCAGCAGAATATTAAAAATTAACATTTAATTTATGGTAAAGTTAATTTGTTCCATTACTTTTGAGCCCCTGAAATGAGTTTTTTTTTTTTTTTTTTTTTTTTTTTTTTTAATGGTTGTAATTGCTAAACCATAACTCCAGTTTGGATGTTAATATCTTGAAATTTAAGCGGAGATTCTGCACTTTAAGCCCATCTTGTTCATATAACCAACAGTTCAAACAGTTCATATAACTGTGTGTGTGTATATATATATTTTATAGTAATGTGTACATATGTATATTAGCTGCTCTTGCTTGCTTGTTTTTTTTTTTTTTCTTGCCTTCTGATTGTTGCTCTGAGTGTTGCTATCCCTGTGCTGTTGCAATCCTGGAATTTCCCCGTTGTGGGACTAATAAAGGCTTATCTTATCTTATCTTATCTTATAACCGTATCTTGAATACGTTTTGGTATACAGCTACAATAGCAACTTGTGTCGGTGTCCAAATACTTATGGACCTAACTGTAAGTGTTTGATTGCTATAACCTGAGTGGACTAGGATAAAGTTATACATTAATTCCCATGCTGTTGCAGCCTAAATTGAAGCTTCTGAAATGATGTCAGTAGGCTGTATAACCACAGTATTCCAGGTCTAGACAAACTCTTCCTGCTGTCTGCTTTCTTTGTGGATGCATTTGTCCTCAATTAGATAGTGGTGTGAGGAAGATAATAAGACTGCAGCAATTGGTTATCCATTCAGTTTTGAGAACTTTTCTGCTCTGGAGACTATAGATACTGTAGGCATACAGTATTTGTAAGGAGAGTAGCAGCTGTGCACTATACTTGTCTTAGTTTAACTGAAGCCCATGCTGCAGAGGATTTATACAATTACTGTGGTGTTGAGTCACCCACACAGATCTGTCACTCAGACTGTCCAGATGCAACCATGAGTAGTTGTCTATTAACACCATTCTCATACCTAGGCATTATATTCTTATCAGACCACAAACAGAGGGGTTAATCATGAAAATACATTAGCATTCATTCCATATGCTTTGCTGTAATGTAGGGTGTGTTTGCAAATGGAGAAAGAGCATGGCAGCCTTTGAAGTGTTTCTCTGGTGGTTTTAAAACAAGGCTGTCTTTCACTCTGTGATTGTCAGTGCCTGGCCGAGAGCTCTCTCCAAGCCTGCCATCACTACGCATGGCCGTGCTGCTGCAGTAATGAGTCAGGCAATTTCAAGGGCACCCACGGCTGCCATCTCCCCTGTGGCTTGCCTTGGTCTGCTCTTTTCCACCAGCATTTTTTTTCAAAACTGTGCTGTCTTTTCTCTTACTAATCTTCTCATTTCTAAAATATTTAGTTTATTAAATGCCACACTGCAGTGTTTGGTATGTCAATATTTTTTTTTTTTGAGGAGCTAGTTCCCAGTCCCCCCACCCTTCTAATTTTTAGCCAACCAACCATCCACCCACCCAAGATAAATGAGTTTGTCCAGCTTGGCAGTCAGTCCTGATGGTGAGACAGAGAGGCTTTGTTTATGCAGAAATTGAGCCGTGGGGAAAGATGGAATAGTCATGTTCAATAAGAGGACTTCTGGCAAAATATCTTCATCCAGAGAGATGGACTCATTAGTGACACCACTGATGATGCAGAGCCAGGCTGCATGTTTACTTCAGCCTATGCAGTGTGGAAAGTGGCAGATTAACAGCAGCACAGATTGGGAAAAGTGAAATGATGGAGTGGCCCTCTAACATTTTGCTTAGATGATGAGTTTGGCTCTTTGTTAAAGCAAGTCAGATGTCTGTACATCTGTTTGGGGTTTTTTATGCCTTCTACAAACAGAAGTTGATTTTGTAGTTTACCATATGTTTTTAAGCAACTAAGATGTTTAATTCAAATAAAGGTCAGGAAGCATGCAGCTTAACACTTAAAATATGCCATTTGGAGGTGAAAAGGAACAACGTTGTGATTTATTTTTTTAAAGCATCTTAAAGCTGAGGTGATTGTAATCGTGTATCATATGAGCTCCTTTTACCTAAACAGGTGGTTCTTCAGTCAGTGCAACTTAACTCTGCAATAGACTTTTGCTTTCCAGGATGACCCCACTTATCTCCAGAAGAAGCTAGGATGGACTTCAGTTCCCCTATCCCCCCAGCTCAAGTAGGTTGAAGTCATTAAGAAAAAGAATGAATTTGAATTTCCATTTTAAGCTCATCTAGGCTGAGATCTAGAGAAAAGCATCCAGTTGAAGATTGAGGTGTGAGCCCTCCTACGAAAATGTCATTTAAAAAAAAAAAAAAAAAAATTCTAGGTGCTGTTAAACAGGGTAAAGGATTTTTAACACCGCTTTTTCAAACATCCTTGCTTTCTTTAGACGGCATAATTCATTTTACTTTTCACACAGACTGTCAAGTTGTCACTTGAGAAAGCATCATGCTAAAAAACAAATCACTTTAGACTTGAGAAAAAGAATTGTTGATGCTCACAAAACAGGAGATGGATATGCAAAGTTATCACACCATTTTCAAGTGTCAAGAACTGGAGTGAGAAGTATCAAGAAATTCAAAGAGAGCCACATAGTACAGAACAAGCCTGGCAGAGGTAGGAAGCAAAAGATTTCAAAGACTCTGGAAAGAAAGCTAGTGAGAGATGTGTCTACAGACCCCAGAACAACTGCCAAGACATCAGTGAATGACTTGGTTAATAAGTTGAGAATTGTAGTCTTAAAGAAGATGATCACTGGAACCGTGTACAGGAATGGACTGCGAAGTTACAGACCAAGAAGAACTCCACTTCTGCAGAAGAGACACCTTCAAACCAGACTGAAGTATGCTAAGGACAGCCTGGAGAAAGATTAAGCCTACTGGAAATGTGTCTTTGGTCAAATGAGACGAAACTAGAGCTCTTTAGCCAAAGAGACACAACTGACATTTGGAGAAAAAAGGGAGAGGCGTACAATCCAAAGAACACCGTCCCCACAGTGAAACACGGTGGTGAGAGTATTATGCTGTAGGGATACTTCTGTGCACCTAGAAATGGGAATCTTGCCAAGGTGGAGTCATGAAGAAAGGATATGTGAAGATTTTGAAAGAAGACCTCAACCAGTCGACAGCGAAGAAGGGTCTGGGTTGTCGCTTTGCCTTCCAACACAAAAATGACCCAAAACATAGGTCGCTCCTGGTGAAGAACTACTTCCTCATAATTTTGATACTGGTAGTTTTTGGGCTTTTGTGGAATAATTTTGTTTCTGTGTGCAAAGTAAAATAATGAAAGCATCCAAAATAAAGCTAGGATGTTTGGAAAAGCAGTGTTAAAATGTTTTATGCTGCACCTAGAAATACTTTTTAAAAAATTTTCATGGGGAGGGCTCATAATTCTGCCAAGTGTATGTGTTCAACACATACACTTTGCTGTCAGCACTGTGGAAAATGTAAAGTTTCAGGTTGAAGATTTTAAACTCAGACAAATCTTAGTATGCCTGGCAACCAGCTTTTGTTTTTTAATATACAAATGTATAACGAGATATTTATGTATATACCTATAGAATAATCACTGACAGCCCTAGTATTTGCAGTTCAAGCCAAGAAAACTTCTGCAGATGTCTCATAACTAGTAAAGCAGAAACTCCCAAATATCCACTGTATTCTGATGATTCATGGTTACTGAATGCATGACATCAGTAGTTGTTCCCATACCTGTCAGCTTGTTAGACCTGCAAGTCACAAGAGTGCTGCGTGTGCTAAAACTGATCTGACAGGCCAGGAAGTGAAAAGGGCAGACCACTCCAGAGGAGAGATTTTTGGGGTCATGATGGTCAGTGAGAGCGGAAGTGCTGTCCTTCAAAGTTTTGTAGCTTGAAGTGAGACTTGATGCTCAGTCCAGGTCTTCTTAAAAGGAGGCAGATCGGCAGGGAGCGGAACCTTCACACTTGTCGGTGAAATAATGCATTAGAAATAAAAGCCCTGAAGTGAATGTCCCAGAATAAAGAGCTGGAGCAGGTGGCTGGGGAGAGGGAAGTCTGGGCTTCTCTGCTTGAACTGCTGCCTCCGCGACCCGGACTTCCGGAAAAGCGGTAGAAGATGGATGGATGGATGGATGGTTTTGGGCAGACACAGTTGCAACTCTTGGTAAATGTTAAAAAACCCAAGAGTGGGGAGTTATAGTTTAGTCATATCTCTGCTTTAGTTTTGACTTTGACACTTGACTGAGTGTGAACTGCTGTTCTATGTCGACGCAGCTATGACACTCTGAGCCCTGAGTTGATTAGCTGGGGAATTAAGACAGATTACAGCCCATTGTTCCCTGGGGTCTGAACTGGGCTGGATGGGGCCATAATCTCTTGTAATTCCTTGTGTCCGTGATTTGTTGCAGATGATTTAATTAGTCATGCTGTAGTAGTCCATATTTTAGGCTTTCAGTCAGTTGGACTCCGATATGAGTCCTGCCTAATATTTCACCTGTCACTGGGTTGGTAGAAAAAAGAAACCCTCAGATGTTCAACTATTTAGATGTTGCTTTTTCTGAACTGTAGAATAAGGGGCAATTAATTTATTTTATGCTTTGCTTTCAGTGTTACTTTAGTGGGAACATTTTTTTTTTCTCCAGTAAATGTCATTGTATGTTTGCAAATGTACAACTGGAATACCACACTCTATTCTCACATACCACCTCAATTCTCTTTTTTTTTCTTTCTTTCTGGTCTATTCTGAAGTGATGTTCAGAGATTTTAAGGTCATTTGTTGTCTTTATGTATTCATTGTTCAGAATGAAATAAAAAGTAATGGCTAGATAGATGGATGTACTTTATTGATCCCGAACTGGGAAATTACAGTATAACAGCAGCATGACACAGACAGCCCTAAACCAACAGATATACGCACAGGATAATAGGAAAAAGTAGTTACCCAGGGAAGAATGCTAAGATAACTTTATATACTACATAGGCTACTACTAGGTTAAATAGATGATGCTCCTTGTGAGTCTATGGATAGTACTGATTGTACAAAGGAAGGTTACAAGGCACAGGGTGAAATGTGAGGTACCAGTTAAACTGTAAGGTACAGTGTGGCAGCATTGTTATGACCAAAATTTAACATTAGAGTGAGTTATTGTACAGTGAACTGGCATGTGGTAGAAAAGGTTTCCTGTACTTGGCTATTCGGCAGCAAAGATGTAGCAGTCTGCTGGAGAAAGTGCTCCGCTGTCTGTCCAATGTGTGGTGGAGGGAGTGATCAGGATTGTCTATGATGGATCGCAGTTTGTTCAGTGTCCTCCTCTCTACCACAGATTCAAAGGTCTCCGGCCTGAGACCAGTCACAGAGCCAGCCTTCTTGATAATCTTGTCAAATCTGTTGGTGTCGCTGGCTCTGATATTGCTACCCCAGCACACAACAGCAAAGGAGATGGCACTGGCAACAGCAGTCTGATAGAAAAGCTCCAGCATCTCGCTGCACACACTGAAGGATCTCAGCTTCCTCAGAAAGTAGAGTCTGCTCATCTTCTTCTTGTATGCAGCACTGGTGTTAGATTTCCAGTCCAGTCTGTTGCTGATCATGACACCCAGGTATTTGTAGTTCTCCACTACCCCCACAGCCTCCCCCCTAATCCGCGATGGCTGTGAAGGCGTCCTCTTCTTCCTGAAGTCAATCACCATCTCTCTGGTCTTGCTGACGTTCAGCCTCAGGTGATTCTGCTCGGTCCAGTCCACAAATCTGTCTACGAGTGTGCTGTACTCCCCCTCCTCTATCCCTCTTATATACCCAACAACAGCTGAATCATCAGAGAATTTCTGCAGGAGGCATGACTTGGAGTTGTACTAAAAGTCATTGCTGTATAAGGTGAAGCGAAAAGGAGAAAGCACAGTCCCCTGTTGAGCTCCTGTATCACTAACCACCACATCAGACAAAACACTGCCCAGCCGGACAAACTGTGGTCTGCTTGTCTGGTAGTCGGTAATCCAGATCACAGAGCTGTCAATCCCCATCACCCACAGTTTCTCTCAGAGCAGCAGTGGCTGAATGGTGTTAAATGCACTGGAGAATTCAAACAACATAATTCTCAGTCTCCCTCATGGATCGTCACCTTATCGTGGTGGGGGGGTTTGCGTGCCCCAGTGATCCCAGGAGCTATGTTGTCCGGGGCAATTTGCCTCTGATAGGGTCTCCCAAGACAAACTGGTCCTGGGTGAAGGGCCAGACTAAGAACGATCCAACAGACTCTCATGATAAATTGTATATCAAGGATTCAGTGTACCCCGCCCGGTATGGGGTTACCGGGGCCCCACCCTGGAGCCAGGCCTGGGGGAGGGGCTCGAAGGCTAGCGTCTGGTGGCCGGGTTTCCACCCATGGGACCCGGCCGGGCTCAGCCCGAAGGAGTTACATGGGTCCACCCTCCAGTGGGTTCACCACCTGCAGGAGGGATCATGGGGGTCCGGTGCTATGTGGATTAGGTGGCGGTCAAAGGCGGAGACCTTGGCGGACTGATCCCAAGCTTTCTAAACTGGCTTTTGGTACGTGGAATGTCACCTCTCTGGTGGGGAAGGAGCCTGAGCTGGTGTACGAGGTTGAGCGGTACCGGCTAGATATAGTCGGCCTCACCTCAACACACAGCTCCGGTTCCGGAACCAGTCTCCTGGAGAGGGGCTGGAGCTTGGCCTTTTCTGGAGTTGCCCCGGGCGAGAGGCGACGAGCAGGGGTGGGTATTCTTGTATCGCCCCACCTTGCTGCCTCTATATTGGAGTTTTCCCCGGTGGACAAAAGGGTTGCTTCCCTGCGCCTTCGGGTTGGGAAACGGGTCCTGACCATCATTTGTGCCTATGCACCAAATGATGTTTCAGAGTACCCACCCTTTTTGGAGTCTGTGACTGGGGTGCTGGAGGGTGCTCCTCCTGGAGACTCCATTGTCCTACTGGGGGACTTCAATGCGCACGTGGGCAACGACAGTGAAACCTGGAGGGGGGTGATTGGGAGGAACGGCCTGCCCAATCTGAACCCGAGTGGTGTTCAGTTATTGGACTTATGTGCTAACCACAGTCTGTCCATAACGAACACCATGTTCAAGCATAAGGGTGTCCATATGTGCACTTGGCACCAGGACACCCTAGGTCGCAGGTCGATGATCGATTTTGTTATCGTATCATCAGACCTGCGACCGTATGTCTTGGACACCCGAGTAAAGAGAGGTGCAGAGCTGTCAACTGATCACCACCTGGTGGTGAGTTGGATCCGATGGCAGGGGAGGAAGCCATTCAGACCTGGTAGACCCAAACGTATAGTGAGGGTGTGCTGGGAGCGTCTGGCTGAGGTCCCTGTCCGGGAGGTCTTCAACTCCCACCTCCGGAAGAACTTCAACCACATTCCGAGGGAGTCTGGAGACATGGAGTCTGAATGGGCCATGTTCTCCACCTCTGTTGTTGAAGCGGCGGCCCAGAGCTGCGGCCGCAAGGTGGTCGGTGCATCTCGTGGTGGCAACCCCCGAACCAAGTGGTGGACACCAGTGGTGAGGGGCGCCATTAAGCTGAAGAAGGAGTCCTATCAAGCTTGGTTGGCTTGTGGGACTCCCGAAGCAGCTGAGGTGTACCGGCAGGCCAAGCGGAGTGCAGCTCGGGTGGTTGCTGAAGCAAAAACCCGGGTATGGGAGGAGTTCGGTGAGGCCATGGAACAAGACTTTTGGTCAGCTTCAAAGAGATTCTGGCAAACTGTTCGGCGGCTCAGGGGGGGAAAGCAGCTCCCCGTCCACACTGTGTATGGTGCGGATGGGACACTGTTGACTTCGACTGGGGATATCGTTGGGCGGTGGAAGGAATACTTCGAGGATCTCCTCAATCCCACTGATACGCCTTCCACAGAGGAAGCAGGGTTTGGGGACGAGGGGGATGACTCGCCTATCACAGGGGCTGAGGTCGCCAAGGTGGTTAAAAATCTCCTTGGTGGCCGGGCCCCGGGGGTGGACGAGATTCGCCCTGAGTACCTCAAGGCCCTGGATGTTGTTGGGTTGTCATGGTTGACACGCCTCTGCAACATTGCGTGGAGGTCGGGGGCAGTGCCTTTGGCATGGCAAACCGGGGTGGTGGTTCCTCTCTTCAAAAAAGGGGACCGGAGGGTGTGCTCCAACTTTAGAGGGATCACACTCCTCAGCCTCCCTGGGAAGGTCTATGCCAAGGTACTGGAGAGGAGAGTCCGGCCGTTGGTCGAACCTCAGATTCAGGAGGAGCAATGTGGTTTTCGTCCTGGCCGTGGCACATCGGACCAGCTCTTTACCCTCTCGAGAATTCTTGAGGGTTTGTGGGAGTTTGCCCAACCAGTTTACATGTGTTTTGTGGACTTGGAGAAGGCGTTTGACCGCGTCCCTCGTGGATTTTTGTGGGGGGTGCTTCGGGAGTATGGGGTATCGGGCTTGTTGTTACGAGCTATTCGGTCTCTGTACGACCGTTGTGAGAGTTTGGTTCGTATTGCCAACTCTCGGTCGGAGTCATTCCCAGTGAGAGTTGGACTCCGCCAGGGCTGCCCTTTGTCACCGATCCTGTTCATAATTTTTATGGACAGGATTTCTAGGTGCAGCCAGGGAATGGAGGGTGTCATGCTTGGTGACCACAGGATCTCATCTCTGTTGTTTGCAGATGATGTTGTCCTGTTGGCTTCATCCAGCAATGACCTCCATGTCTTGCTGGGACGGTTTGCCGCTGAGTGTGAAGCGGCTGGAATGAGAATCAGCACCTCCAAGTCTGAGTCCATGGTCCTCAGCCGGAAAAAGGTGGATTGTCCTCTCCGGGTTGGGGACAGGCTACTGCCCCAAGTGGAGGAGTTTAAGTATCTTGGGGTCTTGTTCACGAGTGAGGGAAAAATGGAGCGAGAGATCGACAGACGGATTGGAGCAGCATCTGCAGTGATGCGGACGTTGTACCGGTCTGTTGTGGTGAAGAGGGAGCTTAGTTCTAAGGCAAAGCTGTCAATTTACCAGTCAATCTATGTTCCTACTCTCACCTATGGTCACGAGCTTTGGGTAATGACCGAAAGAACAAGATCGCGGATACAAGCGGCTGAAATGAGCTTTCTCCGTAGGATTGCTGGACTCACCCTCAGAGATAGGGTGAGGAGCTCAGTTATCCGGGAGAGGCTCAGAGTAGAACCGCTGCTCCTCCACATTGAAAGGAGTCAGTTGAGGTGGTATGGGCATCTGATTAGGATGCCTCCAGGACGCCTCCCACTTGAGGTGTTTCAGGCACGTCCCACTGGGAGGAGACCCCGGGGCAGACCCAGGACTCGGTGGAGAGACTATGTCTCCCAGCTGGTCTGGGAACGCCTTGGTATCCCCTCTGAAGAGCTGGAGCAGGTGGCTGGGGAGAGGGAAGTCTGGGCTTCTCTGCTTGAACTGCTGCCTCCGCGACCCGGACCTCCGGAAAAGCGGTAGAAGATGGATGGATGGATGGATAATTCTCAGTGTCTTCTCCTCCATCCAGGTGCAAATGCACTTGTTGCAGCAGGTAGATGACGGCGTCTTCAACTCCCAAATGGGGCTGATATGCAAACTGCAGAGGGTCCAGCCACATTTTCACCTGCGGCCTCAGGTGGGCTAATACATTTCTTTAGGATTGCAGCTTTATAATCTGGGTTTTACATCACTGCCTTTGATTGTCGGGTATAATGTCTTAAATGGACATTCTACTTAGTGTGATTTGTGGTCAGGAACTGCTAGTCCATGTTTTCTTACAATATTGCAAAATAAATGCAATCTAATCAGTGGCAAACAGACATTTGTATTATCTCTCCTGACCTTTGATCTTCTATGCCTTTGTTTTTTATAGGCTTCTTAACAGCAGTTTTCAGCTAGAGGCAGCGGTGGCGCTGGGGCGCTGCCTCACTGCTAGAAAACAACTACCAGATGGCTCAATTAGTCTTTTGCCCCTATACCCAGGTCGGACGACTGATTTGCATGTCAGGACTGCTACGGGCCTCCACCAGAGTTTCCTCTGGCTTCGCCCTGCCCAGGCATAGTTCACCATCTTTCGGATCCTATCGCACACGCTCAAGCTCGTGCAATAGGAGCTTGGGGCGGTGGCGCTGGGGCAGCAATGGTGCAGGTGTAGTGTGACCGACTACTGATCGGAGGGTCATGGGTTCAATTCCCGCTCTGTCTGCTGTCCACTTGTCAAAGTGTCCTTGAGCAAGACACTGAACCCCCAGTTGCTCCTGGTGGCCTGGTTAGCGCCTGTGTGTATGGCAGCTCTGCCGCCATCAATGTGTGAATGTGTGTGTGAATGAGTGGATTGCAGGATCTGTAAAGCGCTTTGGTCATCCTAGATGAGAAGAAAAGCGCTATACTGTATAAATGAACGCCATTTAGCGTAGCTGTGTGCAGTGGGGTATTTATTACAAACTTTTTTTTTTGTTACTTATTTGTACCCGTAGGTAGATTTGGTTTGCAGTCTGGTGACAAGCCACTGGCTGCCGGTCGCTGCATGCGCGAGCGCCCTAAACCTACATGTTTTTGGTATGCGGGAGGAAACCGGAGAAATCCCGGAGTAAACCCACGCAACACGGGGAGAACATGCAAACTCCATACAGCTCACTGTTGTGTGGAGTTTGCATGTTCTTTTGCTCAATGACTTAAATTGCAGCTAAAAAAAAAAACTCTGTAGCATTCCTCAAGCAATAATGTTGTTGACAAATAGTTGGAGAGCTGTTAAAATGTATTAAAGATATAATCAGGAATATCAAGTAAGAGCATTCCTTTAATTTTGTATTTTTGATTTTGTATACTTTTATTGATCGCCAGAGTGGAAATTGAGGGCATCCACCTGGATGGATGAAGCAGCCACGATACAGCGCTCTCCCTTTTACATCTGGAGTCATCTAGGAAAACGGAGCACTCCATTGAAATAAAGGGTGATTATGCAAGTATTTTTCTTTAAATTAAACCCCTGTTTGATGTTTGCATATTGTTTAACCTTCCAGTTTAAATTGATAGGAAAGGGGAGCCATGTAGGTTTTGCCCTAAACCAGTGGTCCCCAACCTTTTTTGTCTCATGGCTTGGTGATTTCCTTCACCAGTCTCCCTCTTGCACAGTCCCACAGTTTGTGGGGACGGCCTGCTCAGTCTAGACAGAATTACACATGTGCCCTATTCCTTTGTTCTCTTATTATGGACTGCATTGACGCCCGTTGAATATGGCATGCAGTGTTTAAGGGTGGTGGGACTACAATTGCAATAGCAAGCAAGTATCGTCCACATGCATACAGACATGCACCAGTGACATAATGCATCTGGCATGCATTAAGCATTCTGATGCAGAAAGAGCAATAGTAAGGTTATCATACAGTTAGGCCCAGAAATATTTGGACAGTGACACAATCTTCATGATTTGGGCTCTGCATGCCACCACATTGGATTTGAAATGAAACAACTACAACGGAACTGAAGTGCAGACTTTAAGGTTTAATTCAAGGGGTTGAACAAAAATATATGATTAAACATGTAGGAATTGTAGCTATTTTTATACAAACGCTCCTCATTCCAGGGGCTTAAAAGTAATTGGACAAATAAACATAACCCTAAGTAAAATGTTACTTTTCAATATTTTGTTGAGAATCCTTTGCAGGCAATGACTGCCTGAAGTCTGGAACCCATGGGCATCACCAAACACTGGGTTTCCTCCTTTGTGATGCTTTTCCAGGCCTTTACTGCAGCTGTCTTCAGTTGTTGCTTCTTTGTGAGTCTTTCTGCCTTAAGTTTTGTCTTGAGCAAATGAAATGCATTCTCAATTGGGTTGAGATCTGGTGATTGACTCGGCCATTGCAGAATATTCCACTTTGTTGCTTTAAAAAACTCCTGGGTTGCTTTTGCAGTATGTTTTGGATCATTGGTGAAGCGCCGTCCAATCAACTTTGCTGCATTTGGCTGAATCTGAGCAGAAAGTATATCCCTATACACTTCAGAATTCATCCGGCTGCTTCTGTCTTTTGTCACATCATCAATAAACACAAGTGACCCAGTGCCATTGGAAGCCATGCATGCCCATGCCATCACACTGCCTCCACCATGTTTACAGAAGATGTAGTGCTTTGGATCATGAGCTGTTCCAATTCTTCTCCAAACTTTCTTCTTCCCATCATTCTGGTACAGGTTGATCTTAGTCTCATCTGTCCAAAGAATGCTGTTCCAGAACTGGGCTGGCTTCTTCAGGTGTTTTTTGGCAAAGTCAATTCTGACCTTTCTATTTTTGAGGCTGATTCATGGTTTGCACCTTGTGGTGAATCCTTTGTATTTACTCTCATGAAGTCTTCTCTTTATGGTAGACTTGGATACTGATGCACCTACTTCCTGGAGAGTGTTCTTCACTTGAGTGGATGTTGTGAAGGGGTTGTTCTTCACCATGGAAAGGATTCTGTGATCATCCACCACTGTTGTCTTCCGTGGACATCCAGGCCTTTTTGAGTTCCCAAGCTCACCAGTGCACTCTTTTTTTTCTCAGAATGTACCAAACTGTTGATTTGGCCACACTTAACATTTCTGCTATTTCTCTGATGGATTTCTTCTTTTTTTTTTTTTTCAGCCTCAGGATGGTCTGTTTCACCTCCATTGAGAGCGCCTTTGACCGCATGTTGTGTGTTCACAGCAACAGCTTCCAAATGCAAACGCCACACCTGGAATCAACTCCAGACCTTTTAACTGCTTAATTGATAACAGGTTAACGAGGGAAGAGCCCATGCAGCCTTGTTATTTTTTTTTTTTTTTTGCAGCCTTCTGAGTCATTTGTCCAATTACTTGTGGTCCCAAAAGAGGCTGCTACGTATTAAAGAGCTGTAATTCCTAAACCCTTGCTCCAATTTGGATGTGAATAATCTCAAATTATACAGCTGAGAGTCTGCACTTTAAGCCCATATTGATTATATAATTGTATCCTGATTATGTTTTCGTAAACAGCTAAAATAACAAAACTTGTCACTGTCCAAATATTTTTGGGCCTAACTGTATATAAACGTGCTGCACCAATGAACATTTTAGACATCTGCTGAGATCTTAAGTGGCTAATTTGTCCTCACTCACTTCAGTCATTCCAATCTTAATCAGTTACCCTGCAGAACGGTCCATGGAATCCCATGACATCCTTTTTCTATTGTTGGATCAGTAATTTTATAATGTGATCGGAGTTTTGGACACCAACATTATGGAAGAGTCAAGTAAAAAAAAATGCTGGGAAATGTGGCATTTATAAATTATAGTACAACCCATCATAATAACAGTAGGTCAAAACAAAGGGAAAATGACATAAAACAGCGATAAAATACTAACTGTATGTAAGTACGCACATGATGTCACTGTTCTTAGTTAGAATGAAGCCTCGAGCCTTTAAATCTTTTTCGGCACAATTAGAAGGAAAGCCTCAGAGGCTTCACCTGCCCATCACCACTGAAAAGCAAAACTGAAAGTAAAAACCTATTGTTTATTGTTGTTTAAAAGCAGCTTACCATGTATATGTACTGCTATTTACGGCCTGTTAATGCTTACTTTACTCTCATGCCAATCAACATGGACTCCGGTGCACACTGCTCCCTCAGTTGCTCTCTTGCTCGACCACTAGCACAGAGCATCACCTAGGTTTCGATTATAGCTTCCTCTGCTGGCAGACACTAATTGCATTTAAGAATGTAGTTTCAAATACGATCAAACGTGATATATATCATTTTTGGAAATGGACTGGTGGGCCGCACTGAATGAGGGCGGGGGCTGCCAGTTGCTCACCCCTGGCCTATTTGCATAGTATGCTCCTGTGAACATAGGGAGCATCAGCTCCACAGAGGGGCTTAAGTCAGGCTTTACCTGCTGTCCACCCGGCTGCTATCAAGTCGGGGTAAGCACAATTCCTTCAGCACCATACATGTTAATTTGCCCGTCTGACAACGCTCCACAGCGAGTGTATTATGGACAGTAAGCAGTGCAGTCTCTCTGTTTTCCTGTCCGACACTCCAGCACCGGCGTGAAGAGAGAGCCATGCGGAGAGAGCAGCGGAGTGCACGAGATTGGATCCGGGGTGCGCTTGATTTCTCGACACCTCTAGGGGGTTATATGATCAAATTAATAAAGAAAAGTGAATATAGTTGAATGTAAATATAGTTTTGGTGTCCTAGCACCCAGCGGTAACCTGTACCTACATCTCCCTGTCAATCCACAATGCCTGTATTGTGGAGAGAGACCCGTGGATCTTAAACTCCGCCAACCTTGTTGGGTACACTTGATTCATCCAGCAAAGGTCATTGCCATCCCAAAACCTGGCAAAGACCACAAACTACCAGCAAGCTACCGCCCAATCTCCCTACTCAGCGTTCCTTACAAAATCATGGAGCGCCTAATACTGCAACGCATTTCCCCAGAAATAGAGGATATTCTAAGTGTGGATCAAGCAGGTTTCCGCAAGGACCGCAGTACAGGAGAACAAGTACTGGCCCTAACCACCTTCATTGAAAATGGCTTCGAGAGCAGACTGAAGACAGGGGCTGTGTTTCTCGATCTTACAGCCGCCTATGATACGGTCTGGCACAAAGGCCTCCTCCTGAAACTTAAAAAGGCGATCCCTGCTTGGGCAACAGCAATTATAAAAACCCTGCTGACCAACCGAAGGTTCAGAGTCCACCTCAGTCAGAGCACAAGTGCATGGAGAATGCAGAAAAACGGACTCCCACAAGGCTCAGTTCTAGCTCCAACTCTGTTCAACCTCTACATAAACGACCTGCCTACTACAAAATCCCGCAAATTCATCTATGCAGACGACATCTGTTTGGCATTCCAAGCACCAGACTTTGAACCACTGGAACGGGTGCTCACGGAAGATCTTGCTAAACTGGACCAGTTCTGCAAAATCTGGCGCCTAAAACCAAGCCCAGCAAAAACCGTCTCCAGTGTATTTCATCTCCACAATGCAAAAGCTGCCAGAGAACTAAACATCCACCTGAGCGGACTCAAGCTTAAGCATGCCCCAAATCCAACTTATCTTGGAGTGACCCTTGATAGGACCTTATCCTTCAAGGAACATCTAAAGGGGACGGCTGCTAAGGTGAAAGTACGAAACAACCTGCTCTGCAAGCTCGCTGGTGCAAAATGGGGGGCGGCAGTCTCCACCCTGCGCACCTCAGCACTGGCCCTTTCATACTCTGTAGCAGAATATTGTGCCCCTGTCTGGTCCAGGTCATCTTACACACACTATGTAGACACCCAGCTCAACTCAACCATGAGAACTATAACTGGAACAATCCGCTCAACACCACTCCCCTGGCTCTCTGTACTGTCAAACATAGCCCCTCCACACATCCGGCGAGCAGCATTAACTCAAAGGATGCTCCAAAAAGTTAAAGATTTTCCTCACTTACCAATCCATGCAGATATCTACACCCCACCCACTGCCCGACTTTCATCCAGACGGCCGATTTGGAAAAACCCTCCCCCGGCTGACTTTACCATCCAGACAGCTTGGCAAGAGGAATGGGAGACCAAGGAGGTCCCAAACAAACAGCTGGTGATAAACCCCAACCAACAGGTCCCGGGCACCAACCTCCCAAGGAGACAGTGGTCTACACTCAATCGCTTCAGGACTGGACATGGCCCCTGCTTGGCCAGCCTTCACAGATGGGGCAGTAGCCCTAGCCCACTGTGCGCATGTGGAGAGGAGCAAACTATGGAACACATCATAGAGGCTTGCCCGCTCCAAAGACTGGAAGGAGGATTACACACCCTCCATACAGCAAACCAGGAGGCAACTGCTTGGCTTAAGGACTTTGCATTCGCTAAATAAATAAATAAAATTCATCCATCCATCCATCCATCTTCTTCTGCTTAATCCTTTTTGGGTCGCGGGGGCGCTGGAGCCTATCCCAGCATCTTTTGGGCGAGAGGCAGGGTACACCCTGGACAGATCGCCAGTCCGTCACAGGGATTCCTTCCCTGTTATACACCTCCACCGGTAAAGGTCAGTTAAAAAAGGTCACCTTTGATCACTTTTATGATCAGTCAGTGAAACCATGTCATGTGGCATCACCATGCAAGAGACGAGAGGCCGCGGTCAAGTGGCCTCTGAGTTAGCAGGGGGACAGAGTTTGCCACATGCACATGTACATACGGTACATACATACCCACACTGCAGAATCTCATATATAATTTTAGTTGAACTCGAGGGGATGTTCAGTAACTTTGAACTTTTTTTTTTTGTACACAGATTTATACTTTTCAGCAATCTTTTCTCTGAGTTGCTCAGTGTTTTGTCTTTATGGTGGAACTGTAGCTAGGAATACTGAACAAACAGTGACTGGACCTTCCAGACACAGGTACACACGAGGACAGAATTGTTGGTACCCCTCTGTTAATGAAAGAAAAACCCACAATGGTCACAGAAATAACTTGAATCTGACAAAAGTGGCAATAAATAAAAATTCTATGAAAAATAACCAATGAAAATCAGACAATGCTTTTGAATTGTGGTTCAGCAGAATTATTTTAAAAAACCAACTCATGAAACAGGCCTGGACAAAAATGATGGTACCTCTTAACCTCTTGCACTCCGTTGTACCGCGGACGGGCAAGTCTCTGTGTCCTAGGGCGCACGAGAGCGCCCTCATGCGCTCTAGGACGCATGATGGAGATGGTGATGTAGGTGGTGATGGCGTCCAAGCGCGCACTGAAAATAAAAGCTGCAGACACAGCTGCGAACAGATTAGTTCATCTGATTGACCTCTCATTTGACTAATAAGAGCCTTGAATTGGGTTTCTGAAACCTTGAAGAACCAATGACTGAAAACCCAGCCAGAAGGACCCGCCTACCAACGCTGTGAATGCAGTGAGCCAATTGAAGCAGAGAAGTTCGCGACCTGTTTTTTTTAAGGCTGTGTGAAGACTGACTGCTGCAGCGGATCAAAAAAGGACCCGCAGGAAGAACCCCACAGACCCAGCAGCACGGAGACCATCCACAAATGCAACCTGTGTGACAGGGAGTACCATTCGCGCATCGGCATGTTCGGCCACAGGTGGTGCTTATTTTGTTTTTGTTCCAGCAGAGTAGACGTTATGATTTCTTCCATGGTCATAGACCGATGGAGGCTGACGACGAAGGCTGAGTGACACACACGCCTTCGCCAGTCTTTTTTTAATTACTACTGTTATTTGTTTTGAAAAATCGTTCGCCAAAAACCGCAATCATGGAAGCACAAAACCGCAATAATGGAATTATGTTTGGATCGGGCCGTGAGACCAGAACCACGAGTGGACCAGCGTCGCGTTCGTCTGACAATGGGGAAGAGAAGTTTGCCAGGACACTGCTGTGAAGAGGTAAGGTGTTATAAGCTAAATTATTCTTTATTCCTGAAAATTGTAATCCAAAATGACTTTTGACCGATCGGTAAATTACAACTGTGTGGCGCACGAAGTCTGAAGTTCGTGCGCTGAGGTACACGGTTCGTTCGTCGCGTCCAGACCATGAACGCCGCCCCCCCACTCCTCTTCTGTAGCGGGGGGGTGGGGGGGGGCCCGCGGTGACTGCGCCGCGGTCGCCACATAGCCATATGAGTCTATTCCGTCATGTAGCGATGGCCGATGGCCGTCCTCTGTAGCGAGGGGGGGGAGGGACAACCCCCCACACACACACACAGACACAGCCCTGAGTGTGACCTTTCATTAGAGCCCAAAATGAAGCTTCTACATTGAATCATTCAAAAGTTACAGTTACAGTTTTTCCAAACTGTGCCATTTGGCACAATTTGGCACAGTTCCAAAATGCCTGGGACCTACCTGAGGAAAAAGCTGTGTAATATATTAATTTTTTGTGGTATTGTTACAAAATTTGGACCTCAGCTGAATAACACTTGGTTCTACATTTCTGTTGCATTTTCCAGCCCGGATCTGAAGCTGTGTGTTATTATATCCAAAAAAACATCCAGGCCAAAGTTATTTTCTTCAAGTTCAGTATTTTTAGATGACTGTAACTCAGTGGCCGGAGCACTTAGAGAAATTATGACTGTTTTGCCAAAAAATTCAAAGTGTTTTCTTTTAAATGAGACCAACCCCATGAAGATGCTGCAAAGGGTGGAAGAACAGCTTTCGATTTACTTTGGGCACGTTATTTTTTGGCGTTTTTAGGAAAATTGACCGGAGTGCAAGGGGTTAACTTAATATTTTGTTGCACAACCTTTTGAGGCAATCACTGTAATCAAATGATTTCTGTAACTGTCAATGAGACTTCTGCACCTCTCAGCAGGTATTTTGGCCCACTCCTCATGAGCAAACTGCTCCAGTTGTCTCAGGTTTGAAGGGTGTCTTCTCCAGACAGCATGTTTCAGCTCCTTCCGCAGATGTTCAATAGGATTTAGATCAGGGCTCATAGAAGGCCACTGTAGAATAGTCCAATGTTTCACTCTTAGCCATTCTTGGGTGTTTTTAGCTGTGTGTTTTGGGTCATTATCCTGTTGCAAGACCCATGACCTGTGACTGAGACCAAGCTGTCTGATACTGGATAGCACATTTCTCTCTAGAATACCTTGATAGTCTTGAGATTTCATTATACCCTGCACAGATTCAAAACACCCTGTACCAGATGCAGCAAAGCAGCCCCAGAACACAACAGAACCTCCTCCATGTTTCACAGTAGGGACAGTATTCTTTTCTTGGTATGCTTCATTTTTGCGTCTGTGAACATAGAGCTGATGTGCCTTGCCAAAAAGTTCCAGTTTTGTCTCGTCTGTCCATAGGACATTCTCCCAGAAGCTTTGTGGCTTGTCAGCATGCAGTTTGGCAAATTCCAGTCTGGCTTTTTTATGATTTGTTTTCAACAGTGGTGTCCTCCTTGGTCGTCTCCCATGAAGTCCACTTTGGCTGAAACAACGACGGATGGTGCGATCTGACACTGATGTACCTTGACCTTGGAGTTCACCATGAATGTATTTAGAGGTTGTTCTGGGCTCTTTTGTTACCATTCATATTATCCGTCTCCTCCTGCGGCCACATCCAGGGAGGTTGGCTACAGTCCCGTGGATCTTAAATTTCTGAATAATATGTGCAACTGTAGTCACAGGAACATCAAGCTGCGTGGAGATGGTCTTATAGCCTTTACCTTTAACATGCTTGTCTATAATTTTCTTTCTAATCTCCTGAGACAACTCTCTCCTTTGCTTCCTCTGGTCCATGTTTAGTGTGGTACACACCATGTCACCAAACGGCACAGTGACAACTTGTCACCCTTTAAATAGGCCGACTGACTGATTACAAGTTTGTAGACACCTGTGATGTTAATTAAGAGAACACATCTTGGTTGAACATGTGCCTATGGTCACATTATTTTCAATCTTTTCTAGGGGTACCATCATTTTTGTCCAGGCCTGTTTCATGAGTTTGTTTTTTTAAAATAATTCTGTTGAACCACAATTCAAAAGCATTGTCTGATTTTCATTGGTTAATTTTCATAGAATTTTTATTTATTACCACTTTTGTCAGATTCAAGTTATTTCTGTGACCATTGTGGGTTTTTCTTTCATTAACAGAGGGGTACCAACAATTTTGTCTACGGCTGTATACTGTATTTGTACTACAATCACTTGGGACATTTTCTGCACTTAATTTCACTAAGTGTGACACTACTAGCACCAATTGGTTGTACCTCTGTTCAATTAGATCAATCATTTCAAAGGAGGCGTGAATATTTACACAATCACTTATTTCTATTTCATTGACATTACTTTGTAGAAACCTGTTTTCACTTTGACATCAGTGTTTGTTTTGTGAATTCTTATCAAAAAAGCCAAAATTTTATTGAATGTGACTTTATTTTCATAGGCACTCTATAACCAAATACAGAATTGACTTCCTTAATGGTTGCATGCATATAATGAACCCTTCTGAGTGCTCATTAGTCATTATATAAATATTTTCTCTGCAGCTGATGGACTGTGTAGTTTGAATGTGGTTATTACTTGCCATTAAAACCAAAGAGATACATTTTTTTTAATGCTCAAGTGTTCCCTAAAGTTTGTGTTTTATTAATTCAGGCTTCAGTTTGCACAGTAGATTATTGAAAATTGTTGAGGGATTGGTTAACTTTCAGAGCTGACTGGAGACTGTCCTTACAATTCCTGCAACTGTACTCCTACTGACAAGAAACAGTGTTATTGTGCAGTGTGTCTTGACAAAAGAGGCATACACCCCAAATATTTATTTGATGTCTGGGGAGTAAGCGAAAGAGAAGCAGTCACACACTTTATTTGGTCAGATAGAGCTGTTGGTATGCTGTAGCCTGCATATTGCACGCAGACCAGCTACAGCAGAATGGCTTCCAGCTGCACTCATGTTGCAAAGATGAAGTGGAGGCAAGCAAATCTGTTTCAGTGCCGTGTGCTGCTAGCTGGCATACAACCATATCATGTTGGGTTTTTTTTTTCCCCACAAGGTGATTTGCGCACTTGATGCGTACAACATGGTTTTATATTAACAACGTGCTGACTGTTGGGAGGTCTGACTAATCCTAAGAAGCTTTTTCTAAGAGATGACACGAGGTTGTAGTTGGTTGTGGTGAAAATCTGCAGGCAGTCAAGCAAATCCAAGGGTCATTTTCAGGGTGTGTTTACTGAGTATGACCATGGAGTGAATTCACTGCAATAGAAAACGGATCATATTGTTAGCAGGAAATACAGAAGATTGTTGCTAAGCCTGCATGGGTTTTGTTTCTTTGTTTTGGTTTTTTTTGTTGTTGTTATTTTTTTATGCATAGTGCAAATGGTGAAATAAGCTGAAGTTTTGCTGCTGTAACATTTGAAATTGTACAAATGTAGATTAGATTTTTTTTTTTTTTTAACAATTGCTAGTTTAAGCCCATGTTCTTAGGGCTGTCACAATAACTGCAATTATGTAGTACCGCGCTATGGACAAGCCTACCATGGAGGATAATGAGCAATCGCAACAACCGCAGTGTTCACTTTTTTGTGTGTGGCTAAATCCTGTTGTTCACTTATATGCACCTATTGATTATTAAATAAACTGTTAAATGTTCAGTGTATTTTTATTGCCAGCAGCAAGTTTGCACCCAGTACTGTGGAAGTTTCCACGGCACCGGGTGCAAAAAAATAAAAAAAAGATGGCAGCTGCACTGTTTACCAAGCCAAAAACAATATCAGTGGTTTGGGAACATTTCAGTTTTGAGCCGAATGGAAAAAGGAGAGCCAGCTAATTTAGAAGAGGCAATATGCAAAATCTGTGCCAAAAAGGTCCCAGTAAAAGCATGTTATTTGTACTACTTTTGGCGAGATCAAATTGCTTGTGGGGGGAGGGGCAAGGTGAGAAAATAACCTAAATTTAATAAAATAATGGCTGGATGGGCTCCTTCTGAGTGGAGTGTTTATGATCCTGACCATTAAGCTCTGAGAGCAAAACAACTACTGCATAGTGCATTGATTGCTGTGTGAATGTGATTTTTCAGACAGCAGCATTGTCCAAAAATCACTGTCGAGAGCCACGGAGACAAGAGCCACGTGGGGTCCTGCATGAAGTCTGTCCTGTTTAAATAAGCTGAATGTCGCAGCTGTCTTCAACCAGTCCACACACCCTGTAGTTGAAATGCTGGCATTACCGCCACTGCTTTATGAAAATGATCAAGGGTTTTTTTTTTTTTTTTTTTTTAACAGAATCATCAGTTCATGACTGTAGGAAGACCTGAGGTCTTCACACACAATTGTCACACACACGCACACACATAAGTTGAGAGCGGTGCTGCAGCAAATTTCTCAACATGGCTTCCATCATTTACCACATAAGTTATGAACCCTGTCTAAATTACGAGACCACAGGGTCCTAAAAACATTTGCAATAATACCGCATATCGTGCTGTTGAGCTATCCACCGTCACCGCAGGGGAAATTTCTCCACCGTGACAACCCTAGCCATTCTGCTAAGTGGACCATTTTATTGTCATTAGCCACGGTTACATGAGCAAAATTTCTTCAGTCTGATTACAATTCAGATCAGAACCTTACTGTTTTCATGGATCCTGAAAAAGCTGATTCAGTTAGGACGTGTGTTTCCATGTGTCACACGTTTGAATGGAATAAATCATTTTGATATGCGCACGTCGACATTCCGACATTCCGAAAATAGTAGAAGGAGCAACTTCCGGTGTTAGCAAGCCCCACTTCATGTCTTTCACTTTTTGAAGTGGACCTGTATTGTGTTATTCAGACTGTACTTTTGCTTCTGTTGGTCTCCATAATGAAGCTACAAGTGCATACTTCTGCATATGAAGAACGGAGGGAGACAGCAGGATGATGCAGACCAATTTTGTTTTACTCCCACTATGTTTTTCGCTAGCAGCTGTAAAGGCGGAAATATGTCACGTCGATGTGTGGCTGACGTACAGACATACGCAGTAAACATATTTTCTGCCCAACCTTCGGAATAAATGTTTTCATGCACACCATTCGGATTAACAATCGGCATAACCCACCCCTCTCAGTCAGAATGAAATTTTGATCCGAATGAGCGTGATCGGGTCAGAATATTAAGATTGGCGTGTTTACATGAAGCATTTTTATTCCGATCAGGCTTTTAATCTGGTTACTTGTGTCCATGTAAGCATGGTCATTGTTTGGGTCAACTTGTCTCATTCCTTAATGCAAAGTTGCTCTGTGCAATCATATCTATGATGAAACCAACTGGTCATGACTGAATGATTTGAAATAGAAGAAATGTTTTTAATCATATGGTATACTGTAGCCTTGGCATTCACTACATCTCCACCCAGCAAACACTTACAGGTCATACCTGTTCTGACACCAGCTGTTAGAAAAATGATATGAATGTCAAAGAGCACTGAAGCTTTTTATTGGGCAGCAGATTTGTTTTGATTTCTCTGTTCAACCTAAAATCCCAGTTAAGAGTTGTGCTACACCATGTCATGTACACCAATCCATCTCTTCATATCCTCAAGGCTGGACTACTATAATGCCCTTTATACTGGTGCGGACCAGTCATTGCTGCACCGTTTGCAGTTGTTCCAAAACACAGCTCCACCAGTGTTGACGGACACAGCAAAATTTGACCACATAACACCAGTTTTGGCATCACTGCACTGGTTGCCTGTAACCTACAGGATCCAGTTAAGGACCCTGATCCTTGTTACCTCCGCCAGGCCGAAAGGCCAGGAGGAGGTAATGTTTTTGCCAGGGTTTGTCTGTGTGTTTGTCTGTCTGTCTGTCTGTTTGTCTGTTGGTTAGCAAGATAACTCAAAAACTTTTGGACGGATTTCAATGAAACTTTCAGGCGTTGTTGGAAATGGTACAAGGAAGAACTGATTAAATTTTGGGGATGATCCGCATCACCGTCTGCATACAGGAATTTTTTAAAGCATTTTTCCACATTTTTCCACATTTTTAAAGCATTTTCCCCCTCATGGATCGTCACCTTACCCCCTCATGGATCGTCACCTTATCGTGGTGGGGGGGTTTGCGTGCCCCAGTGATCCCAGGAGCTATGTTGTCCGGGGCAATTTGCCTCTGATAGGGTCTCCCAAGACAAACTGGTCCTGGGTGAAGGGCCAGACTAAGAACGATCCAACAGACTCTCATGATAAATTGTATATCAAGGATTCAGTGTACCCCGCCCGGTATGGGGTTACCGGGGCCCCACCCTGGAGCCAGGCCTGGGGGAGGGGCTCGAAGGCTAGCGTCTGGTGGCCAGGTTTCCACCCATGGGACCCGGCCGGGCTCAGCCCGAAGGAGTTACATGGGTCCGCCCTCCAGTAGGTTCACCACCTGCAGGAGGGATCATGGAAGTCCGGTGCTATGTGGATTAGGTAGCAGTCAAAGGCGGAGACCTTGGCGGACTGATCCCAAGCTTTCTAAACTGGCTTTTGGTACGTGGAATGTCACCTCTCTGGTGGGGAAGGAGCCTGAGCTGGTGTACGAGATTGAGCGATACCGGCTAGATATAGTCGGCCTCACCTCAACACACAGCTCCGGTTCCGGAACCAGTCTCCTGGAGAGGGGCTGGAGCTTGGCCTTTTCTGGAGTTGCCCCGGGCGAGAGGCGACGAGCAGGGGTAGGTATTCTTGTATCGCCCCACCTTGCTGCCTCTATATTGGAGTTTTCCCCGGTGGACGAAAGGGTTGCTTCCCTGCGCCTTCGGGTTGGGAAACGGGTCCTGACCATCATTTGTGCCTATGCACCAAATGATGTTTCAGAGTACCCACCCTTTTTGGAGTCTGTGACTGGGGTGCTGGAGGGTGCTCCTCCTGGAGACTCCATTGTCCTACTGGGGGACTTCAATGCGCACGTGGGCAACGACAGTGAAACCTGGAGGGGGGTGATTGGGAGGAACGGCCTGCCCGATCTGAACCCGAGTGGTGTTCAGTTATTGGACTTCTGTGCTAACCACAGTCTGTCCATAACGAACACCATGTTCAAGCGTAAGGGTGTCCATATGTGCACCTGGCACCAGGACACCCTAGGCCGCAGGTCGATGATCGATTTTGTTATCGTATCATCAGACCTGCGACCGTATGTCTTGGACACCCGAGTAAAGAGAGGTGCAGAGCTGTCAACTGATCACCACCTGGTGGTGAGTTGGATCCGATGGCAGGGGAGGAAGCCATTCAGACCTGGTAGACCCAAACGTATAGTGAGGGTGTGCTGGGAGCGTCTGGCTGAGGCCCCTGTCCGGGAGGTCTTCAACTCCCACCTCCGGAAGAACTTCAACCACATTCCGAGGGAGTCTGGAGACATGGAGTCTGAATGGGCCATGTTCTCCACCTCTGTTGTTGAAGCGGCGGCCCAGAGCTGCGGCCGCAAGGTGGTCGGTGCATCTCGTGGTGGCAACCCCCGAACCAAGTGGTGGACACCAGTGGTGAGGGGGGCCATTAAGCTGAAGAAGGAGTCCTATCAAGCTTGGTTGGCTTGTGGGACTCCCGAAGCAGCTGAGGTGTACCGGCAGGCCAAGCGGAGTGCAGCTCGGGTGGTTGCTGAAGCAAAAACCCGGGTATGGGAGGAGTTCGGTGAGGCCATGGAACAAGACTTTCGGTCGGCTTCAAAGAGATTCTGGCAAACTGTTCGGCGGCTCAGGAGGGGAAAGCAGCTCCCCGTCCACACTGTGTATGGTGCGGATGGGACACTGTTGACTTCAACTGGGGATATCGTCGGGCGGTGGAAGGAATACTTCGAGGATCTCCTCAATCCCACTGATACGCCTTCCACAGAGGAAGCAGGGTTTGGGGACAAGGGGGATGACTCGCCTATCACAGGGGCTGAGGTCGCCAAGGTGGTTAAAAATCTCCTTGGTGTCCGGGCCCCGGGGGTGGACGAGATTCGCCCCGAGTACCTCAAGGCCCTGGATGTTGTTGGGCTGTCATGGTTGACACGCCTCTGCAACATTGCGTGGAGGTCGGGGGCAGTGCCTTTGGCATGGCAAACCGGGGTGGTGGTTCCTCTCTTCAAAAAAGGGGACCGGAGGGTGTGCTCCAACTTTAGAGGGATCACACTCCTCAGCCTCCCTGGGAAGGTCTATGCCAAGGTACTGGAGAGGAGAGTCCGGCCGTTGGTCGAACCTCGGATTCAGGAGGAGCAATGTGGTTTTCGTCCTGGCCGTGGCACATCGGACCAGCTCTTTACCCTCTCGAGAATTCTTGAGGGTTCGTGGGAGTTTGCCCAACCAGTTTACATGTGTTTTGTGGACTTGGAGAAGGCATTTGACCGCGTCCCTCGTGGATTTTTGTGGGGGGTGCTTCGGGAGTATGGGGTATCGGGCTTGTTGTTACGAGCTATTCGGTCTCTGTACGACCGTTGTGAGAGTTTAGTTCGTATTGCCAACACTCGGTCGGAGTCATTCCCAGTGAGAGTTGGACTCCGCCAGGGCTGCCCTTTGTCACCGGTCCTGTTCATAATTTTTATGGACAGGATTTCTAGGCGCAGCCAGGGAATGGAGGGTGTCATACTTGGTGACCACAGGATCTCATCTCTGTTGTTTGCAGATGATGTTGTCCTGTTGGCTTCATCCAGCAATGACCTACAGCTCTTGCTGGGACGGTTTGCCGCTGAGTGTGAAGCGGCTGGGATGAGAATCAGCACCTCCAAGTCCGAGTCCATGGTCCTCAGCCGGAAAAAGGTGGATTGTCCTCTCCGGGTTGGGGACAGGCTCCTGCCCCAAGTGGAGGAGTTTAAGTATCTTGGGGTCTTGTTCACGAGTGAGGGGAAAATGGAGCGAGAGATCGACAGACGGATTGGAGCAGCATCTGCAGTGATGCGGACGTTGTACCGGTCTGTTGTGGTGAAGAGGGAGCTTAGTTCTAAGGCAAAGCTGTCGATTTACCAGTCAATCTACGTTCCTACTCTCACCTATGGTCACGAGCTTTGGGTAATGACCGAAAGAACGAGATCGCGGATACAAGCGGCAGAAATGAGCTTTCTCCGTAGGATTGCTGGACTCACCCTCAGAGATAGGGTGAGGAGCTCAGTCATCCGGGAGAGGCTCAGAGTAGAACCGCTGCTCCTCCACATTGAAAGGAGTCAGTTGAGGTGGTATGGGCATCTGATTAGGATGCCTCCTGGACGTCTCCCACTTGAGGTGTTTCAGGCACGTCCCACTGGGAGGAGACCCCGGGGCAGACCCAGGACTCGGTGGAGAGACTATGTCTCCCAGCTAGTCTGGGAACGCCTTGGTATCCCCTCTGAAGAGCTGGAGCAGGTGGCTGGGGAGAGGGAAGTCTGGGCTTCTCTGCTTGAACTGCTGCCTCCGCGACCCGGACCTCCGGAAAAGCGGTAGAAGATGGATGGATGGATGGATTTTTCCACACTGTGACATACGGCCATTTTCAACATGTGCGCAGGCGCAATGGAGGGCGCTGGGCGTCGTGTCTGACCAACACAAACTCCGCCTTCTTCAACGTTTTAGCCACAAAAGCATGCGGAAAACACTGGTGGCCTGGGCCCGCCAGCGTGCCTGTGCCAGCCATAGGCGCTCCGCACATTGCGCTGGTCGTCGTGTCTGACCAACACAAACTCCGCGTTCTTCAACGTTTTAGGCACAAAAGCACGCGGAAAACACTGCTGGCCTGGGCCCGCCAGCGTGCCTGTTTTTGCGCCACGCTGCAAAACCTGACACGGCCACCTGTCCGCTGCCCGATTATTTGCCACAAATTCCCCGCCCAGCTATAGGCGCTGCGTAAAAACAACCTCTCTGCCGGGGAAGATTCTAAATTCTGTTTTGCCGCGGAGCGCAACCCCAATATAATATAAAACCCACGGCAACCTGTCTAACCAATCTGCATCCGTCAGTGGAGCAGATGGACACACCAACACTTCAGTTTATTACCTCCGCCAAGGAGGCAATGCTTTTACAACCGTAAAACGGGGCTATAAGGGACAGCGGGGTAATATGGGACACTTTTCTAAATGTAATTCTGCTTTTTTAATTTTGCTTCCGCCTAGATTTGATGAAGGATTCATGGATATTTGACAATAACAACACAACTCAGCGTCCTGCTCAAAATAAAAAAAGCAGAATTACATTTAAAACATTTCCCAGAAAAGTGTCCCTTATTAACCCGCCGTCCCTTATAGCCCCGTTTTACACTACTGAACCACTAATCCTATCACTATCACATTGATTGTCATTCATTAATTGTCTGTTTATTGCACCGTCCATGTCAAATAAACAAATAATCATTGTGAATCTAATTGCTAGTCATATCTTTTCATGCTCAGGGAATCTGAAAACGTACATACAAACACTGTATGGGGGGAACTGTGCCACTTGGCGGAGGTCTGCGCTCTCCAAGTGCTTTTCTAGTTTTTAAAGCTTTAAACGGTCTGGCTCCTTCGTATCTTACTGAGCTCCTCACCATTTACATGTCAGTTAGTACAATGAGCTCATCCTCTCAGTTGCTTCCACACTGTAAGCACAAAACTCGAGGAGACCGAGCTTTTTTAGTGGCAGGTCCCAGATTGTGGAATGCTCTACCTTTCCACATTAGAGCAGCTGAGTCAATCGAGCACTTAAAATCTTTGATGAAAACACACCTCTTTGCACGGGCTTTTAACACAGGTTGAGCTTGGACATTGTGGAGCTTATGAATTTTATTTATTCTAATTTATGACTGACTCATTGTGTTAATGTATTGTTTTTTGCTTTTGTTTTTATCGATTAGTATGTTTTTTTCCCATTATGTACAGCACTTTGGGCAGCGCTTGTTGTTGTAAATGTGCTTTATAAATAAATTTGACCTTTACCATGTGGAGTTTTAGGCTGATTGTTTATGCTCATTTGGACACCATAGACAAGTTAAGAGTTCCAGAATGTGTAAAACATTCACACTAACTCCAAGGTTTCTTTTCAGAATCTGATTTTTGTCGATGAAAAGGTCACAATATTTTTCACCATCTTCCTTAAGGTAACCTCTACACTCTAAAAACTGAGTGGTGGCTCTTTTCTGCCCTGCAGATATGCTTGAACTCACCATGCCCCCAGGGTTTCCGCTGGTGACGTTTCTGCATGGCGACCCACCACGCCAAAAACAATGCACCACACTAAGAAAAAAGTATACAATATTTAAAAAAGAGCTGCACAAGACCCAATTTAAAAAATGAGAAAAGAGCCACAGGTTTGCCACCCCTGACATACAGTGGGGCAATATGTAGTCAACCACCAATTGTGCAAGTTCTCCCACTTAAAAGATGAGAGAGGTCTCCAATTTTCATCATAGGTATACCTCAACTATGAGAGACAAAATGAGAAAAAAAAAAAAAATCCAGAAAATCACATTGAATGATTTTTAATGAATTAATTGGTAAATTCCTCGGTAAAATAAGTATTTGGTCACCTACAAACAAGCAAGATTTCTGGCTCTCACAGACCTGTAACTTCTTCTTTAAGAGGCTCCTCCTTCTTCCACTCGTTACCTGTATTAATGGCACCTGTTTGAACTCGTTATCAGTATAAAAGACACCTGTCCACAACCTCAAACAGTCAGACTCCAAACTCCACTATGGTCAAGACCAAAGAGCTGTCAAAGGACACCAGAAACAAAATTGTAGACCTGCACCAGGCTGGGAAGACTGAATCTGCAATAGGTAAGCACCATTAGAAAATGGAAGACATATAAGACCACTGATAATCTCCCTCGATCTGGGGCTCCACGCAAGATTTCACCCCGTGGGGGCAAAATGATCACGAGAACGGTGAGCAAAAATCCCAGAACCACATGGGGGGACCTAGTGAATGACCTGCAGAGAGCTGGGACCAAAGTAACAAAGACTGCATCAGTAACACACTACGCCGCCAGGGACTCAAATCCTGCAGTGCCAGACGTGTCCCCCTGCTTAAGCCAGTACATGTCCAGGCCCATCTGAAGTTTGCTAGAGAGCATTTGGATGATCCAGAAGAGGATTGGGAGAATGTCATATGGTCAGATGAAACCAAAATAGAACTTTTTGATGAAAACTCAACTTGTCGTGTTTGGAGGAGAAAGAACACCATACCTACTGTGAAGCATGGGGGTGGAAACATCATACTTTGGGGCTGTTTTTCTGCAAAGGGACCAGGACGACTGATCTGTGTAAAGGAAAGAATGAATGGGGCCATGTATTGTGAGATTTTGAATGAAAACCTCCTTCCATCAGCAAGGGCGTTGAAGATGAAACGTGGCTGGGTCTTTCAGCATGACAATGATCCCAAATACACCACCCGGGCAACGAAGGAGTGGCTTCGTAAGAAGCATTTCAAGGTCCTGGAGTGGCCTAGCCAGTCTCCAGATCTCAACCGCATAGAAAATCTTTGGAGGGGGTTGAAAGTCCGTGTTGCCCAGCGACAACCCCAAAACATCACTGCTCTAGAGGAGATCTGCACGGAGGAATGGGCCAAAATACCAGCAACAGTGTGTGAAAACCTTGTGAAAACTTACAGAAAATGTTTGACCTCTGTCATTGCCAACAAAGGGTATATAACATAGTATTGAGATGAACTTTTGGGATTGACCAAATACTTATTTTACCGAGGAATTTACCAATTAATTCATTAAAAATCCTTCAATGTGATTTTCTGGATTTTTTTTTCTCATTTTGTCTCTCATCGTTGAGGTATACCTATGATGAAAATTGGAGACCTCTCTCATCTTTTAAGTGGGAGAACTTGTACAACTGGTGGCTGACTAAATACTTTTTTGACCCACTGTATATGCTAAGTAAATAAATGAAGGACTGTCACTCTGCTAGCATGAATGTGAATAGCACAAGTCAAAACAGTCATGTATTGGGGTGGTCGGAGTATGGCGTTTGGGAGTGTCTCACACTTGTCTCGCTGTCCAAGAGACAAAAATGAATCCGTGCACTCACTCTCCTGATGTCAGAGTGAAGCATGAGTGTACTTTCAATGGAGGAAAAAAGCAGAAGAGGCATGTAAGCACTGGAGGTAGTGATGGGCAAATGATACAGATGCTTCGGAGCTTCTCTTACTCTTCCTGAAGCGGACCGATTCGAAACGCTGTGTTGGAGCTTGTATCAAAACACCAATGTGCTTCACTTCACGCTTTGGCTCAGAGGGTCTTGTTGTTTGTATAGACTTAGTCCAGATTTTAACCTCTTGCACTCCGGTCTACCGCGGACAGGCACGTCTCTGCGTCCCAGAGCGCACGAGGGCGCACGAGAGCGCTGCGTCCAAGCGTGCACTGGAAAAAAAAAAAAAAAAAAGTTCTTCCACTACAGACACAGCCGCGAACAAATCAGATATGATTGACCTCTCATTTGACTAATAAGAGCCTTGAATTGGGTTTCTGAAACCTTGAAGAACCAATGACTGAAAACCTAGCAAGAAGGACCCGCCTACCAACGCTGTGAATGCAGCCAGTCAATTGAAGCACAGAAGTTCGGGCTGGGTGAAGAGAGACTGACTGCTGCAGCAGATGAAAAAAAGGACCCGCAGGAAGAACCTGCTACAGACCCAGCAGCACGGAGACCACCCACAAGTGCGACCTGCACTTATTCCAGTAGAATAGACGTTTAGGATTCTCTTCCATGGTCATCATAGACCGACGGAGGCCGACGACGAAGGTCGTAAATCATTCGCCAAAACCGCAATCATGGAAGCGCAAAACCGCAATAATGGAATTATGTTTTGACCTGGAACCACGAGCGGACCAGTGTCGCGTTCGTCTGACAATGAGGAAGAGAAGTTCGCCAGGACAGTGCTGCTGTGAAGAGGTAAGTGTTGTAAGCTAAATTATTCATTATCCCTGAAAATTGTAATCCAAAATGACTTTTGACCGATCGGTAAATTACAACTGTGCGGCGCACGAAGTCCGAAGTGCGTGCGCCGCGGTACACGGTTCGTGCGCCGCATCCGGACCGTGAAGCCCCCCCCCCCCCCGCTACTTTTCTGTAGCGAGGGGGGGAAAGCCGCGGTGACTGCGCCGTGGTCGCCACATAGCCACGTGAGTCTATTTCGTCATGTAGCGATGGCCGATGTCCGTCCTCTGTAGCGAGGGGGGAAGGGACAACCCCCCCACACACACACACACACACACAGCCCTGAGTGTCACCTTTCATTAATTCAAAAGTTAGACGTTTTTCCAAACTGTGCCATTTGGCTTCATTCTGCTGCCAAATGGCAGCAGAATGAAGCCATTCAATCACATTTTTCCTCCCTCCTCCTATCCTGCCTTCCTGACCTAATCCCAGCTTGCTGCGTCTGAGTGAGTGTCTGTGCCGTCTCACCATCTTGCTGATCTCAACCCAAATGGAAAATACGGAAAATGGATATAAGCTGGGCTTTAAACGCAATTGACACCACCTTTTCAAACAGAAAATTGGGCCCGGGGGAGCCCAAATGTGGAGAGACCCATGGATTGGAACTCATGTGTCTGTGTGATTCGACTGAAGATGTTGAAAACATCTACCTGTTTTGGCTTTTTTACGATCACAGGATTTCTGCCGATTGGGCTTTGGAGTTCTCCTGGTGTATCGAAAATTTAACTGGAAGAGCTAATCAAAATGCGGACCCGGCGGAGCTGCTTCTTCAACAATTCGACCAGATGGGGAGTGCACGAAATGGCGGCAAATGACCAACATGGAATTTACCATCTGCATGCACTGTAGAGAGATGGACTCTACCGGACATGTTCATCTGTGTTTAGAAGGGGAAACATCTGGAGTCGCTTCTTGCTCTCCAGGGAATGATATGAATTTAAAGCCAGTGAATGTTAATTTGAATTGTAAGCACAGAATATGAGAAGAGGGAAATCCTATACTCTGTCTGTGCAGATTCGGCCTTGATCGGCGCCCCTGGATAACTCACTCCTCCAGAGTTGAGATAAGCGGATGTGTCAGCTGGCTCTGCTAACCCAAACACTGCTGCTGTGCAATAAACAGAACTCTTCAGGGACAGCGTTCATGAACTATAACATCTATCGTTGCCTAGGAGACTATTTGTTGTACTCCAGTAACTGATACACTCAACACTGCACACACACTGACATCATCATCATACTGATATACACACACTGCTCTCCCTCTGCTGTGTGATCTGTCTACTAAATGTCTGCTAAATATGCATTGAGGTTTTTTTTGCCTGCAATCAAAATTTCGCTTACTCATTAAGCGTCAATTTGATAAAACATGTTTTTTTTCTCTCGCCTACTGTGTCATATCCTTTCTCTTTTCTTTTTTTTTTCCTTTCTTCTTTATGACTGGCACCTAGCGGCTGCCCCGGCCTTGAATGCGCTCTGCAGAGCGTGCCCAAATGCCAAGTCACGTTTCGTTACCTTGTATTCATACATGTGTAATGACAATAAAGTTGAATCTCATCATCTCATCATCTCAATTTGGCACAGTTCCAAAACGCCTGGGAACTACCTGAGGAAAAAGCTGTGTAATATATTAATTTTTTGTGGTATTGTTACAAAATGTGGACCTCAGCTGGATAACACTTGGTTCTACATTTCTGTTGCATTTTCCAGCCCGGATCTGAAGCTGTGTGTTATTTGCAAGCATTTGTATCCAAAAAAACCACCCAGGCCAAATTTATTTTCTTCAAGTTCAGTATGTTTAGATGACTGTAACTCAGTGGCCGGAGCACTTAGAGAGATTATGACTGTTTTGCCAAAAAATTCAAAGTGTTTTCTTTTAAATGAGACCAACCCCATGAAGATGCTGCAAAGGGTTGAAGAACAGCTTTCGATTTACTTTGGGCACGTTATTTTTTTTGGCGTTTTTAGGGAAATGGACCGGAGTGCAAGGGGTTAAGTAAAGGTTTCTAAAGCCACTTGTCCACGAGCACCTACTCAGCTTGACTCGCCCCGCCCCGACTCTACTTGACCTGACACTGTTTAGGTCGTTTTCTATTACAACTGATTACCACCTCAAGGTGGGTGGGTTCATTACAGGAGGGCGGCGCGTTATCCTGTTATGTTGTTGACATACTGACATTTTGCTGTCAGAAGCGAATACTTATTATAGCAAGCGCAAAATACAAGCAAAGCACGGAATTACCATTGCTGGCTAGCTAGCTCATTGTCTGCATACAGGAGACAATTGCGATATCCTTGTTTGCTCAAAGTGAGCTTGCCCCCAATGGGATAAATAACATAAAAGATGCTTAAAATCATAAAACGCTCACCATCTTTCCCGTGAGCAGCCATCAGCTTGGAAACCTCCTGGCATTCATTTTGGGTCGCTTCGCCGGCAATGAGGCTGAAAAGTTCATAGACTGAAAAGTTCATAGTGGTCAAATTTGACCAAATGTAGTTTATTTTTCAAGCGCAGGGGTCCATGCGCTGCAACACCAATGGAAGAAGTCTGTGGAATGAAGGGGAGACTGTTGGAAAAATAACCACATTTGGTCAAATTTGACCACTAGATGAACTTTTCAGCCCCGTAGCTCCCTCTGGATTTTCTCGTCAGCCACCAAGCACAGAAGAGTCCGCACCTCGTCGTTGGACCATGTTGTTGATTTGTGTATATCCATTTATCGCGCTGATTATCAAGAAATGATCAAATCTTGCGGCTGAATTTACAAATGGCGGTTTGAATCTTGTGAAGATGTTGCTCTCATCCACTGATGTTATGCCCTGGCCAATCAGTGGCCTGCAATCTGTTGACGTCACATTTTCAGCTCGACTCAGCACGCTTGGAACCTCACTAGAGTAGGTACCAAAATAGTACCTAGTAGGGGTGTAACGGTACACCTAAGATCACAGTTCGGTATGTACCTTGGTTTTAAGGTCACGGTTCGGTTCATTTTCTGTACAGTAAGGAAACGAATTGCAAAAAAAAAAAACAAACTGCTTATCTTTTGTATAAACGGGAACAGCTTTGCCAAAAAACCTGCAAACTGCCAACAGAAAATTCTCCAATAAATAAAACGTATACAATAAAATAAATAAATTCTCTTTTTAACCACTTGCACTCCGTTGTTCCGCAGGCGGGCAAGTCTCTGCATCCTAGGGCGCACGAGGGCGCAGCTCGTGCGCGCTTGGACGCATGACGCATGATGGTGATGATGGTGATGTAGTGGCGTCCAAGCGCCACTCAAAAAAAAAACTGCAGAGACGGCCGCGAACAGATTAGTTCATCTGATTGACCTCTCATTCGACTAATAAGAGCCTTGAATTGGGTTTCTGAAACCTTGAAGAGCCAATGAATGAAAATCTAGGAAGGAGGACCCGCCTACTGTGAACGCAGGAGCCAATTGAAGCACAGAAATTCAGGCTGGGTGAAGAGAGATTTACTGTTGCAACAGATGAAAACAAAGGACGCTGGACGAATCTACTACAGACCCAGGCTCACCCAGCAGCATGGAGAACACCCACAAGTGGGACCTGCACTCATTCCAGCAGAATAGACGGAGGCCGACGACAAAAGTCGTAAATCATTCGCCAAAACGGCAATAATGGAATTATGTTTTGATCGGGATCCACGAGCGGAGCAGCGTTGCGTTCGTCTGACAGTGGGAAGAGATGTTCGCCACGACTCTGCTGCTTTGAAGAGGTGAGGTGTTATAAGCTAAATTATTATTTATCCCTGAAAACTGTAATCCAAAAATGACTTTTGACCGATCGGTAAATTACAACTGTACTGCGCACGAAGTACGAAGTGCGTGCGCCGCGATAAACGGTTCATTTGCCGTGTTCGGACCGTGAACGCCCCCCCCCCCCCCCCGCTGCAGAAGAGGAGCGGGGGGGGGGCGTTAACGGTCCGAACGCCCCCCGGTCCGCGGGGGGAAGCATATCAGTCTATTCCATCATGTAGCGATGGCCCTCTTCTGTAGCGGGGGGGGGGGGGGGGGCGTTCACGGTCCGTTCACGGTTCCCCCCCCACACACACACACACAGTAGCGAGGGGGGGGGGGGGAGCCGCTGTGAAAACATGCAAGGAGTGTAATCCGTCATGTAGCGAGGGCCGAATTTGGTCCTTGGTAGCGGGGGGGGGGACGACCCCCCCGCCCACACACACACACACACACACACACAGACACAGCCCTGAGTGTGACCTTTCATTAGAGCCTAAAATGAAGATTCTACATTGAATTATTCAAAAGTTACAGACGTTTTTCCAAACTGTGCCATTTGGCACAATTTGGCACAGTTCCAAAACGCCTGGGAACAGCCTGAGAACAAAGCTGTGTTAAATATTCATTTTTTGTGGTATTGTTACCAAATTTGGATCTCAGCTGGATAACACTTGGTTCTACATTTCTGTTGCATTTTCCAGCCGGATCGGACAGCTGTGTGTTATTTACAAGCATTTGTATCCCAAAAAACACTGTGTCCAATTTTTTTTTCTTCAAGTTCAGTATGTTTAGATGACTGTAACTCAGTGACCGGAGCACGTAGAGAGGTTGTTTTTTTTGCCAAAAAATTCAAAGTGTTTTCTTTTAAATGAGACCAACCCCATGAAGATGCTGCAAAGGGTTGAATAACAGCTTTCGATTTACTTTGGGCACGTTATTTTTTGGCATTTTTAGGAAAATTGCCCGGAGTGCAAGTGGTTAACAAATGAACAATGCAGACAAGTGCAACAATAGAAGTTTGAATAGTCTGACTTATTCTTTTATTTTTAGGAAATTAAAGTTCCTTATTGCCTGAAGTAGTGTTTTTAACCAGGGTGCTCTGGTATGTTCAGGTTTCTGTGGGAAATTATCTAATTTCACTTGTTAATTGGTCAAAAAAATTGCAAATAATTTGTCATTGTTGTCTATAGGTTCTGAAGGCACTCGTGCACAACAACAAATTATTTGCAATTTTTTGGAAAATTAAGAAGTTAAATCAAATAATCCATCCATCCATCTTCTTCCACTTAATCCTTTTCGGGTTGCGGGGTGGCTGAAGCCTATCCCAGCATCTTTGGGCGAGAGGCAGGGTTCACCCTGGACAGATCGCCAGTCTATCGCAGGGCCAACACAGAGAGACAGACAACCATTCACTCTCACAGTCATACCTAAGGACAATTTAGAATCCCCAGTTTGATGCCAATTAATCTAACTTGCATGTTTTTGGCATGTGGGAGGAAACCTGAGAAATCCCGGAGTAAACCCATGCAGACACAGGGAGAACATGTTAAAATCTAAACATACCAGGGCACCCATGAAAAACACAGGCCTAAAGTGCAGCAAGCAGATTCAGCTTGGTATTGTGGTAAAAGGATGGTATTATTTTCTGGCTGAAGTGGGCACAACAAGGAACTTCCTACCAGGGCTCAGTTACCTGCAGCATGTGTTTAAACCCGGTGTTCTTAAAAACTGAATATGGCCTTTGATCCACTGCTAGAAAAACACCAGTGGCATTTGTTATTTCTTTGGCTTGATCTGAAAAGCCCCGAGAGGCTGTCTAAATGCTCCTGGAAGCTGCGCTTGTACAGTGCTCGGTTTTTTTTTTTTTTGTTGTTGTTGTTTTTTGTTTTTTTTCGTGCTGCACTGATATTCACGTTTGTGTAGTGCCGTTTCAAATGAGTTAACAAGTTCAACATACTGCCAAAACCATATCTGATACTGTTTTCGTCTTGTTCACTTGCCTTTGTCTGTTCACATATTTCACCAGAAAGCTGAAGTGTTCCCAGTCAGGAGACTTGTGAAGAGGTTCTTCAAGCTCTGGCTTCTCTGTACAGCAAGCCATGATGTTCGCTAGTCAGAGGCTGGGCTGCACTTTTAGTTTACATGTACAGCGCGAGGCAGTTACACTTCCTGTCCATTACTCAACATAATCTGTGTGAAACCTCGGTACACCTCTGCACCGGACAGAAGGTGCTGTACCGAAAAATCTGAATACGAATACATGTACCATTACACCCCTAGTACCTAGTACAAGATACTAATGGAAAACCCCTACAAACCAAGTAGAGTCGAGGCGAGTTGGGCTGGGTAGGTGCTAGTGGAAAAGGTCCATAAATTAACCTGAACCAACATTTTACCCTTCTTATTCTGTCATTTATAGTAGTGACAGAAAAAAACGTAAAGTTGTCGTTATTATGACATATTTGTCTGCCATTATTAAAAGGCTCCACACAGTCTCCTCAATATGCATCCATCAGTATCACATTTTATAACTATTTCACTACTTATTCATTATCATTATTTTAACAGCATAATTTAAAACCAAACTGTCACAGAAACAGAAGTTATTTGATCACATTCATTGAACTCCTGACAGTCTTTTTTTCCCCTGAATTTAAAGTTTAAAGAAGAACATCTGTTTTCCTCTGTACCAGTGGGCAGAGCTCTTGTGTCCCCGATGTCACATGGATCTGAGTTATGTTGAACAAAAAATAAATGCATAATCTGTGTGCCCATCCTGTAAATTCACAATTAAAATGGAAAATGCAAATGATAATAAAAGCTACTCAGTGTTTTATCATATTAGAATTTAAGTGACTGATAAAATTAGATCATGACTTAATTTTTAACATTCTTTTCATCAAAATGATGGACAAAGATAAATTTCTGATGGTAAGTAACCAAAAAACCAGGGAGAAAAGGAAACGCAAGGCTTAGCTTGATTATTGATTCATTATGGATGTGGAGGGGGCAGAGAGAGAGCTGTGTGTAGCTGGACGTAGGGCAGTGCGATGTGACCAAAATTTCATATCACAGTAGAATCAGAATCAGCTTTATTGCCAAGTATATTTACAAGTAAACATACGAGGAATTTGACTTGACATTGGGCGCGCACGTTAGGCGCATCCAATGACGCGGCAGCCATGCAAGGCGCCTGTAAACTTATTTGACGATAACGATCTATATCACAATATACAGTACATTTTCTGTAAATTCTATAGGTTATATATAATAACCAATAAAAAGGACCATCTCTTTTTTTACATTTTAAATTACATAGCGAAAAAAAATCAGTTGTACAAATTCATCTGTCATTAATTTTATGCACCTTTTCCCCCTCTTAATTTTGCAGTGTTATAGAATTGGTTTTTTTTAATGTGCATTTGAGATGACTTCAACTTTATTCATTACACTGGTCAACACCAAATTTGTTGTTTAAGTTTTATTTTTAGCTGATTTAGGACAATTTTGATGTGCTGAATCAAAAAATCACATTGGTTTTGCTCAATCAGGTCAACTTTTGGAATTATGGCCACATGTTGTTTTATACGTTTTTGTTTACATGTACGGGTATTTTCGCTTTATATGATGCAAAATTCTTTTTTATGTCTTGAAATTCTCAGAATTTTGAACAATGATGACGTAACATTCAATTTACCTTTATATAAAGGTAAGTACATGCACAGTACTAAGTAAGTACAGGTTTTTACTTAGCACCTGATCGAGAGAAACGGATGTCATTTTCAGATTCAACGGTGCAAAATTGTCTTAAATCAATTGAAAAAACACAACTTACAAAAAAATTATTTTTGTAACCCTGTGTTATCAGTACTTGACTAATTAAAAATTATTAGAAATCAAGTTACATTAAGCCAGTTTGTTCCTCTAATACATTTTAATTTATTTATTTAGTGTGTATGCAGCCACTGTCAGGCACTTTTACAGCTTTAGTAATATTTTTTCAGACAATATTAAGAAACAAGGCAGTAATTTAAAGGAAAGAAACGATGGTCTGAGGCACTATAATGTTTCCTATTAGCGACAAGTTAGCATCATCATTTAGCATTTGCTGTTTTATAATTTGAGAGAGATGGTGTTAACATTACTTACCTTCAGTTAAAACAAGGTTGGAGGACTTTCTTCTTTGACGCAGCACAGTGGGAAAAGTCCCACATCCCTGGCAAACAGAAGTAGCGGCTATATGACCAAAACATTAGCTTGGAGTTAGCTGTTGTGCTAACCACCGGAACCCACTACTGCACACACCTGACACACTGCAGGGGAGAGGTGGGGTGGTGACGAGTAGAAATGGGGTATGTGTCTTTTAAATCCCAATATAAACAAGACCGTTTTATATGAAACGGTAGACTTTTTATCGTGTCACTGATGTATGTTGTCATATTGCACAGCCCTAGTTGGCTTGGTAATCATCTACCTCCCCAAAGTGGGGAATAAAAAAAGTTTAAGAACCACTGTAATGAACTAAGATATAAGCAGATTAAAACAACCACACAGTCTTTTCTGAATTTTTGTTGCTGATATGGGATTGAAACGTGTCTGCATTTCAGTCACGCTGTTGAGGTCGCTAATTGCTTCAGTTGGCCACCAGATGTCACAGTTCTTCGTTACACTGAAGCCTCAAAGGTTTGGCTCTTTTTCGGCACAATTAGAAGGAAAGCCTCAGAGCTTGATTGAAGCGTCACCTGCCCATCACAGCATTTATCGTGGTTTCAACTCACTAACAAGGACAATAATTAGTCTCTTAGCTAACAGGTGTGGTTAGGCTTAATATGCAGGCTAACTGAGGTAGAGGCAAGGATGACTGAATTGTTGAGAATTTAATTCACCTACCACTACAGTATTAACTAATTTATGTTCATTATTGTGTACCTGGCAAGCTAAAATGACCGAACTTCATGAAGTCATTGACTTAAATCTATTAACATCCTCCAGCCTTCAGACAAACTAAACCTGCCAGCATTTGGATTTCAAACTATGGGAGGTTTTTCCTGTTATCTGTAGCGAGGACTGTGTTAAAACATTGTAAATATATAGCGATATTATAACAGAAGTAACTGCAATCTTTGGTGATTTTAGTTAATTTTATTTAATTTAAAATAATTTTATTAATATTTTCATTTCTTTAAAATCAGAGTTGAAACTGTTGTTTTCTGGCTCTACAAAATTATGTTCAAAAGTTTCAATTATGAGAAAAAAAGAAATCAAAAGTTTACCAGTAATTAAAAACCAGTAAGTACTTACCAGTAAGTAAAGCAGTGATTTCATTATAAGATAAGATAAGCCTTTATTAGTCCCACAATGGGGAAATTCTAGGATTGCAACAGCACAGGGATAGCAACACTCAGAGCAATAATTTAGAAGATAAGCAAATGAGAGCAGTGAATATACATATGTACACATAAATATATATACACAGTGCGGAGCATTGTAGCTAGATGGAATAAACAGCATAACCGTCTATTTAGTTACCCTACATGGTATGAATATGTACCCATACATATTGTCACCCTCCATAGCGACTGATATTGTCCTAGTTGTATACTGGAGGGGACCATTTGTGTAAGTCTGTTGCGTCTTTTGCATTCATTACTATTAGGTCGTCACGTTTTTTTGCTATCACTGCGAGCAGCCCTGCTTAGGCTATACAGTCTGACAGCCGTAGGTAGGAAAGACCTGCGAAACCTCTCGGTTGCGCACCTAGGATGATGTAGTCTACTGCTAAATGAGCTCCTCAGTGCGTTCAGTATGTCCTGCATGGGGTGGGACTCGGACTCCAGCAGAGATGACAGTTTAGCCACCATCCTTCTCTCCCCTATCTCCTTCACTGGGTCAAGGCTTTGCCCCAGGACAGAGCTAGCTTTCTTGATTAGTTTGTTCAGTCTCTTCCTATCAGCTGCTGTAATGCCGTTGCCCCAGCAGACCACTCCACGAAGTCCTGGATAAGTCCTCTGTACTCAGCTTCATCTCCGTTGGAGATGAGGCCGACTATCGCAGAGTCGTCAGAGAACTTCTGTAGATGGCAGTGTGTTGTGTGAGAAGTCCGCATCCATCCTTCCATCTGCCCAGTTTCTCTGCCTGGTTTGTTATTAAGTTTCCATTCTTATCACAAACTGCAGGGGAGGTGCACTTCTTTTTTTCTTCTACCAGCTAGAATATTAATGTTACGCCATACTTTATGTTGGTTGCCTGTGCTGGCTGGTTCCTTAAGTTTGACTGCTATGTTGGAAGCCCAAGTCTCATCATCCTTCTTCATGTTTGTCTTGACTTGCTTATTGACTTTAAAGTACAGTGTGTGACTTGTCCCAGATGGTTTTAGTGTCTTCAACTCGTTGCGTTTCTTGATAAAACAAATGGTTTTGGCAGAAAGGTGTTTAGCTCAAACCTTCCGGGGTCAGTTTCCTAGAGACTCACAAGATGATGTATGGAAAGTGTTCTTGACACGATCCCAATCTTCTTCTAACGTGGTGGTATCAGAGGGGCCTCTATATTTGTGACGAAGAGATTGTTGGAAATGTAATTTCTCATCTGAACAGAGAAGTTTGAGATTTGGTAGGGGGAGCTGCTTTGCCTTTCTCTAACTACAGAGCTTAAGTTGTACTCTGCTCTTGACAAGATTGTGGGTGGAGATGATTTCATGACATGTGCTCTGATCCATGCTTTGATCCCTGAGTTTGTGAGTAACTCTGCCTGTGAGTTCTGTTTGTCAAGTTTAATTTAGAGTTCGCCATGTCTGGTTTAGTTTAGTTCTCAGCCCACGTGCTGCCTTTTGTTTTCCCTGTTTTTGTTCATAAATTCCATCTCTGCACCATCCCTGCCTGCACACCTGAGTCCCCCCTTCAAACCCTCATCTGCTGCTAGCAGATGCATGACATATTCGTTGGATTGTTGCTTAACCATTATTGATCATGGCCGCATAAACCAATGTTGATAATGGTCCTTTTCTTTACATGTAATCTCAGATGTCAAGTTTTTTTTTTTTTAAGTTTTATCTAATGTTATACTGCTGAAATGATGCATCATAGCCTTTTATGGAATTGACATTTTGCTCTTGACAGGGCTGATGAATAATTTTTGAAAGAGTTGACGGTGGTTGCTACATGGAGAATTATTCTGAAATTTCATGTTGGCAACATAGTGTCTAATACATTACATTTCTGAATTTAACTAAAAGCTATTTTATCTTGATTTTAGTAACATTTTTGGAGAAACTATTCAGCAGCTAAGAGAACACAAGATTTGAAAGCCTCACCACTGAAGGTGAAGTGCTGTGAGTTTCTGTCAAGCTGGTGAGTGACTTTGTACAAGCAGCAGACTTCCTCTTATCAGCCAGCACCTCTCAGATTTCCACTCTAGTGCCAACAACAACCCCCTTGTTCCTCTTTAATGGCCTGTCGTCCCCTAGATTATCGAACTTTACACAGATTTGAGATCTGATTTTCTCTTAAAAGCTTTTAAAACCCACCTTCTTTGCTGCCCAGATAATGCCACACTCCTCCTTCATTTTTAGATTTGATATACAGTGGTGTGAAAAAGTGTTTGCCCCTTCCTTATTTTTCATTTTTTTGTATGTTTGTCACACTTCAATGTTTCAGATCATCAAACAAATTTAAATATTAGACAAAGATAACACAAGTAAGCACAAAATGCAGTTTTTAAATGAAGGTGTTTATTGTTAAGGGGGAAAAATAATCCAAACCTACATGGCCCTGTGTGGAAAAAATGATTGCCCCCCAAACCTAATAACTGGTTGGGCCACCTTTAGCAGCAACAACTGCAATCAAGCATTTGCAGTAACTGACAATGAGTCTTTTACAGTGCTGTGGAGGAATTTTGGCCCACTCATCTTTGCAGAATTGTTGTAATTCAGCCACATTGGTTTTCAAGCTTGAACCGCCTTTATAAGGTCATGCCACAACATCTCAATCGGATTCAGGTCAAGACTTTGACTAGGCCACTCCAGAGACTTCATTTTGTTTTTCTTAAGCAATTCAGAGGTGGACTTGCTGGTGTGTTTTGGATCATTGTCCTGCTGCAGAACCCAAGTGCGCTTCAGCTTGATGTCACGAACAGACGGTCAGACATTCTCCTTCAGGCTTTTTTGGTAGATAGCAGAATTCATGGTTCCATTTACCACTGCAAGTCTTCCAGGTCCTGAAGCAGCAAAACAGCCCCAGACCATCACTCTACCACCACCATATTTACCTCCGCCAGGCCGAAAGGCCAGGAGGAGGTTATGTTTTTGCCGGGGTTTGTCTGTTTGTTTGTCTGTCTGTCTGTCTGTCTGTTGGTTAGCAAGATAACTCAAAAAATCTTGGACGGATTTCCATGAAACTTTCAGGCGTTGTTGGAAATGGTACAAGGAAGAACTGATTAAATTTTGGGGGTGATCCGGTTCACCGTCTGGATACAGGAATTTTTTAAAGCATTTTTCATTCAACACTGTGACATACAGCCATTTTCAACATGTGCGCAGGCGCAATGGAGGGCGCTGGTCGTCGTGTCTGCAACACAAACTCTGCGTTCTTCAACGTTTTAGGCACAAAAGGACGCGGAAAACACTGCTGGCCTGGGCCCGCCAGCGTGCAACTGCAAAACCTCACACGGGCAGCTGTCCGCCGACGGATTCTTCGGCAGAAATTCCCCGGCCAGCCATAGGAGCTGCGCATTTGGCAGAAATTCACCGGCCAGCCATAGGCGCTGCGCAAAAACGAGCTCTCTGCCGGCCAAGCTTCTAAATTGTCGTTTGCCGCGGAGCGCAACCCCCAAAACAATAATATTGTAGCGAACTCAATATGAGCACCCTATTTGGCTTGCCAAGTGGGTTGACCCTATTGGCGACACAGGTAGAGTGCGGGACTCCGGAGCGGGAGGCGTGAGTTCGAACCTCCCGGTGGGACGTCGCCATGTCGAGCAGCACGTTACAATATAATATAAAACCCACGGCAACCTGTCTACCCAATTTGCATCCGTCAGTGGAGGAGATGGACACAACAGCAACACTTCAGTTTATTACCTCCGCCAAGGAGGCAATGCTTTTACTACTGAACCACTAATCCTATCACTATCAGATTGATTGTCATTGGTTAATTGTGTGTTTATTGCACTGTCCCTGTCAAATAAACAAATAACCATTGTGAATCCAATTGCTAGTCATATGTTTACATGCTCAAGGAATGTGAAAACGTACACACAAACACTGTATGGGGGGAATTGTGGCGCTTGGCGGAGGTCTGCGCTCTCCGAGTGCTTTTCTAGTTTACTGTTGGTATGATGTTCCTTTTCTGAAATGCTGTGTTACTTTTATGCCAGATGTAATGGGACACACACCTTCCAAAAAGTTCAACTTTTGTCTCGTCAGTCCACAGAGTATTTTCCCAAAAGTCTTGCGCATCATCAAGATGTTTTCTGGCAAAACTGAAATGAGCCTTTGCTCTTTTTGCTCAGCAGTGGTTTGCGTCCTGGAACTCTGCTGTGCAGGCCGTTTTTGCCCAGTCTCTTTCTTATGGTGGAGTCATGAACACTGACCTTAACTGAGGCAAGTGAGGCCTGCAGTTTTTTGTATGTTGTTGTGGGGTCTTTTGTGACCTCTTGGATGAGTGGTCACTGCACTCTTGGAGTAATTTTGGTCGGCCGGCCACTCCTGGGAAGGTTCACCACTGTTCCATGTTTTCGCCATTTGTGGATAATGGCTCTCACTGTGGTTTGCTGTAGTCCCAAAGCTTTAGAAATGGCTTTATAACCTTGTCCAGACTGATAGATTTCAATTACTTTGTTTCTCATTTGTTCCTGAGTTTCTTTGGATTGCAGCATGATGTCCAGCTTTTGAGGATCTTTTGGTCTACTTCACTTTGTCAGGCAGGTCCTATTTAAGTGATTTCTTCATCAGACCTTCATCAGACCTGGGTGTGGCTAGAGAAAATGAACTCAGCTTTCCAAAGATGTGATAAACCACAGTTAATTTATGTGATGGGGGGGGGGGTAGGCAGTCACTTTTTCGCACAGGGCCATGTGGGTTTGGATTTTTTTTTACCCTTTATAATAAACACCTTCATTTAAAAACTGTATTTTGTGTTTACTTGTGTTATCTTTGTCTAATATTTAAATTTGTTTGACCATCTGAAAAATTTAAGTGTGACAAACATACAAAAAAATGAGAAATCAGGAAGGGGCAAACACTTTTTCACACCACTGTACCTTTGTCAACTATTTAAACATCATGAATCTTTTGTCATTTAATGATTAAATATGTTAGAACTGAATTGCAAGTATTGTCTTTTTCTTCTTAGCTTTTCGTGTTTGGTATAATACATTTGCATACTCTGCCCTTCCTCACTCCAGGAAGTGGAGCAGCAGCCTCTGAGCATTCATCATGTACATGACGTGCCCTATATTCAGAGGACTGGCGAAAGCCCCCAGCATTAGATCCACCACACAACTCGATGTTTTTACTAAACATTGCTGGTAAAATGAGAGTTGTAGATCACAGGGTCATTTGCAATTGGACTCATCATGACACGCAAGAGCAGATGTTTCAGTGTAGATGTTTTTGTTTCTTTTTGTTTGGTAAAGTAACAGTTACAGTCATAGGGGAAAGTATCAAAAGCATCAACATTGTTTTTCAGTACATACATTTCCAATGAGACAAATCACATGAAATTTTCACCAGATGTTATTAATTCAAGAAATCCACACATATAAATAAATCGAAAGATTTAGGTTCTTAATAAGCTTATGTGTAATAAAGTTTAATGAAACAGGAAAAAAGTACTGAACAAGTTAACTCAAATTTATCGGATACTTTGTAGAGAAGCCTTTGTTTGCAGCAACGGCTTCAGTACCCTTCCTGTGTGAAAAAATTAATCTCCCACAGTACTCAGATGGGAGTTTTTTCCAAAACAGACTGCTTTTAAATCCTGAAGATTCCAGGGGCCCTCTTTTGAGTTCCAGTTTCAATTTGATTGAAGTCAGATGGCTGACTGGGCTTTGCTAACAACTTGGTTTTCTTTGTTGTAAACGAGGGCTGAAACGATTAGTTGATTTTTGTCGATAATGTCAGTCCTAAAAATTTGTTGACGCAGATTGTTGTCGACAAATCATTTAATTTTAAAGTTTATATGCATGCCACGGAAATGTTCAGTTTAACTGTTCCAGCGAAGAAGAAGAAGAATGCATCATGGCGACATGGAGAGAAAATCCTGGAGAAGGCCAAAACTTTCCAAAGTATGGGAGGCTTTTACCAAAAATTAACTGTTTGACTGCCTATGGTGCTCTGTTGCGCCGTCAGCCCCTAGTGGTCAAGGTTTGTTTTTTTTTTCAAGAAAATATTCAGTTCAGATGTCAGAGATTTCCAAAGCTATAACTTGAAAGTGGTAAGAGATCATGGCTTACTGTCAATTAGAAAGATGTAGAATATGATCCAAAGTTTGAGATAGAAGTAAATTTATGCATCTAATTTGCATAATGCCACGGCAGCCATATCAAATTACATAACTTTCAGCCAAAAGCGGACTTTGGACATATTTACACAAAGGATGGCTTTGTTTTTTGTCACAGTTTGTTGTTTTGGACATTTTGTTATCTTGTCTTTAAAGTATATGAACCAGAAAATCAGTTACAATGTAAACAAACAAATTTGTCACTTACTGCTGGCCAGGCAGCTCTCGCTTTGTATATTTTTGTCCATCCTGGTCGTTACTTTGCCTTCTGTCGGTCATTTGCACTTTCTCTCCCACATCCAGAAACTCTTATAATTATCCCACCTCAATTTCGTTTTTATTCCGCCGCAATTTATCATATGTGACGACACAGAACTGGCGTGATTATTCTGTGCAGTCACATGGCGCTGGGGGCAATAGCAGGTGGACATCAACCAGCTTCGCCCACCCTCTGTTATAACAACATGTTGATGTTTACCTTCATAAGCTAAATAATCACTTTTTAGAATCATAGTTGGAAAATTTGGGAGCAAATGCATCCTCTGTCTTGTGAGCGAGTACATCATTTGTCTAAAAATGTCTTCTTCTCTGGTGTCCAGAAGTGAGGTTTTTGGATGGTTCTATGTCTGCCATTAGTCCTCCAAGGCAAGAGCAGTAAGTTATACGTGTCTGCCACCTTGTGAGGTGGAATTCTTAGTACAACAGGGGAGTTTTTGGCCACGTCACATGACCTCACGTGACAGGCGCAGCACGGCGCCATAGGCAGTGGGGGCATTATCTGTTCATACGATCAAGGATATCAAAGGGTTAATAAATGAATCAAGTTAAATGTAGACTGTAAAACAGTGTTGTCATATCATAGCTGCACTACAGCGATGCATCCATTCCCCCATCCTCTCTGTTCCACCGTCTTCGGCCACCTGTCAGCAGACTGCACCGGTAACGTTAGCGCTTCTTATTTTCAGTGAATGACTTTCTCAGCTTTAGAAAACTGACCACACTATTAGTACATGCTATTTAAATAGTTCACCTGCTGTCAGACAGCAATCTCTCTTAAGATAGTTGCTGACATCTGAGCTGCTTCCGTTATGCTGGCTAACATGTTAACTGCAGTAAATGGGTGAATTACAGGAGTAGCTTACTCTTTCTCATATTCTCTATTATTGTCACCGTAATATCAGCCTTCATTCTAAATATTGGTGCAGCTCGATAAATTAGAATATCATGATTTGTAATTTAATTAAAAAAGATGGCCCTAATCATCACAAATAAATTTAAAACTGCTTAAATATTTCACTGTATGTGTAGTGAAGGATCACATTCCTGCACTGATATTTAAAGTGTTTTTTTATTTTAGACTGGAAGAAGTTCTTTTAATTTTCATGTGAAGCCTAATTAAACTTTTAAACTTCTAGACCCTGCAAGGTTTCAAACAGGATGGACTAGCTTGTTATTTTCTTTTTTTACTTTAATGAAGTTGAATATTACTCGTTTGTTTTTTTAACACACAGTTACAACAGCCTTTATGGAGCAGCAGAGCTGCTATTTGAGTTTTTACACTTTAACATCTATTATTTAATTGTGTTGCTACAAGCACAATTAAACATGAGTTTCCAACTCATGTTAGATGGGTCATTATTTTATTTAGCTGTGGGAACTTGTTATAATAGGCTACATTATATTAAGGCAGAGATGAACAACAAAGTGATTTTCACAGGTGTGTAGGCTTAAACAGGTGAGGTAAAGCATGACCATAGAGCCCCAAACGGGAACTGTGCCTGCAGGAAGCTGAGCTGGTGGACATGAGAGAAATAATCATCAAATAATCTGTTTGCCCCCCTCCCCTCAGGTAGAAGACTTCGGTCCATTCAGACTAAAACCTCCCGGCACATGAACAGCTTTTTCCCCTCTGCCATCAGACTGCTGAACATTAAGTGACTTATTGACTCTGTGCACTATATACAGCAGCTCATGTCGTTCATCACTGTTTTTCTGTTGCATTATCGACTGCACTGTGGTACCCCATATTATCTGCTTCTTGCTAATTTATTTAAAACTGCCTTGACTAGTATTGCTCATTATTATTATTATTATTATTATTATTATTATTACTTATTATTCTATACTTATTGCATGTTTTTAGTCTTTTAGTTTTTTAGTTTATCTCTTTATCTCATCATGTTTTTAATGTTGCAGCATGGCACCGAGACAAATTCCTAGTTTGTGTACTACATGAACAATGGCAATAAATCTGATTCTGATTCTAATCGAAAAAAATAGTCATTAGATTAGTCGACTTCCAAAATAATTGTTAGTTGCAGTCCTATTGTAAACCAGTTGAGAGTTTTCTTTACTTGGTGTTTGGGATCACTGTCCTGCTGGAAGGCCATCCTTATCATCCTGGTGGATGGCAGCAGATTATTTTAAAGAATACTCTGGTACATGCCTCTATTCATTGTTTCTTCAAATTAGATAAAGTCTGCCAGTGCCCTGAGATGAGAAATGGCTTCACACTGATACTTTGACCTCCAAATTTTGCTGTTGGTGTTTTCCTCCAAACGTGATGTGTAGTATGACCTCATCTGACCACACTGCATTCCCAAGTATTTCATAGGCTAGTCCAAATGCTGCTTAGCAAACTTTAAACAAGCTTAAGCATTCCTTTTCTTAAATAATGGACTCTTCATAGGGGAGGGTGCATGGAACCCATGACAACGGAGTGAATTACCTATCGTTTTCTCTGTAGTACACACTGCATCCCTGTCTTTCTGGAGATCTTTCTGAGTTGTCCTTTGCTCTTGGGTTACTCTTCTGTCTTTCTGACTCCTTGGTCAGATATCTTGTGAGAAGTTCCTGTGTATGGCAGGTTGATGGTATGGTGATGCTCCTTCCACTTGAGAATAATCAGCCCAGTGGTGCTTACTGGAAGAGTCAGAAACTTGATATGTCTGTAACCAAATCAATGTGTTTTGTAACAATCAGGTTGTGAAGGTCTTTGGAGAGGTCTTCATTTTTAGCCATCATGAGATGTCTCTTGTATGACATCTTGGTTTAAAAAAAACAAAACATTTTACAGCAACTCAGTAAGTACATACCCAGATGATAACCTTTTCCATAGACAGGAGGTAGAACTGCTTTCTAGCAACTTGTGGATTTCAGCTGATTCTTTGGTGTTCGGCTTTTTCTGTTTTGTCCAGTACCTTTTTCCTTTTTCATTTTCCTTTATTTCAAATATGTAAAGCATCTTTGAGTGTCTTGAAAAGCGCTATATAAGTCTAAAGTATTATTATTATTAGTTAAGTTTACTTATGAATTTAAGTGTTGACTTCATCAGCATTGATAAATGGTGACCTGTCAGAATCCATTTTAAATAACTGACAGCATTAAACTAAACCCTACATGTCATGTGATGGACAGGACTCACAATAACATTTTTTTATTGCTCCAGTGAGGATGTTTACCAGCAATTGGTCATTTTTCCAAGACAGCTCAACAAAGAAGTATTTTTGTCTGTAAATAATGAGTTTTCAAACCACACTGTGTCTTTTTGAACTGTCCAAAACAAAGCCAACTACGTCTAGCCAAAGGTGCCAGCAAAGGTTATATACTGTAAATGTTTAATTGTACGGCAGCCATCATGCTCACACAGGAGACTTCTTCTGTCTTTGGTCAGTCCTAAAACCAGAACACATCCAGTCCCATTAAATACTTGCACATGTTTGTGAGTTTTTCCTTTCTTGTGGTGCTCTGTCTCTCTACAGCAGATGCTGGAAGTGAATAGTGGGTCTGTCCTAGAGCCTTTTGAGCTCGGCCTGCTCAGTCAGCTCAGCTGGCCTCTGCCTGCTCTGCTGGCTGAGCTCAGGCTGCAGGGATGCATTAGTCCCACCGGAGAGGCTGCAGGCTCTGCTGACACTGGAAGAAACAACGCTCTGGAATGTAAGGCACAGCTTGAGCTCAGTTTGGAAATCTTGGGAAATATACACCAGAGTTTACTCCCTAAGACAGCATTTTTTTCTTGATCTGCTTCTTTTTCCTTATCACAAGTTTCTGTTGTAGTTGTCACTGTACACAAACCATTGCCATGTCAAACGGACAGGTTAAAAAAAAAAACACTTTAGCAGAACTTTCCACATAGCTTAAGAAAATAAGCCCATTTTAGCCTTATCTTGGAAAATGATGACCTGTATGATATATATACGTATATAATATAAAGAAACATTTTAAAAGGCTGTGGGCTTGCAAAATGTGTTATTCCCAGAGGTTCTGGGTGTGCATTTATATATTGCACAGTCTTGCACTTCTGGGGGGAAAAATGCTTCAGAGATGACAAAATATTATGTATTTTAAATCTTGCTCCTTTGACCATAAACCTCATATCCCAGTGGGTGTTTTAGTTGTTATGACATCATTAGTTACTGTTTTCCTGTCGAGCTCTACTTTTAGCTCCTTCACTGCAGCGTGTGTCAGTGTCTTCAGACTGCAGTCGATTTGGAGGGCCATGAAAGAGTCCTTGCACTGTGCAGCTAGAACGGCACAGAGTGGTCACATCTATTCATGTTGGCATCAAGACAGTTTAGAGATCAGATGACCTGCAATCTTTTTTTTTCTATCTTTTTTCCATTTAGAAATTTCTTTTAACAAAAGCTAAATATTGTGGATTGGCAATTTTGACTTTAACTTTGTATTTAATAACTACAATATGAATATGTTAAAAGTACTGCATGTAAATTCTGGAAATGGGTTTTAGTAACACCTTTTTTTCATTGAGGGCCCACTCACACAATAAAGTTTGTCCCAAGCCTAAGCCAACTTCTTTTGAATAGTGTGATCACTCCATGCTGTGCTTTAAGCCTGGCCATGGCCCTTGGCTTTAGCTCGTCTGGAGAGGTCGGCTTTAGCCCTGGCTCATTTTGTGCAAATATACGTATACTACACATATACAAGTGGTAGTAGAACTGGGCAATTTCACTTTAAATCAACATCATGGTTAATTGAACCTTTCAGGTCAGTTTTGGTTTTTTATTCTTCAATTCAATTCAATTCAACTTTATTTATATAGCGCCATTTCACAACAACAGTCATCTCATAGCACTATCAACTGTAGGGGGAACCCCCACAGTTGCAGAAAGACCCCAGCAATCAGGCGATCCCCTGTGAGCAAGCACTTGGCGACGGTGGAGAGGAAAAACTCCCTATTAACAGGAAGAAACCTCCAGCAGAACCAGGCTCAGGGAGGGGCAGTCATCTGCTGTGACTGGCTGGGGGGTGAGGGGATAGAGAAGAAGAAAAGAACAGACATGTAGAGAGCAAACAGCACGATGGGAACTCAATCTATGGGAGAGAACAAACAAATGTTAATGACCAGCAAAAAAAATATTTCATTGAGAGTGAGAAAAGGAGTGAGGCCCAGTGCATTACTGGAGGTCCCCCGGCTGACTAAACCTATTAGCAGCATAACTAAGGGAGGGTTCAGAAACGCATGATCCCTCCCTAATTGTAGGCTATATCAAAAAGGTAGGTTTTAGCCCTATTCTTAAAAACAGAGATCGAGTCTGACTCCCGAATCCAGATTGGCAGCTGATTCCACAGGAGAGGAGCTTGATAACTGAAGGCTCTGCCTCCCATTGTACTTTTGGAGATTCTAGGTATTACAAGTAATCCTGCATTTTGGGAGCATAGTGCTCTGTTAGGATAATACGGTAGTATCAGATCTTTTAAATAAAAAGGAGCCTGATTGTTTAGAGCTTTGTAAGTAAGAAGAAGGATTTTAAACTTAATTCTAAACTCTATGGGAAGCCAATGAAGGGAGGCCAGAACCGGAGAGATATGATCTCTCTTTCTAGTACCTGTTAAAACTCTTGCTGCAGCATTTTGGATCAGCTGAAGACTTTTTAAAGATGTTTTAGGACAGCCTGATAATAAAGAATTACAATAATCTAATCTCGAGCTAACAAAAGCGTGGATCAGTTTCTCAGCATCACTCTGAGACAAGATGCTCCTAATCTTGGCAATATTACGCAAATGATAGAAGGCAGTCTTAGAAACAAATTTAATATGTGAATTGAAGGACAAATCCTGATCAAAAATAACTCCAAGGTTCCTCACAGAGCTATTAAGAGAAAGAGTAACCGCATCCAAACTGAAAGTTTGATTTGGAAAGGAATTTCTAAGGTTTTTTGGACCAACAAGAATGACTTCAGTCTTATCTGAATTTAATAGCAGGAAATTACAAGTCATCCAAGCTTTGATTTCCTTAAGACAGGCTTCTAACTTGGCTAATTGATTACTATCATCTGGCTTCATTGACAGGTATAATTGTGTGTCATCAGCATAACAATGAAAATGTATACAGTGCTTTCTAATAATGTTGCCTAACAGAAGCATATATAAACTAAAAAGAGTAGGGCCTAGCACAGATCCCTGTGGAACTCCATGACTGAGCTTTGAGTTGAAAGAAAACTCATTATTTACATGATAATAATGCCACATTAAGGCAGTCACTATCTACATCCACATGTATATTAAAGTCCCCTACTATAATTATTCTATCAGATTTCAGCACTAAATCAGCTAAGAAATCAACAAATTCAGATAAAAATTCTGAGTAGGTTGATGGGGGACGATAAACTATGGCAAATAAAATTGGGTTTAACCTAAAATTGCTAAAGTGCCCAATACCGAGGACCAGGCCCTCAAAGGAATTATAACATGTTTTTTGCTTTACATTAACTAGTAATTTGGAATGGTAAATTGTTGCTACTCCTCCTCCACGACCAGAACTTCTGGGATTTTGACAGTTTAAATAACCAGAGGGAGTTGATTCATTTAAACCAACATAATCCTCTTGCCCTAACCAAGTCTCTGTAAGGGAAATTAAATCAATCTGATGATCAATTAACAGATCATGGACTAACAGAGACTTGGGAGTTAGAGACCTAATATTTAATAAACCACATTTAATTTTTAAATTATGAGGAGGAACAGAGGCCAATTCATTCAATTTAGAGGCTTTATGTTTAATTTGAGTTTTACCAATATTTTGCTTTATCACTTTGGGATGCTTATACATTATATTTTTATTTACTTTGGAGGGAGCAGACAACGATTCTCTGATGGGGAAGTCAGGGGCTAAGCTGAGGGGTGGCGGATGAAGAGGAGCTGCAGAGAGGCGTGTAAGACTGCGACTCTGCTTCCTGGTCCCAACTCTGAGTAGTCAGGGTTTTGGAAATTTGGATAAAAAAAGATGCCAGATTGTTAGATAAATGAGAAGCACCATCCAAAGTGGGATGAATGCTGTCTCGTCTCATAAGACCAGGTTTTCCCCAAAAAGAGCTCCAATTGTCAATGTAGCCCACGTCATTTTTAGGACACCACACAGACAGCCAGCGGTTCAAAGATGACGAGCGGCTAAACATGTCATCACTGGTCAGATTGGGGAGTGGCCCAGAGAATACTACAGTGGCAGACATCGTTTTTGCAAAGTCACACACCGATTCTATATTAAGTTTCGTGACTTCCGACTGCCGGAGACGGATGTCATTAATGCCGGCGTGAATAACAATCTTCCTTTATAGTTCACTGACAAGGCACTGGCATTAATGCCGGCGTGAATAACAATCTTCCTTATAGTTCACTGACAAGGCTCATAATTAAAGGATATTGCACAAGAGTGTGGTATCAATGAGTATATCAATGCAGTGATTTATTGTCACACGTCACCAAATGAAATATTGTCCAGTGCAGAAGTCAGTGTTTAGTGTTCAGTGTCATGGCGCTTCGACCGGCGGGGGGGATTCAAGCCCTTTGGGCTTCGACCGAAGAGGGGATTAGGTTATGGGTCCGTCCGTCCTTCCATCTGTCCCGCTTTTGTGAAATCAACTTCTACAGTTTTGTTCCAGTTGTTTTGAAACTTGGTACCATGGTTTGATATAGTCTGCTGATGCGCTTATTGCAATTTCACTCTCATCGGATGACCTTGAGGTCAAAGATCAGATTTTCCCTACATCTTCTAAATACAATAACTACTGAAAGAAATGTAAGTTTTTCAAATCGATACAGTAGTTGTATCTAATACACATCTTGGATGATTTACACCCTCACCTAACCATGGGTTTGGGGTCAAGGGATCAGAGGTCAATGCTAACATGAAGCAACATAGCAGTTGCGCTATGATAAATGATTAATGCTATACTATTACTATAAAACGAATAAAGCTAGGACCACCAAACTGGTACACAGGATCACTCCATGACCTTGAAGTGCAACTATGGTTTTGGGATTGCAAAGTCAAAGGTCAGCATCAAAATGGCTTAGAAATTATGGCTGTGTCTCAATTCAGGTTCTTCGTCCTCCAAGTGTGCATTTCTAGGCCAAATACGTCACTGTGCTGCGTCCAAGGCTGTCCCATTCCGTGGGCTCCTTCACATGTAGCCGACAAATGCAGCCTTCAAAACCCCAAAAACGGAGGATACATGAAGAGTATCCTTGTGGCCTTAACTTATCCCAGCATTCAGCGCGTGGCTCAGCCTGGCTTCTTTTTTTTCCCCCTTGGCTCAGGCAGAAGCAGAACGAAGTCAGAAACAGTTTAAAGTAAGGTTTTTTTGCCTGAATTCTGCAGCGGTTTGAATGTGAAAACACCAATAATCCAGAAAACAGCAACATCTGATTATTTAAGCTTACAGTATGTGACATTATTTTTTCTGATGTGCTGTATGCTTCGCTTTCTGTATTAATTAAACATGTCGAACTGCTATTTTTTCTGAAGTCAAACCTTTTTTTCTATTGTCGGGTTATCAACTAATGTAGTAATATAAAAATACGGTATGGTGTGGGTGAAATAACTTGCTTTAAGATAACTTTTAAAGTCCCATAGAGACATCTGAAGTTGATGTTATTCATTTGCTCACCTAAGGTTATTTTTAGAGAAAATGAAGCACTTTATGAAGCTGAGGAGGGACAGGACGTCTGTAATAATTTGATTATGCTGATCTTAAAAACGGTCATCACATCTGAAGTGATGATCAGATTTCTATGATTGTTTTTTTCTGGTTTATTTCTGAGTTCCACAGTGGAGAACCTGCAGGAACCAAGGGTCAGCTGTGGGGGGAACGGGCTGGACTCAAGATTTATAAAACTGATATTTGACTGAAATAACCACAATAAAAGAGATTTGAAGAATTGTTACCTCCGCCAAGCAGGTTATGTTTTCATCGGCGTCTGTCTGTCGGTTTGTTAGCAAGATAACTCAAAAAGTTATGGACGGATTTTCATGAAATTTTCACAGATTGTCAGAAATGGGGTGTCCTACAGATGATTAGATTTTGGTGGTGATCTGGATCACCGTCCAGAAGAAAACCGCCATTACGGAAAATGCCATTTTCGTGAATAACTACTGAACCACTAATCCTATCATTGTCAATCCAATTGCTAGTCATATGTTTTCATGGTCAAGGAATCTGAAAACGTACACACAAACACTGTATGGGGGGAACTGTGGCGCTTGGAGGAGGTCTGCGCTCTCCGAGCGCTTTTCTAGTTTTATTGATTGTGATTTTTTTTAGCAATTTACTTTGTAAACTGAAACAAACTAAATGAAAATATTGCATGTTTACTGTTAATAGTTAGAAAAACTACATTTCAACAAAGTAGTTTTTGAAAAAGGTGATTTCTTTTTTGCAAGCTAATTCTAAAAGAGACTTTCATCTATTTGTTACACACAGAGTGAAACATTTTAAACCTGATTTAATATTGATGATGATTATTCAAGATTCAGAGATTTTATTTGTTAATACTACTATACGTACAGGACATACAGGAGAATTGAAATGGCATTTCTTCAGTGGTGTGCACAATATAAAAAAGAAAAGGAATAAGGCTGGGGAAGAAAGAAAACAACAGCAGTCTATGTACAGTATTGCAACCTGTAGTGCAAATGGCAAAAAAAGATAGACCCAGACCTCCCATAGTGCAAATAGAGATAAACAATTAACAATGATAAAATGGTGATAAAACCCAGCAATCCTATATACAGAAAACTAGAGAGGTAATACCCGTAGTTGCAGTTCAGTGTGGTAGTATAGGTGCAGATAGTAACAGATACGACTGCACATGATCAGCATAGCAATGACAGACAGCAGCAGATATAGCATTTGTGCAAATGATTGCAGTTAAAGTGCAGAGACATACAACAGCAAATGTATTACTGTTGGTATGCCAGTCTGTCTGTGCCAACAGCTGAGGTGGTTATTGTGCGGGTGAGTGCATTATGGTGGGGGGGGGGGGAGCGTTCAGGGTCCTGGCCTAATGGCCTGATGAGCGAAGCTGTTTAGCAGCCTTGTGGAGTGGGTCCGGAGGCTCCAGTACCTTTTCCCCGAGGGCAGGGGGCTGAAGAGGGAGTGTGAGGGGTGGGAGGTGTCGCCTGCGATGCTGATGGCTCTGTGCGTGAGGCGGGTGAGGTAGATGTCTTGGGGGGGGGGGGGGCAGAGGGGCACCAATGATCTTGCTGGCTGCTTTCATCGTGTGTTGTAGCGTCTTCTGGCAGGAGGTGGTGCAGCTTCCATACCACACTGTGATGCAGCTGGTGAGGATGCTGTCAATGGTGCCCCGGTAGAAAGAACACATGATGGGGGTGGGACTCGTATTCTCCTCAGTTTGCAGAGGAAATGGAGGCGAGTTTTTGAGCCTTCTTGGCCAGTGATGTGGTGTTGTTGGACCAGGAGAGGTCCTCAGAGTTGTGCACCCCCAGAAACTTGGTGCTGCTCACCCTCTCCACAGCTGCACCATCGATGATCAGAGGGGGGTGCTGTGTGTGTCCCCTTCTGAAGTCAACCACAATCTCCTTGGTTTTTCCCACGTTCAGGAAGAGGCTATTGTCTTTACACCACTGGACCAGTTGGCTCACCTCATTTCTGTAGTTGGCCTCCTCATTGTTGATGATGAGGCCCACCACCGTCGTGTCATCCGCAAACTTGATGATATGGTTGGTGTTGTAGGCTTGTACGCAGTCATGGGTCATCAGGGTGAAGAGCAGTGGGCTGAGCTTGCACCCCTGTGGGGCCCCTGTGCTCATGTGATGGTCTTGGAGGTGTTGCTGCCAATCCGCATGTTCTCTGGCTTGCCTGTGAGAAAGTCCAGCACCCAGTTACAGAGAGAGGTTTTGAGTCCCAAGTTTCTGAGTTTTTGTATCAGGTGCTGGGGGATGATTGTGTTAAATGCTGAACTGAAGTCCAAGATCAGCATTCACACGTAGGAGTTCTTTGAGTCCAGGTGGATGAGGGCTGGATGGAGAGCAGCAGTGATGGCATCTTCTGTGGATCTGTTTGACCTGTATGCAAACTGAGATGGGTCGTGGGTGGGAGGCAGGATGGACTTGTTCTATAATTAAATGACAAATCATGATTTTCTAATTTGCTGAGATGCAGTGGTACCACTGAGATGAAGCTGAAGATGGAATCTGTTCTACTGCTGCTGAAAATCATTGAGGGTCATCATCCTACAGTACAGGACTGTGGTCTGCTTTAGAACATTAAAAACTACATGATACAAGGCACAACATGTAATTATTTAGCTACATAATGTTAATAAAGGATAACGGTAAACTTTCATATTTTCTACTGGTCATGTAATTAAGAATATATGTAGAGTTCAATCTAACCAGTATACATATTTAAAGTAATAAAAATTAATTTATCTATTTTGTGGTTTTAATTTACCTTAATTTTACCTGCTGACTTTAATATGAGTTAAAGTCTTGTTTTATCTGTCCTGGTCCTCTGTCTGGTGAAGATTCTTCAGTAAAAGGTGAAGAAATTATAATAATAAAAAAAAGCTAAAAATAAAGTTCTCTCTCTGTCAAAAATGTCAGCAAAAAAAACCCTCAACTGAAACTGTCATGGTTGCTGGGCAACAGGGTAGTGCATTGTCATGCAAACATACATCCTCCAAAGACTAGACCGTTTCATTTAACAGTCATAAATCAGCCTTTAGATGCAGCCTAGAGTGCTCTGGCCTCCAGGACCGTGGTCTATAAGGCTGCAGCACCTGAATTGAGGCACAGCCTATATCACAACAATAAAGAAAGCTAGGGTCACCAAATTTGCTTCATGGGTTCACCTTGGGATCCTGACCTCTGCCTATGGGTTTGGGGTCAAAAGGTCAAAGGTCAAGGTTAGCATTCCTTATGCCTTATTACTGTACAATGGGTAAAAGCTAGGGCCACCAAACCTGGTACAGAGATTCATCTTGGGATCCTGACATCAGACTTTGGGTTTAGGGTCAGAAGGTCAAGGTTAACATTCCCTATGCCTTAGTACTGTACAACAAGTAAAATTAGGGTCACCAAACCTGGTACACAGGTTCACTCTGAGCCCATGACCTCAGAATGGGGGTTTGGGGTCAAAAGCTCAAGGTTGGCACTCCCTATGCTGTCTTGCGTGTAAAACCCTCTAGGGTCACCAAACTTGCTACACGGTTTCATCTCAGGATCCTGCCCTAAAACTATGGGTTGTTTACTTTGTTGCATATTCATGGATGTAGGGCTGTGCGATATGACCAAAATTTCATATCACAATATAAGTAATCTTATTTGACGAAAACAATATATATCACGATATACATTTTCTGTAAATTCTGTAGTTTATATATGATAACCAATAAAAAGGACCATCTCTTTTTCTACATTTTAAATTACATACTGAAAAAAATCAATTGTACAAATTCATCTGTCGTTAATTTTATGGATTTTTCCCTCTTAATTTTGTAGTGTGTTATAAAATTGTTTTTTAATGTCCATTTGAGATGACTTCAACTTTATTCATTATCTCTACTTGCCTAATTAAAAATTATTAGAAATCAAGATACATTAAGAGCCAGTTTGTTCCTCTGACACGTTTTAATTAATTTATTATTTGTTTAGTGTGTATGCACCCATTGTCACACACTTTTGCAGCTTTAGTAATATTTTTTTCAGACAAAATTAAGAAACTTGGTAGTAATTTAAACCAGAACTGATACACAGCTTCTTATTAGTGACAAGTTAGCATCATCATTTAGCATTTGCCATTTTATAATTAGAGAGACATGGTGTTAACGTTACTTGCCGCCAATTAAAACAAGGTTAGAGGACAATCCTCTCTGATGCAGCACAAAAGTCCCACGTTCCTCGCACAGAAATAGCGGCTCCACAGAAGTAGCGGCAAAACATTAGCTTGCTGTTAGCTGCTGTGGTGCACCTGGTGCATTGCTGGGAGAGAGGCGGGGCAGTGACGAGTAGAAACGGTTATGTGTCTTTTAAATCCTGATATAAATGATACAATTTTATATGAAACGGTAGACATTTATCACATCATCGATATATATCTTCACATCGGACAGCCCTACATGGATGATGGGTTTATCATAATTTGGTTCCGCCACAGTAATTATATTAAACTGCTCTCCGTCAGTAACTATTGGGGTCTTTAAAGAAAATGGAGGCGGGGGATATTGCACTTGCTTCAGAGTGCTCTTGTATACATACTGTAACTCTGGAGGGTTTGTGGGTCGCGTGACTCGTGGTGCCGGATAATTGGCTTGTTGTTGGCCATGTTGGGTTGTTTAGAAGATTCACTTAATTCCTTAATTATTATACAGTATACAGCCCCTGTTGCCTTCAGATTTTGTAATGATGCTACCAACATGAAATAAAATGTAACTCCTTTAACTATTTTGATAATTTCAGTATTGACTGAATAATTTTGCAAATTGGAAATTTGCTTATCAGCAGCTGCCAATGTTTGACCATTTGTTCATTTATAACCTCTTGTCTTTTACATGGATAGATTTTTACTATGTCAGAGCTGCATTTAGGCTTTCATTTCCTTTAGAGTGAATTGGCAAAAACGTTGCAAACACTTGCCCATTTACGTGTCCAAAATGGCTCTGACTGGTGAAGCATGGACACAGGAGCTCTGAGAGTCTATGACAGTTGCCTACTGCCGTCTCCTGAGGTTGTGTCCTGTTAGAAGAAGCCGCTGCTTCATATTTTTTAATTGTGCTGGGCTGCAGCAATTTTAAGACACCATATGTGTCAGCCACATGAATGCCTAAGCCCAAGGTTTCCCAGCGAAAATTGGCTTTGTTACAGGTTGATCAGTATTATTCACTCTAACAGTATTATTGTTTTAGGTGACCGCTCTTTACAGTAGTGCACAAGTTCTAATTGTAGCTTTCTTTCTGCTGTTCAAACTGAAATCTTTATAAACATGATTGTTGCCATTTTGTTATCTGTATATTGGCAGAATATTTCCCAACCAGTCGAAACTAAATTTACAGCAAGCCCTTAAAGCTTCCTGACTAACTGGGATGGCTGCAGTTTGTTCACTGCTGTGTCTTTTGCTGACACCCTATTTACCAACCTTGTCTGCTGCCTGACAGAATTACACCCTCAGCCAGATGAAGGTTATGCCAAACTGTCCTTGTGAAAGTCACTTTGCTGTACTTTACATTCCTCTAGCCTCTGCTGGAGTTTGTGCTCAGTATCCAACAACAAACAAAAAGGAAACAAATGAATAAATTAAAAAAAAAAAATTGGAATTGGAAGCCCAAGTAGCATATTGGTTCTGCATACTTTGTGTTCCAGGAAGTTTTAGAATTTTTTTTTCCCCCTCCCCATCAGCGGCACTCATCTGGGTGTGAAAGGAAGTTTTCCATCCTGTGAGCTTTTTATTATTCATGCTGCAAAACTGCATGTTGTTTTTTTTCACCTCTTTGTGGGGGATGTCTATAACAATCCTGGACGAGCTGCAGAATATAATGAAAATGTTGGCTGCGGGGGAAGATTGACAAATTCTTAGGCTTATGCGCACTTTTTAAGAAACATCTGCCAATAGTCTATTAGATGGGGAAACCGAAAGACTGATTTACTTTATTGCATATTTCTTCCCCAGAGCTGCTAACATGACAGGAGAGTAAGGGGAAAAAGCAAGTGACAGCAGGATAAAATGAGTTTTAGATTTATAATCCCCCAGCCATGACCCCCATTTCCTGAAACTTGACGTCCTGGGGAAATGTCATGTCAGACTTGCGTTGGCCAGATGCGATGGACAGGAGAGAGACGCCTCCACACACAACAACAAAAGAAGCACACACTCGTTCTCCTCCTCACACAAACTCTGTTGTCAGCGTGTCTGCTTATACCAGAATTCATCTACTTGCATTTTTAATTCACATATAGAGTAATCCTTTGCTTCACTCTATTGCATTTCCTGTTTGGTCCCTGTTATCTGTTGTAATGGACACTAGCGCTGTGGCTTTTTCCAGCAATAGAAATGTCATCATGGAAACTCATCTAAAAGACTCCTTTTGCTTCCAGGAAGATTAAGGAGGATTATGTAATTGCATGTTTTGAAGGTTTAAGGCCATGACACGAAAATGTTTGACCACTGTTGCTACACTGCAGACTTCGCTGCTTAAATTCAGTTAAAGTACACACTTCTCTGATGCATTACAGTTAAGTGACAGAACAGGAGCAGGGTGGATATATTCAGTTTGCAATGCAGAGGCAGACTAAGGAAAGAAAATCTCAATTAATTCTGGAAATGTTTTGGTGGGGTTTTCAAAGATGCGTGGATTCATGTTCATACATCCATGTATTGGAGTGGCTGCAGCAACAGTTCAAGCTGTGCTCCTCCGGACAGTCAGGCAGAGTGCAGCAGATAAGTGGAGGAGCATTTTTTTTTTTTTTTTTTTCCTCTGCTGGTCTGTCAGTGTGGGTCTATCTCATTGTGTGGGAGCGGCCTTTGACCTGCTGCAGACAAATGCGTAGCGATGAGGCGGAGAGCCTGCTGAGCCTGCCGCACTCCTATCATTAACATGGAGAGTCAGGCTCCCCCCTCTGCACCATCTATTGTTTTCTGCTCCTGTCCTTGAGGAGAAACATGCTTCAATTCCGCAGCCTGCATTTGCTCCTTTTTAATGTTTCAGCCAATGATGAAAGTCAAGGATTTTTTCCTAAACGGCTGCCTAATTATTTCAGTCCACTGGCACAGAAACCTATACTCAGAATATGGTCTACAAGGAAATGTATTTCTTCTGTCAGACGAGATCTGTTCTTACATTTGCCTCAGCCTTGTGCAGTAGCAAAGAGTGATGTCTGATTTATTAGCCCTGCTAAGCAGACACTTCTGTTTTGTGGGGTTTTGCTGCAGTTTATGTTCAGCAGAGGTGACACTAATGGATCATGGAGAAGGGGACTAATTACTCAAGCACTCCAGGTAGCAGGGGGAAGAAGGGGAGGTTGAAATAAATGAGGATTGTGTTTGCTTGTATGCTTTAATTAAATTTTTTACTTTTCCCCCTGAAAATAAAAAAATGTGGTCACTTTTTGTATATCCAATTTAATCTGCAGCAAGTTGAATCAGTTTGATGTGCATTTAATTGTTGGGAAACTGTATGCCTTGAATGTATTGTAATTCTTAATTTTTTTGAGTTGATAATAAACTAGGAGCCTTTCTAAATAATCTAGCTATCTACCAAATATTTAAATTTAGTTATATTTTAATTCTGGTTATGTTTATGGAAAAAAATCATGATTCATGTAATCATCAGCAATCATGTAATAATCATTGTCACTTGACAGCATTTTATAGCCTATGCTAATTTTCAACCTAGCAAAAGGAAAAAAAAAAGTTATACCCTAATTTTTAGTTGCACAAAAATATTTATCATATTTATCATATCCTACCATATTTTATTATGGCATACATTTGCTGTGACATTGTGTTGGTAAGCTTATGCAGTGTCACATTTGTTTCCATCCAGAGTTCCACAATCTTGCATTGATGATGGGAGAGTTGGTGTTGAAGCTAGTCGTTTACAGCTATCCTTCCTGTTTTAATAATGCATTTGACCATTTTTAACACATTTTTAGTAGTTTGAGCAATTTTAGTTGTTTCCTTTAATTGATTCAGGCCAATAATTTGATCCTTCTGTAACTGAGTTGCGTCTTTTTCACAACTATGGGATATGTCGTCTGACATGGTTTGAGAAATGAGAAGCTACTCACTCCATCAGTAAGGTAAAAAGTTGTTGCCATTAGAAACGCATTAATCACTGCAGTTATTTTGTAATAGAACATTCTCATCTATTTGTTTAGCTAAACCCAGATGGTGACTTTTTTTTTTTTTTTTGACGAGACAATGTATATTCAGTAAAAGATATACTAAAGTTGTTACGGAAGTTATGTTCAAACAAATTTTAGTTTTAGTTGGCCATTTCACAGCAACAAACAGCCAGAAGTGTTTACCTTCTATACATTCTCTTATTTCAAGCATATGGTGACAAGAGATTTTTGATCGCATGTTTGATCAGTCTTTATTGCTGTTCATCTGTCAGGTCTGGGGATTTTGGTAATTTTGTATTGCAAAGTCTGTGCATAAAGAAACACATCAGCTAAATTATGTCTCCCCCTAAAACCGAAATCTAAAACCTGCACCATTCGTAACAGCAATCGCCCCAGCCAGTTTCCGCAGAGCCCCGCTCCTGCCTCAGGGAGATGTGGAGGTGGCTGAGCAGTGCAGGTTCTGCCAGCATGTGTCTGACTAGAGACGAGACCCAGTTTTCTCTGTCAGAGCCCAACATCTCCAGAGATTTCATTTTATCTCTTTCATATCTCTCCATCTGGCTTGTTTGTTTTGTAGTTTCAGCTTAAATCTTTGCTGCTTCACATCCAATCAGAGAGAGATGTTACACAAATAACACAATATGAATAAATACAGTAACTTTTTCCGAGTTGGAATAATACTTGTCTGCCAACATTATTGTTTTTGAAATATTCCTGAAGCAAAACCAGAAGTTCAGCGTTCTAATTGGAAAGCAAATCCTTGAACTAGATTTCCCATATTGAGTTAAGCTCCACTCTTCTGTCACATTTGAGTCCAATCAGTAGTCACTGATCTGTGGATTGTGTTTTTGTGTTGCAGAGGGAGATGAAGGAGCAGCTGGCCACCCTGCAGGACAGCGAGAGGGGACACACTGAGGCCCTGCAGCTCCTGCAGAGACAACTAACCGAGACAAAGGTACCGTAATGGGTCTGCTTTAAAAATCTTTATCATGCAGAGTGGATCTGCAGCAACCATTTTGCCTGAAGCTTACACCAAAGATGATTCTCACTGTTGGTGTGTAGTCTAGGGGGGGGGCACAAACCTATATTCTTTCATCATTCCTAAAATATTTACTTTACAGAAATTTACATGGGAAACTACCACTGCTAATCTTTGATTTATAGCTGAAACAGTTGCATCTAGTTCAGTTAGTTAAGATCCATTTTCAAATTATCATTTATTTTTGCATTTGTTTCATGCAGAAATGTGTGTGTAGTCTATTTTTCCTTTTATTTTGCATATATTAAACAACTATTTTTGATCAAACTGAAAGTCACTTTTATTTCCATTTTTTAATTACCTCCGCCAAGAGGAGGAGGCTAACGAAGGACCTTGTTTGTATTTGTGCAGCAGGATTACACAAAAACTACAGGATGGATTTGGATGAATTTTTTTACCAGAGGTGGTTCTTGGGCTAGAGAGGAAGCCATTATGTTTTGGTGATGATGTGAGAATGCATACCTCAGCCAAGGCTCTTATCTTCTCGCAGTGTGTTGGCAACAATACGTTAAAACTAATGGACAGACTTTGATGCAATTATCACCAGAGGTGGCTCTAGGCCTACACATAAATCCATTACATTTTGGAGGTGATCCATGAAGGACAGAAGGAACCTTGGCAGAGGTATGCACTCTGAGTGCTTTTCTAGTTAATTATGTTGTCAATTTTCCACAATGCGCTATAGTAACCAGAGTAATTTGTTGGAATTAGATTTTAATAAGGGAAGTATTTTAATCAGAAAAAAATGCTTGAATGATCTTGAATGGAGAGGAGAGTCCAACCGCTGGTCGAACCTCGGATCCAGGAGGAGAAATGTGGTTTTCGTCCTGGCCGTGGCACACTGGACCAACTCTTTATCCTCTCGAGAATCCTTGAGGGTTCATGGGAGTTTGTACAACCAGTCCACATATGTTTTGTGGACTTGGAGAAAGCATTCGACTGCGTCCCTCATGGTCTCTTGTGGGTGGTGCTGTGGGAGTATGGGGTATCAGGCTTGTTGTTACAAGCTATCCGGTTCCTATACGATCGTTGCAAGAGTTGGTTCTTATTGCCAACACCCAGTCGGACTCGTTTCCAGTGATAGTTGGACTCCACCAGAGCTGCCCTTTGTCACCGATCCTGTTCATAATTTTTATGGACAGGATTTCGAGGCACAGCAAAGGAACGGAGTGTGTCATGCTTGGTGACCACAGGATCTCATCTCTGCTGTTTGCTTCATTGAGCAATGACCTACAGGTCTTGCTGGGATGGTTTGCTACTGAGTGAAGCGGCTGGGATGAGAATCAGCATCTCCAAGTCTGAGTCCATGATCCTTAGCCGGAAAAGCGTGGATTGTCCTCTCCGGGTTGGAGACAAGCTCCTGCCCCAAGTGGAGGAGTTTTAAGTATCTCGGGGCCTCATTCACAAGTGAGGTGAGAATGGAGCAAGAGATTGACAGATGGATTGGAGCAGCATCTGCAGTGATGCGGACGTTGTACTGGTCTGTTGTGGTGAAGAGGGAGCTGAGCTCTAAAACAAAGCTGTCGATTTACTGGTCAATCTACGTTCCTACCCTCACCTATGGTCATGAGCTTTGGGTAATGACCGAAATAATGAGATCACAGATACAATTGGCTGAAATGAGCTTTCTCCGTAGGATTGCTGGACTCATTCTTAGAAATAGGGTGAGAACCTCAGTCATCCAGGAGAGGCTCAGAGTAGAACCGCTGCTCCTCCATAACGAAAGTAGCCATTTGAGATAGTTTGGGCATCTGATCAGGACGTCTCCCACTTGAGGTGTTTCGGGCACGTCCCACTGGGAGGAGACCCCAGGGCAGACCCAGGACACGGTGGAGAGACTGTCTCCCAGGTAGCCTGAAAACGTCTTGGTATCCTCTCTGAAGAGCTGGAGCAGGTGGCCGGGGAGAGGGAAGTCTGGGCTTCTCTGCTTGAACTGCTACCTCCACGACCCGGACTCCTGGAAGAGTGGTAGAAAATGGATGGATGATCTTTGAGTCAGTTATAACAATGTTAATTTGATATTGATATCTGTATGTCAGAGATTTTATACCTCAGCCAAGGCTTTGTCCACCAGTCCACTCATTAAAATGTGATTAGAAAGTGTCAATTGGCACAGAACCTCATAAGTTGTTTTGTTGATTATCCCATTATTTTTCATAATATCAGCAAAAATCTACAAAAAAAGCCCTATTTCACAATGTTGGGGAAAAAGTGAACTAGGCCGTTCTGCTGACAGACCCATTGTATTCCTTTGGCGAAAATTCAAAAACCTGCTATAGATGGGTGAAAACCAAACTACTGAATCCCTGGCTACATGTTGGTGGTAGTTGCAAGTTTCTATTCTTTGTCGCCATATAATGTTTCTTGAAAAACTACTCTCCTATAAACATGATTAAAAAAAAAAAAAACATTTATAGATGCTACATCCAGAATTTTCTCTCAGTCCAAACCAAAGTGTGCTCATTCAACTATGTATACCAACATACTAAATGTGTCTGATATACTGTATATATTTTTTTTAATTAACAGCTATGCAGTGTTCATCACTCTATCACTCTATAAAAGCAAGAAATCGCTGTGTGTCTGTGTGTGTGTCTGTCTGTCACATTTATAGGACATCATAGGACGGCCTATGAGCTCTGCCTGAACATCATAGGATGTCCTATGAACTCAGGCATCATAGGACACAGACAAATGTGTGTTTATGATGTCATATAGACCATGAGCTCAGGCATCATAGGACGACTCGCGATGCCTGTATGACGGCACATAGACAAATGCGTCTTTATGATGTCATATACATCAAGGCTGCCTTCATGTCTTTGTCATATACAGTGAGTCCATGCCGGAAAGCCTCTTTTTGCTCAGCTCTATTTTCATGATCCTGTCCATGAACTAAAATTACGACGCACCTATCCCTCAACCAGTGGTCTCAACGAAGAAGTAAAAAAAGACCCACCAGATGGAGAGCAATAGAATGACGACAACTGCTGCACGTCAGAAAAGATGCCATGAAGATGAAACACCTGAGGTTCCAGCAGTACATTGCACCCGTCTGAGACAGGAGGACACCCTTCACCAGCATAGGATACGACAGACTTTAAAACACATTTCTAGGACATCATAGGACGGCCTATGATCTCTGCCTCATCATCATAGTGCGTTCTATGAACTCAGGCATCATAGGACGACTTGCTATGCCTACATGACGGCAAATGTGTAACCTTGGCAAATGCCAGTCTACACTACAAATGTGTAAAATGCCAAGCAAAGCACTGATTTCCTCCGGGTGCTCCGGTTTCTTGGTTTCTACGGGCAGGGGCCTTCCTGAACAGGGTCAAAAGCCACTTTTTCAGGATCGTGCCCATGAACTGGAATTACGATGCACCTATCCCTCAACCAGTGGTCTGAACAAAGAAAAAGAAGACCCACCAGATGGAGAGCAATAGAATGAGGAGAAGTGCTGCACGTCAAAAAGGATGCCATGAACATGAAACACCTCAGGTTCCAGCAGTACACCGCAGGCATGACTGTGAACAACACAGCCATCTGAGACAGGTGGAAACCCTTCAGTGGCCTGAACGAAGAAGACGACCCACCAGATGATGTCTATATGATGGCACATAGACAGAGCACATAACTCCCTACAAGACGTGTATATATAGACACAGGTAAGCAACATAAGGTGAGAGTGAATGAAGGGAAGGAACTAATGTGTTTGTTTATAGTGAGTGACGAAGGGAGGGAGACCTGAAATAGGCAAATGTGAGTCAGGTTGTTATATTTGTGTATTTATAATATTTATAATTGTGTATTTATAATCTTTTTTGCATTGATGTATGTGGTTATTGTGTTTTTTTTTTTCTTTACTTGATTCTCTTTTCTAAAGCCCATCCAGGGACAAGAGTTAGTTATATTTGTGTATTTATAATATTTATAATATTTATATTTGTGTATTTAATCTTTTTTGCATTGATGTATGTGGTTATTGTGTATTTTTTTTTTTTCTTTACGGTACTTGATTCTCTTTTCTAAAGCCCATCCAGGGACAAGAGTTGCAAATTAGCTAATAGCTATACACTCTATGTGCAACACATCAGATTGATTGTCATTGATTAATTGTCTATGTTTATTGCACTGTCCCTGTCAAATAAACTAATCTATCTATAACACAGAACAGTGACGGGCAGGAGAAGAAGTAACAAGCAGGGGCAAACGGCCCCAGATGGCAGGGCATATTTTGTGTGATTTTTATGTTTTGCTGCATACAAAAGCCATCACATGTGATTAAATTAAATCACCCTTATTGTCATTCAACCGTACAACCAATCATGTACAGCAGAACGAGATTGTGCTTTACCTATCTACAGTGTAAATCACACACACCCCAAGTGCAGAATCAGAGGGCCGCTACCATGCAAGGCGCCGCCACAGAGTTCCCTCCTCCATTCCATTTATTGCTGAGCACCAAGCTGGATGGCAGGAAGTTCCACTTTTATATGGTCTTCGGCATGACCTGGCCGGGATTTGAACCCCTGCCTCCCGGGTGTGGGGTGGATGCTCTACCAACTGAGCCACCACTTAGTGCTGTGTTGCTATACCAACTGTCCTGTAACTGGCAAGAATTCTGTTCCAGTGCATCTCCTCTATGGGTATGCAGTAGTCTAAAAAATTATTGAAAATGTCAGGAAAAACCCATATCTTCCAATGTTAACAAAAGTGACCGAAAAAATTCTTGGGTCTGCATTTTCCTGATCTGCACCAAAATTTAGGAGAGTCTAGTCTCGACAGAGACCCACCACCCTCCCTCCAGGTTTCATGGAGCTCTGTTCACTATTTTTTGAGTAATCCTGCTAATTATTAAAAAAAAAAAAAAAAAAGATAAACAAGACAGACAATCCACTGACAACATAACCTCCTTGGTAGATTTAATCTCTGCTTTAATTTGCACAATAATAATCAATCTTAAATTTTCATATTGGACTTGATGAAAAAGTAAGATGATATTTATTTGAGCTATTGTGAGATTGCTCCATCTACACAATTAAACAAGATAAATGCCTTGTCCTAAAAGCTAGTATCATTCAACAAGTTGTGTACCATTAAATGGCATGGATCATCACTGAAAACTGACTGTATATCATGATATTTAAAGAAGCAAAAATATTTAAGCTCCCAAATGAAAACCTGTGACCTACAAAGGCCAAATGAGCTGATGGTATGGGGCTGTGTCTGCCCATCCTTCCACAATTCATACTCCTAGGCAATTGCCCAGGTGCTCACCAAACTCGCACACAGTGATCCTCAATTGGTTTGCATCCAGGTTTTGCTAAGAGGTCACAAGCGAGAGTAAGAGTGATTTAAACTTTGAGTAGGCTGTGTGTGTGTGTGTGTGTGTGTGTGTGTGTGTGTGACACTAAAATTCTCACAAATTGGTTTATTGAGCTGCTCTTAAATCTTGACGCCTTGCGTTATTCAACAAACTGTGAACATCTACTTGATATGTCAGTCTTTTGACCCCTCACATTTCTCTCAGCTCTCCTCTATCATCTTTGAAGTTATTGATCAAGTCCAAGTGTCTGCCAGTGCTTCATCCATCAGCATTATTTGCCATTTAAGGAGTACATTTGTCTACTGTTATTGTGTCATCCAATGTTGCTACATCTCTGAAATCTGGATACAGACCCTGCACTGCAGGACCCATCGCTGCCATTCATTTCATCAACTTGCTCTAACTGCTAGATGCAGGTCTTTCAGTTGTTCCCACTCCTCACTGGAAATGAGCTGATCTCATTAGATTTACATCCATTTGCAGAGTGCTCTGCCTGGAAGCGGGCCGCACTGTGGCTACATTGATCTCTAATGCATTTAGGAAACTGACAATGAAATGTCTCCCTGCATGTTTTGTTAAAAGGTAGGCTGCATGCACCCACAATAAATTAACTGTTTGAGTGTGGTTGTATGTGTGAGATACTGAGTACATTGTACCAGCAACACAAAGACAGTTATAAGTTTGATAGATGTTTATATGACAGGCTGTGATGACATTATGAAGTGCAAGATCATGTCAGGAGACTTGACACAGGTTGTCTTGTTTTCTAATGCTGTGGAGCCATGATGGGAGATGCTCTACTCTCATAACTATTGAATATTATCACAATATGTTTTAGTGATGATATATTGATCTGTGGGAACAATTTGTTCTCTCTTTCTTTGTTTATTGTGCCATGAATCTGCAGCAGTGTGCCAGTTTCTTGAGACAAGATCTAGTGTATCATGGAGAAATTGCAGAAAGGTATTTTGCCCTAGCTGTGCCAGCAAGTTGTATGCAGTACTTACACAATTAATTGTGACTTAACTAGAAACAATGGATGACATGAAATGCTCCTTCAGCAATATAATCCCTGATGGCTTCCCTCTCTTTCATTTTATTTGATTTAGCACTTGTTGGGAAGCTTTTATTGCACTTTCATAGTCTCTTCAATTGAATTAAATTGTATTTGTGCTTCTGTCAGCGCATAGGTGTGTCCTTGCCTGTACATGAGCATGTGTGTACAGTCATGTGAAAAAATTAGGACACCCAATTAAATATTCAGTTCTTTATTAATAAATGTTCACATATCTACATCTAACCTTGTTTTTGTTTTTATTTGCATTTTTAAACATTTATTTTAGCCATTTTAAGTGGGAATGAACGTGGGGGTGTCCTAAAAAAAGATGGGGGGTGTCCTAATTTATTCCTCACTATTTGATTAGAATTACATTTTACAGAAAATTTGAAAAGTCTTTTATTCATTTTTAATTGTTTAGTTGTATTACATGAATCTCCCAGTATTTTAAACATTGATATTAAATATCCATATGTCCAAATATGTTAAAAAAACACACAGGCTTATACAGGGTGTCCTAATTTTTTCACATGACTGTATGTACATGTATGTAAGGAGATGCAGCACACTTGGCTGATGTATTAGCAGATACTATTGCACTTTGAATGCGTATAGCTGCAGTAAACAGCAGCCTTCTGCTAGGGGTGGGGAAAATAATTGTTTTTGTAGACTCATCAAGCTGCCATATGTGGAAGATTCTAAATTAATGCACGAATGTCAAAGAGTTAATTTTTTTAATGTCCAGAGTTCAGCCAGAACTGAAAAGGAAGTAATCAGGTGCTGTAGTATCTGTGGTGGGTGATCTGCAGAGTAAATGTAACATTCCAGTTGACTTGTCGTATCTCTCTTCCTTTTGTTTTCCATCCATCCAGCCGTCCATTGTCTACTGCTTAATCCTTTTCGGGTTGCGGGGTCCATTTGTTTTATTAACAAAAAATATTGTAAATAATTATAAATTTGGGGTCATTGCAAATACTTTGCTTTAAAAGCACATAATCACAGAGTGAGGAGAAAAAAATCACAAATGGAGCAGGGGGGAGAAGATTCATCAAGAATCTGTTTATAATCACATCACAAACCTTTGAATCATAATCGAATCATAAGGGGGCTAGAAATTGTCACCATTGTACCTCCTACTGTATACAGTATTATATGGCTATGCAGTTTGACCTTAAATCAGCGTCATAGTTCATTGACCTTTCAGGTCTTTTTTTTGGGGGGGGGGGGTCTCCTCCCTTCTCCTAACTGATAGGGCCCATAATTAAACAATTTTACACAAGACTGTGGTATCATAGCACTGCGGTGTGATAGTAAATGAGCATAATATAATAAAGAACAGGCTTATTGTAATTTCACAGACAAAGTAAATATTGTCCAGTGTTTACAACACTGGACAATACTGGACAATATTCTGGTATCCCCTCTGAAGAGCTGGAGCAGGTGGCTGGGGAGAGGGAAGTCTGGGCTTCTCTGCTTGAACTGCTGCCTCCGCGACCCGGACCTCCGGAAAAGCGGTAGAAGATGGATGGATGGATGGATGTTTACAACACACACCTCTTGAGGGTTTGTGGGTCATGTCACATGAGGCAGCTAACAAGCTTGTTAGCTGCGTTGAGGTACTCCTTTACCCATCCATGATTCTGTTACCACCACTTGGTGATTATGAGTCTCTTATCAGTTTCTTAAATACAGCCTCAGCTTGTCCATTCCATCTGTAAAATGGTTGAGATGATGCAGATAGCCGTCAAAGGCTGATAGTGACTTAGCTTCTGCACCTTTTAGTGTTGGTGTCCATGCATTTCACTTGCTTTTTCTAGGCATCTTCAGATGAAATAAAGAGGAAATCACCACATACCGTGTGTAATGACCCACTTTCTGGGCCAAAGCCAGAATTGCCTATTCAGCCTGGGATCTTCAAGTTCGTTTCAGCCCCCACGCCAAAGTGAACAGACCTAGTTGTTTTCGCCCTCATGCAGGGTAGACATACACCTATGTCCCAGGTTGGGATTTGAACCCATGGGACCGTGATCGGAAAATCTCCTGCTCTACCACTGAGCCAAAGAGGAATTCCTCTACTAAGATGGAGCTAGTAGTGGAGGTGTACCTTAATGTGTCAGGAACTACACCTTGGACTAATTCCCTATGGAGGGGCATTCGTAACACTGTGTAGACAGAGACCGTGTTTGTTTTCGGTACAAGCCAACTTTAATTGTGCTGCCTGTGTCCTGCTGCATTTGAACAGTGTGGACTGCGCTGCCTGCACCTGTAACTCTGCAGGCACGCCTTAAAGGGGCAGTATATGAAAAGCTCTCACATACACCTGCCGGGGGATTACAGATACAAATTAACAGTATTGCTAAATCTGGCATACTTACATTTTTATTAATGTTCATTAGTATGTAATGTCCCTTTGAAATAAACATTAAACGAAACAAAACATGCACACAACGGGGAGAGAAGACCCCCCCCCCCCAAAAAAAAAAAAAAAAATGAGCAAGGTTATGCCGATTCTACACTCCGAGCGTCTGTTCTGGTTTTATTTAGGTTAATTGCCCAGCCCTAGTATGTTTTTATCTCAGAGGAAGCATCACTGCGTTGGATTGCTTGGTGAACTCAGAAATCGACATGAATCAGTTTTTTCCTCTTTTTTTTTTTAAATTGTAAAGTTTCATTCTAGCTTGCAACATCTCCAGAGAAGGGATTTGTTAGTGCTGTGAGAAAATCTCTGAAGAGTAAGCTGAATGACCACAACAATTAGTTGTAGCATGGAATATGGACCTATGGTCTGTATTACAGGGGTCTGGGTTCTATTAGGATACTTTTACAATCTTAGGCTGACACCAGCTGGTAAACGGTGACTGAACTTTGTAATAAGGGTGAGGGGACTCTCCAGTGCTAAATCCTCACATTATTGTCTTGGTTAGATTATAAAAAAATAAATTCTCTGTGAGGGGATATACTGCTGATTTTATATAATATTTACTTAACCTGCCCCTCATCAGTTCCACAGTTAAAAGTTGAAAAAGTATGCAATATAGACTGTCTGAGCTTACTGAGCATAATTTAAATGCAAATGAATTGGATGAGTAACACATTAATTTTGTTAGCCTGGTCCCGATTGAATGGTGTTATTCATCTCTAACTGACTCTGTAAACATACCAGTGTTTTGCATAAAATAAAATGATACTTTTGTCAGGGGAAGTATGTGCAGGTGGGTGCACTTTAAAACTTCCTTTAAGAAAGCAAAGGCTCCGTTTTAAAACGGTAGCATAAATGTTTCATGACAATATAGTATGATGTGTAAGGGAGCAATAATGAGCTGCTACTCTTTCTGCAGTTTGCAGAAAATAGTTTTGTCCTACAGTACAGAACCAACCAAAAATATATAGTGTGTGGCAGCCCCTTAAGCCCCATGGACCCAGTACCGGGTCTGGCAAGGAATGTGTCAAAATACCCTTGGGGCTTTTACTCGTGATGTTTAAAGAAACAGATTTCACTTGCACTCGAAAGTACAGCCTATTAATAAAGCACTGGTATCCGACTGTGCATTGGTGTTGGAGCATTTATTTGTGGTAGTATTCAGTATATATAAAATTTAACAAACATCTGTGTAACAACAGTGAAATTCACCTTTTAATCCTGAACTGAGCATCCTGACAATGATTGTTCCTTGTTCTCTCTATTTTAGCAAAATGTCTCTTCCTTACGCCTTAATTTTAGTCTTTGACTCTTATTCTGGGTAATGTCTGCATCTGAAACATACACATTGTGTCCTATTCACATGCCCACCAGGGATTTGCTTGATAATTACATGCTCTCATGAGAGGTAGGCAGCCTGCTGTCTCCAGAGGCTGCAAACACCCATCAACACCATCACAGCTTGCTGGGCCAAAACAGCAAACACGTCAGTGTGATTGATAGCTGGGCTACTGCTGTCCTCCTCCTCACCATCAGTTTTCAACTTTTTACTAAGGAGGGCTTTGTTCAAGCCACCTTAATGTCATAGCACTCATACTTGGTGAGAAAGAGTCATCTTGCCAGTTCTTGCAGGCAGACTGAGAATACCATCCTTGACTTGCTATGGAACAGCAGAGAATGCCTGCTATTTGAAGGGGATTGATAGAATACTAAGGCAAATGCAATTAAACTACAGACCACAGTTGCTAAATCCAACTCATCTTGTAAAGATCAGAGGAACTGTTGAAACCTTATCAGGCAAAATATTCATGAACTGGATTGGGTTTCATCTGAAATTCTGTTTTAAATCACAGTGATTCAGAGGGTTTTTTTTTAGTTTAGACTTTGATCTGCAGATGTTTGGATGTTTAAATTTTGTTGTCTTTTTTTTAATTAAAATGATCACTATTACGAACAGCTTTCATAAAATTTCTGCCCATTTTTACTTTCAAACTGAAGGCTTTCTGCACCTCACTTTTAACAAGGTTTTATGTCACATCTCTTTCTTCCACCTCGCTTACATTCAGACTGCTTACACTCAGATGACTAATGCTGTTTGATGTCTATCTTCACATTTTTCTTCTTGAGCTACAAACCATTTTCTTCAGCTTTTCGGCTTCTAGCTCTCTCTAAACTGCTATCTTCACAGGTCCTCTAATCAGTCGACTTCCTACACAGAGCGTTCTTTGTGACCGCATCATGGTCGTCTGCTTGGGTTGCTTCTATTAACTTGTACTCTTATTTCTCCTCAAGACATTTCTGTGAAAGCAAGTGTATTTTCTCCATAGAAAAGTTGTACACACTCTAAGAGGGCCTTGAAAAAATCAATGCGTGTATAAACTCAATGAATGACTGTTAATGTAATATTAACACTTTTTGTATTTCTTGCATTATTGATTCATGTCTAATTAAGAGCTGGACTATTGCAAGCAGGAGTAAGAATATAAATATCCCTGCTTGTCTTTTTCAGTCCTCAGCCAAGAGCCTGCGTGCAACCATCGGGGATGCATTTGAGCGCCTTCATCGCTTCCTGCGGGAACGTCAGAAGAGCATGCTGGAGGAGCTGGAGATGGATACGGCACGCAAACTGGCTGACATCGAGCACAAGATCCAGCGCTACAGTCAGCAGCTGCGTGATGTCAAAGAGGGCATTCAGATCCTTCAGGAGCGCCTCAACGAGACAGGGCGACATGACTTCCTGGAAGGTGTAGCCGTCACATCTGAGAGGTGCTTTCCAGATACATTCCCCGTATCATTAAAATATATATATATATTAAAAAAAAGATTAGGTTCACTTTAGGGTATATTAATGTGTGAAATGGTTGTAATAATACCTCACAGCATGCAAAATGTGTGTCCAGCTCCTAGCAGGAAAGTGCAGATTTGAGCAACAGCAGCAGCTAATCCCTGAACAGATGGACTATTAGGGCTGAAATAAACCAGCTGTAATGTTTAATCTGGGAGGGGGAGCTTGAGAATGACTTCATTGAACAGTTTAATATCTTAAAGCAGCTTGATCAGGTTGAACATGGTTTGCTTCAAAGATGAATTTTTATACATCACAGCATCCTTGATTTAATTACAGGGTTACTTGAATTTAGAGATTTACAATTTTTGGTGCTTGTAGAGTTAAAGGGGTCATTGACTGCACTTTTCCGCATTTTAATGGCTCACACATGTCTTAATGAAGTGTTTGTGACATATTTTGTTCACATTTTCTTAATTTTTTTTTTAATTATTGAAGCAAATTTGTTTTAATTTTTCCTGGTTTTCTTGAAATGCTCTGATTTAAAGCCTGTTACTTAAAGAAACATCCTTCAGCTGTTCAACTCCGCCCTCCCTCTTATGTCAGTTAGCCATTAGCTGAGTAACTTCTAGTCTCCTTCTAGCTTGGATGAGCAGTGCTGGTTCACTGATCCGCAGTAGGGATGAGTGATACCAGCGCTTTTCCTTTTGCTACGATACTATTAATTTATGGGATGTTTTCTTCGATACCGATACTTTTTGGCCCTTAAAGGAAAATCACATGATTGCAGTTTCATTAACGACTTCATTGAAAGGGCAACATGAAATATGAATAAAACTCACAAACATAAATACTTGAAAGAAATGCTTATAAAATGATAAAATGGAATAATGGGCAAAGTAAATAAAAATAAAATATATAATTATAATAAAAATAATTAAGACTTAAACCAACAAATGCTTAGCGTGTTGCCAACATTCACAACTTATGCGCAACAATAGTCTAACTTATGCATAACTTATGCATATCTTATCCCAACTTCTGCATAGCGCAGTCATGCCAAACTGCTGTCGCCTCCTGATCCATGAATCCTAGGTGTGCGAGAGATCATCTCTTTTGAACCGAGATGATTCTCCTTTCCAAAGACCACGGCGGGGGGCGTGACCAACCTGGTAGAGCTGTCAAATCTGTCCGGTCGGTCACGTCTAAAACGGCTGATGTGACACATCAGGAACATGAGATGACAGTTTTCACAACCTGGCTCATGCATGCAAACTGATGGTGATTAAAAAAAAAAAAAAATTATTTTAAATAAAGTGGAAAAAAAAAACAACAAGATAATGCATGGAGTGTGCTTTTGCCGGGAGGCTCAGCCAACAGCAAAGTGTGATTTATCATGGAAAACAGATGAACTCTGTGCTTCAGCGATCAGCTGATTGGATCCACGTCCTCTGGTATTCAGACATTTTTGCATATCTATCAGAACAGCACTGGACAGCTGATGATACAGCCTGCAGTCAAAGATTAAAAAAAATGGGGGGAGAGCTAGACAGTGACTTGGATCTTTATTCTGTAGCTTGAAAGTGCTCAGACACATCCCTGACAGGTTCCGTTATACAAACGTGTGTGTGTGTGTGTGTGTGTGTGTGTGTGTGTGTGTGTGTGTGTGTGTGTGTGTGCTGTAGGCAGCAGCTGAGCTGAGCTCTGTATGGGTTTTTTTTCTGTGAACCAGCGCTGCAAATCCGTCACTATAGGGTAGCTGCAAGTTAGAAACCCTTAAGTTACACATGGGTTCAAAGACCATTACTGATATACCTCTTCTGCTGCCAGCGATGCTGCTGAGCTCACTCTCACCCTCAAGCCGCTCTGCACTGGAGTCAACGTGACTGCTTGACTGGAGGCTGCCAGTGTGCAGTGAGTCTTCGGCTCAGACATCTGATAGGCTGCCATAATCATGTGACATGGCAGACCACCTCTAAAACATGCCTGGGCTGGTTTTTCACTGGTTTTCACACATTAATTTAATGCCTAAAACTCTCAGAAGTGAAAATAAATTGCACGTTTTGTATTAACACAGTGGTATCGTGATATTTAAAAAAAAAAAAAGTATCAACTCCAGAGTATCGACCAGCTGGTATCAAAGTATCGATACTTGAGTATCGATACGCCCATCCCTAATCCACAGTCGGTTGTGTGTCTCACATTGTTCCGGCCCATCTCTCAGCGGTCTCGCTGGGATGCCATAACAAATCGCCAGTGCCACGCCGATCGCTGCAACCCGAACCGGAGTGCTGGAACTCAAAGTGCAGTGTCTCGCTCCGCAGAACTCCGCTCCTCTCCCACGGCCAGCTGGGGGATGCGCCACCACAAAGCGGCTCCCCAGCGTTGCCTGTGGGGGTGGAGCAGAGTCATGCGGAGCCCCAGGGGATAGTGTGGGAGCTCTAGGGGTGCAGCTTTGGGTCACGCCATAGGCAGTTGCCATGCTGGCGCTGGCTGCGAGGTCACAATGGGGCCGCTAGGGGGTGCTACCTTTAGCACCCCTCCATCTACATGACAGACAGCTAGGTGGGCCAATAATAGAGCAGTGGACTGGTCTCAAGGATGCCAGTGGGTGGACTTTTTGAACACTTGATGTAGAAGAATTACCAGGAAGAGTCAAAAAACGTTTTGGGGAGTTTCTCTGAGAGAAAAACGAGATAAAGGCAGTGTGCTTTTTTTCAGATTGTTGACTGTTTGGAAATTTTTTGGCTAATTACACAGGGTTACAAAAATATTTTTTTGTAAGTTGTCTGTGTTTTTTCCAACTGATTTAAGACAATTTTGCACCGTTGAATCCGATAATGACATCCGTTTCTCTCAATCAGGTGCTAAGTAAAAACCTGTACTTACTTAGCACTTACTTAGTACTGGTCATGTATTTACCTTTATATAAAGGTAAGTACATGTAAATTGAATGTTATGTCATCATTGTTCAAAATTCATAGAATTTCAAGACATAAAGAATTTTGTATCATATAAAGTGAAAATACCCATACATGTAAACAAAAACGTATAAAACATGTGACCATATGCAGGACATATGGTGTCCTATGCAGGACATACTGAATGCACTGAGGAGCTCATTTAGCAGCAGACTACATCATCCCAGGTGCACAACCGAGAGGTTTCGCAGGTCCTTCCTACCAACGGCTGTCGGACTGTACAACCTAAGCAGGGCTGCTTGCAGAGATAGCAAAAAGACGTAACAACCTAACAGTTTTTTGAACACTTACACAATGGTCCCCTCCGGCATTCAACTAGGAAAATACCGGTAGCTACAGAGGGTGAGAATATGTATGGGCACATAATCATACCATGTAGGATAACTAAGTAGACGGTTGTGCTGTTTCATCCCATCTAGCAACAATGCTCTGCACTGTGTGTGTTTATACATTTACATATTTATTCCATCTAGCTACAATGCTCTGCACTGTGTTTATATATCTACATATTATTCCATCTAGCTACATTGCTCCGCACTGTGTGTTTATATATTTACATATTTATTCCATCTAGCTGCAGTGCTCTGTACTGTGTGTCTGTGTGTATATATATATATTTATAGTAATATGTACATACAGTATGTATATTAGCTGCTCTTGCTTGCTTGCTTTTTTTTTTTTTTTTTCTTGCCTTCTGATTGTTGCTCTGAGTGTTGCTATCCCTGTGCTGTTGCAATCCTGGAATTTCCCCGTTGTGGGACTAATAAAGGCTTATCTTATCTTATCATAATTCAAAAAGTTGACCTGATTGAGCAAAACCAATGTGATTTTTGGATTCAGCACATCAAAATTGTCCTAAATCAGCTAAAAAACCACTTAGACAATAAATTTGGTGTTGACCAGTTATGTGACCAGTTGACACATTTGATACAGTTAAAACCTACAAACACACCACTTTTCAGTCAATGACTCATTTAAGTAGGCGGCAATTCAAACAGAAGTAAGGAGGGAGAAGTGAGTGAGTAACCATTTTATGGTAAAGAAACAGCCAGAGTGATGCCACAATAGCAGTGAATAAATGTCTTTCTTTTTTTAGTTGTATATGGTGTACTGTGGAGTTTGTACAATTTATGTATAGTGATACCATCAGGTGGGTGCTAACAAGTCACATTTACTCAGGTACAGGTGCATTTCAATAAATCAGAATGTCATCAAAAAGCTGATTTATTTCAGTAATTCAATTTAAAAAAAAAATCAAACTAATATATAACTTCATTACATACAGAGTGATATATTTCAAGTGTTAATTTCTTTTAATTTTGATGGTTATGGCTCATAGCTCATGAAAACTCCAGATTCAGTTTATCAAAAAATTTGGATATTGTGGAAAAAGTTCAATATTATAGACTCATGGTCACATTCTAATTAGCTAATTAACTCAAAACACCTGCATAGTTTCTTGAGCCTTTAAATGGTCTCTCAGTCTGGTTCAGTAGTCTACACAATCATAGGGAAGACTGCTGACTTGACAGTTACCCAGAAGACTGTCATTGACACCCTCCACAAGGAGGGTAAGCCACAACAGACCACTGCTAAAGAAACTGGCTGTTCACAGGGTGCTGTATCTAAGCATATTAATGGAAAGTTGAGTGGAGCGAAAAAGTGTGGCAGAAAAAGGTGCAGAAGCAACAGGGATAACTGCAGCCTTGAGAGGATTGTGAAGCAAAGCCCATTCAAGAATTGGGGGGAGATTTACAAGGAGTGGACTGTGGCTGGAGTCGGTGCTTCAAGAACCACCACCACACACATATCCAGGACATGGGCTGCAACTGTCGCATTCCTTGTATCAAGCCACTCCTGAACCAGAGACGGCATCAGAAGTGTCTTACCTGGGCTAAGGAGAAAACGGACTTAACTGTTGCTCAGTGGTCCAAAGTCTTCTTTTTAAATGAGAGTAAATTTTGCATTTCATTTGGAAATCAAGGTTCCAGAGTCGGGAGGAAGAGAGGAGAGGCACAAAATTAAAGTTGCTTGAGGTCCAGTGTGAAGTTTCCACAATCAGTGATGATTTGGGGAGCCATGTCATCTGCTGGTGCTGGTCCACTGTGTTTTGTCAAGTTCAAAGTCAGCACAGCCGTCTACCAGGAGATTTTAGAGCACTTTATGCTTCCTGCTGCTGAAAAGCTCTATAGAGATGCTGATTTCATTTTCCAGCAGGACTTGGCACCTGTCCATACTGTCAAAAGTACTAAAACCTGGTTTAACCCCTTGCACTCTGGTCAATTTCCCTAAAAATGCCAAAAAATAACGTACCCAAAGTAAATCAAAAGCTGTTCTTCAACCCTTTGCAGCATCTTCATGGGGTTGGTCTCATTTAAAAGAAAACACTTTGAATTTTTTGGCAAAACAGTCATAATCTCTCTAAGTGCTCCTGCCACTGAGTAACAGTCATCTAAACATACTGAACTTGAAGAAAATAAATTTCGCCTGGGTGTTTTTTTGGATACAAATGCTTGCAAATAACACACAGCTGTCAGATCCGGGCTGGAAAATGCAACAGAAATGTAGAACCAAATGTTATCCAGCTGAGATCCAAATTTGGTAACAATACCACAAAAAATGAATATATTACACAGCTTTTTTCTTAGGTTGTTCCCAGGCATTTTTGAACTGTGCCAAATTGTGCCAAATGGCACAGTTTGGAAAAACGTCTGTAACTTTTGAATGATTCAATATAGAAGCTTCATCTTGGGCTCTAATGAAAGGTGACACTCAGGGCTGTGTGTGTGTGTGGGGGGGGGTGTTTATTCATTCATTCATGAATGAATGAACAAACAAGCCCCCACACACAAAGAAGCATGCCACGTAAAAAATGTGTAGCTTTTTTTTTTTTTTTTTTTTTTTACAAGAAAAAATAACTACGGTGCACTAAAAATTATACTAAAATATCTGTAATGTAGAGGATAACAACTCCCCCCCCCCACCCCGCTACAGAGGACGGACATCGTCCATTGCCACATGACGGACCGCGGCGCATGCCGTGGTCTACTACGCACAGTTGTACTAAAATATCTGCAATAATGTCTGCAATCCGCTACAGAAGAGTAGCGGGGGGTGCGTTCACGGTCCGGACGCGGCGCACGGACTGGACCCGTGCGCCGCGGTCTTCATGTTGCGATGACGCACAGTTGTAATTTACCGATCGGTCAAAAGTCATTTTGATTACAATTTTCAGGGATAAAGAATAATTTAGCTTATAACACTTACCTGTCCACATCAGCAGTGTTGCTGGCGAACTTCTCTTCCTCATTGTCAGACGAACATGATGCTGGTCCGCTTGTTACGGACTCGTGGTTCTGGTCACGCGACCCGGTCAAACCATAATTCCATTATTGCAGTTTTGCGCTTCCATGATTGCGGTTTTGGCGAACGATTTTTCAAAACAAATAAGAACAGTAGTAAGAAAAAAAGACTGGCGAACGTGTATGTGTCACCCAGCGGCTTGCATAAAACAGATTTTGCAAGGGATGCACACTTTCGAACTTCTGTGCTTCAATTGGCTTGCTGTATTCGCAGCCGTTGGTAGGCAGGTCCTTCTTGCTAGGTTTTCAGTCATTGGTTCTTCAAGGTTTCAGAAACCCAATTCAAGGCTCTTATTAGTTGAATGAGAGGTCAATCACATCTAAACCAATCAAAGCACTCCTTTGGCTTTCTGTTCGCGACTGTGTCTGTAGTGGAAGAACGGAAATGCAGCTTTTTTTTCCAGTTCGCACTAGGAGTGTGCGTCCTAGGGTGCCTTTGTGCGCCCTAGGACGCAGAGACGTGACCGCCCGCGGTACACCGGAGTGCAAGAGGTTAATGACCCATGGTATCACTGTGCTTGATTGACCAGCAAATTCTCATGACCTAAACCCCATAGAGAATTTATGGAATAATGTCAAGAGGAAGATGAAAAACACCAGGTCAGCAATACAGATGAGCTGAAAGCCGCTGTCTAAGCAACCTGGGCCTCCATAACACCTCAGCAGTGCCACAGGCTGATCACCTCTATGCCATGCCGCACTGATGCAGTAATTCATGCAAAAGGAGCCCTGACCAAGTATTGAATGTGTACAAGAACATACTTTTCAGTCGGCCAACATTTCTATTTGAATCATGAGTTTCTTTTTTTTTTTTTTTTTGAAGTGAATTACTGAAATGAATCAACTATTTGATGACAATTGTAATTTACTGAGATGCACCTGTATATGAACTCAAGGAGCTTTTTAACAGAATTAAATTTTACTGATTAGTTTTATTGCAGGATGCTTTTTACTTTAAACTCGGTATATGATATCTAAATGAATGATTTTCAGTGATTCTCCTTTTTAACAGATAAGTTCATTTAATAAAATATTAATCTAATGCAATGAACCAATCAGAAGATGAAAATCCATAAAGCAACACTGTAAGATTTTCACTGTTTCTCATTTTGATTGCACATCAACCTTTGACCAGGTGAATGTCACTTCCACCATAGGCTGAGAAGGCCTGTATCACCTGCAGCAGCACTGAGTAACTGTCCTATTCCTGGTAGCAACACTAAAAAGACAACTGTCACATTTTACAGCCTATGTCCCATTAGCCAATCACAGAGCACGACTTTAGCCACCAGCTAAGAAAGCACTCTGTGATTGGCCATGGTTTTATGGCCCATGTACCCAGTTGTAGTCTTTTAAGTGTACCAGGAAAGTTACATAGTGCTGCTTTTTAAGTCATCTTTAAAACAAAATTACTGCAATTTCAGTGTTTTCCCCCCACACACATTCAGTGAATCTAATTGCATTCTATATTGCATTAGCTTCTGTCCATAAGGTTCAAAACATTATTGTGACATGATCCCTTCTTGACAACTTACAGGACATACAATCCTCTGTCAAGTAAAATACAGTCAAAGTTAATAAAAAAAAAAAAAAGCCTTCATTAGCTTTTCCTCCTTGTGAAGATATTCATTTGACCATATCACTGTGTGACTTTTTGGGGTGCCCCTTCAGGCCTGATGGCCAAAACTTTGACAGAACTGCAATAGAACGTGCCCAATAGCATTGTTACAGTTAGATCCTTAAATTTTAAATACTCTTAATTAAAAATGTCTGTTCAAAAGTCTTGAACTTTGTTTTGATAATCCTTGCCTTTAGCAATGTTACAAGTTTGTGATTCAGTCATCCCATGAAGGGGGAGTTGAGGGGTAAAAACATTTCAAATCTAGATTTTTTTTTTTTTTAATAATCATGACTCAGAGTGCCCCCCCCCCCCCGACATACATACACACACCACCACCTCCGCTGCTGGATTAAAGAGCAGATGGGATAAAAACCTCCTCAGATTCAACACAGCTGTGACCCTGTGATACTTTATCAGTCAGACAGCCAACAGTCGGCCTTAGTGTGGGGATGTGTGGGGATGATTAGCCACTAGACTCATATCACAATAGATCAGATTCATTCATTCATTCATTAATCTTCTTCCGCTTAATCCTTTTCAGGTCGTGGGGGGGCTGGATCCTATCCCAGCATCTTTGGGTGAGAGGCAGGGTACACTCTGGACAGATCGCCAGTCCATCACAGGGCCAACACAGAGACAGGCAACCATTCACTCTCACAGTCATACCTAGGGACAATTTAGAATCCCCAGTTTGATGCCAATTAACCTAACTTGCATGTTTTTGGCATGTGGGAGGAAACCGGAGAAATCCTGGAGTAAACCCACGCAGACACGGGGAGAACATGCAAACTCCACACAGATCACTGTTGGTTGGGAGCTGGGATCGAACCCAGGATCCCCCGGCCAAGGGTGAGTTGCTGTGCTGCCGCAGTGCTAACCACTCCACCACCGTGCTGCCCAATAGATCAGATATTCATTATAAAAGTAATTCAGTGAAACCGATTTTTTTTTTTCACATCAGAATAGCCAAATGCATTTAATATACAGCGGGGGAAATAAGTATTGAACACTACAGCATTTTTCTCATTAAGCATATTTCTGATGGAGCCATTGACCTGAGATTTCCACCAGATATCAGTAACAACCCAAGTAATCCATACATACAAAGAAATCACGGCAACTGTGTTCACAAAACAAGTTATATTTAATAAAAATTGAATGACACAGGGAATAAGTATTGAACACACTTGGTGAAATTTATTTAATATTTAGTAGAAAAGCCTTTGTTGGTAATAACAGCTTCCAGACACCTCCTGTATAGAGAAATTAGGCACAGGCATTGCTCCGGAGTAATTTTAGTCCATTCTTCCACACAGACTGTCAAATTTCGAAGGTTCTGTGGGTGTCTTCTATGAACTCTGATCTTCAGTTTGTTCCATAGATTTTCAATTGGATTTGGGTCAGGTGACTGACTGGGTCATTCTAGCAGCTTTATTTTCCTTCTCTGGAGCCAGTTGAGAGTTTCCTTGGCTGTGTGTTTGGGATCATTGTCTTGCTGAAATGTCCACCCTCATTTTATGTTCAGCATCTTAGCAGATGGCAACAGGTTCTTACCAAGGATGTCTCTGTGCATTTGTCCATTCATCTTTCCTTCAATTATATGAAGTCTGTGGGATATACAGTATTACGGTATGTCTGTCAGTCAGTCCGTCCATGCATCAGTACGAGTTTATCCGGCTAATTCCTCGCACAGTTTTCAAGCTAGGACTTTTTTTATTTCACACAGTGTTTGGACATACATTTGAGATGTGCATATTACTAGGATTTTGATTTTGGATCGTTTCTGTGAAAATTGCAAGTTTTAGAACTTTGTATTTTTTTTTAATTTTTAATGAAATTTCAATAGAGGTCACATGGTTTGTCCGGCTAACTCCTTCTACAGTTTTCAAGTTTTCATTTCAGACAGTGTTTGTACATGTATTGAAGATGTGCCTATTGTTGGAGCTTAAATGATTCTGATATATTCTCAAAATGTGTTCCACTTTGAACTGTAGATTGTTTGCTTAAACTCCTTGCAGTTATATGATTATTAGTTTTATTACAGATCTGTGATCGATTTTTCAGTTGAAGGTGTGGTACTTGTGAACTATCGATAATTGCCATGGATGGGTATTTAATGTACCATGCGTGGTGGTCTTGTTAGATTTTTGTATAGCTGCCACATTGTAGCAAGAGGAACAAAAAAAGACCGACTCATGGCAACAACTACCATGTAGACATACGAACCAGACCTTGCAAAATACTGTACACAAAATTGTAAAAAGTTAAAACTTTTTAATATATATTTATCTACAACTAAAAAACAAACAAAAAAAACAAAAAAAACAAATACAGATGTGGACAAAATTGTTGGTACCCCTCTGTTAATGAAAGAAAAACCCACAATGGTCACAGAAATAACTTGAGTCTGACAAAAGTGGTAATAAATAAAAATTCTATGAAAATTAACCAATGAAAATCAGACAATGCTTTTGAATTGTGGTTCAACAGAATTATTTTAAAAAACAAACTCATGAAACAGGCCTGGACAAAAATGATGGTACCCTTAACTTAATATTTTGTTGCACAACCTTTTGAGGCAATCACTGCAATCAAACGATTTCTGTAACTGTCAATGAGACTTCTGCACCTCTCAGCAGGTATTTTGGCCCACTCCTTATGAGCAAACTGCTCCAGTTGTCTCAGGTTTGAAGGGTGCCTTCTCCAGACGGCATGTTTCAGCTCCTTCCACAGATGTTCAATAGGACTTAGATCAGGGCTCATAGAAGGCCACTTTAGAATAGTCCAATGTTTCGCTCTTAGCCATTCTTGGGTGTTTTTAGCTGTGTGTTTTGGGTCATTATCCTGTTGCAAGACCCATGACCTATGACTGAGACCAAGCTGTGTGACACTGAGCAGCACATTTCTCTCTAGAATACCTTGATAGTCTTGAGATTTCATTGTACCCTGCACAGATTCAAGACACCCTGTGCCAGATGCAGCAAAGCAGCCCCAGAACATAACGGAACCTCCTCCATGTTTCACAGTAGGGACAGTGTTCTTTTCTTGGTATGCTTCATTTTTGCGTCTGTGAACATAGAGCTGATGTGCCTTGCCAAAAAGTTCCAGTTTTGTCTCGTCTGTCCATAGGACATTCTCCCAAAAGCTTTGTGGCTTGTCAACATGCAGTTTGGCAAGTTCCAGTCTGGCTTTTTTATGATTTGTTTTCAACAGTGGTGTCCTCCTTGATCATCTCCCATGAAGTCCACTTTGGCTCAAACAACGACGGATGGTGCGATCTGACACTGATGTACCTTGACCTTGGAGTTCACCATGAATGTGTTTAGAGGTTGTTCTGGGCTCTTTTGTTACCATTCGTATTATCCGTCTCTTCCATTTTTCATCAAGTTTCCTCCTGCGGCCACGTCCAGGGAGGTTGGCTACAGTCCCGTGGATCTTAAATTTCTGAATAATATGTGCAACTGTAGTCACAGGAACATCAAGCTGCTTGGAGATGGTCTTAAAGCCTTTACCTTTAACATGCTTGTCTATAATTTTCTTTCTAATCTCTTGAAACAACTCTCTCCTTTGCTTCGTCTGGTCTATGTTTAGTGTGGTACACACCATGTCACCAAACAGCACAGTGACTACTTGTCACCCTTTAAATAGGTCGACTGACTGATTACAAGTTTGTAGACACCTGTGATGTTAATTAGAGGACACATCTTGGTTGAACATGTTCCTATGGTCACATTATTTTCAATCTTTTCTAGGGGTACCATCATTTTTGTCCAGGCCTGTTTCATGAGTTTGTTTTTTAAATTAATTCTGTTGAACCACAATTCAAAAGCATTGTCTGATTTTCATTGGTTAATTTTCATAGAATTTTTATTTGTTACCACTTTTGTCAGATTCAAGTTATTTCTGTGACCACTGTGGGTTTTTCTTTCATTAACAGAGGGGTACCAACAATTTTGTCCACATCTGTACATGATGAAACTCACTGATCCCTGTTAAACAGGACACACAGGAAATAGTTTCAGTGTGTCAGTCATACCTATAGTAACACAGACAAATTATGACTCCCAAACAGGAATTAATGCATGCCAGTTCTTTCAAGTGGGCCCAGTGGATTAAAAAGTCTCCTTATTGGTTAATGACACACAAATATTTAGTGTAATTCATCAGACCAACTCAACAATTCACCATCATTGAATCGAAGTGCAACTGTATGCTTTGAATATTTCGAATTAATACATACAGCTCTGGGATAAAAAAAAATAAGAGACCACCACAAAATCTTTCCAAAATAAGCATCTCTGCATGTATGGCAGCCATTCCATTTGAATATCTGTTGAATTCCAACACAAGGACACCTCAGTCTGCTTAAGGAGGAACTGATAAGGTGATCATAAGACGCATGAAAGATGTGAATAAAAATCAGAGTTATTACACAAATACAGATTTCTGAGTTCTTCCCAAGTTAAAACTTGAGGATTGTAGTGTTTAAGAATGAACATGAATGTGTTTTCTTTGCATTATTTGATCTAAAAACACATCAAAAAGCACATTTAAAAGCAACATCTTTTTGGTTGTTTTGGCCATTTGTCGTTTTTTGTAAATAAATACTCTAAATCAGTGGTTCTCAACTGGTCTGGCTTTGGGACCCACCATCACCTCTCAATGACAAGCCGCGACCCAAATCAAAGATTTTCAAATTCTCAAATTTATTGAATGTAAAGATTGTGCATTTTGAACCTGAGGTAGAAGAACAGAATATCACAGTATACAAACACAAAACAAATTTAATGATTAACCAAAATGACCAATAAGTGGCAATACAACAGAGGGAACAATTCCCTTTAATGCTGAATTAGCTGCATTTTAAATTAAAAATTAAACAAAAAGTGCAATTCAAAAGAATTCAAGTCTCAAAATTGACTTTTCTTCTGATTGTTTTTTCAGTATTTACCTACTGATAAGGTTATGTGCTTTGAAGAAAATGAAGGAACACTCACTAAAACCTGTAACAGTGACATCATAGACCTGAGTCTGGAGGAATTAATGGGAAAACTGGGGATGTTTTTTGCTCTTGACAAGAGTCTCAATGTCTGGAGTTATATTAGACAAAGCGACTCTGAGGTCATGCTCAATGTTCAGTCTGTTTCTCTGTTTTGTCTTCAACTGAACCAGAGCTGAGAAGCCACACTCACAGAGATGGGTAGTGCTGAAAGGTAGGAGGGTTTTTACTGCTCGAATGGCAAGAGAAGGATACTCGCTCATCACAGTGCTGCACCAGAACTGCGAGAGGCTTACCTCCGTGAACCTCTTTTTCAGCGTGCAGTCACATGATAGCTCCACCAGCTGACTCTCTTCGTCGCTTGGCAACGTAACTAACGCTTTCCATGTCGATTCCAAAGGGATCGCGCATCCAGTCGTCATCCTTCTGTTTCTCGGGAAAGTACTCATTAAACCGCTCCAGAAGTTTATTCAGATGTGTCGTGATGGTTTTCTTCACTACAATATTTTCTGCCGTGTCTTCTTCTATGGTGCGAAATATGGTGTCGCCCGCCACCTACTGCCATCTGCTGTTAAGGAGTGTGAATCAATGACACTATGTTGATTTATTTCTTGATATTTTATTTGCCCAGGCAAAGGCCCGCGACCCACTGAAAACAGGTCCGCGACCCACTTTTGGGTTACGACCCACCAGTTGAGAATCACTGCTCTAAATGACGATATTTTAACTTGGAATTTGGATGAGATGTTTTCATTTTCAGTAGGTTAGCCTATAAAACAAAATTGTTCATTTTACTTAAACACAAATAGTAAAGTGATAATTTTGCAGTGGTCTCTTTGGGCTCTTAAGTTTTTTTTTCTAAAGCTGTATACTGGACTCTTAAGATCACCCACATTCATCCTGATTATTGGAATCTAATTAGACTGGCAAATTCATCCTCCTTTAGTTTCTTGAGTAGGCTAAAGATTTGAAATGGTCTTCTGCTGAACAAATACATCAAAACATTTGTCATTGGCATCAATCATGCTGACTGCCTTATGTTTACATAGTATTACTTATTACTTAGTACATTTTACAGAATATTTGTTCATGTGTAACAACTGTTTCAAAAATGTCCTGTGGTGGGGAAAAAATCTATTTTTTTCTGATGTACTTTTGTACAAACTATTAATAACTATTTAATCTAGCTAATCATTTTAAGCTAATGCAATGACTGTTTACTGTGTGAAGAATGTAGATTTAATGTGACCCTTAATCCAGTTTATTGTCTTGCCTGAACTCTGAATCCAATGAAAGTGCCCAGTGATTTATGTGGAGGTTGATATTAGATTATATTATAATGGTGTTTGATCCCTGTGGCTTGAAGTTCATGAAGCAGTTTGTCAGCTGCTCAATGTCAATAAAGGCACCTTTTGAATGCCCAAACCAGATTAATTACATGAGGCATTGACATTGCAGTCTGAACAAGAGGCAGCATTACTTTGGAAAAAAGCAGCAAATTGGATTTAGTCTGTTATTGATCTCTCTTTCTGTGCCAGGATTAAGGGGAAGATACATGAGACCAATCTGACGTATGAGGACTTCCCAACATCAAAGTACATGGGGCCCTTACAGTACACAATATGGAAATCGCTCTTCCAGGATATTTCTCCAGGTACGTGACTATGCATATGTGGATTCAAAAAATATGCAGACTTAAAGTGTAAAGCATAACAGAAATAAAAGTACATGGATACAAATTTTTGGAAAAACCCATCTGCTCTTGCTAGGGTAGACTAAACAAACAAATCAATATTACGCTTTTCCTCCATTTAAAAAAGAATCAGCAGTGAGACAGTGGTTATCGTAGCCTATCAGGAACCATTTAAACTGAAAGGAAAAAGCTTGTCTGGCTTTTCCCATGAGTAACAACAATAACAAAAAAATCCACTTACAAGAACCTCAAAAGCTCTCATTTGAATTGGATTTATAGCTCTGGAAAAAATAAGAGCCCAAAGACATCACTGGAAAATTATCACTTTATCTGGTTTTACTGTTTATATGTATGTGTTTAAGTAAAATGATTTTTTTTTTTATTCTTTCACCGACTGAAAACAACTTACCCAAATTCTAAGACAAAAATCACCATTTAGAGCATTTATTTACAGAAAATGATAAATGGCCGGAACCAAAAAGATGCTGCTTTTTGATCCAGTAACGCAAGAAAACAAGTTCATGTTCATTCTTAAAAACAACAAAACTTAAGTTTTAACTTAGGAAGAACTCAGAAATCTATATTTGTGGAATAACTGATATTTATTCACAGCTTTCAGGTGTCTTACCATGCCCAGATGATCACCTAATCAGTAACTCTTTAAGGGCCCCTTTACACAACCCGGAGATCGTTGAGAGATTGGACAAATTTTTGATCTTTGGGATCATTTGGGGGATCCTTGTGCGTTCTGAACTGTGTCAAATCTTTGACGAGACTTTGGTGACTGTAGACATTAATGAAGATCATTGGTAGACCAAAAATTGGCCAGATCTCTCAATGATCTCCACCTCTGTGTAAAGGGCTATAAGTGTATTGAGGTGTCCTTGTGTTGGAATTTGACAGATACTCAAATTGAATGGCTGCCATACATGTAGAGATGATAATTTAGGAAAGATTTTGCAGTAGTCTCTTTTTTCCCCCAGACCTGCATTTGCTTTATTATTTTAGAGTGACATTTAAACTCCCAAGTGGTCACATCAGTCTTTGTTGTCTTAGTTTCTCAGATTACACTTGAAAATATCTGATATGTTAGCTGTATTTCTTTAATAACATTATTTGCTTCCACAAATACATAAACCTTGTTGCCACCAGTTAAATGTTGGGACTATTTATTTTTCATGCCTACAGCCACTAAAAAATAGCAACAAGCACTTAGCTTAAATTACAGCTTAGTTGAGGGGGAGCTCCCTCAATGCTTAAATCCTGTCACAGTCACTACTGCTCACATCTATTTCCAAGGTTGGGTTTTTTTTTATGTGTGTGTAAGATGAAGCAAATGCTTATTTTCTAACCCTTTTTGCTAATCTTTTCAAGGATGGCAGTAACCGTGGAGAACACACTACATCTTGTTTGTTTAATCTCAGCCAACTCTGAAGTATAAACAACAATTTCTGGATTTACTGTTGTGGGTGAAGCCAACAGCATAATAATAATAATAATGGATTAGATTTATATGGCACTTTACATGTCAAGTGACATCTCAAAACGCTTACAGTGAGTCCATTATTCATTCACTCCAGACAGACAATGACAGTGATAAGCTACGACTGTAACCACAGCTGCCTTGGGGCAGACTGATGGAAATGTGGCTGCCAATCCACGCCAGCGGCCTCTCCAACCACTGCTGAACATTTATACACATTCATATCCAGTGTCATGGACACTGGAGGTAAGGTTAGTAAAGTGTCTTGCCCAGGGACACAACAGCAGGATAGCTGGGGAGAGCAGGATTCGAACCGCCAACCCTCTGGTTATTGGACGACCCGCTCTACCTCCTGAGCCACTGCTGCCCAGGGGCTCAGGAGTGGCAAACCTCTGCAACAAAACGGCCTCAACAACGGCTTCTCTTTCACAGCAACAGTTTATTCCCAAATAAAATCCCTCAGCACAAGTGGCCCAGTTCAACTTCAACCTCACCTCTGTTGTCCCCCAAAGGGCAGTAAATTTTGTAGCTGAGGTACATGAACGTGCTACCCTCACAAAACATACAGAGGTTAAAAAAATGACAACATGAAATCGACATGATTCAAAAGTTAAAATTACACTGAGTGAAAAAGAATTGGGCAGCGCGGTGGTGGAGTGGTTAGCACTGCGGCAGCACAGCAACTCATCCTTGGCTGGGGGATCCTGGGTTCGATCCCAGCCCCCAACCAACAGTGATCTGTGTGGCGTTTGCATGTTCTCCCCGTGTCTGCGTGGGTTTACTCCGGGATTTCTCCGGTTTCCTCCCACATGCCAAAAACGTGCATGTTAGGTTAATTGGCATCAAACTGGGGATTCTAAATTGTCCTTAGGTATGACTGTGAGAGTGAATGGCTGTCTGTCTCTCTGTGTTGGCCCTGCGATGGACTGGCGATCTGTCAAGGGTGTACCCTGCCTCTCACCCAAAGATGCTGCGATAGGCTCCAGCTCCCCTGCGACCCGAAAAGGATTAAGCGGAAGAAGATGGATGGATGAAAAAGAATTATTGCAGAAATGTCAACTGATCAATATACAGTGTATCTAGAAAGTATTCACAGTGCTTCACTTTTGCCACATTTTATGTTACAGCCTTATTCCAAAATGGATTAAATTAATTTTTCACTCAAAATTCTACACACAACACCCCATAATGACAACATAAAAAAAGTTTTTCTGAGATTTTTGCAAATTCATGAGAAATAAAAAAAACAAGAAATCACATGTACAGACGTATTCACAGTCTTTGCGATGAAGCTCAAAATTGAGCTCAGGTGCATCCTGTTTCCACTGATCATCCTTGACATGTTTCTACAGCTTCATTGGAGTCCACCTGTGGTAAATTCAGCTGATTGGACATGATTTGGAAAGGCACACACCTGTCTATATAAGGTCCCACAGTTGACGGTGCATGTCAGAGCACAAACCAAGCAAAAACTCAAAAGAATTGTCTGTAGATCTCCAAGATAGGATTGTCTCGAGGCACAAATCTGGGGAAGGGTACAGAAAATTTTTTGCTGCTTTGAAGGTCCCAATGAGCACAGTGGCCTCCATCATCCGTAAATGGAAGAAGTTTGGAACCACCAGGACTCTTCCTAGAGCTGGCCGACTGTCTAAATCAGGGGTGTCCAATCATGTGCAATGGAGGGCACAAAAACCCTGCAGGCTTTACCCCCAACTAGTGTCTTCAGCAGCAGATTCCACTGAATTTCTTCCCACTGATAGCTGATAAGTGAAAGCACCTGCTGAAGATACTGAGTAGAAGAGAAAACCTGCAGGGTCTTGGCCCTCCATGGCACATGATTGGACACCCTTGGTCTAAACCAGGGGTGTCAAACTGATTCCATGGAGGGCCAAGACCCTGCATGTTTTACCTCAACCCAGTGGCTTCAGCAGGTGTTTTCAATGATCACCAATCAGTGGGAAGAAATTCAGTGAATTTACCTGTTAAAGACACTGGGTGGAGGTAAAATATGCAGGGTCTTGGCCCTCCATGGAATCAGTTTGACAACCCTGGTCTAAACTGAGCGATCGCGGGAGAAGGGCCTTAGTCAGGGAGGTGACCAAGTACCTGATGGTCACTCTATCAGAGTTTCAGCATTCCTTTATGGAGAGAGGAGAACCTTCCAGAAGGACAACCATCTCTGCAGCAATCTCACCAATCAGGCCTGTATGGTAGACTGGCCAGACGGAAGCCACTCCTTAGTAAAAGGCGCATGGCAGTCCGCCTGGAGTTTGCCAGAAGGCACCTGAAGGACTCTCAGACCATGAGAAACAAAATTCTCTGGTCTGATGAGACAAAGATTGAACTCTTTGGTGTGAATGCCCGGCATCATGTTTGGAGGAAACTAGGCACCACTCATCACCAGGTCAATACCATCCCTACAGTCAAGCATGGTGGTAGCAGCATCATGCTGTGGGGATGTGGGGCTGCAGGAGCTGGGAGACTAGTCAGGATAGAGGGAAAGATGAGTGCAGCAATGTACAGAGATCCTGAATGAAAACCTGCTCCAGAGTGCTCTTGACCTCAGACTGGGGTGACGGTTCATCTTTCAGCAGGACAACGACCCTAAGCACACAGTCAAGATATCAAAGAAGTGGCTTCAGGACAACTCTGTGAATGTCCTTGAGTGGCCCAGCCAGAGCCCAGACTTGAATCCAATTGAACATCTCTGGAGAGATCTGAAAATGGCTGTGCACCGATACTCCCCATCCAACCTGATGGAGCTTGAGAGGTGCTGCAAAGAGGAATGGGTCAAACTGCCCAAAGACAGGTGTGCCAAGCTTGTGGCATCATATTCGAAATGACTTGAGGCTGTAATTGCTGCCAAAGGTGCATCAACAAAGTATTGAGCAAAGACTGTGAATACTTATGTACATGTGATTGCTTAGTTTTTTTTTACTTTTAATAAATTTGCAAAAATCACAAAATTTTCACAAAAATCACAAAAAGTTGTCATTATGGGGTACTGTGTGTAGAATTTTAAGGAAAAAAATCATTTAATCCATTTTGGAATAAGGCTGTAACATAACAAAATGTGGAAAAAGTGAAGTGCTGTGAATACTTTCCGGATGCACTGTAATGAGGCTAAATGGCACCCGTCTTGTGCTTGAGTATGTGCTTGAGAAAAGGAAGTGAGGCTCATGCTAGGGCCACTGTGACAGACGTAAACACTGATGAACACCGATGGTGTTGCCCTCCACTGAGCTGTAAAGTTAGCTACCTCCATGTTTTTTCTGAATGGAGCATGTAGACGGCAGAAAGAAGTGGTGTTGTTTTTTTTATCATTACAAGTAGTTGCAGTATTAGTGGAGAGAACTGTTATTGCCCATCGCTTCATTCTGTCTGTCCACACTCTTAACTCGAGAACCGATGAAGCTGGAGTCACCAAATTTAGTGCACAGGTTTACCTTAGGACCCTCAAATGTGGCATTGGTTTTGCGATCTACAGATCAGTCACAATGCCTGCCTGGGAAGTTAACATGGACGTATGTAAAGGTGTCACTGATGCATATCCTCATATGATGAATGTCTCCTTTTATGTTTTAAAAGAGGAGAAAGAGATGGAGAATGCAGTGGAAATTTGTGGGTCAACATGTCTGAGTGCAATTCTAGTTGGTTAATCAGAGCTTCGGCTGATAGTGACTTGTTTTTATTTGACCCGTAGTTCCCAGCCCTGTTCCTCACGGGCCCCCCTGCAAAAATGTTGAGCCCTCACACTACTCTGATCTGTACACACCAGGGACTAAACGGAGCCCAGCTATTTAGTTTTGTTTCTAATCTTGATATACAGTACATGGACTAATATTTAGGGTGCATTCACACTTGGCCCAGATGCCCCACTCCATTACCAAAGCGTAATTGCCCCTCTCATCCAGCCCCTTGCTGGCTTTCACTCATTGCTCCAGGCCTGATCACTTATACAGTGTAGTGTATTTCTGAGTGGGCAGTGTGGTCCACTCCATTCATGCATATCATCTCAGTGATACATTGGCAGTGAGACTAAGGGAGCCAAGCATTGAATAGTTAACAGCCTGTTTTAGGCTGCAGCCTCTCCTTTTATTGGATGATATTAGAATATATTATTAATCACATCAATCACAACCCAACTGAAATTAGGTGGATTATCTTATTTTAGAAGCTGAATCATGGAGACTAATATAAAGCGTTGGCATATTCTTATATATTCCGTACTGAGAAGAGGAATAAACGCAGACATTCTTCTCTTTTATTGCTTTTCTGTTCTCTGTGATCAGACCTGAGGGGTGGTAATGCCCTTCATTGTTTTTGGTCCTGAGAGGAGCTGCTCTTCTTCAACCCTGCATCCATCACTCACTTACTCAGTCCCTCTCTAGAGGAGAATATTCAAAATAATTGTCAAGTTTTTTTCCTCTCCTCAATCATTTCTCTCATTTTAGCCTGCTGCTGGCTGAGTGGAGGCCAGGCGGTTTCTTGGCCTCCCTTGACTGACTGCCAAATGGAAGAACTGGTTATGATCCATCACCAGCAGTTGCAGGAGATGTAACAAAGACATTCCTCCCATCATCCCTTTCTGTCACTGATGGGTTAGTGAGAATAACTGCCAGACGCTGTACTTCTTTTTTTTCTTTCCTTCTCTACGTGGGTAAAAACTGAGCCTCCTAATGTGCCCGCATGTTTCTTTGTGTGACACAGAGGCAGTTGGGTTATGAAACTTTAATGAGTTGATTGTAACGAACACTGAAGATGTCATTGACTGGAAAAGCAATTGTCCTGTTCGCTGGCCGCATGCCAGATGTTTCACCTCCATTTATCCCAGCAAAGTTATCTGCAAAGAAACTGAAACGGTGCCCTTTCTCACTCTTTTATGAATCTGCTCTAAGTAAAAGAGAGCAAAAAAGAAACAGAGGCATTATTGTTCTATCTGGTGTGCACTCTCCTAATAAATGAGCGCTTGTGGATCCTCCCAAAAAGCCTGTAAGTGTCTAAGAAACTGACTCCTACAGACATGGAGCCGTTTCTCCCATCGTGCTGCTTCACTGTGAGTTTTGCAGCGATCGCATGCTGGAATATTTTTCTGAACCGAAGACTCTGTGCATCATAGCAAAAAAAGACTGTAAAAAAAAATCAAAGATGCACATGCTTGATTTTCATGAAATAAGAGTAGAGCAGCCATACAATACCCAGCCATCAGTCATCTATGACAGGGCATGGCTTCAGCTATTGCCTAACTGGCAACAGGGATGTATATCACGTTTACTGTGAAGCTGCAAGGTCGTTCACCCAAATATAAAACGGTATATTCACAGTAATTGAACGTTTTTATATATTTGACTTTTTGACCTTCATAGACTTGCACCTTTATTCCTTGAAAATTTGCGGTTTCATTCCACAAAAAAATGCAACTTTTTCTTGTAAACATTTTTGCATAAAAACTTGGAAGATTTTTTCCATGTAAATTTGTTTTTAATGGAAGTTGTATTTCTAAAGTATCTCCTAAATGTGCAACATTTGTCAAACATTTGAGACTTGTTTTTTTTTTCATGTTGAAATTGTTTTCATAAATTAGCATCTTTCTTCTCTGAATAGAGATGTCATATAATACCCAACCATCAGTCATATATTACTTTACCATCTCCTCTAACTCTGGCAGCAGTGATATATGGACTGTTTACTGTAAAGCTGCAAAGTTGTTCACCCAAGCATAAAACAGTACATTTTCAATAAGCTTGGACTGCAGAAAAAGCTTTCTTTGAAGGATTCTGTCCAATTACAAGATCATACAAATACAAATAAATTTTTAAGCAATATAGTTTTGCAGTGTTATCTTTGGAAAGTTGTGTTGTAGATATCCTGGCGCAGAGGAAGTTTTCAGCCTTGCTAGTGGTATTGTTCGTGCATTTGTGCCATCAGTTGTACAGCTTCTGAAAGGACAAGGCAGCTGACCTTTAGTGGAATGTATTTGACAAAAATGGATTCCATCACGGCTCTACAGCAAGGATACACATTTTTTTTATTTATTTGTTTTTGTTTATGGCATTTCATGAGTACACTGGTGGGAGGTTAATACTTTGATTTATCTATACTATCGGTTCTGTGTTCCCGATGACAAAAATTAATTTTTCATTCAACAAAATTAAAGATGGATGCAACCCGAAAAGGATTAAGCGGAAGAAGATGAATGGATGGATGGATGACTCACCCATTCATCCATCTATCCATCCATCTTTTACCGTTTATCTGTTTGTCCATGTCATGGGGGCACCGGTCCAAGCAAAGTAGCTCAGAGTGCCACCCAGTTCACATAGCTCCATGATCCCTCCTCCAGGTGGTGAGCCCACTGGCAGGCGGACCCATGTGGCTCTTTTGGGTACACTGGGTCCTTGATGTAACTTTTTTCATGGGGATCTACTGGACCATTCTTGTTCTGGTCCTTCACCCACAACCAGTTTGTCTTGGGTGACCCTACCAGGGGCAAGTTAGCCCTGACAGCATAGCTCCTGGGATCATTAGGGCACTCAAACCCCTCTACCATGATAAGGTGGCGATCCATTGAGGGGTGGGTGACCCACTCTAGGGGGTTAAAGTACCAACCATGTGGCCTTATAGACAGTAGGCATCAAATTTTCCACATGTCCCTTTGCCTGCTTTTCACAATTTTTTCAGTCTCTGTCACTATCAATGAAAGGCAAATTAATAAAATGGCTTTCAGTTATAAACTACCTTTATATAATGAACAGAGTGAGAAGAGAACAAAATCACGAACAAAATGTTTTTAAAAACCCGATATCAGAATTTATAACTCCATCCATCCATCTGGGGGTCCAGTCGTGGGGGCAGCAGTCGAAGCAGAGAAGACAGACTTCCGTCTGGCTCACATGGCAGCATGATCACCATGAGCTCTCCTGCAGCTGGTGAGTCCACTGGAGGGTGACCCATGTGGCTCATTGTGTTACACCGGGTCCTTGTTGTTAACATTTTCATGGGGATCTGCTGGACCACTCTTTGTCTGGCCATGAGAGACCCTACCAGGGGTAAGCTGCCCCCAGCAATGTAGCTCCTGGAATCACGAGGGCAAGCAGACCCCTCCACCACAATAAGGTGGTGATCTACGAAGGAGAGTTTATAACTCGTTACTTTGTTTTCATCTTCAGTTTGACATTGTCTTCACACTAATCAGTTTCCACGAGGCAGGGGAATTAATTTTTTTCCATAATTAACCATCAGAGACTAATATATTATCCAAGTTTCTCAATGACAACCAAATTGTTAAGGTTAATCAAGTGGGTAGATTAAAAAAAAATCTGGATCCTTTAACCACCACTTTCAAATCAGGGCACACCAGCTGCTATGCTGCAGGTTGTACGTGCAGTCATTTGCAATTCTTCCTGAATGATTAAAGTTGGTGTCATTCTGGAATCAGATGCCTCCCTGATGAATAAGAATGACTTTAAAATTGTTTATTCGAATTCAGGGAAATCAGCAGCGACTTCTTCAAAAGAACATGATCTCCTTTTAATCAGCTGTTTTTGTCACCTTGAACCCAAGCTGTGCTGTAAAATGGCTGAGGATCTCTTTCTTTTAGTTCCTTTCTGCTTCAGCATAAAACTATTAACAGACCAACTGTATGATGAAGCAGAATGAGATGCTGTGGAAAAACACTGACCTCTTTTCTACTGGGACAGCCTGACTCATTATAAACTGATGCATTTTTTTGTCATTTATTTTTATTCTGGCCTGTTTATTTAGATCAGGGACAGGGGGAAAAAAAAAGGGGGGCAGCTCAGTGGCACAGTGGTTAGCACTGTGGCAGCGCAGTAAGAAGGTCACGGGATCAATTCCACCCCTGACCATTGTGGGTTCGATCCCACCCCCTGACCATCGGTGACCCTTCTGTGTGGAGTCTGCATGTTCTCCCCATGTCTGCGTGGGTTTACCCCGGGTACTCCAGTTTCCTCCCACAGTGCAAAAACATGCAAGTTAGGTTAACTGGAGACTCTAAAGTGGCCCTTGGTGTGAATGTGTGTGTGAACGGTGAAGGGATCGGTGCCGTACCGTGGCTGCCTCACCCATCCAGGTGGATGCCCTGAATTTCCCTCTGGATTTAATAAAGTATACCAAAAAAGTCTAATGCATGACTGCAAATGACAAATGAATTTGTAGCTGCTGTCACATAAATTTGCAACTTTATTCCAAGAGAATCTGCAGCTTTAGTCTCCAAAAAATTGCAACCTTGCTCAATTAAAAAAAATTGCAGTTTTATTCTACATTAAATTGAAACTTTTATCATATAATTTGAAACTTGATTGCACAAAAATGTGCAACTTTTTTCATGTGAACTTTCAACAATTTTGCACAGAAATTTGCAAGATTTTTCCTTATACATTTGAGTTTTAATATATAATTTGTATTTTTTGAATGTCTCCTAAATAAGCAACTTCTGTCATACATTTGAGATTTTTAGAATTCTTTTTTTTTCACGCAACGTTAAAATTGTGTTTATAAATTTACACCTGTATTCTCTGAAAATTACTTTTTTCCCCTCTTATTTCCTCTTATGAAATTATGTGCTTTTGTCCAGTCCATAAAGAGCCTCTACATATGGGAAAAGGAGTCACAACTTGCAGACCCTTGATTTAAACAAGCCAATCGGGATTAAAATTATAAAAAAAATGAAAAGAATATGCCCACTGTCTCTGCTAAACCTGCCTTTTTTTGACTCTTCCTCAGTGCCAGCAGCATTGACCCTCGACCCCATCACAGCCCACCAAAGACTGATTCTCTCGGACGACTGCACCATCGTGGCCTACGGGAATCTCCACCCTCAGCCTCTGCAGGACTCCCCTCGCCGCTTTGACGTGGAGGTGTCTGTTCTAGGCGCAGAGGGCTTCAACTCGGGCGTCCATTACTGGGAGGTGATGGTGTCGGAGAAGACTCAGTGGATGATCGGAGTGGCCCACGAGACAGTCAGTCGCAAAGGCAGCATCCAGATCCAGCCCAGCCGCGGCTTCTACTGCATCGTCATGCACGACGGGAACCAGTACAGCGCCTGCACCGAGCCCTGGACCCGCCTCAATGTCAAGAGCAAGCTTGAGAAGGTGGGGGTGTACCTGGACTACCCCAAAGGCCTGCTCATCTTCTATAACGCAGACGACATGTCCTGGCTCTACACCTACCGGGAGAAATTCCCCGCCAAGGTCTTCCCCTACTTCAGCCCCGGCCAGAGCCACGCCAACGGCAAGAATGTGCAGCCGCTGCGAATCAACACGGTACGCCTTTAAGGAGCCGTGTGTGATCGCAGCCGTCCTAACAGATGAGTCCACCATCAGCGGATTCATAGGACTTGTATGTCTGAAAAAGATGTTCAAAAAAATCCAGTGTTTAAAATGTTTAATAGGGTGTTTGAGATGCTGATTTCTCAGTTCTGTGTTAGGAATTGTGCTTGTTGTTGCTCTTAAAATTTGCGCAGTTTTTCTTTGTTTTGTTTCTTTTTACTTGAAACAGCCACACGGTAACAGTGTGCACTCTACCCCCCTTTCTGCATCTTTAATTTAAAATATGACACAAATGTAGACAGACGGTCCCCCGGGGCTCCTTTTTGAGGTCTTGGCAGCAGCAGTGAAAACATAAATAAATAAAATAACACTTCTTTTTAAAGTAGCTGTCTAAGGCCCACCTTGCACACTCCCACGGGGAGCCGCTCTCTGCATCAAGCTTCCCCCTTCTCTGTCCAAAGTGGACGGCGAATCCCCCTCACTTGTCTTAGCTGTGCTGTACAGTTGGCCTTGCTTTATTTGTGGAATGTGATTGACAGCACTCGGCCACTAGTTTGGCTTTTCGCTGGCTTGTGATTCACCCTGAACATGTCAGGTCTGTTGACACTTTTAACATCTACAGTATCTGAGGCCGTAATGTTAGATTATCCTGCAAAGCAGTTTTCTTAATTGTGAGAGAAACTCTTGTTCTCTGTGCACCAGCACTTAAAACACTAAATGAATGGGTGGGGAGTGGATAGGTTGCTTATGGGAATGAGGGGGAACTTGTGCTGAAATATGCTGCTGTTGGTGGTGTAAGGACTTCCATGTTTGCATGTGAGGTATAGTCTCCCATCGTTCTGAACGCTTCCATTATGTTGGATTCAGTCGTGATCCTTGATATTTTTGTCTTAAGATCTAATAATTGTTGAAGGTTTTAGCAGAGACATCTGGTTGTTCTCAGAGATGAAAATCTGTATTTGTCCACAGACTCTGTTAAAATAGCTTTGTTTGATTTACAGGTTCACATAGAATAATCTTAATTTATCTTGCATTGTGTCCTGTTGCCTTTTTCTTTAATTTCAGCATTAGATGTCCCTCCTGAGTTTACACGTTAAGGTTAATGGTGCATTCCGTTTCTGTATGGGGTTGAAATGACATCAAGTTTACTGGTAAATTTAACAGGCATACATTGCCACTTGGCTGACATAACCCAGTTTGAATTTGTTTGTTTTTTTTTAATTTTTGACTTTTAATTCACACTTAAAATTAGTCCTTTCATTCTAAAGGTGTGTTCAGACCAAATGCAAAAATTAATTTTTTGTACAACACGATTACATGTTAAGTATATGTAAACACATGAATAGATAAATTTGTGTCTGAGCAAATTGGTTGCAGTAGCTAATCAGTCACCGGAGTAGTAATATCAACACTGGAGTATAAACTAGTGTGAAAATGAGACTGCCACTTGCCTGCAGACAGATGGACCAGGAGCTCTGCAGCTGTCCATACGTTATCCACCCACATTCCTGCTACCTAGGTGCTAATGAGGGCTAGCAGGCTAGCACTGTAAACAACCATCATTCAGGTGCAGTTTATGGAGGAGACATTGACCTTTTTCCCAGGTGTTTGTCCCACTGGATAACAATGTAAACTTAAACAAAATGTTAGGGATAAGGGATAAGGACCTGTACTTATATAGCGCTTTTTCTAGTCTCAAAGACCACTCAAAGCGCTTCACTAGTTCTAACCCTCTATTCTAAGGGCCTATAGGAGACTGATATCTAGGGACAATTTAGAGCAACCAATTAACCTAACATGCATGTCTTTGGATTGTGGGAGGAAACCGGAGCCCCCTGGGTAAACCCACGCAGCACAGGGAGAACGTGCAAACTCCACACAGAAAGGTTCCTACCCCTGCCAGCCTGGGGATTCGAACCTGGAAACTTCTAGCTGTTAGGCAACAGTGCTTGGGATTTCCACAGCAGGTAGAAAGCAGCTGCAGGAGTTATGAAGGCAACCCCACCCTTCTGTAACTCGCTCGGATGCAAATTTGCATCTATTCTCATCTTTATCTTTTATGATGTCCTTGGGCTCAGAATGACCCCTGGACAACAAGAAAAAGCCAACTTTATTGTCATTCAATCCATACAGCCAATCATGTACAGTAGAATGAAATTACGTTTCTCCTGTCTAGAATATTAATCACATCTTGAATCAGAGGGGCCGCTGCCATGCAAGGCACCACCACAAACATTTCCTTCCCCCATTCTATTAGGCTGAGTACCAAGCTAGAAGGTGGGAAGTACCATTTTTATATGGTCTTTGGTATGACCCAGCTGAGACTTGAACCCACGACCTCCCGGCTGTGAGGGAGGGATTGTAAACAAGGTCTATTGGCCATAAATTCCAAAACGAAGGAAAAATTTATGGTAATGGGTTGGACTGAAGTAAGACGAAAGGTGTAACATAGAATTAATTGACAATTTATACTATATGCTTTAAAGAACTGTCAAACCAGGTGGGGTCATTTTTGACCCCAGAGGACAAAAGGTGTATGGCAATCAGGGGGACATTGTGGGGGTTAAATTAACTTTACACGTTTGGTCTCAACACACCTTAAGAGGTGAGGAAATCTGTCCACTTTAGCCAGTTAGCTCTTTCTAGCAACACCCTCTGAAACCGGCACAGTACACAGTTATTTGCACATAAAGGACTATAGAGATGTGTTCATTGGTAGAAGATGGACAGTACTGTGAGTGCAACTGATTACAAGAGATTTATAAACAGAAGTGCAAATAAATGGCATATTGTACACTACTGGTGATGCATGGGTGCAGCCATCTTCCTTTCTTAACTCAGTTTTGACGGGCTGACTTCACAGTTTGAAGGACATGCCCCTAAATCTGGCTTGCTGTATGAAGAGGAACACACTATGAATACTGGGCTTTAAAGCAGCCTGCAGTCTGACCTGCACACTAACTGACCTCTTAAACTGACCATGATTATTATGAGCGTCCATCATCATAACAGTATACAGTATATACACAACACATAATTTAAAAAGCATAATATGCCCACTTTAAAGGAGCGTTGTTGCTCAAATGCTTCAGAGACAGTCGTCTATTTCAGATCCCATTTATGTAAATGAAATTGAGCTGTACATTTCAGGAAATTGGAACCATCAAATGGTGGAGATGGATGAACTCTAATACACCATTATCTGCAAATGACATTCCCAAAGCTGTTGCTGCTATTACATAATCATAAAAATCACTGATAATTCCTCTGAGGCTCGGTCGTGTTTGTGATTTGGCCCCACGTGCCTCAAGTGCTCTTGTTTATCATTAGTTATTCACAAGTCCTGCACAATGTGCTCTAAGAGGCTCCTGTCCCTCAGCCAGGCCCCGCAGACTGGGGGCGGGGGGGCGTGTGCATGTGTGGTTCAGATGGATATGTTTGGCCTGCCGCGGCTATAATTTTAAATCCAGCTTTTGGCTGTGGTTGATGAAGCCCATCTGGCCCTCCAAGCACACCCATGCAGTGGCCAAAAGTGTTTATTGCAAAATACTTTGGGATCAGGCTGGGCTTAATAGATTTTACCTCTTTGGGGAATTCACAAATGAACAAATACATGGGGGGGGGGGGGGTAGGGAACAGTCACTTCGACCTTCTGCATTTGTATGCGTGTTGTCTGTGTTGTCCATTTAAAAGAAGAATCGGGGCAGTGCCCCCCTCTTTTTTTTTTATTATGACGTTATTCAAGTATGTGCAGTATGAAGCAAACTGAGGTGTGAGCAAATGTTCTTTGCTTTTGTTTTAACTTGCACAGATCTGCAGGGGCCTGTGAGTTAGTCAGAACTCACCTGAATAACATGTGAGTAACACAAGTTAAGAGTTAAACACAGTATTCGCATAATTAAAAATGTTTGTACCAGCTGGTGCTCCGTGCAGGTTAAACCAAACCTTGACCTCGGTGTGTTGTGCTTTTGTTCCTGTTTGAATATTTAGGAGATTATTGTGAGTTGGTGTTTGGGATATTGGTGGTGGCGTTGAAGCTAATGGTTAAAATGAAATCTATGACACTTTTAAGGACTATAAAGATGATTCTTTGTTTTGTTTTGTTTTTTTGATGATGGCCACTGTGCACCCATCATTGTGTGAACACGCTCCAGTCCGCTCTGGCTGCTGGAGGCTTGTGGGAAACGTTTTAATGTACAATAAATGACCAGAAAATAAACAGATGGGCTAATGTGGTGTTTGTCCTAGAACAGCCTTGATTTTTGAATTGTGATGAACCAAAACATTTTTTTTTTTCATGGCAGTAGTTCTGATTCCTCATTATGTCCACCTGATTGTGGATTATCCAAACTGTGACTGAAAACTGGGTCTTTTATATACAGCTATCACAGCCATAAAGTAATAATTTAATAATATCAGCCAGTTTCATTGTTAAAGGGGACATTCTGCTTATTTTTAGCTCCACATTTTTTCTATGACTTATCTACAACAGCTTTGCATGCTTCAGTGTAAAACAATCCTTAATTGTCTTCCTCAGGCAGTTTCTGTTGCACTGATCCAGCTTGTATTCGGTTTCTCTTTTCAGGTCCCAGTTATGGAACAGAGCGGTCATGGCATGATTAACTTTTTGTCTCATCTTTGCTATTTCAGACACGCACTGGATAGTCTTCCCTCGGCAGGTCTATAAATCTTTTCAAATAGGATTCTTGTTTTCCACCTCTGCTCTCAGCTCTGCTCCTGTCTGCGTCTGATCAGTGTCTCATTTCTGTTAAAGACTGATGGATGGTGGAAATCTGACCTTCCTAATGAGCAAAGTGAGTGTGTTTGACATTACTAAAACGGGAAGAAATGTTCAAAATGAAACGTGATGAATCCTTCTTGAAATGCAGGAAAGCTCATTCCTCTGCTTGTCTTTACCTGCTCCAGACCACTTGCAGCTTGATTCCAGAGATTTTAGTTGAGCTGTGCCAAAATCTCAGCTCTACTAAGCTCTCCGGCGGAGAGGTAGGAGGCCATGCACCCTTTTTCATTTACTGTTCCCTGTTTTGGCTGGGGCGTGTGACATGATGAATTAAAAAAAGATGTCTGCTGGAGTTCAGCGTTCACCCTCTCTACGGGTGAGCCGCCGCCTTCAACAGATCCCAGTCATTTACCATCTGTGATGCATAGATGGATGGCATGGTCGTTAAACAGCAGAGGAAAAAAAAACAACAACTGAGTGCTTTCTTAAAGTTAACATCTCACTCGAGCACTGCATGAGAAGCCAAGAAAAAAAAAAATGTCTCCTTGTCTGTTACAGTGTGCCCTACACCTTTATTATTCCACTCTCCAAAGCAATTGAGACTCGTTCCATCAGCAAGCGATGCAGTTTGGGGCAGTGTGATTGATTCAGAGAGGACCCTCGGGACAAGGGGCCTCATATCCTCTGCTTTGACTTTCTCAGCTCACTCCTGTGATTAAAGACATTTTTATCCAAGAAGAAGGTGTCCATCCCATAATAGGCATTTTTACCCGAGGGGGAAGTGTCCATTAAAAAGTCACTGAGCTCTCCTTTAAGAGACCCGTATCTGATCCCAGTCTGATGTGGCCCTCCTGAGGCTGGAGCATAGGCTTTTTAATCTCATAAGTGATTGGGGGGGGGGGGGGGGGCAGAAATGGAGCCTCACTTTTGTCATAGTTTTTCTCCACAGACGAACAAGAGCTGCAGCTGTAATGCTGGTGGCATGAACACATCCATCATCCATGTTATTATACATCAAATGTTCATGGAGTAAGTAGTGAAGCACAAGATTTCACCCCGGCTCCCTGCTTTCCCTGAGCAGCCTGTGAACTGGATCATTTATTATAAATGTTTTATGATTATTATATATAATCAAATGCCAAACGATGACTCCTTCAGAGCAGCTACTATTTTTCCTCTCCTTTTTGTTGAATAATTATTCTAAATCAATTGCATAGTGTATACAACTGCTGAATTAAAACCAGACCATCAATGATGGAGCAGCTCATTCCAGCCTGATGAAATCACCCTGATCTCCTGACCACTGACCTTAAACACAGTCTAGATGCAGACCCACTAGGATGTGCTTAAAGTCGAGGTCAGTGGCCTAGGAGAGGTAGTGGTTTTCTTTGCCCAGATCTAATGACCTTTGACAGTTGAGGACCCTTGTGAGTTTGGCGAGACTCAAGGTAATTGCCTAGAAGGAGTAGCAGTTTTTGCTCTTTACAAAGTTGAAGATGGCGACTTTTTGGTTAGTTAAAGGACAAAGTGTTTAATAACTCTGGGAAACTAGTAGCCACAGTAGTGAGTGAGCAAAAAAAGTTTGCCGACCTTTGAAAATGATTGTTTAAAAAAAAAAAAACGGTGTGTTCTTTTTAAAGACTGCAGGCCCCACTGATAAAAGCAGCAATGTTAAATTGTCATAAAACTGAAGTCTGCAGCTCACTTTGTGACTTTTGCCTTTTAAAGTTTTCCTGTTGTACATGTTCCAGGGATTAGTTTTGTTTTGACATCCTGGAGGAGGTTAAAAGCCCAAGAAACATTTCTGTGATCAACAGCTCCTCAAAAAAAAAAGCCGTCTTTAAAGTGGTCATTGATTGCACTTTTTTTCCCCTACATTTTAACAGCTCACATCTTAATGAAATGTTTGTGGCATATTTTGTTGAAATTTTCTTTAATTATTGCAGCAAATTTATTTTTCCAGCCTTTCTGAAAGCGGCCTGTTTGAGTCACTTTAAATCTTCAGATGGATTCACCTCCGCCCTCACTCCTACATCACTATTGCTAACATTGAAGGGCTAGCTGTGTCAGAGTGTCGGGGCCAACTTACCCGTTACCCCGGAGCCAACTAACGTTTGTCTTAAAGAAAATTAAACAATGCATCATTTTTTTTTTTTTAAGAGAAGTAAGTGTTTGGACTTTTTTTTTTTTTTTCGATAATCATGTGACCAAAATACACCTTGTAGAAGGTTAAAACTTACAAAAGCCCAATTTTTCAGTCAATGACCCCCTTAAAGTTCTGAAGTCTAAAACAGTCTGTTTTCTGCCTGCTCGTTAATACCAAAGAGTTCCTAATCTGATTGGGTAAATCAAAAGGAGGCAGTCAGGGTGTGTTTGCTTTTACAGAACTGAAGGCGGGGCTTTGTAGCTAGTGACTGTTGGATGTGTATGTGTGTGTATGTGTGGCAGTGCCTGCTCCCTAGGGTGGCGTGAGGTTGGCACAGTCCCTCTGTATATAAACCCCGATCTGTTAATAAAGTAGGGAGTTCTATGTTGCATGAAGTGTCGCCTCCGACTCCCTCATTTCAAGACAAAACATTTGGCGACGAGGTAAACTGGAAATATTTTAAAGTATGGAAGTATGCTGGTTGCCTCCACCTCTGATGCCATTCTTGGAGACCGCGGGAGAGCCGTTGGTTGCGTGGCCAGACTGGAGGGCCGAATTTGAAAACTACTTCGCAGCGCTGGGCCTCCATGGACTCGATGGGAGACGACGGCGGAAACTCCTGGTACATAACCTCGGCGTGGAGGGCTGGAGGATCCTCAACTCACTGGGCACAGAGGAGTGCTACGAGGATGCCGTTGTGCGAATGGGCATGCACTTCGCCGAACAGACAAGGGCCAGGAGGCTGCGGGCGTTGGAGCTGTGGGCACCAGAATTGGTGGAGCTAGTTAGCTTCGATGGGCTAACAGCCCATTCTTCGTCTACGGACTGGCTGGCTGTTGGGCTAACTGCGCGCCAAAACTGGGCTGCGTGCACCAAGCTGGACGTCGGGACCACGGGTGGAAGAGTCCCCAGTCACCGAAGATAGCGAGCCATGGCGCGCAGTATGGTGCAGGACCATAGCACTGATGAGGCAGATGGCACGGTACGCGAAGACGACGGAGAGGAAGTGCAGCAGGAGTCGGCCCTGCTGTTGGAAGCTACACAGCAGGTGAGCGAGACCATGCAGGCTGAAGGCCCCAGGGAGGAGCAGCAGCCGCAGGACGCAGAGACGGCACAACGGGACACCTGGAGCAAGGGCGCCGAGAACAGCGACGAGGCGTCCGTGTCGGAGGATATGGCCGACGAGAACGGTGCTGAGGGCCCAGACAGACAACAGCCACAGCCGGACGCGGTGACAGCACAGCGGTGCACCAGGACTGAGAGTGCTGGATGCAGCGGCAGGGTGCCTGGGCCGGAGAACAAGACCGACAGGGGTTACGTCATGAGCCCCGAAGGTGAGCAGCGGCAGCCGTGCGCCATGGAGGTTGGGCAGTGCTTTAGTGCCAGAGCCCCACACGCCTGAGACAAGGGTGCTGGGTGGTATGGCGGGGCGCCCGAGGCTGCGAGTGGCGCCGACGTGAGTGTTTTGGTTCTTCTCGAAGTGTGGCCACTGGGGACCGGCATGTCTGCAGCCATGGTGGCAGTGAGGAAGATGGTCGTGAACAGTTCGGCAGGCGCAAAGAGATGGCGCACCGGAGAATGGCACAGCGAGCCGAGAGGGAAAGAGATTGAGATTGAGATTCAACTTTATTGTCATTACACATGTATGACTACAAGGTAACGAAACGTGACTTGGCATTTGGGCACGCTCTGCAGAGCGCATCCAAGGCCGGAGCAGCCGCTAGGCACCAGTCATGTGGCGGGAGTCATATGGGCTCCTTATGGAGGGAGAAGACATTTTCGCCAGGGAGGGGGGCTTCGACCCTGGGGGTGGACGGCGGCCTGGTGTACAGATGCCATGGGGCATCCTGGGCCTCCGGTTAGAGACATCTTTGCCAGGGAGTGGGGCTGCGACCCTGGAGGGAGGCAACAACCAGGGGCACATATGCCGTGGGGCTGCCCAGGTCCTCCGTGGCAGAGTAAAAGATGGTGGCTGCCCAGAGACATTGGGGTCACTTAAGTTATTATGTGTAAATATGTAAATACATCAATATGTGTTTTGTATATATTGTTTGCTGGTGAGCATCTGAGTGAATGTGAATAATATGGGATTATTTTGTATTCTAAAGAGACAAGGTCCATTTTAGTTGTTTTGGTGTGAATGTGATGGGTTGTTTATTGCAGTTTATTGTTCCTCAGGTTCTTAGTGCATGATTTGTGTTCTGAATTTGGGAGGTTTTCAATGGTGTGTGGAATTTCCCATTTTCTAAGGGGGGGAGGGAATGGTGTGTGTGTGTGTGTGTGTGTGTTTGGCAGTGCCCGTCCCCTAGGGTGGCGTGAGGTTGGCACAGCCCCTCTGTATATAAACCCCGATCTGTTAATAAAGTAGGGAGTTCTATGTTGCATGAAGTCTCGCCTCCGACTCCCTCATTTCAAGACATAACAGTGACATCATTAAAAACAAGAAAGTACATTTTTCTTTAAGAGCTTAACTTAAAATTTTTTTGTGAAGTAGGCCTTTTTTAAGCTGTGCACATATGACCTACAGCTGCATTTTATATGGTTAAAAAAGACAATATGGGAGCTTAAAAGTCTTTACATTGTTCCTACCCTGAACAGGAAAGTTACATGTTGCTGCTTTTACACATTGATCTAAACAGGCCTGCAAGTAGCACATTTATTCCTCCTTTTATATACACATCAAAAAGATTCAGTCTTTGGAGCAGCAGCTGCATCTTTGATATGTTTGTCTCCATTTGATTTAAGCACAAACTTCAGCGTAGACCTCATTAAAAATCATCTTTGCTCTACAACTCTGAAATCTACAAAATGCTTTTCGGGAACTTTTATCATTCCTCGGAATCTGAAAACAGCAAAAAAAAAAAAAAAGTCATGGTGCATCAGAGGATTACTCATCAGGCTGGGGGAAGTTAGCACTTGTGGGTGTCTTGTTAAAACAATCAAATAAAACACTGTCACCAAGAAAAATTATCTCAAGACTTATTAGGAAAAACCACTTTCTGGTTTTTTTAGCCATTTAGACAGAGCTTCAGTGTAGAATAGCAACAACCCACTCCACCTCTGAGGAAACCTAAAGCAACTACTCCTCTCAGTTTCATCACCCCATGATTTAACATAAACCCCCCCCCCCCCCCCCAACAGCCGCGCTAAGCCACCGCACTCCTGTAACTTTTTTTCTCTGATGAACACACGGGGAAATGTTGCCTCTTTATAAATTCTATTCAGGGTCTGTTTGTCTGCACGCATCTCTGTAATGTGAAAGGAGCAGCCTGTGATGGCCCCTGGCTCAAAGATGAAGCATAGTCATACTCTTCTGCTTCTGAGTGATTCTCCTGCAGCAGCACAGGTCCTGCGTTGTTGTTGTTGTTGCACAGCGCCCTCTGGTGTTCACACGAGGACTGTCTGCGTCTCCGTCCACGTTCAGAGGCGTCCAAATAAAAGGTAGCTTTAGCTTATCGTATGAATTACACAGAATAATAATAATTGATTGCATTTACAGTCATGTGAAAAAAATTAGGACACCCTCTATAAGCCTGTAGCCTGTTTTTTTTTAACATATTTGGACATATGGATATTGAATATCAATGTTAAAAATACTGGGAGATTCATGTAATACAACTAACCAAACAATCAAAAATGAATTAAAGACTTTTTCCAAATTTTCTGTAAAATGTAATTCTAAACAAATGGTGAGGAATAAATTAGGACACCCGCCATCTTTTTTAGCACACCCCCACATTCCTTCCCACTTAAAATGGCTAAAATAAATGTTAAAAAAATGCAAATAAAATCAAAAACAAGGTTACACATAGATATGTGAGCATTTCCTAATAAAGAACTGAATATTTAACGGGGTGTCCAAATTTTTTCACGACTGCATATAGCGCTTTTCATGACACCCAGACTGCTTTACAATGAGTCCATTATTCATTCACTCCGCAGCTAATGGTTATATTAAGCTACCTAGACTTTTTGTAAATTTATTTATACAGTATATATACTGTATATTTCCCTTATAAATTTGCCACTTTTGTGACAAAATTGTGACCCTTTGAACATTTTTCTTGTACCACTGCAACTTTATTTTCATCAGTTTGAGGCTTTTACCCTTAAATATTTTTATCCTGAAGAAAACAAAATATAAAGTAGCCATCAAATAATAAAATGGTAATAAATCAAAGATCTGAGCCATGTTAAAAATAATAATAATAAATATAATGATTTTATTGGAAGAAAAACTCATGAGAGAAGAAACATGACTTTCATCTTCAGTCAGTGCCCAAACCACCTCAACTGGCTCCTTTCGATGTGGAGGAGCAGCAGACCTACTCTGCGCCTCACCAGAATGGCTGAGCTCCGCACCCTGTTGCTGCATACATTTGTAAATACTATGCAAACACACACACACCACGGTCCATGCTTTAACTCAAGAACAAAACTAGAGTCACCAAATTTGGCTGACGGGTTGACCTTGGTGCTCGTAATTTTCGATATACTTTGTGGGGTTTAAAATGTCAAAGGTTAGGGTCCATAGCAGCTTCGTTATTGGAGTCAATTCTGCCAAATTTGCCCTCTTAATGCTGAGATTTGGACAACCCCCAAGTGATGGATGGCCCTCAGTGGAAGTGTCTGCACTATAGAAACCCAGAGAATTAAAAAAGAAAAAAAAACAACAATTACACACATAAGGTAAGTGCTGAATAAGGCATCACCACTGACCGTTTCCTTCATGTCAATTTTTTTGTAATTATAATATATTAGTATGTCACAGGTTTGCGTACTTTACGCCAAATTGTTTTCTTTTAACAGCAGCACGCCTATGCTAGACACTCAGAAGCTGAACACGTCTAGAGGTTGATATGTGTAATGTTCATGCAGCCAGCATCCACCATATTTCATGTGATGGGTCCAGGGGCCTCAACCCTCCTTAATCCGGCCCCGACCGCCACCAACAAAGAAAATACTGACCCGCGTCTCCACAGTTCTCCTATTAACACCTTTGTTTTCTTCTGTTTTGTGTGTTGGCGACTTGTTTTCGTGTTTCCCCCCCCATCTTCAGCCTACGCAATCATCAACACATCTTCAACTTGAAGGACAGAAACAAAAAAAGAAACAGGAAAATAATATTTCCATTTAACATCTAGATAAAAAAAAAACAATGTAACAATATTCTCTCACTGTGTACTTTTAAAACTTCCACTGTATGAGCATTAAATTAGCAAAGGTACAAGCAACAACGTGTTTAAACAGAACAGAAAAGTGTGACCACATGAAAGTCTTTAATGCATAAAAAGGTCATCTTTCAATCATTGATCTCAGGTAGTTAGAATATGTAACTCTGACCTCCCATACACTTTAATTCTAATTTAAAAAAACAGAGAAAAACAAAACTGCATCTTTACTCAAGTCGCTCAGTATGTTATTACAGCTTTATGAAGCCTTCTGTGATGCAGCGCTGGCAGACTTCATATTCCACAGTTTACCCTTGGATTAGTCTTATTCAGACTAAAGGGAAGGGGGGGGGGGGTGTTTTTGTAAACCCACCATGCGACGACAAATCTGGACAAATCAAAAAGCTCTGAATAGTTAAAGGCCTTCCAGCCATCTGTTGCAGTCAGCTTTAGTGTCTCTCGGCCGAGCACGCCTTGACCTGCCTCCTCAGCACCTTTTGTCACTTTCCACACAGTATTATTCCTTACCAGTGAACAGCTGCTCAGAAGTGTATATTTGCCCACTATTCAAACAGTGTTAACAGGTAGAACTGCCGTATGTTCACCTGTAATCCGATGACTTTGCAGCAAACTCCCATCAATCAGTTTTTGCCACCCATTTCTCCTCATTAGTTTTAATTTAAATGAGCGTTTCTCCATTGGAAGTCGCCGTCCTCCTTGTGACTGATGAGAGCAAATATTTGATGCACAACTCCAACAGAGTCTCTATAGTCCTGACCAGTAGAATATTCACACCGAAGATGAGAGGCAGTGCAGAAACGGCGAGCATACCCACCAACCCTATCATTACTCGCTCCCCCAGGCAGGGAAAACCCCACAGACACCAATACTGGTTCCTGTATTGTGAGTGCACGAGTTCCTCTGAGATAAATGTCAGAGGTGTACCTGCCTTTGCCCTTTTGTGCTGCTGTCCCCCCCTGCCACCAGACAAACACCTGGGGAATATGAGGATAAAGTCTCCATGGTGACATGTAGACATTTGCACGCTGCTCCGGGACAACGCTGCGTGACCCGCGCAGCTGCTCTCTGTTTTCTCTAGGTCAACACAATGTGCTGACAGTGACATCCCTGGATCCACGGGCTGGAAGGGTGCAGACAACAGTGGAACGTGGTTGGCTCCACGCTCGTGTGCCTGCGCCGGGGCCTGCTGTCGTTTTTGCGTGCCTGTGCTGGTGCTGAGCAGGAGCATGAGGAGGAAGACGAATGCCACGCTCCAGTAAGAATCCAGAGTGATGGACACGGGGCTGAACAGGGTGGGCAGACACCTGACAATGGAGTTGGTTGACTGGAGACAGGCGGTGGCCCACAACTCCTCCAGCTTCCACCGCCACCTGACGTCGAGGGCAACGATGACCCACACTGACAGGCAGCAGAGGTAGCCGACAACATGAGGCAGCCTCCTGCCTTCATCTGAGACGCTGCCGCCTTCCTCCTCGCCCACGTTCACCTTCCCAGAATAGCAGGGCTGTCCATCAGGGCTTGCCGTTTGACTCTCGGCAGTAGTGTGAGGCCGCAGCAGTCTGATCACAGTCTCCACGGTGATCAGAGGTGTGGTCAGGAGCAACGCGGCTCCATAGGTGCGACTCAGGAAGAGCAAGAAGCGCAGAGCAATAACATCCACTGGTGCAGTCAGCCAGGGCTCAAGGATGCACAAGGTGCTAAGAAAAGCTATAAAAAACAAATAACATTAGGGAGTTAAAGTGTGATCAGGGCAGTCATGTAAATAGACAGAAGTTAAAGGAATACAGTGGTGTGAAAAAGTGTTTGCCCCCTTCCTGATTTTTCATTTTTTTTGTATGTTTGTCACACTTAAATGTTTCAGATCATCAAACAAATTTAAATATTAGACAAAGATAACACAAGTAAACACAAAATGCAGTTTTTAAATGAAGGTGTTTATTATTATGGTTTAAAAAAAATTCAAACCTACATGGCCCTGTGTGAAAAAGTGATTCCCCCCCCCCCTGTTGAGACATAAATTAACTGTGGTTTGTCACATCTTTGGAAAGCTGAGTTCAATTTCTCTAGCCACACCCAGGCCCGATTACTGCCACACCTGTTCTCAATAAAGAAATCACTTAAATAGGTCCTGCCTGGCAAAGTGAAGTAGACCAAAAGAGAATATTATCTACATTTGACAATATACAAAAATATTAATGTGAAATATAATGCTTAAAGGCTGACAACAATCAATTCATATAATACAATGAATCTGCAATAATACAAAACTTACATTATCCCAGAAACACTGAATTGTTTTTCCTGATGTCCAACACAAATTTTAAAGGCACAAAAACTAAAGAAACACTCAAGACTGTTTAGACAAGTTGTTCCCAATCATTTTTCTATGGAGCCCCCCTTGCTTGTGTCCAAGTTTAGCCAGATCCCCCCCCACCCCCCGCTCAAGTACACGCACCAAAAGAATAAAGCAATTTATTCAAAATCTTTATATACAAAACTAAAGTATGTTTTAATGTGTTTAAGTGGGGCTGTACCCAAATTTTCAATTGTCTGGGCATTTGTTTGTTACACTGACAGTTTTCAAATTTAGTATCCGTGTATTTCAGGTTCAGGTTCAGGTCAGGTTCAGGTTACTTTATTTGTACCCGTAGGTAGATTTGTTTTGCAGTCTGGTGACATCCATATTTACAAGCTACAATTACATTCAACATAGACACAAACACAGGCACACATGAAGCTGACTATAAATATGATAAAAATACTCAAGGCTCCCTCAGGGTATAAAGACAAAGAGATGAGAGAAAAACCAGAGGTAAGAGAGAAGGGTCATATTAAAAAGTTAAAAACTAGTCAAAGAGGTTAAAAACTCAAAGGTCTAAAACCCAATAAAATATTTAGAACCCAAGTAACATCCTACAAAAATAAGTAAATATAAAATGGAGTTAATAAATAGGTACCTAAATTATGTGCAATATATTGTTACAACTTGTTCAGCTCTTTGACAGCAGCAGGAACAAAGCTGTTTTTGTAGTGCTGGGTTTTGCTTTTTGGGACAGCAAACCTCCATCTTGAGGGAAGAAGCTGAAAGTTGCAGTGCAAAGGGTGGGAGTCATCATTTAAAATGGAGGTAGCCATCCTCTGTACCTGTCTGGTGTACAGGGATGTCAGGCTCAGCTGTGACTCACCAAGCAAACGACTGGACCATCTAACAACCTGATCCAAGGATTTCCTCTGTTTCAGTTTTATCTGACCAAACCATGACACTAAAGAAAAGGATAAAACAGATTCAATAAAAGCCCGATAAAACATTGTCATTATGGTTCGGTCAATTTGGAAGCGTGCAAGTTTTCTCAAGCAATGTAAATGTTGCTGACCCTTTTTGCACACCCTTTCACAGTTCTCTTCAAAGTTTAAATTACTATCAATAATCGTCCCAAGATATTTGTCGGATTGTACACATTCGGTGGTCTGGCCTTTTAGTACGGTGACTTTGTGCCTGGGAGTTTTCCTCCTAAAGTCAATAATCATGTCTTTAGTTTTTGTCGTATTCAGCTGCAGGTAGGAATCCTCACACCAGTGAACAAAATCATCAACTACTGGGCCGTGGCCACTCTCACCATCCTGGAGGAGACTGACAATAACTGAGTCATCAGCATACTTTATAATGTGTCTGTTGTCATGTCTGCTCCGACACGTTTGTGTACAGGATGAAGAGTAGTGGTGACAACACACACCCCTGAGGAGAGCCAGTAGAAGAGCACTTTAGGTCAGACAATGTACCACTGACCCTTACTCTCTGCGTCCTGTTGGTTAAGAAATCCAGAATCCAACCAACCAGATTATTGCACAAATCAAATTGTTGCAGGAGCCTTTCAACTAAAATATGAGGTTGGATTGTATTAAAGGCGGAAGAAAAGTCCACAAATAAAAGCCTGGCGTGTGTCCCATAAAAATCCAGATGTTTAAAAAGCATGTCAAACAGAGTGACAGTGGCATCCTCCACTCCTCTGTGAGGCCTATAGGCAAACTGCTGAGGATCCAATGCATGCTCAGTCTGCTTTAGGACCTCACATCTGACCAGTTTTTCAAAAATTTTCATTAAAATTGAAGTCAAAGCAACTGGTCTAAAGTCATTTACCGTTTTAGGACAGCTGGATTTTGGAACGGGAACAACCACGGCTTCTTTCCAGATCTTAGGCACATGTTGTGTCTGTAAGGACTTATTGAAAATGTAATGAAATATAGGACTCAGTTCATGTGCACAGGACTTTACCAAGCGCCCACATATATTATCAGGGCCCTGACTTTTGTTCACTTTTACAGCGCAGAACTCCCTTTTAACATCCTGCACCTCAATATTAAAGTGCTGATTGTCTTTGAGTTTCTGTTTCAAATCTTGGGTTTCAGTGCTAAAATCAAAGGAGTCAAAACGACCATAAAAACAATTAAGAGCATTAGGCAGCTCTGTGTCTGAATTAAAACCATCTAAAAACACACGATTACTGCGTTCTGTGCTCTGAAGGCCTGCAATAGTTTTCATACTGTCCCAGGCTGAACCAAGTTTCTTTGTTGCCGTCTTGCTTTCCAACTCTGATTTATAATTCTGTTTTGCTCTTAAAATTTCGGCCTTCAGCTCTTCTGTGGCAACCTGTAGCTCAGAAACAGACCCCTGTTTAAAGGCAAGTGCTTTCCTCTGTAAGCAGGATTTAACTGATTTTGTAACCCATGGTTTGTTGTTGGGATATATTTTGACACGTTTACGTGGAACGATCGTATTTTTACAGAAAGCCATGTATGAGCATGTGACGTCCACCAAAGAGTCCAAATCATCCCCGCAGGACAGTGTGAACATCTCCCAGTCTGTACAGTCAAAGCATTCCTGGAGGCTGTGCACTGAATCTTCTGTCCACACATCTATGTCTCTGGTCTCCACTTTGCCTCTTCTGAGAGCAGTTTTATATGTGGGCAGCAAATGTACACAGTTGTGATCTGAGGATCCTAAAGGAGGAAGGGGGAGTGATTTATAGGCCCTCTCTATGGATCCATAGCACAGATCCAATGTCTTTTTTCGCCTGGTTGGGCAGGAGACATACTGATAAAAGTTTTTAAGTGTCTTCTTTAAAGAATCATGGTTAAAATCCCCAAGAATAAAGTTTGGCGCCTCTGGAGAAATTGACTGCAGCCGCTCCACCACATCAAAGATGGTGCTGGAGGCGGAGTCAGCGTCTGCCCTCGGGTGGATGTACACAGTCGTGATAAAAAGTTGGGGGAACTCGCGAGGCAAATAAAGGGGCGTAGTGACACAGACAGAAGCTCCACATCGGGTGTACAGATGCGCTCTCTGACCGTGACAGATGTGCAGTACTGCTTATTAATATATAAACATACGCCACCCCACTGACGTTTTCCCGTTACCTCTTCCTGCCGATCAGAGCGGAGTGGGGCTCCAAAGCCATCAATCCACAGGTCCGCGTCCCGGTCATGTGCAGTAAGCCAAGACTCAGTATAAGCCATGACACAGCAGTTCTTAAAGTCCTTCTGGTAGCATACATTCCCTTGAATTTCATCCACCTTGTTCCTCAGAGATTGTACGTTCCCAAAAATCATAGAAGGAAGAGGAATGTTACCAAACTGACGTCTTCTCAGGCATAATTTCACGCCTCCACACTTACCGCACTTCCTTCTCCTGTTTCTCTTTTCACCGCTGTGTCCATGAACGTGTATTTGCTGTTTTCTATCCATCTGCTTGATTTTAACAGAGGAAAATGACAAATTAGCCTTTACCAAAATTGCCAGAAAAAAATGCAAATTTTGGAGAAAAAAATAGTATAATAAACATTTAAAAATAGTATACATTTAAAAGCCCTACTGGGGGACCTCAGTGCACACATGGGTAATGACAGTGAAACCTGGAGGGGGATGATTGGGAGGAACGGCCTGCCTGATCTGAATCCAAAAAGTGTTCAGTTATTTGAGAATCAGCACCTCCAAGTCCGAGTCCATGGTCCTCAGCCGGAAAAGGTGGATTGTCCTCTCCGGGTTGGGGACAAGTCCCTGCCCCAAGTGGAGGAGATTAAGTATCCCAGGGTTTCATTCACGAGTGAGGGAAGCGAGGAACACAAGATTGACAGACAGATTGCAGCAGCATCTGCAGTGATACGGACGTTGTACCGGTCTGTTGTGGTGAAGAGGGAGCTGAGCTCTAAGGCAAAGCTGTCGATTTGCAAGTCAATCTATGTTCCTATTCTCACCTATGGTCATGAGCTTTGGGTAATGACTGAAAGAATGAAATCGTGGATATAAGTGACTGAAATGAGCTTTCTCTGTAGGATTGCTGGAGTCACCCTCAGAGATAGGGTGAGGAGTTCAGTCATCCGGGAGAGGCTCAGAGTAGAACCGCTGCTCCTCCACATCGAAAGGAGTCAGTTGAGATGGGTTGGGCATCTGATCAGGATGCCTCCTGGACGCCTCTTTCTTAAGGTGTTTCAGGCATGTGTCACTGGGAGGAAACCCTGGGGCAGACCCAGGACACGCTGAAGAGACTGTCTCCCAGCTGGCCTGGGAATGCCTTGGTATCCTCTCTTAAGAGCTGGAGCAGGTGGCCGGGGAGAGGGAATTCTGGACTTCTCTGCTTGAGCTGCTGCCTCCGTGACTCGACCTCCGGAAAAACGGTAGAAGATGGATGGACGGATGGATAAAAGAATAACATACCAACTTTATGACAGTCAAAAAATGTATCAAAACTCAAAAATTTAAACAAAAAAGTTTCAAATATATAATAAAAAGGCTAAAATTTCCTTGACAAAAATTGCTAATTTGATTTTTTTAATGCTAAATTTGAGAGAAGCTGCAAATTTAGGAAAATAAATTTACATGTGGAAAAACTGCATATTGATACAAAAAGTAGGTAATTTACAAGAAAAATTGTCTCAGATTTACAAAAAAAGGCTGTACATTTATAAAAAAAAAGTTCCATATTTATTAGAAAACAACATTGTTATGCTAGAGGGCACTGAGAGAATGCATACCTCCACCAAGGCTCTATAACTGTTAGCAGGATTGTGCAAAAATTACAGGACGGATGTTAATAAAATTTTCTTCAGAGGTGGCCCTTGGGATACAGATGAAGACAATATAGGCCATGGGCCAGTTAGGGTCCGCCCCCCACCACCACCCCCATCTATAACTTTGGTACCATCTGAAAGCTTAGGGTGTCTACAGTCTGAAAATAAATGTTAACATTGAAAAAGTTGGGACTCAGTAGGTGTTTCAGGCATCTGAATAGACCTACCCCAAAGCAGCATTTTCTCTGATTTTTCATTCAAGCGCAAAGCTATTCATGCATAATTCTCAATAAAGTCAGCAGTGTTTAACATATTTCTGTAAGTAACATGCCAAATTATAACTTAGGCAAAGGGCAATGCTGTAAAAACAATTTTTGATATATAGGCTGAATCATTTACATGTTATGGCTATTAATCTAATAGTACCCTATTTTTCACATATTTTTTCCAACACTTTTTTTTCTCTTTTTTGGTCATATGGTTCATAATTGACACGCTTATCTGATTCTGATAATTCAGCAGAAAGAACAATGTCTCAGTTTTAATTTGGTATAAAATGTTTGTTTCTCAATCAGTTCTTCCAGTTTTTGCCGAAAAAACTGCACGGCTGCACGGTGGCGCAGTGGTTAGCACTGCGGCAGCACAGTTTACCCTTGGCCGGGGGATTGTGGGGATCGTGGAATCGTGGGTTCGATCCCAGCCCCCGACCAACAGTGATCTGTGTGGAGTTTGCATGTTCTCCCTGTGTTGCGTGGGTTTACTCCGGGATTTCTCCGGTTTCCTCCCACATGCCAAAAACATGCATGTTAGGTTAATTGGCTGTTCTAAATTGTCCCTAGATATTTGTTTCCTATAGGCCCTTAGAATAGAGGGTTAGTATTAATGAAAGCGCTTTGAGTGGTCTTTGTGACTAGAAAAGCGCTATATAAGTGCAGGTTAGTTAGTTAGTTTTTGTAGATACTCTATGAAAAAAAATTCTCACATTTTAATGAATCAACTTCTGGGCATGTACATGAAATTGGACTTTCAGTCACTGAATTTCATATGTTCTATACATCAAATACCAAAGGAACTATGTTCTCATCATCAAAACAACTAGCACTATATAAAAAATGTAACTGCAAGCCACTGTCCCACAAGATCACGAGACAGTGGTGGGCAATGCTGGGCCATATTCTCCGCCTGAACCAAGAATCCCCAGCCCAGAAAGCTCTTCAATTTGCAGTTGTTGGCTGCAACAAATATCAGGCACATCGTGGAAGACACTGTCCAAATTTACTGGAACAAATCAGAGCAGACTTGAAAAAGGCTGGCCTTGGCCCTCTCTGTACAATGGCACGACTGAGTAAACTGTGGCATTTCGCAAAGGATAAAGCAAAGCGGTGCAGAATGTGAAGGACTGATTGCGGTCACGGGATGTCTGCTACTACTACTACTACTACTACTGTATATTTATCACAAAGTCTGGTAACATTAATCAGCCGTTTTTTGTTTCCTGCTCCAGTGTCAAAGAGAATGGTAGTGTGTTGCATTTTATGAGCGTAGTTCAGTAAAATGAAAAACACGTCTGAATCAGGACTCCTAACTCTGTCTGATAATTTTCCTGGTTGTATTCACAGTAGAGAATAATTCTTATGTCTGTTTCTTCCTGGGAAGATGCTAGTGCTGGAATTTCAGTGCAACTGGTGTTTTCTCCATTCTCCGATGTTAACAGGTATGCAGCACCTTCACAAATAAGTGCTATATGCCTCCCATGAAGATTCTCAGCATACAAACCCTGACGCCAGAGTTGTGTATGGAGACATACAGTATGAACTGCTCCTTATTCTTGTCATTTGTCAAAAACAATTTCCAATCACTTGGCTTTTTGGTATTTTCTCCTTTTATTATTAGTGTTTCACTACTCAATACTCTGTTTTCTTTCCATTGCTTTTATTGAGCATGGGTCATATGGGATAAGAAAGCATGGGTCATATGAGCTTATAAGACGATTACAATTATTATCGAGGGTGGCAACAACATTGTTCATTCAAATGTGAAATATACTGTCTGGGTCCATATTTATATTTGGCCGGGTAATTCTACTGACTGTAATGCTGTTGATACCATCTAGCTGTAATGCCCCTGCACTGTGTATATAACTGTGTACATATGTATATTTGCTTTGGCTAACTAATTCTTATCTTATTCCCTCCGCCAAGGAGGTTATGTAATCGGGATGGTTTGTCTGTTTGTCCATCTGTTAGGAGGATTATGCCAAAACTACTGCACGGATTTGGGTGAAATTTTTGCCAGAGGTGGTCCTTGGCCTAGAGAGGAACACATAACATTCTGGTGATGATCCAAGAATGCATACCTCCACCAAGGCTCTTATCTTCTCACACTGTGTTAGCAAGAATCCTCCAAAACAAACCCATTATATTTTGGAGGTGACCCATGAGGGACGGCAGGAGCCTTGGCAGAGGTATGCGCTCTCTGAGTGCTTTTCTAGTTTACTATTGCTCTGAGTGCTGCTATCCCTTTGCTGCTGCAATCCTGGAATATCCTCATTATGGGACTAATAAAGGCTTATCTTATCTTATGAGTCAGTGCTAAATACCACATTGCTTGTCTTCGTCATTGTATCAAATATCTTTCGGCAAATTTGATTGAAAATCTGTGATACCTCTTTTAAGAGGCAGAACATTGCATTTCCACTGTAGATCCAGGGTGTTTCATTTGGCGAAGGCTGATCTGCATCTTCTACATCTTTTGTGATCTGTTGAAAAGACTAACTTGTCAGTTTTACCAAGGAAGCCATCAGCTGTACCAAGACTGTAAGGAATGGGTGTAAGTGGATACATCAATAATTCCTTCAAGTTAAGCTGTATTCCTTGCTCCTGAGAATGTATAAATAGATGCAAGGTGATGTTTCCCTGTTGTTGATACTGGACAGCTTTGTTTTTTGTTGTTGTTACTTTCATTTTCTTGTTCATGTCAGCCAAAGTCTTCAAGTTCAAATGCTTGATTGGTGTGAAGAACTCTTTGCCTGACTGTAAGTGTGATTCGACAAAGTCATCCTTTGATGACTGTCCTGCTTTCTCTGCTCCTAATACATCCTTTTCTATTGCAGTTGATGCCACTTGGCCTGATGACAAGATTAATAGGTTATCCTGATCTTCCATGGAAAATGGATTGATGAAACTTTGAATGGCTTCTTTGGTTATGAACACTAGCTTCTCGCTCTTGGCTATTTCAGAGAGGTGAGCGTCATTTTGATTTGCATCTTCAGTTCTGATGAATTCCATGTTAGCCATCCATAGTGTAGCATGAAGATACTGTGTTCTTGCATCGGTTGTCCTAACCCAGCATTGGTAACCATCATGACTGGATAAAACACCTGATATAACCCTGAGATAAAAACACTTCTGAGAGAGAAGAAGAGGATCTTCAGGTCGGGGAACAGGGAGATGCTGAAGTCCGTACAGAGGGAGCTGAGGAGAAAGATCAGAGAAGGCAAAGACAGCTTCAGGAAGAAGATGGAGGACAAGCTGCAACAGAGCGACATCAGCGGGGTCTGGAGAAACCTCAAAACCATCTCGGGGCTCCAGAATACCTCCCCCCAGGCCACAGGGGGCAGGGAGTGGGCGAACAACCTGAATCTGTTTTTCAATAGATTTGACCAACCGCCCTCCCCCCTGTCTGCACAACAACCACTGCTGCCTCTAAGAAATCAAGTCCTGCTACCCACTCCCCACTCCACCGACACCCCCCCCCACTCCCAACACACAGCCCCCCATCCTGACCCTGACCAAGACCCAGGTGAGGACGGAGCTGAGGAAGATCAAGGCGAGGAAGGCGTCGGGACCGGACGGCATCAGCGCAAAGCTCCTCAAGTCCTTTGCAGACCAGCTGTGTGGGATTGTGACGTATATCTTCAACATGAGCCTGAAACTGGGGAGGGTACCACAGCTGTGGAAAACATCTTGTGTGGTACCTGTACCAAAAACTTCCCACCCCAAAGACCTGAACAGCTTCAGACCGGTGGCCTTGACGTCCCACTTGATGAAGACCCTGGAGAGACTGCTCCTTGCTCATCTCCGCCCCCTGGTGGAACCAGCGATGGATCCACTCCAGTTCGCCTACCAGCATGGCATTGGGATGGAGGATGCGGTGATCTTCCTCCTTCACCGTTCTCTGTCCCACCTGGAGAAGCCCGGGAATATGGTGAGGATCATGTTCTTTGACTTCTCCAGTGCTTTCAACACCATCCAACCGATGATCCTGAAGGACAAGCTGCTGCGCGCAGGGGTGGACCAGCACCTGTCATCATGGATCCTGGACTACCTCACGAACCGGCCTCAGTTTGTGAGAACCCGGGACTGTGTTTCCGACACGATCATCAGTAGCACGGGGGCCCCCCAGGGAACGGTGCTGGCTCCCTTCCTGTTCACTCTTTATACTGCGGACTTCTCACACAACACAACACATTGCCATCTACAGAAGTTCTCTGATGACTCTGCGATCGTTGGTCTCATCTCCAGCGGAGATGAAGCTGAGTACAGAGGGCTTATCCAGGACTTTGTGGACTGGTGCCATCGGAACTGCCTCCAGATCAACGCGAGGAAAACTAAGGAGCTGGTGGTGGACTGCCGCAGGCATGGGCAGCCCCTCACAGCACCAGTAAATATACAGGGAACAGACATTGAGATGGTGACATCCTACAAGTACCTGGGTATTCATCTGAACAATAAACTAGACTGGTCACACAATACTGACGCACTCTACAAGAAGGGACAGCACAGGCTGTTCCTGCTGAGGAGACTCAGGTCTTTTGGTGTACAAGGGGCGCTGCTGAAGTCATTCTATGACACGGTGGTGGCATCAGCCATCACTTTTGGAGTGGTCTGCTGGGGCAGTGGCATTACTGCAGCCGATAGGAAGAGACTGAACAAACTGATTAAGAAAGCTAGCTCTGTCCTGGGGCAACGCCTTGATCCGATGGAGGAGATAGGAGAGAGAAGGACGGTGGCTAAACTGTCATCTCTGCTGGAGTCCGAGTTCCACCCTATGCAGGACATACTGGATGCACTGAGGAGCTCATTTAGCAGCAGACTACATCATCCCAGGTGCACAACCGAGAGGTTTCGTAGGTCCTTCCTACCAACGGCTGTCAGACTGTACAACCTAAGCAGGGCTGCTCGCAGAGATAGCAAAAAGACGTAACAAACTAATAGTTTTTTTTGAATGCAAAAGATGCAATAGACTTACACAATGGTCCTCTCCGGCATACAACTAGGAACATACCGGTCGCTATGGAGGGTGAGAATATGTATGGGCACATAATCATACCATGTAGGATAACTAAATAGACGGTTATGCTGTTTCATCCCACCTAGCAACAATGCTCTGCACTGTGTGTGTTTATATATTTACATATTTATTCCATCTAGCTACAATGCTCTGCACTGGGTGTGTTTATATTTATATATCTATATATTTATTCCATCTAGCTACAATGCTCCGCACTGTGTTTTTATATATCTACATATTATTCCATCTAGCTACATTGCTCCGCACTGTGTGTGTTTATATACTTGCATATTTATTCCACCTAGCTGCAATGCTCCGTACTGTGGGTGTTTATATATTTACATATTTATTCCATCTAGCTACAATGCTCTGCACTGTGTGTTCATATATTCATATATTTATTCCATCCAGCTACAATGCTCTGCACTGTGTGTCTGTGTGTGTGTGTGTATATATATATTTTATAGTAATATGTACATATGTATATTAGCTGCTCTTGCTTGCTTGTTTTTTTTTTTTTTTCTTGCCTTCTGATTGTTGCTCTGAGTGTTGCTATCCCTGTGCTGTTGCAATCCTGGAATTTCCCCGTTGTGGGACTAATAAAGGCTTATCTTATCTTATCTTATCTTATATTCCTGCACCACTTCTACCTGCTGCTCCATGGTATTTTGCATGATGCATGAATGTTTCTTCTATTGTCTTATCAACATCACACCGGTTACCAGGAATGAAAGAACATGCCCCACTAGTAGCTTCCCTTTTCAGCAGAGCAGTCGCCCCAGGATGAAAAGGCTCAATGTTCTTCTTCTTTTAGATTTGATTGGTGGTTGCCAACCAGCTTACAGGTGCATTACCACCATGTACTTCACTCTATATCATCACTCTATCTGGTCAGGAGCTGTAATGAAAGCAGCAAAATATGTTGGATACCTAGCATAGTTTTTTCCATCAAAACTGAAGAACAAGTCTGTCATTTGGTAAAGGCACTGTGAATATGATAGAAAGTCATTGTGTATCCCAGCATGGATGAGTGACAGCACAAGCCAGACATGCTTAAGATATGACATCCATAACTGAGCAGTTTTGCCATATTGCCCTGCAGCAACGTTGACCCGAAACTCCATGCATTTAGCAATGTATTGTTATAGAGTATCGTTGGAGAGTAGTGCAATTCTTGCTTCTTTAGAAGATACAGACAAACGTTGTAGAATGAGATCATGAACATCTGATGGCAAAGAGGAGAAAACCGCTTCTTTTCCATGCACTGTCAAGTAATACGTCAACAGCAAACGCTCAAGACTTTCCATAAGAACTTTGTGACAGTGAATAGCTCTGTCATAGTGTTTTCCTGAAAGAACACCCTCCACAGAACCAGACGTTATGAGCCCTGCTTCCATAGAATGTCAGATAATCCTGAACCATTCAACTTTTTTCCAATCATTTTCATATAGGCACAGGCCAAGTGAAAGGTTCCAATGAGAATAATGCGTTTCTCATATTTTCTTGGATTGTTCCAAATAAGTGGCAGTGCTTTCATGCAGACGCCCAAATCAAATGTTGTGATGGTGTACTCTTGGCCAACTTCCCTGGTGGCATCTTCAGCAAATCTAAGACACTCTTGGACTGTTTTGTAGTCAGTGATTGGACTGGCTATCACCGGATAGTAGTCTGCAGTGGTCAGACTGCTGGGTGTCTCTGAAGTTGTGGACAATAAAATAGCAATATGTGAAAAATAGGGTACTCTTAGATTAATAGCCATAACATGTAATTGATTCAGCCTATACATCAAAAATTGTCTCTATAGCATTGCCCTTTGCCTAAGTTATAATTTGGCATGTTACTTACAGAAATATGTTAAACACTGCTGACTTTATTGAGAATTATGCATGAATGGCTTTGTGCTTGAATGAAAAATCAGAGAAAATGCTGCTTTGAGGTAGGTCTATTCAGATGACTGAAACACCTACTGAGTCCCAACTTTTTCAATGTTAGCATTTATTTTCAGACTCTAGACGCCCTAAGCTTTCAGATGGTACCAAATTTATAGATTGGGGGGGGGGGGGTGCACAGTGATCCTATCTGGCCCATGGCCTAATAGATTTTGGAGGTGATCTGGTCAGGACGCAGATTCTGGATCACTTTTTCCCTTTCATTAGCATTGCATAGGGCCTTAGTGGAAGTATGCACTCTCTGAGGGCCCTCCATTTCTTTACATGCCATGAGCGCATATCCCCGCCAAGGCCCTATCTTGCAATGCTAAAGAAAGGGGGAAAAGTGATCTAGAATCTGCATCCTGATCCGGATCACCTCTAAAATGTATTGGGTTCATCCATAGGCCACTTCTGGAGAAAATTTCATTGAAATCTGTTCAGTAGTTTTTGCGCACATCCTGCTAAAAATCAGACTAATAGACAAACAAACCAACATGAAAACATTAGTTATTTTCCACCTTACTTGTTGTCGTTTGTCTTTGCTTCGTAACAAAATGTGAATTAATCTGAATTAGAATGAATATATTTTATCATAAATTAGTGGGTTTTTAAATAAACTTGCTATTTTTCCTTTCTATTAAATTTGCCACATTTTTGTTGTAAACAAACACACAAATTTACAACTTTCACTCCTAAATTTGTAACTTTTTCTTATATAATAGAATTTGCAAGGTTACTCTTATCAGTTTGGGAGAATTTTTTTTTATTTACTTTTATAAAACTGGACAGTAAATTTTAAAAAAGCTGAATATCTGAATATCAACTTTAAAAACCAAATATCAATGTAGCAAATGAAAATCAGGATAATAAACTATTATGGTACTTCTGCATACAGTATTACTGTAAAGTCTCCAGCCATGCCAGCAGGCGGTTGTGGCAGCAGTTGTTCCATTTGGGTGTAGACAAACTCAGGTGAGAGTTGAGCAACTGTTGCTCATATTTACCTCAGAACTTCATGTTCTAATATGTATGAGTTGTAACTTGTGTCTTTAAAGAGACAAGTTCTATTCCTGACTGCAGACTGGGCTTTTTTTGTGCTGAATTTTTGACAATAATCCCACCTCACTTTATTGTTTTTTTATGATTAAATTAATGCTAATCAACAAAAATGCAGAGAAATACACATCTGTTTTGCTTTGTTTTATGCACAATTTTCATGATGCATTGTTGATCTTATTTTGAGCTGTAGTTGATGGAAACAGTCTCTGAGGGAGGAACACGTGCATTTGTTATTGTTCTGGGTTTCTGACTTTAAGGAGCATCCTCATGCTCTACTCATACACCTTGTACAAAGAAGTGGCTGATCTGTATCGCATTAAAACTGTTAAATTGCATTATAATGGCACAGCAGTGTATAAGACTAGTTATTGTAGTAACTGATCATGTGTTGTGCCACCATAAGAGAGACGGGGGTCTGTGTGAATGACCTCCCCTCCGTTCTGTGTTGTGTGGGTGTGTATAAATAAAGCCTGTTCCGTCACAGTCATCTCTCCTTTCTTGTGTGAACCCTCACAACGTCACACTGGTGTCAGAAGTGGGATAATGGAGCAGATGGAAGCCAGAATCGGAGCGGAGATTCAGCAGCGGAGTTGCTCGCCGGGAGTTGCTCGCCGGGATGAATGGAGCAGCGGACCCGACGGGACCAGCATACCCCGCCTTCTGCCTTTCTCAAGGCAGGGCGGGCTAAGCAGAGCAGATCAGCCCCGTTTCCCACCCTGCGATAGACCAAGAGGCGACTGTCCTACCCATCCGCCAGCGGGCCAAACTTCCCCGCTTTAACGGCGAAACCCTGCTGGACGACTATCTGGTCCAGGTTGAGCTGGCTGCGGCGCTGCACAGCTGGCCACCCAAAGAGACCGCCGTGCAGGTCGCGCTGGCCCTGGAGGGAAGGGCTCTCCACACGCTGTCTGATCTCTGGCCCGAGGAACGTCGCAGCTGGCCAGCGCTACAAGGAGCGCTCCGGAGGTGGTTTGGGAGAGCGGCCAACGCTGAGCACACCCAGGAAAACAGCTGGCCAACCGCTGGAGAGGCAGCCGAGAGAGCCTGGGAGCCTACGCAGTGGACATACGGCTGCTGACGCGGTGTGGCTACCCGGATTTCGAGCCAGGGGCAGTGGAGAGGCTCGCCCTCCGGAACTTCATTCGGGGGCTCCGCCCGGCCCAGCTCCAGAGCCACATCTGGATTCACACCGCGAGCAGCTGGGAGACGGCTGTGGCAGAAGTGGAGCGGGTGGGGCCGCTAATGGATTGTGTAGCTGATGCGTCACCACCGAGGCAGAGGGCCTTCCAGGCCATGGCTGAGAGCGAGGAGGAGGAGGAGGAACTGCACCGGACCACAATGGTGCGGCCATGAAGAAGACGGCCACGGCGGCGCGAGGAAGGGTGCTTCCGCTGCGGGGAGCCAGGACACATCGCGCGGTACTGCCCGGCACCCACCTCCGCGACAAACCGGCCCCTCACCAACGTTAAACTACAGCGAGTTGGCATGGATGGGGATCTGCCGCCTCCCACAGACATTTTCCCCAATGAACTGTCACCACGTGTGGGCCGAATTGGACACTCGCCAGGGATGTACCTACAGTGCAGCCTGGACAACACGCCGATCCGGGCCCTGATCAACACCGGTTCTACCATCTCTCTGGTCCAACCCGGAGTGCTGCCAGGTACAGATGAGGCAGAACCGCAGGGGTGGGAACGCACCGGGCACTGCGTCACCACAGCCACCGGTGAGCGCGCCAGACTGGGAGGGCGGTGAGTTCTTGTGGTGGGGGTGGCCGGCCAGAATACAAACCACCTGTTCTAGCTGGCTGACATTCAAGACCCCTGCATTATTGGACTCGATCTGCTCACAGCATGGGGTGCAAAAATTAACACAGCCAGATTGTCCCTCCTGCTGGGGGCTTGGACCATCATGCTCTGCAGCAGGACCCAGAGGGGGAACCCGGGGGCCTGCATGATCGAGGGGCCGCCAAAACGGACCGAACCGGGCGGGTCACCGCAAGAGCTGAACACAACGGCGCCACCAGCATGAGCAGAGGGAGCGCAATCACCGATAGAGACAGCAAGGGGGAGGGCCACAGCGGAGCGGGTTAATGTGTCAGCAGAAACGCAGCAGGCAGTCGAGGAATTGTTCCAGCAGAGCTGCAGTGGACTGGAATCAGGACAGAGGCGGCAGCTGCAGGAGCTGTTGGATTGCTACACTGACGTCTTCGCTGCCAAGGATGAGGAATGCACCCGAACCGGCTTGGTGCAGCACGGGATCAACACCGGTGAGACCAGGCCGATCCGGCTCCAACCCCGCCATCTGCCTTTTTCAAAGCGGGCGGCGGCAGAACAAAAAATATGGGAAATGCTGGAGGCAGATGTTATTGAGCCCTCCAGCAGCCCCTGGGCGGCGCCGGTGGTTCTGGTTAGGAAGAAGGATGGTTCCTGGTGGTTCTGTGTGGATTACCGGCGCCTGAATGACATCACCCGCAAGGATTCCTACCCCCTGCCCCGCATCAATGACGCGCTGGATTACATCACCGGCTCCAGTTGGTTCAGCTCGCTGGACCTCCACAGCGGCTATTGGCAGGTAGAGCTGTCACCTGAGGCCCGCCAGAAAACAGCCTTCTCCATCGGGCAGGGACTGTTCCAGTTCAAGGTAATGCCGTTTGGACTTTGCAACGCCACGGCCACCTTTGAGCGTCTGATGGAGCAAGTGTTGACTCACGTGCCCCGGAGCTGCTGCATTGTTTACCTGGATGACCTGCTGGTTCACGCAGCTGACTTTGATGGAGCCCTGTCCAACCTCCAGGAGGTATTGGACGCCATCCGACAGGAAGGGCTGCGGCTGCAGCCGTGGAAATGCCACCTATTTCGGCGGGAGACCACCTTCCTGGGCCACGTTGTCAGCGCAGTGGGAGTCGCCACCGATCCAGAGAAAGTGGCAGCGGTGAAAAACTGGCCAGTGGTGCGGGATGTGGGAGAGCTACAGAGTTTTCTCGGACTGGCCTCCTATTACAGGAGATTTGTGAAAGACTTCACCACCATTGCCAGCCCGCTGCATCAGCTGACACAGAAGGGCCGTGCGTTTCAGTGGAGTGACAGCTGTGCTGCTGCTTTTTCCCGGCTTCGCTCAGCGCTCATCGGAGCCCCATCCTGCAGTATCCCAACCTGAACCGCCCTTTCATCGTGGACACGGACGCCAGCAATCAGGGCATCGGGGCGGTCTTATCCCAGGAGGGAGAACACGGAGAACAGACAGTTGCTTTTTTCAGCCACACTCTCAGCAGAGCTGAAAGGAATTATTGTGTTACTCGCAGAGAGCTGTTGGCTATCATTCAGGGGCTTTGCCATTTTCGCCCATATGTGTAAGAGGGGAGGTTCCCTGACCTGGCTGCTGAACTTAAAAGAGCCGGATGGACAGTTGGCGAGATGGCTGGAGGTACTGCAGGATTATGATTTTCTGATTGTGCATCGGGCAGGCCGCCTCCATGCCAACACTGACGCGTTGTCTTGGCGTCCCTGTGCTGTGGAGGACTGTTGGCACTGCCAGCGGGCAGAGGATCGAGACCAAGCCGTCCCACGGGCTGCTGCTCTCCGGACCGCTGTGAGCAGGAATAACACAGCGGCGCACAGCTCCTCCTCAGATAATCAGTCAGCTCTCCCCAGTGATGACATCACAGAGGCTCTTGGCATGCAGCAGCTGCAGAGCGAGCTGGACAGAGATCCGGTCATCTCCCGGGTTCGGCAGTGGCTGGACGCAGGCCAGCGGCCCGCCTGGGAAGCTGTGTCTGCACTGGACCCAGAGACCAAGGCCCTACACTCCCAGTGGGCCAATCTCCGCTGTCACGAGGGTGTTGTGTATCGGCAGTGGCAGACTCCAGCTGGGCAGCATCACGTCTGGCAGCTGCTGGTTCCCCGGCGGCTCCGGCCCAACGTACTCCAGCTGGTCCACGGGGCGGTGGGGGCGGGCCACTTCGGGGTGACGAAGACTCTGCAGCGTCTTCGGGCCTGGTTCTACTAGCCCGGATGTCGCCAGGATGTAGAGCTCCATGTCCATCGCTGCGACACCTGCACGGCTCAGAAAGGGCCGACTTAGCAATCCCACGCCCCCTTGCAGCAGTACCAGGTGGGAGCACCGATGGAGCGGGTAGGAGTGGACATTCTGGGCCCTTTCCCGACCATGGACCGGGGGTAACCACTACGTGCTGGTCGCAATGGATTACGTCACCAAATGGCCAGAGGCGTACGTGGTCCCTGATCAGAGCGCCGCCACCACAGCATCAAAACTGGTGGACGAGATTTTTTGTCTGTTTGGCGCACCGGAGGAGCTGCACAGCGATCAGGGATGGAACTTTGAGGCAGAGGTCTTTAGAGAGGTCTGCAGGCGGCTGGGCATCCAGAAGACCCGGACTACCCCGCTGCAACCACAGAGCGACAGCCTGGTCGAACGGTTCAACCGGACCCTTACCACCCAGCTCGCTGTCCTAGTGGACCAGCGACAGCGAGACTGGGACCTGCATCTGCCCTTTGTTCTGTGGGCGTACCAGACGGCAGCACAGGAATCCACCTGGTGCACTCCTGCAGCGCTGATGTTTGGACGCGAGCTGCACACACCAGTGGATTTGGTGCCCCCCCCCCCTTCCCCAGAGATGGAGGGCAAACTGGGGTTGGATTATTTGTTTTGCTTGAAAGAATGTCTCCACATGGTGCACGGACTGGCTCGGGAGGCCCTGGTGGCGGCGGGGAGCTGGCAGAAGTGGGCATATGACTCCCGCTGCCAGGGGAGGGCCTTTGCACCAGGAGATCGAGTCTGGGTTTTCTGCCCGGAGCGAAAAAGGGGACTGTCACCAAAACTGGCGAGCCATTGGTCGGGACCACGCGAGGTCCTACAGCGACTGTCAGATGTAGTGTACAGGGTGAGGCTGCGGAAAAGGGACCGGGTCGTGGTGCTCCACCGTGACCATCTCGCCCAGTACCAGCCATCTGCCCCATGGGTGGTTGAGCCGGGGCCTTCATCCTGACCTATCAGATACTCCGGCCGAGGCACAGATGGACACTAACAGGCCTGTACGTACTGGTCGCCGACAACAGCGGCCGCCCCAACTCCTGGAAGGATTCGTGTTGGACTTTTGAGCTGGACTTCATTATTCTGGGGACAGAAACCAGTCCGGGGGGGACAGTGTAATGTCGGGGCTGTGTTAAGGGGGCGGGGATTCTCCCGGCATGCTTGCGCCACGGAGGATTCAAAGAGTGTTATTATTCGTGTGTTCTAAGTGTTATTTCTGTGTCATTATAACTGCGTTTTAATGGCACAGCAGTGTTGTAAGACCAGTTAGCGTAGTGATTGATCATGTGTTGTGTCACCATAAGTGAGACGGGGGTCTGTGTGAATGACCGCCCCTCCATTCTGTGTTGTGTGGGTGTGTATAAATAAAGCCTGTTTCGTCACAGTCAGCTCTCCTTTCTTGTGTGAACCCTCACAACGTCACAGTATGATAGTGAATCCAGGGCTTTCAAAAAGAGTTATCTCTAATTTTAATATCTCAGCTGCTCTGATGAGGAACCTTCACAGACATGAAAACGACAGCGGATTGGTCCATTAGTGTCCTCCTCACCTGTGACCAGGAAGTCTGTGAAGATCAGGAGGCAGCAGCAGCAGAAGCTGACCGGACTGCGGGGCGCAGCCAGCGAGGGCAGGAAGAGCAGACTGACGGCCACTTTACAAACACACAAGACCACCGCTGCTTCCAACACACCATCCATGGCTACAACAAAACAAAGCACACATATGAAAAGACAGGTCTTCTTTCTTCCTAGAGGTGGTGGAGCTCAGGAATGTCAGGTGCTCTCCTGACAGTAAACCCCTCAAAACAACCATAAATACCTCTGTAGCTTCGGTCACAATTTCTAAACTTGCATTAATGTTTTACCGGGTCTTCCTGCCTCATGGTTCAAATCAATATTTCATTGTGTACATTAGTAGTGAACTCTGGAACCGACAGTTGTCTAAAGAAACTCAGCATGGATTGCAATACAATCAATTAGAAAAAAAAAAAAATAAGACAATTGGCACCTGAAATAACTAAGCAGGCTTCACAGAGAGACTCCACAGCAGATTTTTGTTTGCACTGTGACCTGCATGTAAATATATTTACCTTCTGACCATGAAACTGGTTCAACCTGTTCAACCTGACATTCATTTCTAGCACATGAAATAAAAACTTAAACTCAAATGAAGCAGGAAAAGAGAAAAATCCTGACAAAAACATAATCTGACGTTAATTTTTCTTCTTACCTGTGCTCCCAGGAGCCCACAGAGTAACATGTCAATATGAGGCCGAGCTTGAAATGCTGCTTCATCCGCTTTCTTCACCCCCCCACCCCCTCTTGCTCCACCCTCGGGGATAATGAGCCTCCCTCCTCCCCCTCTGCGCTCCTGCACCTGGCTGGTGGAGGTGAAGGAACATGCGCTGCTGGAGGGTGTGGCCCTGTTTGAACTGAGACAAGAAAACCAGTCCAGCAACAGCTACAAGTGGGAGATGCAAAGTCTGCATGTAGAAAAAAGTACTGAAATGTGTGTTATTTTATAAATTTTATAACTCGACACAACCACACAAAGAAACACTGATGTCTTATAATCAAAGATAGAAAGTAGTGAGGTACATTTACTCAAGTAGCCTACATACAGGTGCATCTCACTAAATTAGAATATCATCAAAAAGTTGATTTATTTCAGTAATTCAATTCATAAAATGAAACTCATTTTACATAGATTCATTACAGACAGACAGAGTGATATATTTCAAGTGTTTATTTCTTTTAATTTTGATGGTTATGGCTTGCAGCTCATGAAAACCCAAAAATCAGTTTCTCAAAAAGTTAGAATATTTTAATAGAAGTGTTGGCCGACTAAAAGCTCCTTTTGCATGAATTAATACTGCATCACTCTGGCATGGCATGAAGGTGATCAGCCTGTGCTATTGCCGAGGTGTTATGGAGGCCCAGGTTGCTTTGATAGGTGCTACATGAACAGCTTCTTCCCCTCTGCCATCAGACTGCTGAACACTAAGTGACTTATTGGACTCTCGTGCACTACATACAGCAGCTCAACCAGACTCATGATAATTATCACTGTTTTCTTTTGCACTACCGACTCACTATGTGGAACTCCACAATATCTGCTGCTTGTTAATATATTTAAAAATTGCATTGATTAGTATTACTGCTGAACATAAACCACAAGAGATGGAGAATGATATTGATCCTGATAACCACTTTTTCAATAATATTCATAACCACTGTGAATATTACACTGAAAAGCAATTCAAAAGTCAAGTGCAATTAGATGGTAAACTGTCAATAATACACTTCAATAGCAGAAGTCTTAACAAAAACTTTCCACAGATTCAGGACTATTTAAAACAGCTAGACAGAAAATTCACAGCTATTGCAGTCTCTGAAACTTGGCTTAATGAAGAACAGGCTCCCCTGATGGCAATAGAGGGATATCAGATGTTTTATATTAACAGATCTCGAAAAAAGGGTGGTGGTGTTGCACTGTATATTGATGACCTGTACAGGTGTAAGCTTGTAAATGAAATGTCCTCAGCACTACCAGGGATTTTGGAATGTGTTACTGTTGAGATTGACCTAGACAAAACAAAAAATCTAATCATAAGCTGCATATATAGAACGCCGGGAACTTGCATTGAGACATTCAGAGATAAATTAGTCAAGCTGTACAATAATATTACTAGTAAGAAAATGGTAGCAATTTGTGGAGATTTCAATATTGATTTACTGAATCCACATCAACAAAATGTAGTTACAGAGTTCATGAACTCTATGTACAGCATGAGTCTATATCCCACAATAACACATCCCAGTAGAATCACAGTTCACTCTGCTACACTTATTGACAACCTGTTTGTCAATGTTTTCGATAAGAAAATAGAAAGTGGATTATTGGTAAATGATATAACTGACCACTTGCCAACCTTTGCACTTATCCATGGCCACACGGGGCCCAACGCAGAAAAAATTTCAAAATCGTTCAGATACAAATCACCAAATGCAATCAATTCTTTTAAAGAGGACTTGCTGAAGCAAGACTGGACAGAAGTCTATGTATCAGATGTAAATGAAGCCTATGACACATTTATAAACATTGTAACCACTCTTTATGAAAAAAACTGCCCATTAGTAAAAAAAAAAGCTTAAACACAAATTTGCTGATAAGCCATGGTTAACCAAAGGACTACAAAAGGCGTGTAAAAAGAAAAATTTATTATATAAAGCTTTCCTAAAGAAAAGAACAAAAGAAGCAGAGCAGCGGTATAAAACATACAAAAATAAGTTAACATATATAATAAGATGTAGTAAAAGAGACTATTACAGTAAAGAACTGGTGAAAAACAAAGACAATATTAAAAATACATGGACAATACTCAACAGTATCCTTGGAAATAAAAGCAGAAATACAAGCTACCCAACTAATATTCCAAAAAATAATAAAACGACTCAGAGTGTGAATATAGCTTCACCTGCAGATGAATTTAATAATTTTTTTGTTAACATTGGACCTAAACTGGCCCGAGAAATACCCACTACAGTGCCTACAGGCGATACAATATGCAATAACACTGCTGTAAAAGACTCCATCTTCATAAAGAACACAGACGAAAGAGAGGTCATTGAAATTGTTAAATCGTTCAAAAGTAAAACATCTACTGACTGTGATGGTATTGACATGCTACTAGTCAAAACTGTTATCGAATGCATAGTAAAACCACTGACGTATATCTGTAACCTGTCTCTCCAATCAGGTATATTTCCCAATGCAATGAAAATAGCTAAAGTAATTCCGATATACAAGACCGGCGACAGAGGGGAACTCTCAAACTATAGACCAATTTCACTATTACCGCAATTTTCCAAGATACTTGAAAAAATATTCTATGAGAGAATTGACAACTTCATACTGAAGAATGATTTATTATGTGAGCAGCAATATGGGTTCAGACACAAGAGGACAACTGCATATGCCCTAATGGAATTTACAGAAAAAATATCAACAGCCATTGAAAATAAAGAGTATTCAGTTGGAGTATTCCTAGATCTTAAAAAAGCATTTGATACAGTAGATCATAATTTATTATTAAAGAAACTACAAAATTGTGGTATTAGAGGAGTAGCTCTGTCCTGGTTAAGTAGTTACTTAAAGAATAGATATCAGTATGTATGTGTTAGCAACAAAAACTCAGAGTTGCTGAAGGTCACCTGTGGAGTCCCACAGGGTTCAGTTCTGGGACCATTATTATTCAATATGTATATAAACGATATATGTAAAGTTTCAGAAAAAATGGACTTAATATTGTTTGCCGATAACACTAATCTGCTATGCAGTGGAAACAATTTGGAACAACTTCTGGATACACTCGGAAAGGAATTAGGAAAGCTTAAACTGTGGTTTGATTCCAACAAATTAACGCTCAATTTAAGTAAGACAAAATTTATAGTCTTTAACAACCATCACAACAACCCAGTACCCAAACTCAGTGTAAATGGTGTAGAGATTGAAAGGGTATCTGAAACTAAATTCCTTGGAGTAATAATTGATAACAAACTGTGTTGGAAGTCACATATTAATTATATTAAAGGTAAAGTATCCAAATCAATTGCAATATTACACAGAGTGAAATATTTGCTGAATCAACCCACACTATACACCTTGTATCATTCATTAATACTCCCATACATGACATATTGTAATGAAGTATGGGGAAATACATATAAAACAAACATATATCCACTCTTTATGCTTCAAAAGAGAGCTATTAGAATAATAAACAAAGCAGCTTACAGGGAACCAACAAACCCACTTTTTCTTAAACAAAAAACTCTCAAGTTGAAAGATCTGGTTGACTTTAAAACCGCAATAATAATGTTCAAAGTGAAGAATTTATCACTGCCCGCAAATATCCAAAAGTTGTTCCAAACAAAGGAGAAACGATATCACTTCAGAGGAACATGTATATTTCAAAAGCCTACAGTGAGAACAACCACCAAGCAACACTGTATTTCAGTGCAAGGAGTCAGATTATGGAACGATTTTGGACCTGAACTAAAATCATGTACAACGCTTGGACAATTTAAACAAAAACTAAAGGAAGAAATACTCCAAACATATTTACAAGACGACATGTAAACTCATATAAGGATTGACATATCCAGCCTATGTTGTGTTGTAGCTTAGTTTTTTTTTTTTTTTCTGTGACATTTTGTCTTAGATTTGTTTTGAATAGTAACCGCTTAACTTAGCTTAGCTTAGTTTTCTTTTTTTTTTTTTCTCTCAGTCACATTTTGTCTTAGCTTTGTTTTAAATTGTAATCGCTCTTGTCTTGTTTTCTCTTTTCTCTTTTTTCTCTTTTGAATTCTTGGATGGAATATGGGTGGGCAATATAAGCTGCGGCTTCAGCCATCACCCATTTCGGATAACTCATGTGGAATTGTATAGTAGAAGGAGTCTGTCTAATTTGACCTTGTTGTTATATTATACAGTTTCTTTTAACCTGTACTGTACTATCCAAAATAAATTCATTCATTCATTCACATTTTATTGCATGCATAGTTTTTTATTTTTATCTTTAGTGCTACTCATGTTTAATGTTGCAGCATTGCACCGAGACAAATTCCTAGTTTGTGTACTACATGAACAATGGCAATAAATCTCATTCTGATTCTGATTCTGATTCTGATAGCGGCCTTCAACTCATCTGCATTGTTGAGTCTGGTGTCTCTCATCTCCCTGTTGACGATACTTCATAGATTCTATATGGGGTTTAGGTCAGGAGAGTTTGCTGGACAGTAAAATATGGAGCTGCTGTTACGTCTGGAAATGAGTGAGCAGGAGGCGAGTCTTCGTGCAGCCAACTCAACTTTATTATACTGAACTTGGGTTTATATACACAGTGGGCCGTGCCTGCCTGACGTCACCTTGTGGGTGGGCACAGCTTCACATACACACATATTCTCTTACACAACATTCCCTCCCCCCTTAGAAAATGGGAAATCACACACACCATTGTAAACCTCCCAAATTTAGAAACCAAATCACGCACTAAGAACATGGGGAATAATATATTGTACTAAGACAACATATCACATTCACACAAAGAACAACTAAATTGGACCACGTCTCTTTAAAATGCATAAAATAATCCCATATTATCCACATTCTCACTCACTCACACACCAGCAACCAATATATACAAAATGCACATTTTCTCAAATATGTACACAGATATTTACACAAGGAAAAAAAAATTTCTTAGGTAACCCCAATGTCTTAGGGCAGCCACCATTTTTTATACTGCCACAGAGGTCCTGGGCAGCCCCACGGCATCTGTACACCTGGCTGCTGTCCACCCCCAGGGTCGAAGCCCCCCTCCCCGGCAAAAATGTCTTTCCTGCCATTTGGTGCTTCCTCCCTCCGGGCCCACTCTGCTGTTGTCCGGTGCGCTGTCTCTCCGTGCCCGTCAAACCGTTCCCGACTGCCTTACACGCCACCATCATGGCTTCACACTCTCCGGCCCCCAGTGGCTGTACTTTGGGAAGACCCGAAGCCCGCTCTCCGGCGTCGTCCGCTGCCTTGGGCACCTCGCCACAAAGCCCAGCACCCTCCTCCAGGGCGCTCTGCTGCTCTGCCTCCATAACCAGCTGCTGCTGCTCACCTCCAGGGCTCACCACGTCATCCTCACCAGTGTCGCTCTCCGACCCAGGCACCTTGCCACTACATCCAGCACTCTCTGTCCCGGTGCCCCGCTGCGCTGTCACCGTGTCCAGCTGCGGCTGTTCTCCCTCAGGGCACTCGGCATCATCCCTGTCGGCTCCACTGTCCAATACGGGCACCTCGTCATTGTTCTTGGCACCCTCGCTCCAAGTGTCCTACTGCGTCGCCTCTGCATCCTGCAGCTGGTGCTCGTTGTTGTCCCTTGCATGCTCAGGTATCCCCTCCAGGCCGCTCTCCCCCTGAGAGTGCAGAGTGGGCGCTCCAGTGTCGTGCTTTCCATAAAAGCCTTGCTGGTGTTGGTCTTGCCTAATCCGGTCTCTTTCTCCTCCTGCTCTGGTTCTGGCTGCTCGAGGGGTGGGACAATCCCAGTTCTTGTTCTTCCTCCATTTCATCCTCACCATCCGAGCTATATTCACTCTCTGTGTCCCAGTCACTGTCTGTTTCACTCTCACTGTCCACACTGTGCTCTTCAGTCGCATCCACGTCCGCGAAGCCTGTGCAAACTGGTTCTGGGCCGCTGACCGTCCGTCCGTCCGCCGATTGCGAACGTGAATCCCAGATCATTGAACAAGTCTCACCCCATAACGTTTCCCCCTCAGCATGTCACCTGGAGCCGGAATGCCGAGATTACTCTTGTGCCACACTGTACTGCCAAAGTTATGCTCCTGCCGGTACCGGGGCTCCCTTCATCCGGCAACTCCACTGCATCCGAGCACCGGGGGGTGAGCCTCCGAACCACGGCCTCACTCACAATGGACCGCGTGGCGGCGGTGGCTATCACCAAGGGCACACTCACACCGTCCAGCTTCACCACACGTTGTAGTCCTGTCCAACCTTCGGGTCTCGCAATATTTATGCTGTCCCCGCTGTCGTCGGTGGCCGGGGACTCCTCCACAGGTGGTTTCGCCCCGAGGTCCAGCTTGACACCCGTAGCCTCGTTTTGGCGTGAGATTAGCCTGTCAGCTAGCCTGTCCATTGACCTAGATTGAGCAGTTAGCTTCCCTAAGCTATCTAGCTCTGTTGTTCCTGGGGCCGAAAGCTCCATCACCCACAGCTTCCTGGCCCTCGTCTGCTCAGCGAAGTGCTCAGGCATCTGCTCGATGGCATCCTCATAGCACTTGTCTGTGCCCAGGGTGTTGAGGATCTTTCGGCCCTCTGCACGGAGATTATGGACCAGGAGTGCCCGGCGCTGTTTCCTGCCAAGCCCATGGAGACCCAGCGCTCTGATGTACTCCTCAAAATTCCATCTCCACTCCGGCGACGGGATCACTGGCTCACCCGTGCACTCCAAAAATGGCAGCAGTGGTGGAGGGAGCCAGCACGCTTCCATTTTTCTCCTCGTCGCCATATGTTACATCTGGAAATGAGTGAGCAGGAGGCGAGTCTTCATGCAGCCTGTTTTCCACTAGCCCAGCACACCTCGGTACGGCTCGGTTCACTTCAGTACGGCTCGGAATGCTTCTGTCTCCATTGGTGTTGTGCTTGTGCTGTGATGGTTTGTTAGGAGGTTTTAGAAGCGGGGCAGCAGCAGATTCTGAGCGAGGCGGGGCCACACTCCCGTGACGTTACGCACCCGACTGAGTCCTTATTTACACGAGACAAAAAAGGATTCAAGCATTATTGCCTTGCTCGCTCTGTGGATTTATCTCACAATTAATTTTATCTCATAATTAAGCTGCAACAACACAAGTCACTTTTGTTTTGAATTAACTGCCAAATGACCTAGAAATAAAGAGCTGAAACTTGTTTTTATTCGTATTAAATAATGAGACGTGGCACACTGGCCTACACCAAATTATTATTTTTTACATCCTAGGGCATTTTGGATGTACTGAATTAAAAAAAATTCATGTTTTTCACCTTCAGGTCAACGTTTGGAACAACAGTATTATTATTTTCCGTTTAGATGATGCTACACTCCTTCTAAAGTATTGTAATTCTCTGAATTTGGAATGCTGATAGAACATTCAATTTACATAGACTTACTTTTTTACATTGACTTGTAAGCTTGATCAGTCTCTCCTGCTGCATTTTAAAGTCCAACTGTGCAACTTCTTATAAGTTAACATAAAAAATGTACCCAAAGTTTAGAACTGGATCATGTGGGGCTAATTTTTTATGATATTTCAATAAAAAGAACAGAAAGCTTACAAAAACATTTGTTTTTTGGTCTAGTTAAAAATTACATTACCTTTACAATGGTTGACCCTGACAGGAAGATCAGTATCATTTTGATCAGATTAGGCAATGGAATTTCTATGAAATTATACTGTTTTATAATTCAGTGTTATAACAGACAAACCACACTTTCCAAAACAATTCCATTTTATTATATACAAAATATTAAAAGAAAAAAAAAACTTTGCAACACAACATGAAGGTTAATCGACATTTTATACACGCCGACCACTGAGTGTCTACACCAGCTTCCCAAACTGGGTCACGACTCGGATGAATGAAGGCGTCTCTGCCAGCTGTGGGTCAGGAAGGCTCGGTTGAATAATCCGGACGGGCTGTCGCGGCGGACGCGTGGGATGATTCTACAAGGAAAATGCACACAATAAAATACAGCACAATAGTTTTTAACAAGAATACATAAGCTTATTTCAGCGTATTGTTCACATGAATAATTACAATAAAAGCTTTAGTCCGCAGTGTGCTGCAATGAAGCAGCGATCCATCCACAAATGAACAGCTTTTTTATTGCATAAATAAACTGAGCGTCTAACCGAATATATTTGCGAAAAAACGCACAATAAAAAAAAATTAAAACTCACCGTTAAAGGACTCCGATGTCGAGACCTCCCGGTATATTTTTTCATTCCGGGCAGCTCCGTCTAACTCGCGCTGCATACGTTCGTCTGACAATGCAGTGAACAGACACTGCAGCTCCTTACTGGTCCATGGAACACCCTTATTACGCGAAGCCATTTTTGATAGAGAATAAATGAAAATAGCACAGCAATACACTGAAAGGAACCGCCAACAGTGGTTGCGTGCTGAGTAAAGGCGGTCGTGAAGATTCTTTTTTTTTTTCAAAAACTTTATTGAGAAGGTCGTGAAGATTTGGTAGATGAGGAGGAGGAGAGGGGCGGTTACAACCTGACCAATCAGCGCCGGTTACGACCTGACCAATCAGCGGCGACCAGTCTGTTAACGTCACAACACGGCACAGCTCAGCACTGCTGTACCCTGCCCTTCAGCGGGGCTGAGAATTGCGGCTGTTAAACCGTGTTGGGGCTTGTGGAAAAGCGTACAAAGCGTGCTGAGCCGTCCCGTGTCGCACTAAAGCGTGCTAGTGGAAAAGGCCCACAACTCAACTTTATTATACTGAACTTAGGTTTATATACAAAGTGGGCCGTGCCCGCCTGACATCACCTTGTGGGTGGACACAGCCCCACATACACACATATTCTCTTACACAACAGATACCATGGTCATTAAACCAGGCATTGGTACTTTTGGCAGAAGTGTGGACAGGTGCCAAGTCCTGCTGGAAAATGAAATCAGCATCTCCATAAACCTTGTCAGCAGAGGGAAGCATGAAGTGCTCTAAAATGTCCTGGTAGACAGCTGCACTGACTTTGGACTTGATAAAACACAGTGGACTAATACCAGCAGATGACATGGTCCCCCAAATCAGGTGCCAAGTCCTGTCACTTGGAAGTCAAGGTCCCAGAGTCTGGAGGAAGAGTGAACAGGCATAGAATTGGGCGCATGCGCACGCAGCGACCGGCAGCTGGTGAAAAAGTCCATCGTCTGTGTGTCTTGTTTTATGCACTTTAATGTGTTTTTACGATATTCTCTGTGTCGTTTCTGGCCTGAAATGTTTGTGGACTGTATGGTGAAGAGCTCCCTGGTTCCATCAACATGGACTACCTCCCCTTTTTTGTATTGCTGCTACTTGTCCTCTGGCTCTTTGTCTCTGAAGTAAACGCGTCCGGCATCATGGCGGGCAGGATACATTATTCCAGGGACATGTTGCTGCATTTAAACACGGTTGATGCAGTGGCTGTGATTGAGCCTAAGCCGCAACTGCCGGACTTTGTTTTGAGAGACGGACACAGTGGTGAAAAGAGAGACGGGAGAGACGGAAGAAGGAAACGCGGAAAGCGTGGAGGTGTGAAATTGCGCCTGAGAAGACGTCAGTTTGGTAACATTCCTCTTCCTTCTATGATTTTTGGGAATGTACAGTCTCTGAGAAACAAGGTGGATGAAATTCAAGGGAATGTATGCTACCAGAAGGACTTTAAGAACTGCTACGTCATGGCCTTCACCGAATCTTGGCTTAATGTGCATGACCGAGACGCAGACCTGTGGATTGACGGCTTTGGAGCTCCACTGCGCTCGGATCGGCAGGAAGAGGTAACGGGGAAACGTCAGGGGGGCGGCGTATGTTTATACATTAATAAGCAGTACTGCACATCTGTCACGGTCAGAGAGCGCATCTGTACACCCGATGTGGAGCTGCTGTCTGTGTCACTATGCCCCTTTTATTTGCCTCGCGAGTTCCCCCAGTTTTCATCACAACTGTGTACATTCACCCGAGGGCAGACACTGACTCCGCCTCCAGCACCATCTTTGATGTGGTCCAGCGGCTGCAATCAATTTCTCCAGAGGCGCCAAACTTCATTCTTGGGGATTTTAACCATGTTTCTTTAAAGAAGACACTTAAAAACTTTTATCAGTATGTCTCCTGCCCAACCAGGCGAAAAAAGACATTGGACCTGTGCTATGGATCCATAGAGAGGGCCTATAAATCACTCCCCCTTCCTCCTGTAGGATCCTCAGATCACAACTGTGTACATTTGCTGCCCACATATAAAACTGCTCTCAGAAGAGGCAAAGTAGAGACGAGAGACATTGATGTGTGGACAGAAGATTCAGTGCACAGCCTCCAGGAATGCTTTGACTGTACAGACTGGGAGATGTTCACACTGGCCTGCGGGGATGATTTGGACTCTTTGGTGGACGTCACATGCTCATACATGGCTTTCTGTAAAAATAAGATCGTTCCACGTAAAAGTGTCAAAATATATCCCAACAACAAGCCATGGGTTACAAAATCAGTTAAATCCTGCTTACAGAGGAAAGCACTTGCCTTTAAACAGGGGCCTGTTTCTGAGCTACAGGTTGCCACAAAACAGCTGAAGGCCGAAATTTTAAGAGCAAAACAAAATTAAAAATAAGAATTGGAAAGCAAGATGGCAACAAAGAAACTTGGTTCAGCCTGGGCCAGTATGAAAACTATTGCAGGCCTTCAGAGCACAGAGCGCAGTAATCGTGTGTTTTTAGATGGTTTTAATTCAGACACAGAGCTGGCTAATGCTCTTAATTGTTTTTATGGTCGTTTTGACTCCTTTGATTTTAGCACTGAAACCCAAGATTTGAAACAGAAACTCAAAGACAATCAGCACTTTAATATTGAGGTGCAGGATGTTAAAAGGGAGTTCTGCGCTGTAAAAGTGAACAAAAGTCAGGGCCCTGATAATATATGTGGGCGCTTGGTAAAGTCCTGTGCACATGAACTGAGTCCTATATTTCATTACATTTTCAATAAGTCCTTACAAACACAACATGTGCCTAAGATCTGGAAAGAAGCCGTGGTTGTTCCCGTTCCAAAATCCAGCTGTCCTAAAATGGCAAACGACTTTAGACCAGTTGCTTTGACTTCAATTTTAATGAAAATTTTTGAAAAACTGGTCAGATGTGAGGTCCTAAAGCAGACTGAGCATGCATTGGATCCTCTGCAGTTTGCCTATAGGCCTCACAGAGGAGTGGAGGATGCCACTGTCACTCTGTTTAACATGCTTTTTAAACATCTGGATTTTAATGGGACACACGCCAGGCTTTTATTTGTGGACTTTTCCTCCGCCTTTAATACAATCCAACCTCATATTTTAGTTGAAAGGCTCCTGCAACAATTTGATTTGAGCAATAATCTGGTGGGTTGGATTCTGGATTTCTTAACCAACAGGACGCAGAGAGTAAGGGTCAATGGTACATTGTCTGACCTAAAGTGCTCTTCTACTGGCTCTCCTCAGGGGTGTGTGTTGTCACCACTACTCTTCATCCTGTACACAAACATGTGTCGGAGCAGACATGACAACAGACACATCATAAAGTATGCTGATGATTCAGTTATTGTCAGTCTCCTCCAGGATGGTGAGAGTGGCCACGGCCCAGTAGTTGATGGTCTTGTTCACTGGTGTGAGGATTCCTACCTGCAGCTGAATACGACAAAAACTAAAGACATGATTATTGACTTTAGGAGGAAAACTCCCAGGCACAAAGTCACCGTACTAAAAGGCCAGACCACCGAATGTGTACAATCCTACAAATATCTTGGGACGATTATTGATAGTAATTTAAACTTTGAAGAGAACTGTGAAAGGGTGTGCAAAAAGGGTCAGCAACATTTGCATTGCTTGAGAAAACTTGCACGCTTCCAAATTGACCGAACCATAATGACAATGTTTTATCGGGCTTTTATTGAATCTGTTTTATCCTTTTCTTTAGTGTCATGGTTTGGTCAGATAAAACTGAAACAGAGGAAATCCTTGGATCAGGTAGTTAGATGGTCCAGTTGTTTGCTTGGTGAGTCACAGCTGAGCCTGACATCCCTGTACACCAGACAAGTACAGAGGATGGCTGCCTCCATTTTAAATGATGACTCCCACTCTTTGCACTGCAACTTTCAGCTTCTTCCCTCAAGATGGAGGTTTGCTGTCCCAAAAAGTAAAACCCAGCGCTACAAAAACAGCTTTGTTCCTGCTGCTGTCAAAGAGTTGAACAAGCTGTAACAATATATTGCACATAATTTAGGTACCTATTTATTAACTCCATTTTATATTTACTTATTTTTGTAGGATGTTACTTGGGTTCTAAATATTTTATTGGGTTTTAGACCTTTGAGTTTTTAACCTCTTTGACTAGTTTTTAACTTTTAATATGACTCTTCTCTCTTACCTCTGGTTTTTCTCTCATCTCTTTGTCTTTTTATACCCTGATTGATGGAGCCTTGAGTATTTTTATCATGTTTATAGTCAATTTCATGTGTGCCTGTGTTTGTGTCTATGTTGAATATAATTTGTGGCTTGTAAATATGGATGTCACCAGACTGCAAAACAAATCTACCTACGGGTACAAATAAAGTAACCTGAACCTGAACCTGAATCCAAGTTGCTTGAGGTCCAGTGTGAAGTTTCCACAGTCAATGATGATATGTAGAGCCACGTCATCTGCTGGTGTTTTTCCACTGTATTTAATCAAGTCCAGTGTCAGTGCAGCCATCTAACAGGAAATTTTAGAGCACTTCATGCTTCCCTCTGCTGACAAGCTTTATGGAGATGCTGATTTCATTTTCCAGCAGGACATGGCACCTGCCCACACTGCCAAAAGTACAAATACCTCGTTTAATAACCATGGTATCACTGTGCTTGATTAGCCAGCAAACTCTCCTAACCTAAATCCCATAAAGAATCTATGGTGTATTGTCAAGAGAAAGATGAAATACACCAGACCCAATAATGCAGACGAGCTGAAGGCCGCTATCAAAGCAACCTGGGCTTCCATAACACCTCAGCAGTAACACAGGCTGATTATCTCCATGCCATGCTGCATTGATGCAGTAATTATGCAAAAGGAGCCCTGACCAAGTATTACGTGCGTACATGGGCATACTTTTCAATCGACGAACATTTCTATTAAAAATCTTTTTTATAAATTAATTTTATATAATATTCTAATTTTTTGAGAAACTTAATTTGGGGTTTTCATCTGCTGCAAGCCATAACCATCAAAATTAAAAGAAATAAATACTTGAAATATATCACTCTGTGTGTAATGAATCTATATATGAGTTTCACTTTTTGAATTGAATTATTGAAATAAATCAACTTTTCAATGACATTCTAATTTAGTGAAATGCACCTGTACTCAAGTAACATTTTCACATAGGTAGTTTTATTGTAGGGTATTTTTTACTAGCGTACATTTTTAAAGAAAAATGCACTGTTATTCAACATACATTTGGTCATATTGTTTGAGTTACCATTTGAGTTCACAGATTTTAAAGGGTTCATCCAATGTTTTCCATCTTTTGTGATTTATCTACAATTCTACAACTCTGAATTATAATCTTAAAAGTGCCTAAAGGCTCAAAAACAAGGTATATTATTCTAAGTAAATCTGTTAAAAATAAATTAATTCTACCCAATTTGCTGGTGAGCCTTTTTTTAAAAAAAAACATATTGTGACGTGTGGGGTTCTGTCCGACGTTATGTGTTCACCATGTTCAGGTATCTGTCATTGTTCAGTACAGGCGGACCATGAGGCTAGGCAACTGCCTTAGGCCCTGATCTGCTAAGGGCCCCGATCTACTAGGAGCCCCATATATTTTTTTTTAAATGTTTAGCATATTTAACATGATGTCCAATAAAATACAGAAACACCAGCATTTACATAAACAGCAAATCAATTCACGAACATAACGTCCTCCCCCCTTCTCCTCAGACTGTTGGACTCTTCCATGATGTTTCTGAGACATGCACGTGCTTATCATTAGTTGAGTTGTAAACAAATAGTACAGTGTGTAGAATAGCAGCAAAATAGAAACAAAGTTATCCGAGCGGTGCAGAGAAATGGAAGAGCACAGAAAATTTTTATCAAAAAGTTTTTTCACTTCAACGTGGGAATAGACTTACCCTCCCAAGAAGCAGTAGAGAGGAATGCTGCTTGTATGAGCGCACATGATGCTAATGACGAGCACCTGTTGTCATTGAGGAGGCAGCAGTGATGCCGGTTGATGATAGTAGAGGTAAACATTAAAATGTTTTTACTATTTTTTCTAATTGCAAGATTTGTAGAGGCCAAGGCTCACATTGTTAAATTTAAATATAACTAAATGTGCTCCCTAGGCATGCACATGATACAGTATCTGCATCCTCAGCAGATGACATTACATGAGATTAAATATAGTTTTGAGAGTTGTTTTTTTTTTTTTTTGCATTAAACATTGTGGGAAGAATTCCAAATTTTAAAGCAGATATCTTTTTCCATAGTTTACTGCAATGATATTCTATATAACACCACAAGAAAAGCACAGGATTGTCAAAAAAAATCCTATTAAACAGTGATTTGTAAATTAAGCAGAACCTTTTCCTATACAGAAAAAAACTCTTGTGCAACAGCAAACACAGACTTCAACACAATTAAGTGAGAATGAAGTAGCTACTCATAAATTTGTCATAAAAATGATCAACACTGTAGGCTATGCTTGCTGAGGACTTGAATATAAAGGATGAAAAAACAATCATCCATTACAACAGCTGAATTGCACTGAATGCATGTCAAATAGTATAGATTTGGAAATTATTGGCAGCAGCTTCATTTGAAAACTCCCTAACCGCAGCAGTGCCCAACCACTCGGTACCAAGTGCAGAGAAAAAAATAATTTATTCTGTTGCTCTGTATTGTTAGAATAAAATAATAGTGAAGATTAGTTAGTTAGATATTACGTAAAGGGCTCACACACAAGCTAGAGCATACATTCACACACATAGCCCCCCCCCACACACACACACATACATGCATCCAAAAAGCGCTTTAGCTCTACACACACATGCACGCGCATACAGGCACATCCACATTATTGCTAGTCTCTGTTTCCTACATTCACATGTGGACATGGGGGTTGCATATGGTTGAAGAGAATTAAACAGGAGGTGAATGCCATAAATGTACTAAAACGGTGCCATAAAGCCATAAAGTGGAGACATCTGGACGCTGAATGGAAGGATGTGGAAGCCATAAAAAGCCATAAAGACAAGAGGACGTCTGGAGCCGCTAAGAGGAAAAATGTGGCAGCTATTTGGACCTGAGAAGACTGGAGTGGACAAATGGACATGTATTGTGGGAAGAGGGGATGGGACCGCCCACCCACTCAGAAGCTAGTTCTCTCAAAGGAGAGAACTCCTTTGTTCGGGGTCTGAGAACAGGTTGTGCTGCTGAGACCCGGCCGTGTTGGCTACCTGCATGATTCAATACAAGTTAAACTGAGAAATAGTATTTCTTCTGTGATTATTGATTGGTTTACTGGAAAGATTGTGCTAACTGTCCAAAATTAATTTTTACAGTTTTGTGGTGGGGAATGCGGGCAGTTTTCCAACAATTATTCTGAAAACGGTGTTATGTCCTAATCTTGGTATTCAAGGAGGAGGCTCAAGGTGCAGTTGAATGTCACTTTATTAATAATCAGAACCAAACTCACAGGTGCTCCGTACAGGTCAAGGGGTCGACGGCGAAGAAACCCTGTCTCTTCCGGCCCTGCCCTTTATACCCCGGGTGACGGCGGAACTGAAATGGCAGGCCGCCACCCCTCACTACACCCAGGGTGTACCCAGTGCCATCTTTGTACAGCACCCCCCCCCATCCCCGTAGAAAAATGCAAGCACACAAATTCGACCCTCCCAAATTTAAACCCGACTCACATGCTAGCAAAACAGTATGTACAAGCCTATCCAGACACACAACTATCTAGAGGGGGCAGGTAGACTACTGACTCCCCTACACGGCTTAGACGGGTTATTCTGCTGTCTTTAATTCCATAAAGTCCATAAACAAAAATTAGCCGTGCTCCTACAAAACTAAAATAATCCCACAATACACCTAATTATATACAAACAGAACTAGAAATATAAACAGTCAACATGTACACTCTCCATCCATTGCCAACACACACCCCAACACACACCCCAAAACTTGGGCTACTCACAACGAACAGTGTAATACAAACAGTGTTGATTTTTTTTTTTTTTTTTTTTTTTTTTTTATACACACTGGGCAAAATGCAATTGGTCCATATCAACAATCTCACTTCGGGGAGAAAATGGCACATAACCACAACAAGAAAACATCATGCCAATAACCCCCCCTTTAAAGTCACTTCTTAGTCCCTCCTGGAGGCCCACGCCTTGGATTTCTGTCTTGCAGATCTCACCTCGAGTGCCTTCACCTCTTCATCTCCGGGGATGAGCCACGTTGATGTTTCTCCTCATGCACGTGCCGTAGCTCACTGGGGTGTCTCCACGACTCATAAGACAGCCCTAAGTAGCCATCTTCCCGGGTAGCCACCACTCGCAGCCGCCCCTGGTCATCTTACCCTTTTCGTCTTTTGTGTATTCCTCTTGCCCGAGTCTCCTCCCTAGGCCAGAGGAGTCCCCACAGGGACCACCACGTCATGACCAGGCTTCCTTCCTAGTCCAAGCGGTCCCGTCGACCTGGTCCGAAGCCCTCCATGAATGTCAATGTCTAGCGCACCATAGATCCGTGCCCACTGGTCCTGCCCCTCTCTTTGTCATCCCGACACCAGCAGCCGTCTCAGGGGTTCTGCTGTGCCGTCCAGCTCCCACATCCAGGGCCGCTTGGACACTGGCATCGGAACCTTCCTGTGCTGCGTGGTCGCAGCACCGGTCCTCATCGCCTCCCAAAACACCAGGCCGATCACTGTCCCAAACCATGTCATCCTCCATGTGCAGAGCAGGTCGGTCCCATAATCTGCAGCCCGACCACTCTTCTCCAGTACTGCTGGCAATCTTAAACCCCAGGCCATAAAATGGGTCACATCCTAAAATGTTCGACCCAGAGGCGGTCACCACAAACTGGACAACGGTCATCACTGCTGACTTGTATCTTGCCATGAATTCCAGTGAACTTACGACGGCCATCCTGCTTCGTCCGTAGCCAAAGCATGACATCGAGAATGTTCTCATGTAGTAATGTGGGAACAGGATCTTCACAGTAGGCAACCTCAACACCAAGGCCACCGCTCCCATGTCCACCAACAACGCCACTTCCACGTCGTCCAGCAACACGTTGCAGAATGTGCCTATCTGTGCTCGGAGAGATGGTATGAACAACCGTTGGAGCCACGGTGGGGGAATCCACTCCATGTCTTCGGTCCTCCCGGTCAAAATTATTGCAGGCTTTGGCGAAGTGATGCAGAAAACAGCATTTACCACACCACGTGCTGCTTGCCAGACACTCTTTCGCTTTGTACTGGTGCCTGGTGGACCCGCAGCCATAACATCTTGGTGTTCCCGGGGCGGACCTAATTCTTCCAGCGGCAGCTTATTCCTTTCCATCCACGCCGTCTTTGCTGTCCGAGTCCATAGCCAATGCCTTCAATCGTGGTTCTTCATCCCGCAGCATGCTTCTCTCACCAAGGTCTTTAGACAGCCTCTCCGCTGCTTCAAACTGCTGCGCTATCTCAATAGCCATGGCTAGCATCAGTTCACCTGCGAATGTCAGGAGCCTCGAGCGTGCTGCTGAACAGAGAGTGTGCTCCGTCAGTTGGTCCCAGACTATCTCCTCCTCAAGGGCCCCAAATTGGCACACCCCCGCCAGCTGACGTAAATCTGCAACATAGCGTTGTACCGTCTCTCCTGTCCTCTGGCGGCACTGCCGAAACTGGATTCGCCAGACTATGAAATTTTCTGGGGCACAAAAGTAGCGTGCCATTAGCTCCACCACGTCCTCATAACTATCAGCCTCTCCTAGTGTGTCCAGGATCCTTTGACCCTCCATACCAAGATTATGAACCTGAATTGCTCTCGCACGCGCTTTCTTGAGCTCGCCAAGGTTAAGGGCCATCAGAAAATTCTGGAAAGTCGCGTACTACCTAACCCAGGGGACCGGCGGCTCACCCGGATCCTCCAAGAATGGCCGAAATTCAGAAATGGCTCACTCCATACCTTTTACCTTGTCGCCAGATGCTATGTCCTAATCTTGGTATTCAAGGAAGAGGCTCAGGGCACAGCTGAGCGTCACTTTATTAATAACCAGAACCAAACTCACAGGTGCTCCGTACAGGTCAAGGGGTTGACGGTGAAGAGACCCTGTCTCTTCCGGCCGTGCCTTTTATACCCCGGGTGACGGTGGAACTGGAAAGGCGGGCTGTCACCCCCCACTACACCCAGGGTGTGCCCAGCACCATCTTTGTACACCACAAATGGATATCACAGGGACACAAGCCTTTGTCTGCATGTTGTGGACAATCCAGGGCCCCTATTGATCAGAAGGTGAGCAGAACCTTATTTAAAAATCTCTGTAGGATTGTCTGTGACATTCAGTCAAAGTAAGCCTTTTGTGCTTTTTTTAAATTCTATTGGAAAAAATTTAATATAAAGATAATTTGTGGCTATTTTCTATGATTGTAAGAACACGCAGGTAGTCATAAGCATGCATGCATTCACATGTTAGGGCAGTGCTTCTCAATTATTTTTTGCAAAGCCCCCCCTAGGAAAGAGAAAATATTTTGCCCCCCCCCCACTCGCCGTGGTGACTATAAACAAGATCATTATCTATAAAAACTGTATAAGTATACCTAAAATTGTATCCTTTTTAACATTAACAAAAGAAAAAAGCAATATAAATCAACTTTCAACAAATATTAACTTTATTTTGCCACACAGAAACCCTGTTATAGTCTAAAACAGAAAAAAAAACAAAAAAACAAAGTGCATCAAAGTGCCTGAAATAAAAAATATGTCAATCCCTATTTAAACTAGAAACATTTTTGACCAACTGAACCATTTGATGCTGAGAAAAATAATTCAATCAATAAATAATATTAAATGTAAATTGAACTGGAACATTAACACAGGAGCACCAATATATTTAACATTTTAGCATGACAGAAACCATGTCTACTGCTGCAGGCAGTATCAACCCCTCTGCAATTGTGTGGGGTTTTTTGCACTGCGCAATTTGGTACGCCACTTTAAATGATGCTAAAAGTGCTCGCTGGTTTACTGATGTAGCGTTCACAAAGCGGGATGATTGTTGGCCGTACTCCGCACGTTTTCGCTGAAAAAAATCAAGCGGCTTATCAACGTGTTGAGGATGTAATGTCTGTAGGTGACGTCTTAATTTATTTGGCTTCATGCTGTCCGCTGCCAACATTTTCAGACAGTAAACACACCGGTCTTTCCTCGTCTCCCACCGTAGTCACAGTGAAGCCAAGCGCTAGATAAGCTTCGTCATATTTCCTCGTCTTAGCTTTTGGGAGACTTTCATTTGTCTCTTTACCTCTGTCTCTCTCCGCCTTTCTTTTCGTTACTGTTAAATATTTCTCCATGGTGTCTCTTGAGGGGTTTGTTGACAGCAATTTAAAAAGTTTTAAACTCCCACACAGACTTTGACAATGAGAGCACCACTGCACCACCTGCTGCCGTGGATGTGCAATTACACTTTACACGGCAAAAGCAAAGCCTGTTCCCCGGGGTCATACGCGCCCCCCCTGGCATCGCATCGCGCGCCCCACTATTTGAGAAGGACTGTGTTAGGGACAGATCAAATAACCGCTTTTTATAAATAAGGAAGATTTGCAATGCAAGAACTTTTTTTTTTACATCAATAGTGAGCATAAATAAGGTGCTCTAATACATTATAAGAATCTCAAACTTAATCAATGAGTGAGTAATGTAGAAATAATTACGAGACTCTCAAATTTAATCCATGAGTGAGAAAAAGGATTAATTCTAATACAAGACTTTAAATAACATCACTAAGTGAGTAAAAGTATAAATGATTATAATAATTTATGGTACAGCATGAGATCTTAAAATACATCACTAGTGAGCAGGGTTTTTTTTTGGTCGACCAGAAACAAAAGATTTAAATTTCCACTGGCATTCTAAGTCGCAACTACCCCACTTGAAATCACTAGGATTACAAGTAGAAGCTTGGACAGGCTAGAATTTCCAGAAAGGGGTTGAAATCTTGAGTTTGGACCTCAGGGCTGTAAATATCTACTAACTCTTTTTCCCATAGTATATATATTTAGGCGATTTAACTAAAGCAGCGCACGTCTTGCCGTGCGGAAAACAAAGGCAGGTCTGTGTGTCTTTTTGCAAAGGGGAGGAGTTGGGTCACCTGCTCTCTAAAGGAGCTGAAAGGTTGTGTTTAAAGCATGATTAAAAGTTACTGAGTGGAGATTGTTTGAGATAATAGCACTGAATTGAACGGTAAGTTAAAGTTGTAAAATTATTCTTGCATGTTTAGAGTTAAATTTAAGGAGATGGTGCTCCAGCTTCTCTGAAAAAACCAAGGCGTGGTTTGTGGACAATAGGCTTAATGGCCACATTGTGCGTCCACATTGCGCATCCACATTTACGTGTGACTGAAGCGGCCATATGGGATTCAGTGCACACGTGTGTGTAAATGCCATCTTGAAACAAACACAGAAAGTCACTGGGAGACAGACAGTTGAGAAAGATAGAAAGGAGGAGGTAAGAAAGTTTAAAAAAAAAGGTTGGCTGAGTTACAGGATCTACGATATTTGCCAGGGTCATTAAAACCGATGCCCTCGCCAGCTAAACTGACAGAGATGCTGCAAATAATTATACAAAGTTATAATACTGCTAAGGAAAATTATGACACAAGAGGAAATCCCAGGTGGAAATTGATACATAAAAAACTGAAAAATTCAGAGAAGAGGAAGATTAGGGCCATGTGTTATATTCCTAAACATGTGGCTGCGTTGAGTGGAGGACAATTGGTAGTCTGTGATAATGGAAGGGTCATACTACAAATGCAGGGACAGCAAGTAGTATCAGAATCGCCACCCCAATATGACGACGTGGCCCTGCCTCCATCAGCTCCACCTCCACCAGCTCCTTCAGCCCCCACCCTGACACAGACAAGCCCATACACAGAATGTGTAACCATGCTCTCTAAACAAATGCCTCTTACTACTTTTGTTGAAGCGAACAAAGAGACAATGCAGACGGTAGCAGGAGTTTTACACATGAGGCCAATGTTATCCAAAAATGACTGTAAGACAGCTGAAGATAGGATGTACCAAATTACCAATCAATACACTCCTATAGAACCTATGAGTCAGGCTGAACAGGAATATGACAGACAAGAGGAGGAATCCCGCCAACACAGGGATACCTGCTGCTTCCACCCCATAACAAACCAGCAAGTAGATGAATACCCTTTTGATGCCTATCTGCGTGAGTTTAATGAACACTTGAGTCAGACTTTAACTAGGCTAGAAAACATATCAGGTACTGGTGAGGGAGCCACCACTAAGAAAGTAACTGATTATACAGATAAAAAAGCATTTACAAACAGTGGAAAATTGGTGATTATGGATCCACAATAGAAAATCTGACCGAAAAGGCACCTCAGCGCACACTTTTACAAACAGGAGCCATATCTAAAGTAAACTATAGACAAATGCCCATGATAGCTACTGAAACTGGGAGGGCTCAATATGTAGAATGGTCATTTAAGGACCTAAAAGGCATTTGTGATACATTGCCTCCACTAACCTCAGGAGCTTCTCCGTGGATTAGAGCCATGCAGAAGGCCACAGTTGGTTGCCGTTTGTGCTTGGCAGATATTAGAAGGATAGTGGCTACTCATAACCTCTGCCTCTATGCTATAGAACATAGAGGAAGAGGCTGGCACCACTGATGAGCCTGATGAGGCTCCATTCAGAGAACATAGGGATGAAATTTTTGCAGTAATGAGAAAAATGTTCCCTGTAGATCTAACTAGTGCAGAGTTAACAGACATACCAATGAAAAAAGAAGAGGAAGCAGAAGCCTATGTGGATAGGTGTTTGGCACTTTGGACTGACATGACTGGGGAAAATCCACATAACAATGCTACCACATCAACAGTATTCCGCAATGTGATACAGACATCAGTATCACAGCCTGTAGAGCTGCACTAGAGGGGGTAGTGGGATTGAATACCCACCCCTGGGCAGAATGGCTGTCACAGGTGCATCATTATGTGAAGCAATACAATAAAAAACAAGATGAAAAAGAAACAGAAACAGCAGATTTATCAAATCAGCTGGTAAAAGCCCAGCTGAAAGCAGCTAGGGATGTAATGAATAAAGACAAAACTCAAAAAAACTACTGTACAGGTTCCAGCCATTACAGTGGCAACCCCTCAGGCCATTATTGGTCCGGTCCCTGCTGAACCCTTTGTATTGGCACCCCAACAACAATGCTATTCCTGCCCACCACAGAGAGGGCGTAGAAGATGTGCATTTAGAGGTGGTATGAGATCAACTAGTCAAAAGACATGTGCTTTCAATGTGGAAGGTCAGGACATTGGGCTCGTGACTGCACAGTTCCACCTTCTGGCAGAGGACATGCCTGGACAAACTATACACCCACTCCGCCCCCAGCACCTGGGGTATGGTCAGTTCAGCCACAACACACACAACAGCCTCAACAATCAACATGGCTCCCAGCCAGAGCATGATACCCAGCCAACAATAATGGGGCCTAGAGAGCCACACTGAAGAAGGAGCACTTTCAGATCCAATGCTGTCCCTCAAGGTGGGAGACAAGACTTATGAAGTTGTGGTGGACACAGGGGCTCACTTCTCATCAATATCAGCTTCTCTACCCCTGTCCACTAACTATACATCAGTTGTTGGCATCTCTGTGACTTTGAAACATCTCCCTTTCTCAGTACCACTGAACTGTTCATTGGCTGGACTGGATTTTGTCCACTCTTTTCTGTATCCACCAGACTGTCCAGTAAATCTCTTGGGAAGAGATGTGCTTCTGAAAGTGAAAGCACACATCTACTTTGCTTCTACTGGAACTGTTGTGTGTCTGCTAGATATGACCATGCTCCGGGTGCACATCAGATTTGTTTGCTTCCTTAAATTCTCCTCAGTTGCAAGCACAAGAAACAGACACAGAGGAAGAACAAACCTCTTCTGCAACTGTGTGGTGGCTACAGCTGAATGTGAGCCCTGACAAAAATCAACTGTTAGACAAATACATTTCCTGGGCCCCATGGATAGACTCTGTTCGACCATATGACCCCTGCATGATCCACTCCACTGCACAATGAACTATTCACATGATGATCAAGAACTGTATGATGATCAGTGGGGGACTTTGGTGAGGGTACAGGACTTGGTGTGCAAAGACATTTATGTGGGTCCACAAGGAGTTGTTGCTGCAGTTTATTTGGACAAAGACTTGTTGCCTCTGTATGCCCTCTCAGACACTGCTGCGCCTCATGTGACACTGGGGGTGTCCACAGGGGAGGAGGCACGGGCACTGAGACCAATGGTGAAAAACTGTCTTAAGTTGACTGACTGGGTTGTTACACAGTGTAGGGATCTACATTACTCACCATCTGCTGATTGTTATCGCATTTCATGCAATATAACAAAGCAGACCACTCCACAAACATTACATCTTGACAGAACACATGGCAGAGAAAACACTGACCATCCAAATTCTGGTGCACTGTTGGACTCTATGCCCCCCTCTCTATGATCAGATGGCTCTGTGGATGTTGGTCTGATTACCTGTACACCAGTAAAAGTCTCACTCAAAACAAATACACAGCCAATATGGCGAGACCAGTATCCTCTCACAATCGAGAAGGAAACAGGTATAGCAGGAACAATACAGGGTCTTCTTTGGGCAGGGGTTCTAGTGCCAACATAGTCCCCATAGAACACTCCTATTTTTCCTGTAGAGAAGCCTGGAAAAAAGGACTACAGGATGGTCCATGACTTGAGACCGATCAGTTCTGTGGTATTGCCTACAAATTACAATGTTCCAGATCCTTACCTGCTGCTGAATAACATTACCCCACAAGTTTTTTTTTGTTTGTTTGTTTTTGTTTTGTTTTTTTTAACAGTAGTAGACATTTCTAATGCCCTTTTCAGCATTCCACTACATGCAGACAGCAGGACTCTTTTTGCATTTACCTATCAAGGTCAGCAATACACTTACAACAGACTACCATAAGGTTTTGTTGACTCACCAGCCATTTTTAATCACGTACTGTTTCAACATTTGCAGGACTTATCCCTGCCCCCTGGTACATTGTTGTTGCAGTATGTTGATGATCTGACGATGATGTTGTTGATGATCCCCACTGTTGCTTCTGTGCTCACAGCCACGGAGCTCCTCCTGAGACATCTTTACCAAAAAGGCTACAAATTGAGCCACAAAAAAGTACAGTGTTGTCGCCTCAGAGTTCACTATTTGGGCAGGCTAATCACATCTGGTGACTCTTCAGTGTCACCGTTGCAAAGGTCATCAATTCACTCACACCCTAAACCACGCACTGTGGGGGAAATGATGTCATTTTTGGGTCCCATCGGATACAGCAGAAATTTTGTTCCAAATTACACTGCACTCATTTAACCACTGTGCAACCTTCTTAAGTAAGCAAGACACAAAGATCTCACATTACCAGTGCGATGGACTACTTCAGCTGAGGCTGCTTTGAACTAAAACAACTGATGTCACATGAAAGTTCACTCAAACCACCTGATTACGCTTCACCATTTCATCTAGATATTTCTGAACAGAACGGCGTTTTGAAAGCCGTACTGTATCAGAAGGGGGAAGGTACAGGGTCAAGGTCAGTTCTAATGTATTACAGCTCAACATTAGATAACATAGAGAAAGGACACCCACCATGCACACATCATGTTGCAGCAATAGCTAAGGCATTAGAAAACAACCTGTCACATAACAATGCAGCACACTGTGATTGTACACACCATGCATGGAGTAGCCTCCTACCTACAAAGTGTTATGTTCACACTCTCAGCTAAAAGAACACAGAGGTTGAAAAGAATACTGCAGGCACCAAATATCATTTACACAAGTGAAGGGACAAACATGGCAGAGGACATGCTTATAGGTGAACCTCACGATTGTCCAGCAGCTGTGGAGGTTGACATGAAAGCTGTCCCTAATCTTCAATCTGAACCTATCAAACATCCAAATTTGAACCTTTTTTGTGATGGCTGCTGCTACAGGAGAGCAGATGGGTCTCTGAGTGCCTCATATGCAGTTGTAAGATATGATGAGAGGACAGGTGCATTTCAAACTGTAGAGGCCAGAATAATAGACCAGTCTGCCTCTGCCCAAAAAAGCTGAAATTGTAGCTCTTACTAAAGCATGTCAATATGCAAAACAACAACAGGTAAACATATACACTGATTCAGCTTGTGCCCACCAGGCTGCACATGTTGATTTACCACATTGGAGAAGGAAGGGATTTTTCACTTCATCAAACACACCAATTAAACACTTTGCAGAAATGGTTGAGCTGTTGGAGGCCATGGGTCAACCAAAGAGGGTAGCAATTCTGAAGTGTAAAGGGCATCAAAAAAGAAATGTAATTGTGGCCAAAGGAAATGAAACTGCTGTTTTAGCTGACAATGGCAGTCATTTTGCAAATAAACATTTGAAGGGAGTTGAATGCGCCTTAGGCTTAACCTTTTGAGTGTGAGATTTTGCGTGTCCCTAGTGGCAGAGCGCGGCGCTGTGTCTGTCATCTCATTCTGACATGATCGGCTCCATTGAGGATTTGTACTGATTTGTACAGATCAACCAGTTTCAGAAGGTGGCAGACATCCATTGGAGGACTCAATGGATGACATGCAATACACCAAAGAAGAACTCCTCATTTCCTTTTCCTGTTTGTAGCATTTTAGCCCAGAAAGCTAATATGGCTGCCGTCCATCATCGTGCACCGTCACTTAGTCTGTGCATGGTGCACGGTGGCGGTGCACGGTGGCGCAGTGGTTAGCACTGCGGCAGCACAGTTTACCCTTGGCCGGGGGATTGTGGGGATCGTGGGATCGTGGGTTCGATCCCAGCCCCCGACCAACAGTGATCTGTGTGGAGTTTGCGTGTTCTCCCCGTGTTGCGTGGGTTTACTCCGGGATTTCTCCGGTTTCCTCCCACATGCCAAAAACATGCATGTTAGGTTAATTGGCTGTTCTAAATTGTCCCTAGACATTTGTTTCCTATAGGCCCTTAGAATAGAGGGTTAGTATTAATGAAAGCGCTTTGAGTGGTCTTTGTGACTAGAAAAGCGCTATATAAGTGCAGGTTAGTTAGTTAGTTAGTTAGTTAGTCGGCTTTGTAAGCGGAAAATAGCTGCGGGATACAAGCGAAATTTATGTGGGATAATCACAAGACTTCGTAGATGTGGTAGGTAGAGATCATAAATGACCGACAGAACGCAAAATAACGACCACGATGGGTGAAAACACAGCGACCACGGCAGGGAGCGAGTCCCCTTAATCGCTGGTACGTGACGAATTTCTGCGTTTTTTTTAATATTGTACTGATTTCCAAAAGCCAGTTTAGAAAGCTTGGGATCAGTCCGCCAAGGTCTCCGCCTTTGACTGCCACCTAATCCACATAGCACCGGACTTCCATGATCCCTCCTGCAGGTGGTGAACCTACTGGAGGGCGGACCCATGTAACTCCTTCGGGCTGAGCCCGGCCGGGTCCCATGGGTGGAAACCCGGCCACCAGACGCTAGCGTCCCTCGTGGATTTTTGTGGGGGGTGCTTCGGGAGTATGGGGTATCGGGCTTGTTGTTACGAGCTATTCGGTCTCTGTACGACCGTTGTGAGAGTTTAGTTCGCATTGCCAACACTCGGTCGGAGTCATTCCCAGTGAGAGTTGGACTCCGCCAGGGCTGCCCTTTGTCACCGGTCCTGTTCATAATTTTTATGGACAGGATTTCTAGGCGCAGCCAGGGAATGGAGGGCGTCATGCTTGGTGACCACAGGATCTCATCTCTGTTGTTTGCAGATGATGTTGTCCTGTTGGCTTCATCCAGCAATGACCTACAGCTCTTGCTGGGACAGTTTGCCGCTGAGTGTGAAGCGGCTGGGATGAGAATCAGCACCTCCAAGTCCGAGTCCATGGTCCTCAGCCGGAAAAAGGTGGATTGTCCTCTCCGGGTTGGGGACAGGCTCCTGCCCCAAGTGGAGGAGTTTAAGTATCTTGGGGTCTTGTTCACGAGTGAGGGGAAAATGGAGCGAGAGGTCGACAGACGGATTGGAGCAGCATCTGCAGTGATGCGGACGTTGTACCGGTCTGTTGTGGTGAAGAGGGAGCTTAGTTCTAAGGCAAAGCTGTCGATTTACCAGTCAATCTACGTTCCTACTCTCACCTATGGTCACGAGCTTTGGGTAATGACCGAAAGAACGAGATCGCGGATACAAGCGGCTGAAATGAGCTTTCTCCGTAGGATTGCTGGACTCACCCTCAGAGATAGGGTGAGGAGCTCAGTCATTCGGGAGAGGCTCAGAGTAGAACCGCTGCTCCTCCACATTGAAAGGAGTCAGTTGAGGTGGTATGGGCATCTGATTAGGATGCCTCCTGGACGCCTCCCACTTGAGGTGTTTCAGGCACGTCCCACTGGGAGGAGACCCCGGGGCAGACCCAGGACTCGGTGGAGAGACTATGTCTCCCAGCTAGTCTGGGAACGCCTTGGTATCCCCTCTGAAGAGCTGGAGCAGGTGGCTGGGGAGAGGGAAGTCTGGGCTTCTCTGCTTGAACTGCTGCCTCCGCGACCCGGACCTCCGGAAAAGCGGTAGAAGATGGATGGATGGATGGATGGATGGATGGATGTACTGATTTCTTGTTCATATACTTTGAAGATAAGATGATGAGATACCTCTGTACAAAAAACGGTGTCAAAAGACTGAACCATTCTTTGTGTAAATACGTCCAAAGTCCAGTTTTGACTGAGTTATGGAATTTAAAGAGGTGCCACGACATTATGCAGATTAGATGCATAAATTTATTCCTATCTGAAACTTTGGATCATACTGTATTTTACATCTTTCAAATGGACAGTAAGCCACTATCTGTTACCACTTTCAAGTTATAGCCTTGGAAATCTGAACTATTTTATTGACAAAAAATATTTACTGCTCTTGACCACTAGGGGTTATGTCGCAATTCGGCGACAGATACACTCAGAGAGTTAAGGCATAAATTTGGCTCAGTAGTGCATCCATCCTCCCAAGGGCTAGTAGAGAGAGCAAATAGGACTCTAAAAAGAATGCTAGCCAAGCAATGCATGGGGGCAGGCATGACATGGGTTGATGCGCTGCCATTAACACTGATGGCACTGCAATCCACCCCCAACATGACGCTCTGTCTGACTCTTCATGAGTTGCTAACAGGGAGAAAGATGCCAGGACCATTTGTTGATTCACCTTTGACTCCTAGGAATAGTCAAGCTGTAGAACTGTCACAATATATTAAGAGTCTAAGGAAAATGTCTGAAGCTCTCTCTCAACAGGTTCCGGACATTCTCAACAGGAGCATCCAGGGGGGTGCTGCCCCATTGGAACCTGGTGATTGGGTGTGGCAAAAAGTAATAAGGCCCCATTGGGACTCTCCTAAGTGGCAAAGACCTTTAAAAGTGGAAAAAAAGCCACATCACATGCAGTGCAAGTTTGGGAAAAAAGGAAAGTTGAGTAACTGGGTACATGTAACTCAATGTGCAAAAGCCGCAGAACCAAGTTGCCCACTCCTCCAAACCATAGACGACTTGGCAAACTCAGAAAATAAATAAAAATGCTGACCATACCTAATGTTAGTACAAGAGCAGTTCTTTGTGCTCTGCTGCTCCTGTTTTTGATTATTTTATTCCCTTTTTTCTGGGGAAAATTCAAACAACATAAGCAACTACAGGAGGACAGACCTGTACGTTCTGCCACACCTCAGAATATGGACCCCTATGGAGCCAAAATAGAGATATCAATAATTCCAGGCAACCGCACAGTAGTGTTATTAGATTTGTGTGATATAGTTGACTGCACAGTTAGGAGTTTTATCTGGGGAAAACATTCACTTATGATGTGTGTGGTTAAGGGTAAGCCCAATATAAAAGCAAAATGGGACAGGGGGAAATGTTGTGTAACTGCACGATGGTCTTTAACCTTAAAAAATTCTATTTGCGCCTCACCATGGAAGGATGATTTATGGTGTAAAAGTATAAAGTTCTTTAAACGTAAGACTATTGCAAAGCAAGCAAAAACATTGGGATTTAGTCCGAATATTCCTCCAGCCCAGACTTCTCCAATCTATTTATATGTGAATGCATTTATAGGAGCAACCGAAGAGGATTCAGTTGTACTACAAGGACTGGTAAAAGTCATACCAGTTAACAAGACTACACTTGTCATGAGCTGAGTGCTGGAGTTTTCTGCCAGACTCGGTCTCATGACTTCTGTCTATCACTCATCTGTTGCATCTTATGCCTTCTGGGTTTATGTGTTTTTGTTATTTTTCTGTTTGTGTTAGTGTCATATTTTTGTTTCTGTATTTTTTATATTTATTTAGTATGTTATTCCGCTGCCAATGGTGCACATACCTTGTCGGGGTGCAGCGGCTTGCGTGCCTCAGCAACCCCCGGAGCTATGTCGACGGGAGCCTAGTGCTCCCAGAAGGTTCAACCATGTCGAACAGGTCCGCGTGGGGTAGAGGCCAGACTAAAGAGTGCACCCTGGTCCTCCAGGTTGGGGGTTGTGCAGCATGTAACAAATCATTCATGTAAAACCCAAGTTTTGTTACAGCAACAAATGTCCCAACAGCTGAACAGGCGGAGAGCAGAGCGAACTCCCAATGGCTGTGAAGGCGGAGGAGGACAGACAGTTGCATGGGAAGAAGGGTCTTGGAAAGCCTTGGCAGGCAACCTTTCTACAGGGTGGACCAAGCTCTCGACAGCCCAGCCATGGAAGGCAGTTGATCTAGGGGAGGGAACCCCAACAAACGTCCATGGCTGAAGACGGAGATGCAGGACCCCTGTGGTGCCACAAACCTCTGCATCACGCATATTCGCTTCATGATGAAGCGATCGACGAAGAAGAAGAAGAAGTATGTTATTTTTATTCTGTATTTCTCTAGTGTTTCCTTTTTTCTGTTGGCAGCTGTCAGGGGCATGAAGCTTGTGTGAGTGTGCCCTGTCAGCTGTCAGTTGGGTTTGCCTTCCTCTCACGGCCACAGCTGATTCCAAATTTTGTATCATTGCTTTCTCCTGCCCGTTCAGGTACCCACACCGGTTGTTTATCATGTTAATGGGTTTTGATCCATATATAAGGGCTGCATTTTCAGTTTGTCTTTACTGCTGAATTGTTTATCTGCTCCTTGTCTCCACCAGAGCTCTGCCTCGCTTTGGTGCATATTTCTGTAAGTTTTTTCTCACTTGTTACACTTTGAATTCTGAATGTTCTGTTGAACTTTGTGTTAGTTATTTTTGTTAATAAATTATCCAAACTCATAGTTGGCATATGGGTCTCAATTCTCTGGCCTAAGAGGCAATTCATGACAGAATTCAGCGGCCAGTGGAGACCCGGCCGCTGTGAGTTTGCTGATTTTATGTTTTTTGTCACTTGTCGGCAGCGAGGCTTGTTGTTTTTCCATTTCTCCCTGTTTGGTTTCTCTCTTCTGCAAATCCGAGAGAACCATGTCTGTGACCCCAAAGAAGTTTGCCGCGGGGTTAAATGAAATGGAGCGGTGCACAGTGAGCGTCCTGGAGGACATCCTATTACAGGCTCGAGCTTCTTGTACCCCTGAGGCAGCCCGAGAGTGTATGGAGGGCGCAGCACAAGTGCTTGAGGCATGCCCCAGCTTGTGGGACTACCCGGAGCTCACTGACCTACTTCTCCCTGTACTCCTCTCTTTACCATCAAGCAATGAACCAGGGGAGACAGCTCCGATGCCTGCGCCAACAAAAGAAGACAAAAGAACAAAAAGAAGCCTCCAGCCTTTCGCCACTCTCTGGCAGCGGCTCTGCCTCCTTCTCCAGAACCTCGGCCCACTCCATCAGCCGAGGAGCTGGAGGAGCGCAGGCAGGTCCTTTTGGCAGAGACCGACCTTGTCTTGGAGGCTAAACCATGGCTCCTCCCAGATTTGGTTCATCAATTAGAGGGGTTCTCCCCAAGGGAACCGGAGTTGGAGCCAAAGCTCGAGTGTCCCCTGGCTTCGGAGCCTCTTCCTCCACACAATGAGCCTACGCCTCCACCTCCTGCTCGTTGCCGCTGATCCCAGCAGAAAAATACCACCTCTCAGCCTGCAGCCCCTCCTACTCCCAGTCAGAATCCTCCCTCAGCAGTGCACATTCAGTGCCCTTTGTCTCCAGCTGAATCGCCAGCGCCATCCGTCTCCGCAGCTGCTGTTCTCTGCTTCTCCCCGGCACTCTCTCCCGCTGCCTAAAGGTCAATTGTTTTTCCTCCAACTCCATCCACCTCCGTGTCCTCTGGGGCTGCTCCTCCACAATCCTCTGAGGGGCCAACGTCTACTGTAGTCACGGAGAGGGACAATGCCATGCTCGCTGCAGCAGAAAACACCACACCCTGGGAAAACAGGCAAGTGTGTTTTCATTTTTAGTCACCTAAACATGAATTACCTTGTCTGATTCCCAGTGGTGAGGTTCAGTTAATACTGTCCTCTGAGCTCTCACTACCTGCTGCAGCTGCAAGCCTTTTACCTGCTTTCTCCGTGTCTCTTCCCAATTTCTCCAAGTGCCCGCCAAGCCACCAGACGATGGAGGAGCCTGCAGCCCTGGAGGACCTGGCCCTACCCCCGCAGCCACAGTCTGGGTGGAATAAGAGTGCTGTTGCCGAGCTGACGCTGGTGCCTATAATGGAGCGTCCCTGGACCTCAGCTAGACTGGATCCAGTGCATTGCCCCAGCCCGGGGCCACCGAGGGTGCAACTCCGCTCCAGCCCGGAGCCACCGAGGGTGCAGCTCTGCTCCAACCTGGAGCCACCGATGCAGCTCCACTCCAAGCCACCGAGGGTGCAGCTTCGCTCCAGCCTGGAGCCACTGAGGAAGCAGCTCCGCTCCAGCCTGGAGCCACCGAGGGTGCAGCTCTCTTGCAGTTTCCTCCAACAATAGAAATGAATCCCCCACCATTCCAAACTTATGAAGGTAATTATACCTGTTTTTAAAAACATCAGGGTCCCTATCAGTGGGCAACTTAACTTCCTGCTCAACCACCTTACCAGTGAAGGATACTTACAACAATGAATTGGAAAATACGATACAACCAAGAGCTGATGTTTGGTTTTGGTGTGGACAAATGAGGTTGTGGCCAACCCTACCCAAGGAGTGGAAAGGAACCTGTGCACCAGTTCAGTTGAGAATGCCTTTTATGATCCTGCCATTGGGACCAATTTACTAGAAATCACAATAAGCCAAAGAGAGACGTATCCTCAATTATGGGAAAGATGGAGGACACCTTAGGGGGGGTTACACCATATGTAGACGGGATGGGCATGGTTAGAGGAGTCCCTGATAAATTCAAAGGCAGATATGGCGGATGATAAAATAAAGGCAGCGAGGTGAAGGTTTTAAGCAGGTTTATTAAATCACTCCGCCATCATAGGAACTCCACTCCGGCCCTAAGTGTGAGCAGACTGGAGCGGGGTCCTCAGGCTCTCCAGCAAAGAGACACAAGATGTGTGTGTCAGCAGCAGCAGTTGAAGAGAGAATGAGTTACAGAATATGTGCGGTATTTATACCAGTTACAGACAATGCATGAAAGGGCATTCACAGCAGTGGGTATGGCATTTGCATTTGAGAGACACAGTGAGAACAGGAAATATGAACACAATGCATGAATGGGACATTAACATCACAATACTGAGCCGAAACAAGCCAGAAGGAGCGGGGCTGCCTGTAGACATTAATACACACATTTCACTGTTCTGTTATTTGCTCTAGCCGAGCGCTGTGTCTGTCTCAGTCTGTTGTGGGGGTTATCTCAAACCGCCACACCGCTCCCCCCCAGAGGGCTCGGCAGGGGGCCGAGACCTCGATAGTTCAGCTTTGGCAGCGAGCAGGAAAAGCTCTGTGCAGGAGAAGGTGGAGGGGGCGGGGGTTAGTAAGTGCCGGCAGGAGACGGTGAAATCGTCTGAGCCACGCAAAAATTTCTTGTTGTTCCGCGATGTCGAGGGGCTGTCCCGTTGAACGTGCGGAGATCACAAGAAGAAAAATTAGTCACTGGCTCCTCTCGCGATTAAGTCCTGCAAGGATTAATAGCGGCCCTGAAGAAAAGACGAAGCTGCGTGGCGGCTGTAATAAAAGCAGAGGGACTGGCGTGTTGACTTTAGGTGCAGGCACAACCTTAAAGCTCTCGGAAACCGCAAACCGCTGAATTTGCCTTGTGCGCCGTGGCTGAGACCATTAGCAAATCCTTCGTGCATGCTGCGTGCGTGCCTCAGGTGTACGAGCAACCTTGAAGGGCCTGTATGCAGCGGCGAAGGAGGGTGGGGGTCTGCAGAGCCGTATGCGTCCCGTGCGTGGTGCGCCATCCGCGTAACTCCCCGGTGCGTGTGCCGGGGCTCCGTGCGTTGTTGGGCCAGCTGGAGAGGAGACAGGGTCAGGGAGCGTAATCATCCCTGTTCGATGTGTTGGAGCGGTGAAAGGAAGTAGACGATCTTTGTCCCTCGCGCTCGTGCAGATTGGAGTGGTGAGAGGGAGGAGACGATCTTTGTCACTCGCTCGGCCATGGTGCGTTCAGGTCCACGCGCTGCATTCTCCGTCGGCCATGGAGGTCGCCGTCGTGGAGAGGGGACGAGGTGCATGCGCTCTCGTGTGGAGGAGCTGTGAGCGCAGCCGGTCCAGCGTGGATGTGCCGATCTAGGCGTGCAGATCCCACCATGGAGTTTGCTGCGGTTTTCCCGGTCGTGGGTGATGTCCTGAGAGTTCACTGAAGCAGAAGGCAGCTGCTGCGTTCGCTTGTCGTCGGAGCATCACCGCCGGGTGCTGCGTTCGCCGGCAGCGTGTTTTTTTCAGCGTAGGGTCACCAATATGGCGGATGATAAAATAAAGGCAGCGAGGTGAAGGTTTGAAGCAGGTTTAATTTTTTGTAACTTAGATTTTTATTCATTTTTCATCATATATATTGCATTCAGATCACAGTCTACATTTAAAAACAAAGGGGCTAGAGTAAGAAAGAAAAAAAGGAAAAAAAAGGGGGGAGGGACAAATGTTGGAGCATCAAGTTTTTAGTTTCCATCTCTTAATTCTTCTGGTTTTTCCAGCGTCTTTGGTTATTCTTTCAATTTCTGTCTCGTTGTTGCACTTTGTAGTGTGTCCATTTCCGCCATTTTTTTCCCCATAGTCCTTCTTGCATTCTTTGTCGATATGTTAGTTTTTCCATCATACGTATGTCCTCAACAATGTCAGTCCATTGCTCTTGGTCAGGAAGAACTTCTGATCGCCATTTTTTTGTGATTGTTTTTTTACATGCAATCAACAAGATTTTAACTAGATATCTGTCCTCAGCCTGTATTACATTGTCTCTTTTAAGATCACATAAGTACATCAGGTTACAGTTCATTGGTATATTATATCCTAATATCCTCTGTATTGTCACACGTATAGATTTCCAGAATGATGAGATTTTGCTGCATTTCCAAAACATATGTGAGTGGTCTGCATTTTGAGCCCCACATCCCCTCCAGCATAAAGATTGGGTATTTGTATATTTTCTTTGAATCTGTGGTGTAATGAAAAAGCAAATCAGGTTTTTCCATCCAAATTCCCTCCATGTCCTTGAATTTGTTGATGTGTGTTGTGTTTTCCATATTTCCTGCCAGCTTTCTTCTGTTATGTTTAAATTTAGCTCTTTCTCCCATTTCTCCTTTATATAGTTACTTGAATGTTTGTTTGCCATAAGTTTCTGATATAGCTTTGAAATAATTCTTATTTTATTTCCTGCATATGTGCTTAAAATGAATTGTATAATCTCGCTCATATCTGTTTGGAGGTTATGCCTAATCTTCTTCATATAATGGTCTCTCATCTGCAGATATCTGAAGAATTCCGATCTTTCTAGTTTAAATTTTCTTCTGATGTTTACAAAGCTCCCGAGATCTTTTTTTCCGATATTGCCCCATGCTGTGATTCCCTTGTTCACCAGATTTTTGTATCCCCTATCTTGCTTTGCCGGTTCAAACTGACTGTCAAATGCTACCCATTTCAATAGTTTTATGTCTTCCTTTATATTATACTTTTGTACTATTTTATACCACAGTTCCAAAGTAAATTTAGTGATTGGGTCTATTTGTTTGATTTGCTTATATGCATCTTTATCTCCTATTGTGCTATGTACTGGGAGTCCCTCAATTTCCTTTTCCATTTCTTTCCATTTTGCCATTTTGCCTCATATCCTTCGTTGCACCAACATATGATACATCTTATTTGTGCTGAGTAGTAATATTCCTTTAGACTCGGTAGGCCCATGCCTCCTTTCTCTTTTGGTAACTGGAGAGTTTTATATTTCACTCTTGGCTTTTTACCTCCCCAAACAAATCTCAATATCATCCTGTCCCACTTTGAGAACTGGGCACCTGGAATCTCTGTTGGTAGAGCCTGGAAGAGGTAAAGTAATCTAGGTTGTATGCTGATTTTGACTGTCTCAATTTTTGAATTCAGATCCATATTTAAGATTGACCATCTATCAATATCTTTTTTTATTTCTTGTTCCAACCTATCATAGTTTGCTTTATAGATTTTGCTTAGATCTTTAGGTATGTTCACTCCAAGGTATTTTATTTCTTTTTGTTTCCAGTTTACTTTGATCTTATCAGTTATCTGGTTTAGAGGGTTATAGTGGAATGTCAGTATTTGTGTTTTTGTTATGTTTATCTTGTATCCTGATAATTTTCCAAAATTTTCTATCAAGTTCATCATTTCCATTATTGGTTCATCTGGTTGTTCAAGGTAAACTATAATATCGTCTGCAAATAGCCCAATCTTGTGTTCCGCTCCCTTTATTGTTACACCTTTTAATTTCTTATTTTGTCGTATCGCTTGAGCCAGTGGCTCTATGAACAGAGCAAACAAGGTGGGCGATAAGCAGCATCCCTGCCTGGTTGATCTTTGTATATTTACTTTGTCTGTTAAGCTACTGTTTATCTTGATTCTTGCCACAGGTTCTTGATACAGCGTCCTTATGCATTGTACTGATTTTTTGTTAAATCCAAAGCGTTCCAGCACACTATATAGGAATTTCCAGTTAACCCTGTCAAATGCTTTTTCTGCGTCTAAACTCATTATTACTGCGCTTTTCTTTTCTTTATGTATTTGATTAATTATATGTATTGTTCTCCTGATATTGTCATGTGTTTGGCGTCCCTCTATGAAACCAGTTTGATCATCTTCTATCAATTCCGTCAAGAATGTCTTTATTCGTTTACATATAATTGTTGTATATATTTTATAATCCACATTTAATAAAGAGATTGGTCTATAGTTTCCGCATTGTTCTCCATCTTTCCCTGGCTTTAAAATAACTGAAATAATGGCTTCGTTCCATGATGGAGGTATTTTGTTGTTGTTCAACGTCCAATTAAATAACTTTAGGAGCTGTGGCATGAGTTCTTCTATAAACAGTTTATAAAACTCAGACGGGTACCCATCACTACCTGGTGATTTACCGTTTTTAAGTGACTTAATCCCATCTCTATTCTCTTGTGTTGTTATTTCTGCTGTTAGCTTTTCATTTTGTTGATTTCCTATTGATGGCAAGTCCAATGTGCATAGAAATTTTTTAATATCCTTAGTATTTGTTTCTTCAGGTTGCGAGTATAGTTCTTGATAGAAATTATGGAATATTTCTTCGATGTTTTCTGGGTTAACTGTGGTTTTATTTGTGATGGGGTCTTTAATCTTATATACATTATTCACTGTTTGTTGTTTTCTTAACCGTTTTGCCAGCAGTTTTGTGGCTTCTGGTCCCGTTTCATAATATTTTTGCTTTAGATATCTATTTTTCCTTTCAATTTCATCTATTTGTGTTTCTTTTATCTTTATTTTTCTTCTTTAATTTCTTGATATATTTTTGGGTCGTTTGTGCTTTGATGTTTACGTTCTAATTCCCTCAGTCTCTCACATCTTTGTTCATATGTTTCCAGTTTAGACTTATTTGCTTTTCCTGTTTCAACAATTAATTTACCTCTTAACACGGCTTTTAGTGCATCCCATAGTATTGTTAGGTCCACTTCTTCATTGTCATTCTCTTGGATATACTTGTTTATGTTTACTTTTATTCTTTCTTTCATTTTCTCATCATTTAACAGTCCTACATTAAGTTTCCATGTTGTTTGTCGTTTTCTATTGTTTAAATATATTTCCATGTATATAGGATTATGATCTGATATTTCTGCCCCTCCAATCCGGCAATTTCTCACCCTGTGTCTGTCACCTTCATTCATAAGGAAGTAATCTATTCTAGAGTGTACTTTATGGACTGCTGAATAATGTGTATAGTCTTTTTCGAGTGGGTGCAGGTCCCTCCATATGTCTACCATACCCATTTCTGCCAGTGAGGTTCTTATGAACTTTGTTACATGTTTTTTTGTCTTCTTAACACTTGTTGTATCAACTTCATGATCCATGACAGCAGTTAAGTCTTCTCCACAAATTAGGACTCCTTCACTGTGTGTTGCTATGAGATCAAACAGATGTTGAAAAAAACCCTTGTCACTTTCTGGTGGGGCATAGATGTTCACTAATGTAATCTGCATACCATCTATTCTTCCCTTTATTATTACATACCTGCCTTCTTTATCCTGGATTTCTTGTTCACATTCAAATTGTATTTTATTTGAAATTAGTATCATAACCCCCCTTTTAGTTCCTCCCTTAAATGAACTGTAGTAGGAGTTCTTATAGCCAAATCTCTTTAGTTTCACATGTTCTGTCTTGCTCAAATGTGTCTCTTGCATAAATATAATTTCGGCTTTTTCCTTCTTGAATTTTCTTATTATTCTTTCCCTATTAACAGGTGAGTTCAGACCATTCACGTTTAGTGTCATTATCTTAAGATTTTTACCCATATTCATGTTTTTCCATTTTTTTAACTTGTGCTCCTAGCCCCTATAACAACAAAAATAACACATATTTATATAAAAACACATTAAAAAATCTCGACCTCCGTACTTTGGGCCTTTCTTCTGCCCACTGGTCCCTGTTGGAGGGTGGAGGGAATGTCCTCACCGAGTGAGGGGCCCTCCCTAGACCTGTATTTACTATCCAAGTAATAGTCAGTCTAGAAATGTCCAACAAAAATCACTTAAACCTCTCCTAGCCGTTTGTTTCTCTTTTACCTTGTCTTCTTGGCCTTCATTTCTTCTGTGCCTTTCTTAATCTTTGTTATAATCTAGGCTTTCAGTTGAAAGCCTTGCAGTTTTTCCTGGGCCCGCTGCTCCACGTCTCCTCCCGTCTTCTGCCGCTCACTCGCCTCCACTCCGGCTGTCGTGATGCGTTCAGTGCCGCCGCTGCTCCAGCCGCTTCCTCCGGCACGCTCACCACAAAGCCCTGCTCCATCATGTCCCGCGCTTCCTCTCTGGCTGTGTTGTATGTCTTCACGCCGTCCTCCCAATGAATCCTCATCTTCGTTAGCGGCGTTTGGAATCTAATTTTTTTCTCTTTCAGCGTTTTTTTAATGTTGGCATATTTCTTTCGCTGCTGCACAATTTCTGTCGGGTAGTCATGATCAAAGAATATCTGCTTGTCGCCGATTCGTATCTTTTTTTTCCACGCTTGTGTCAGGATTCTTTCCTTTACATCATATTTCAGAAAGTTTACCACAACTGACCTGGGTGGAGAGTTTGGTTTCAGGTTCTGTGCCGAGGCTCTGTGCGCTCATTGAATCTGCAGATCCGCTTCACCGGGCAGCTCCAGCTCTTTTTTTAAGAACTGATCCATGAATTTCGTCATCGAGTTGCCTTCAATGCCCTCCGGGATCCCGAAGATGTGTATATTGCTCCGTCTGGACCTGCTCTCCAGGTCGGTTATTTTTTCCTGCATCCTCTGCGTTTGTGCCGTCAGGGTCTGCAGCTGCTCGCTTGCCTCGCTCTTCCAGTCTTCCAGCTCCGATATTCGGGCGTGTGCTTCTGTCATACACGCCCGTTGAGAGCGCAGCTCCTCCATGTTTTCTGCTAGCTTGCGCTCCATTTCTCTTCGGAGGCCCATAATTTCCTCCTTCATCTCTTTTTTCAGCTCCTCCTTAAGAGCCGCTAAATCCTGTTGTAGTTGCCGCTTGAAGTCTTTTAACTCTTTACCTAAATTGGCGAAGCCAGTGTTCATGGTATCGAGTTTGGCGTCCTCCATTTTCTCTGCTGCAGTCACCTCGTTTTTTTGGGCCTCGTGTTCAGCGATTTCTCCTGCGTTGTTGAAGAGGAATTCTTTAATTTTACCCTGCTTTTGTCCGTGTGCCCGGCTCCTTCGTGTTTTCATCCCTTGGTTTATTGATCCGTTTATGTCGAGTTGGCCATTTACCGATGATTTTTAATCCGGCTAGGGAGAGCTCTCTGTTTAAGCGTTATGTCTCTGTGCCATCATCCCGGAAGTCCCTTAAATCACACCGCCATCATAGGAACTCCGCTCTAGCCCCAAGTGTGAGCAGACTGGAGCGGGGTCCTTAGGCTCTCCAGCAAAGAGACACAAGTTGTGTGTGTCAGCAGCAGCAGTTGAAGAGAGAATGAGTTACAGAATATGTGCAGTATTTATACCAGTTACAGACAATGCATGAAAGGGCATTCACAGCAGTGGGTATGGCATTTGCATTTGAGAGACACAGTGAGAACAGGAAACATGAACACAATGCATGAATGGGACATTAACATCACAATACTGAGCCGAAACAAGCCAGAAGGAGCGGGGCTGCCTGTAGACATTAATACACACATTTCACTGTTCTGTTATTTGCTCTAGCCGAGCGCTGTGTCTGTCTCAGTCTGTTGTGGGGGTTATCTCAAACCGCCACAGTAGAAACCATTATGCTGCAGCTCTGGTACATGTTACCCCGTGGTTGGGAGCTGCAATAGAATCTATTAAAATGCAATCTTGGATTGAATACTTGTATTATAATGAACAAAGAATGTTAACTTATACTGTAGACGCTCTTAAAGGAGTGCATGAGCAATTAAAGGCAACCTCCCTCATGACCTATCAGAACCGCATTGCCCTTGACATGCTTTTAGCAGAGTCAGGGGGAGTGTGTAAAATTTTTGGCTCTGTCTGCTGTACCTTTATCCCTAATCCCACGAGCCCAGATGAAAGCATCACACGTGCTATAAAAGCCTTAGAAAGGGCGAGTGTGATACGTTCAGTAATTCTGATTGTAGTCATCTCACTAGCAGTGATACTCGGGGTGGGGTGTTGCCGCATCCCATGTTTGAGAGTGTTGCTGGAGAGATGCATAATCACAGCCCTATCCAAGGAGCCAATCCAGAGAATGATGGCCCAGGTCCACTCCCAAGAGGAGTCTAGGTCTCTCCTCCACAGCAAGAACCACTGTGAATTTGGTACTGACAGTGATGAAGGAGAGGCCATTGTTTGAAATGTATATATTGTGTCTTTCTACTATTCATGGTTCTATTTACTGTACACACATCCAACACTGCCCACATGCATATAATCTTACATGAAAAGAGGGTGCGCTGAAGGCACCCTCCTGTGGTGGGTCATGTGCTTGTAACCTCTGGCCCCTTCCTTTTCCTTTGTTTTCTTGCAGGTATTGTATATCGCAGGTATCAGTATAGACTGAGTGTTTGAGCGCTACTCAGGCACAAATTTGATTGGCGAAATTGGTGGAAGTTGACGAGGACTGGCCAAAATTGCAAGAAAGTTGTGGTGATTGGACAAAGTTGCAAGGCCGCTCAAAAGATACAGCAATGGCCTGATTTTGCATGAATTAGTGCGATCGCAATATTGTGAAATCCTGGAGGGACTGGTAAGTGTGAACAAACAACAAATCTTCCTTGTGAATTTTTTTTTTATATATAATAGACAAGAGTCTACTTTCAATTTGTTAAACTTCTTTGTTTTTCTACAGATGTAATTCCTGATGCCTGAATGATATCACCATTTGAAGACTTCTGAGGACAATAAGTTTCAGGTAGGACTTCAATAAGGCCAGAAAAGAAAGTGTAGAACAAAGAAAAAGTAGGGCTGTGGAGTGTGTAAATGAAGAGGCAGATTCATTTCAGACGATTTATTACACACTCACATCTCTCAAGCACAGAACAGACTGGACATTTAAGCAGAAACTCTCCTCTTAAGTTTCATGGCATTTACATCACACACAACATGATATTTGCATCACACTGCATTCAACATCCTTCATCCTTGACTCCTTCCTGCTATCTCACCAGGAACCTCCTGCTCTTTGTTCTCCCATGCTTATTCACTGTCTCTTGTCTGAGATGCTAGATAATCTGGCTCCCCCAAGGTGCTATAGGGCCCTATTTCTGTCTTTGCGTTGAGCCCCAAATGGACTAAGTCCGCCCCTGTTCAGTAGTTATGTGTTTTCTGAGGGACCTTAAAAGCACCACAGGGGAGAGGGAGGGAGGAGCACCAGGAAGTAGAGAGACAGATTAATAGTACTGAATTTTTGCCTTGCTCTTGTCTCACACAGTGTAAGGTGTGTGCCATGGCCAACAGTGGCACTTTCCTGGCCTAATAAATTTCCAGAGCAAATATCGGCCTCAAGCCTTGGTTATTTTTGGCTCACACAGACTGCTTTGCTACAATGGTGTCAGAAGTGGGATGCTATTGGCAGCTAGGCTAACAGACATAGAGGAACTTATGTCCATAACTTGGTAGTCAAGGAGGAGGCTCAGGGTGCAGTTGAACGTAGCTTTATTATAATAAGAACCACAAACCATTGACACACGGTACAGGCCAAGGGGTCAAAGAAGAAGAGACCAGATCTCTTCCGCCCTTGCCCTTTATACCCCTGGTGACGCCACCACCTGAAAGGCGGGTTGTCACCTGCCACTACACCCACGGCCTCCATCTTACTACACTACATATCATTTTACCCCCCGTAGAAAACTACCAAGCACACCAATTAGGCCCTCCCAAATTTAAACCCGACACCCGCTAAGCAGCAAGACCTATATGTACAAAAATAAATAAACAGGCCCATCCATTTACACCAAATAAACTAGAGGGGCCAGGTGGACTGCTGGCTCCCCCTACACGGCCAGGCAGATTATTCTGCCGCCTTGATCATTACAGTCTGAAAAGAAAAAAGCCATGCTCCTAAAATTAAATTAATCCCAACATAATACACATAGGGCAGCGCGGTGGCGGAGTGGTTAGCACTGCAGCAGCACAGTAACTCACCCTTGGATGGGGGATCCTGGGTTCAATCCCAGCCCCCGACCAACAGTGATCTGTGTGGAGTCTGCATGTTCTCCCTGTGTCTGCGTGGGTTTACTCTGGGATTTCTCCGGTTTTCCTCCCACATGCCAAAAACATGCAAGTTAGGTTAATTGGCATCAAACTGGGGATTCTAAGTTGTCCTTAGGTATGACTGTGAGAGTGAATGGTTGTCTGTGTCTCTGTGTTGGCCCTGCGATGGACTGACGATCTGTCCAGGGTGTACCCTGCCTCTCGCCCAAAGATGCTGGGATAGGCTCCAGCCCATCCACAACCCGAAAAGGATTAAGTGGAAGAAGATGGATGGATGGATGGATAATACACATATATATACTTCCAAATTAACACAGCAAACCACAACAAATACTATATACACTCTCTTATTGGTGCCCCCCACCCCAACACACCCACCCCACAACCTGGGCATTCCACACAAAACATATTTTCCAAACAATTTTTTTTTCAAACAGTGTTGAGGATTTACTTTTCTCTATCTTTTTTTTTTTTTCACAACTCGGGGCCAACACACAATAAGGGCACGTAAAAACATCTTAATTAAGTGACGGGCTCTAAATCGGAATAAACACCCATTAAACATCACCCACAGTCATTTTACAGGACCGATGAAAAGGGCCACCCACTGGGTCTCCATCCGGTGGATCCCGCCCGGAGCACCTCAGCTTCTTGGCCTCTGGAGATGAGCTGCGCTGGCGTCTCTTCTCCGTCACGTGCCACAGCTTGTTTGGATGTCTCCATGACATGTCTGACAGTTCCAAGTAACCATCTTCCTGAGTAAGCCACCACTCGCAGCTGCCCCTGTTCATCCACTTGCAGCTGCCCCTGTTCATCCCATCGCTTTCTCTTCCTATTGACGCCCCTCAGCTGAGCTTCCACCCTTGGTCGGACCTCGTCACCGATGTGCAGGGGAGCTCGATTATGCTTTTGCAGTCCACCATGTCACAACCGGGCCTCCTTCCTGCAATGTTGGTATTTGGCACGCCATAGGACCGTGCCCGTTGGTCCTGCCCCACTCTTTTTCCTCTTGACTCCAGGAGCCATCCTCTCGGGGGTCCCGCTGTGCCATCCAGTTCCCACATCCAGGGCAACGTGGACACTGGCATCGGGACCCTCCCATGCTGGGTCGTCACGGTACCAGTCTTCCTCACCTCCCAAAATACCAGGCCAATCACTGTCCCAAACTGCATCGTCCTCCACGTGTGCAGGAGATCAGTACAATAGTCCGCAGCCTGACCACTCATCTCCCACACCGTTGGTGATTTTAAAACCCAGGCCATAAAACATATCACATCCCATGATATCATGATATCCGACCCTTTGGCTGTCACCACAAACCGGACGCCCGTCATCACTGCCAACTTGTAACGGGCCGTCAACTCCAACGAGCCCACAATGACCGACTTGTTTCCACCATATCCATGGTATGATGCCGACAGTGCTCTTGAGCGGTAGTGCAGAAACAGACTCCTCACTGTGGGCCAGCTCAACACAGAAGCCACCACTCCCGTGTCCACCAACAACAGCACTTCCACACCGTCCAGCAACATGTTGCAGTAGATGTAACCATTCATGCTCGGAGAGACAGTATGCACCACCGTAGGAGTCATGGTGGGGGAATCCAATCCATGTCTTCGGTCTTCCCGCTCAAAATTATTGCAGGCTCTGGCAACGTGATGCAGAAGACAGCATTTCCCACATCGCTTGCCCCTCACCGGACACTCTCTTGCCTTATACGGGTGTCTTGTGGACCCACAGCCATAATACTTTGGCGTACCCGAGGCAGACCTAATCCTTACAGCGGTGGCATATTCTTCCACATTTGTGTTGTTATCGCTGTCCGAGTCCACAGCCAGCGTCCTCCAACTTGGTTCCCTCCGCCTCGATGTGTCCCTTTCACGGAGGTCTTCAGATAATTTTTCTGTTGCATCATACTGTTTCGCGATCTCAATCGCTGTGGCTAACGTCAGTTCACCCGGGTAGGTCAGGAGCCTTGACCACACTGCAGAACAATGAGCATGCTCTGCCAACTGGTCACGGACCATTTCTTCCTCTAGGGCTCCAAAGGGGCACTCCCCAGCCAGCTGACGTAGGGCTGCAACGAAATGCTGCACAACTCCCCTGTCTGCTGGTGGCACTGCGGAAACTTGATCTGCCAGACTATGACATTCTCCAAGGCATGAAAATAGCGCGCCATTAGCTCCACCATGTCTTCATAGCTTTCAGCCTCTCCTAACGTGCCAAGGATCCTCTGACCTGCCAAACCAAGATTATGAACCAAAACAGCTCGCGCATGCAATTTCTCGAGCTTACCAAGGTTGAGGGCCACCAGATAATCCTGGAACGCCGCGTACCATCTGGCCCAGGGTACTGGCGACTCGCCTGGGACCTTCAAAAACAGCCGAAAAGCAGTGCCAGCTCGTTTCATACCTTCTTTCTCCTCGTTGCCAAATGTTATGTCCATAACTTGGTAGTCAAGGAGGAGGCTCAGGGTGCAGTGGAATGTAGCTTTATTATAATAAGAACCACAAACCATTGACGATCCGTACAGGCCAAGGGGTCAACGACAAAGAGACCAGATCTCTTCCGCCATTGCTCGTTATATCCCTGGTGACGCAACCACCTGAAAGGCAGTTTGTCACCTTCCACTACACCCATGGCCGCCATCTTATGACACTACATATCAGAACTCATTGCTCGCTGTGAGGCCATGGAAGGGCAACTATGAGAGGCGCTCACTGCGGCTACAAAACTAAATGTGAGTGACTATAACCCATGCATGATGAGTCAAAGAGGGGAAAGGATTGCTGGCCTTCCTGATGGAGCCAGCACATTTAGAAAAGCTGCAGGGCCCTGCCAGCTGGCGAAGAAGCAGAGCCCTGTAACCCCATGCATGGAGACTTTTAGCCACACTATGCTAACCGCAACAACCTCACCACTCAACCCAGCTAAGGTAAAGCTGCCACATTATAATGGGGAAGCACCACCAGAGACATACCTCACTCAAGTCCAGCTAGCTTCCCAGCTTAATGCATGGTCAGCAGAAAAGACTGCAATCCATGTGGCACTAGCGTTAGAGGGGAGGGCCTTACAAGTTCTCACGGACCTCCAACTGGAGGAACGCTCCAGCTGGCCAGCAGTAGAGGGAGCCTTACAATGCTGATTTGGCCACCATGTTTATGCTGAGGATGTGAGAGACCAACTCCACAGCCGCCAGAGAGGGCTATCCGAACACCTGGGTGCTTATACAGTTGACTTTCATATGTATGCACGGCAGAGTTACCCTGCGTTCAATAATAAAGACCAAGAGGAACTGGCCCTCCAAGCCTTTGTTTGGGGCCTGCGTCCAGACCGCTTAAGGGAGCACATCTGCCTGTTTGCACCAACCTCCTTGACATCATCCATCACCGAAGCTGAATGAGTTGAACACGTGCTGTGTGGAGGTGATCGTCCACTGACTGCAAACCACAGAGTGTGCCAGGCAGATTATGAAAGCAGTGGAGAGGAGGAGAAAATATGTGCAGCTGATACCTCATCTCCACAGTGGCGATGCCAGGGCAGCAGGAGGGCGTCTAAGGTTAGGTTACTTTATTAGTATCCATAGGTAGACATGGAGCAGGACATGGAGGGCTGCTACCGGCGTGTGGAACCGAATCACATTGCCCGACACTGCCCAGCTCCTGCTCTATGGAAGCGAGCCTCCCAGCCCCCTTTAAACTAAAGGAGGGGGGCGCAGTGAGGGAACCGCTCCCCACTGATGAACTTTTTCCCCTCATTATGTCACACCAGCAACCAGGGCGTTTGGGATGTACTAATGGACTGTTTGTGGAATGTAATCTGAATGGCATCTTATGCAGAACCCTAGTGGACACAGGTTCCACACTCTCCCTGGTCTGCCCTGGGGTTCTATCAGGGACTGAGGGGCAGAGGCTTGTGGGCTGGGAAGCCACAGGTTTGAAGATAACCACATTTACTGGGGCAAAAGGATGACAATGAGGGGAAAGATACTGCTAAAGGTGACTGTTGCTGACTGCACTGTTGATCACCAGTTCTGTTTAGCCAGAATACAAGACCCTTGTATCATCGGGCTGGACCTGCTGACCAAATTGGAGTTCATGGTGGATATACCCTGGGCGACACTCCATCTGTGTTCAGAAGCCGTGATACTCCCCCCCTACAACGGACTACAGCATGTATCTGCATCACCACAGCCAGCTGAGGAGCCCCGTGCATGGCCGCAGAGAGAGAGATGGGGTCTGCAGCATCCTCATCAGTGCCCCAGTTGCCATCTCCAGAGACCATGCAGGCAATCGAGGAGTTGTATTGCTGGAGCTGTGAGGGTCTGGGCACCGAACAGCAACATCAGCTGTGAGAGCTGCTGGATTCTTTCACTGACATCTTTGCTGCCCGAGATGAAAACTGCATGCACACAAGCCTAATACAGCATGATATTAATACCGGCGATGCTCACCCAATCCGCCTCCGCCCTCGTCACCTGCCCCTTGCCAAGCGGGAGGCAGCAGAGCTTAAGATTAAAGAGATGGCAGTGGCAGGGGTCATAGAACCCTCCAGTAGCCCGTGGACAGCTCCAGCAGTCCTCGTGAAGAGAAAAGATGGTACATGGAGGTCCTGCGTCGACTACTGCCTCCTCAACAAGGCCACACACAAGGACTCTTATCCTCTGCCACGGGTGGATGATGCCCCCTCCTGCATCGCTGGTTCCAATGGTTTGTCAAGGACTTCGCCACCATCGACAGGCCATTTGATCAGCTGATGCAGAAGGGTCAAGCCTTCCAGTGAAGTGAGGACTGCTCCAATGCCTTCAGCCAGCTTTGATCAGCACTCGTGGAGGTGCCAGTGCTCTTCTTCCCAGACCCCCAATGGCCATTCATCATGGACACTGACACCAGTATTGTGGGCCTCAGCACGGTCCTGTCACAGGAAGGGGAGCTAGGGTGGCAGGTTGTTGCCTACTACAGCTGCGCTCTCTCTGTCGGGCAGAGAGGAACTACTGCATGACTTGCCAGGAGCTGTTAGCTATGACCCAAGGTCTCCGCCATTTCCGACCCTACCTTTATGGCAAGAAGTTCATCTTGCACACCGACCACGCATCCCTCACATGGCTGCTCCACTTTAAAGAACCAGCAGGGCAGCTGGCTTGGTGGTTGGAGGTGCTACAGGACTACGACTTTGAGATTCATCACCGGGCTGGCCGTCTTCATGTCAATGCAGATGTGCTGTCCTGACAGCCCTGTCTGGAAGAGGAGTGCCACTATTGCAGGTGAGTTGAGGAGCGGCATGCTGCAACCGGGATGGTTGTGGCCTTGGAGGTCTGCTTCATTAGATGAAGATGACCTCCCTGTTTGTGGAGGTTCAGTATCACCAGCTGCAGCTACTGACAACTGGGACTTCGCCAAACCCCAACAATTCAAGCAGGAGCAGAGTCAAGATTCTGTGCTTGCCCAGATTCAGGCCTGGATGGGGGCAGGACAGCAACCAGCATGTACGGAAGTGGCAGCACTAGATCCCAAGATGAAAGTGCTCTACTCCCAGTGGCCAAGCCTCACTAGCTGGGACGGCCTTCTCTACCAATGCTGGTAGGCTCCGAGGGGTCACCGTGATGTCCTTCAGCTCCTTGTACCATGCCGGCTACGTCACAAGGTTTTGCAGATGGTCCATGGCTCCGTGGGGTCGGGCCATTTTGGGGTGGCCAAGACCCTGCATCGGCTCCGGTCCAGGTTCTACTGGCCAGATTGCCACCAGGACATGGAGCTGTTTGTCTATTGATGTGGCTTGTGCACAGCCAGAAAGGGCCCAACTCAGCGCTCTCATGCTCCATTGCAGCAGTATCAGGTGGGGCACCCAATGGAGCGAGTGGGTGTCGACATCCTATGGCCCTTCCCATCACCAATCAGGGGAACGACTATGTCCTTGTGGCCATGGACTATTTCACTAAGTGGCCAGAGGCATATGCAGTCCCAGATCAGAGCACAGCCACCGCTGCCAAACATCTTGTCAATGAGATGTTCTGCCGTTTCGGGGTGCCAGAGGAACTGCAAAGCGGCCAGGGATGGAATTTGGAGGCTGAGATCTTCAGCCAGGTCTGCCAGCGGTTGGGCATCAAAAAGACCAGGACAACACTGCTGCATCCTCAGAGTGATGGAGTTCAGGTTCAGGTTCAGGTTACTTTATTTGTACCCGTAGGTAGATTTGTTTTGCAGTCAGGTGACATCCATATTTACAAACCACAATTACATTCAACATGAACACAAACACAGGCACACATGTAGCTGACTATAAACATGATAAAAGTACTCAAGGCTCCACCAATCAGGACATAAGACAAAGAGGTAAGAGAAAAAACAAAACAAGACAAGGAGATAAGAGAGAAGGGTCATATTAAAAAGTTAAAGACTAGTCAAAGAGGTTTAAAGCTCAAAAGTCTAAAACCTAATAAGAGATTTAGAACCCAAATAAAAAACCTACAAAAATAAGTAAATATAAAATAAAATTAATAAATAGGTAACTAAATTATGTGCAATATATTGTTACATCTTGTTCAACTCTTTAACAGCAGCAGGAACAAAGCTGTTTTTGTAGCGCTGGGTTCTACTTTTTGGGACAGCAAACCTCCATCTGGAGGGAAGAAGCTGAAAGTGGCAGTGCAAAGAGTGGGAGTCATCATTTAAAATGGAGGTAGCAATTCTCTGTACCTGTCTGGTGTACAGGGATGTCAGGCTCAGCTGTGACTCACCAAGCAAACGACTGGACCATCTAACAACCTGATCCAAGGATTTCCTCTGTTTCAGTTTTATCTGACCAAACCATGACACTAAAGAAAAGGATAAAACAGATTCAATAAAAGCCCGATAAAACATTGTCATTATGGTTCGGTCAAATTGGAAGCATGCAAGTTTCCTTAACCAACACAAATGTTGCTGACCCTTTTTGCACACCCTTTCACAGTTCTCTTCAAAGTTTAAAATACTATCAATAATCGTCCCAAGATATTTGTAGGATTGTACACATTCAGTGGCCTGGCCTTTTAGTACAGTGACTTTGTGCCTGGGAGTTTTCCTCCTAAAGTCTATAATCATATCTTTAGTTTTTGTCGTATTCAGCTGCAGGTAGGAATCCTCACACCAGTGAATAAAATCATCAACTACTGGGCCGTGGCCACTCTCACCATCCTGGAGGAGACTGACAACAACCGAATCATCAGCATACTTTATAATGTGTCTGTTGTCATGTCTGCTCCGACACATGTTTGTGTACAGGATGAAGAGTAGTGGTGACAACACACACCCCTGCGGAGAGCCAGTAGAAGAACACTTTTGGTCAGACAATGTACCATTGACCCTTACTCTCTATGTCCTGTTGGTTAAAAAATCCAGAATCCAACCCACCAGGTTATTACTCAAATCAAATTGTTGCAGGAGCCTTTCAACTAAAATATGAGGTTGGCTTGTATTAAAGGCGGAAGAAAAGTCCACAAATAAAAGCCTGGCGTGTGTCCCATTAAAATCCAGATATTCAAAAAGCATGTTAAACAGAGTGACAGTGGCATCCTCCACTCCTCTGTGAGGCCTATAGGCAAACTGCAAAGGATCCAATGCATGCTCAGTCTGCTTTAGGACCTCAAATCTGACCAGTTTTTCAAAAATTTTCGTTAAAATTGAAGTCAAAGCAACTGGTCTAAAATCATTTACCATTTTAGGACAGCTGGATTTTGGAACGGGGACAACCACAGCATCTTTCCAGATCTTAGGCACATGTTGTGTCTGTAAGGACTTATTGAAAATGTAGTGAAATACAGGACTCAGTTCATGTGCACAGAACTTTACAAAATGCCCACATACAGTATATTATCAGGGCCCTGACTTTTGTTCACTTTTACAGCACAGAACGCCCTTTTAACATCCTGCACCTCAATATTAAAGTGCTGATTGTCTTTGAGTTTCTGTTTCAAATCTTGGGTTTCTGTGCTAAAATCAAAGAGTGATGGGGCTTGTTGAGCAGTTTAATCGCACCCTGGCCACCCAGCTGGCAATTCTTACTAGCCGCCAGCAGAGAGATTGGGATCTGCATCTACCTTTGGTCCTCTGGACCTACCACACTGCTGTCCAAGAATCGACAAAATGCACCCCTGCAAGCCTCATGTTTGGGCGGGAGCTCCGTACACCTGTGGACCTGGTGTTTGGTAGACCTCTGGAACCAGAGTTTGTGGGTAAGCCAGGAATGGACAACTTCGACTCCCTCTGGGAAAGGGTACAGGAAGCGCACGAATTGGCCAGGCAGGCTCTTATTGAAGCAGGAGCCAAGCAGAAGAGATCCTACGATACCCGCTACATGGGAACAGATTTTTCTCGAGGGGATCAGGTGTGGGTGTACAACCCTGAGCGTAACAAAGGGTTGTCCCCTAAACTGATGAGCCAGTGGGTGGGGCATTGCACGATGCTTCAGAAACTATCAGACCTGGTGTATCAAGTATGCCTGGTCAAGTGGAGACGGGTAGTGATGCTTCACAGGGATCGCCTTGCACCCTACCAACCCAAGGATCCTAGGGGTCAGGATCCAGAAGCTTTAAACCAGTCTCAAACAGCCCAGCCTTTCCCCCAAGGGTGTGGGTGAACTGGCTAGGCCAGAATGCCGCCACCAGCAACTTCCAGGACATTTTAGAGACTTTGTCACGGATGCTTAGGTTGCTGGGGACAGCTAACCTCTTAGGTGGGGGCAGTGTGACGTGTGGGGTTCTGTCTGATGTTATGTCTTCACCGTGTTCAGGTATCTGTTGTTGTTCTGTAGTTATGTGTTTTCTGAGGGACCTTAAAAGCACCACAGGGGAAAGGGAGGGGGGAGCGGCAGGAAGTAGAGAGAGATTAATAGTACTGAATTTTTGCCTTACTCTTGTCTCACACAGCTGTAAGGCGTGTGCCATGGCCAACAGTGGCACTTTCCTGGCCTAATAAAGTTCCAGAGCAAATATTGGCCTCCAGCCGTGGTTATTTTTGGCTTGCACAGACTGCTTTGCTGCAATATCTTCTTCTTCTCTCGGTTACTGGTGGATAGCAAACAACTGAAAGGTGCATACCACCATGTAATATAAATGTGTTTTTAATGTGTGCCCTGATTTGTTTCTCAGTTGTTTTTAATATGTTTTAACAATCCAGTTCTCTTTATCTTAAGGCACACCATGACCTGGACAGTATGACCTGTTCTTAGACACAGCAAGTTTCTCACTGTTTATAAAACAAGGCTTAACCTTTATTTCTCACATATGTGTGTGTGTGCAATGAGATAGAACAGATGTTATATGTTTTGAGAGTCTGGCTGCAATCGCCTGGGAGCGGGGACTAGCCCCCCCGCTCTCTACGCGATTCCATGGGGGGGGAAGTTGCCTGGCAACGAAGAGTGGCTCCTTCGTTGTGTACGTAACTCTACCCTTTAAAAAGCAAAGGTGTTTTGCCAACCAGTAGAGTCTGCTGTGGATTTTGCGCGAATTGCCAAGCTGATTGATGCACGCGCCTGCCAAAAGACTGCCAAAGGCTCTCCGGTCTTCTGTATTATTGGTAAGGGCTGATGAAATGACATGAAGTGCATTGATCTTTTGTATATGAAGATATGGTCTGTGGGGAATAAGGGAATACAGCTTATTCTAGCAGTCTGTCTAATGTGAATGCATTGATCTTTTGTGTGTGAAGATATGTTCTGTGAGGAATAAAAGACACATTTTATTATAGCAGTTCTTGTCTCAGTGTGAATTCTTTCCTGTGCGCCGACTCCTCACGAACCTGTCTAAATATTTTCATAAAACACACCACCTACTGTACAAGAGTGTGTAACATTATGTCATCTGAGCCCGACCCCTAAATTCTATGACTTAATCCTGTGTTATTTAAAAAAGAGAAAAGAGCCCTTCTCGTGATTCTTATTGCCTCTCCATCTCCATCTGTTCCCAGAATCCCAGTTAAATCCCATTCCCTACCGTCCTCTCGAACTTCATTTTCTATTATCTGTCTTTCATTTCCGTATTTGTGACAGTGCAATAAGATGTGCTCGACATTTTCTTTTACTCCACATTCTCTACATTTGTCACTTTCACTTTTCCCCATGGTGAATAAAGTACCGTTTAAACCTGTGTGATCCAGTCTGAGTCTTGCCGTAATGACGTCTTCCCTCCTTTTGGTTATTATGAAATTCTTTATTGCAATAGATTTTTGTATTTTGTAATACGATCTACCTTTATGATCTTCCTCCCATCTTTTTTGCCACAGCTCAGTTCCTTTTTTCTTGATTACTGCTTTCCCTTCACCTTTTACAAGAGACAATGGTATAGTTATCTCTTTTCCAAGAGCACTTTTTGCTAATTTGTCTGCACAGTCATTCCCTTTCAACCCTTCATGTGCAGGAACCCAACAAAACTGAACTTCTCCACCACCCCTGTGTACCCTAAATAAACTGTGATATAGCTCAATCCCCAAGTCTTCCCTTGTAGATTTTAGTGTCTATATGGTTTTTAACACTGCAAGTGAATCCGTGCACACCACCACCCGGTCCAGTCTGACCTCCTCCACCCACTGCAAAGCAATAATTATTGCCACCATCTCTGCTGTAAACACAAATGTATTGTTGGAGAGTCTTTTTGCGATGGTCACTTTAACCTCTGGAATGTATACTCCAACTCCAACAGAGCCCTCTTTATTCTTTGAACGTCAGTATAGAGCTGTAAGAAGTTATAGTAATTGTTCCTGAGGTAAATGCTTGTTTTAACACCAACTTCACTCATATGCCAATCCTTTTTCCTCATTAGCAGACTAGCATCTACTTCTATTCCCGGAAACAGCCAAGGGGGAACATTACTCACTGGACTGGTGTTAGCTATATCAATAGTGTGCAGCCCATACATTCCTTCTTTCAGTTGTCCACCCAAACCCGTGTCCCTGGAAATTAGAGTATTCCCACCAGTCTTGTAGTGTTGTTTTTGAAATATTTGCTTTGTCACTTCCTTTCAGCTTGACCCAGTGATAATGCCAGTTTATCTCTTCTCAAATCCATTGGCATTTCTCCTGCTTCTATTAAAACTGCATTGTTTGGTGTTGTTTTGACTGCTCCAATGCACAGGTGAAGCACTCTATGCTGCATTCTATTTTTTCCAGTCGTCTTTGCTGCTGCTCCATAAATCATGCATCCGTAGTTTATTGTCAATTGCATTAGTGCTCTGTAAATGTCAATTAATGCCTGTTTATCTGCACCCCATTCGTGTCCAGCTACAGCTTTTATGAGATTAATGACTTTTTTGCACTTTGTCTCCAGATTTTCAATATGAACTCTCCATGTGTATCCACTATCAAACCACAAACACCGCTTAAACTGTGGTTTGATTCAAACAAATTAACGCTCAATTTAAGTAAGACAAAATTTATAGTTTTTAACAACCATCACAACAACTTAGTATCTAAAATCAGTGTAAATGGTGTAGAGATTGAAAGCGTATCCGAAACTAAATTTCTTGGAGTAATAATTGATAATAAACTGTGTTGGAAGTCACATATTAATTATATTAAAGGTGAAATATCCAAATCAATTGCAATACTACACAGAGTGAAATATTTGCTGAATCAACCCACACTATATACCTTGTATCATTCATTAATACTCTTCATATATTAATACTCTTCATATATTAATATGACTGGCGCCTAGCGGCTGCCCCGGCATGACTGGCGCCTAGCGGCTGCCCCGGCCTTGGATGCGCTCTGCAGAGCGTGCCCAAATGCCAAGTCACATTTCGTTACCTTGTATTCATACATGTGTAATGACAATAAAGTTGAATCTCATCTCATCTCATACATGACATATTGTACTGAAGTATGGGGAAATACATATAAAACAAACATATATCCAGTCTTTATGCTTCAGAAGAGAGCTATTAGAATAATAAACAAAGCTGCTTACAGGGAACCAACAAACCCACTTTTTCTTAAATTAAAAGCTCTCAAGTTGAAAGATCTGGTTGACTTTAAAACTGCAGTAATAATGTTTAAAGTGAAGAATCTATCACTGCCCGCAAATATCCAAAAGCTGTTCCAAATAAGGGAGAAACAGTATCATTTCAGAGGAACATGTATATTTCAAAAACCTTCAGTGAGAACTACCACCAAGCAACACTGTGTTTCAGTGCAAGGAGTCAGATTATGGAACGATTTTGGACCTGAATTAAAATCATGTACAACGCTTGGACAATTTAAACAAAAACTAAAGGTAGAAATACTCCAAACATATATACAAGATGACATGTAAAATCACATAAGGATTGTCATATCCAGTCTGCGTTGTGTTGTAGCTTATTTTTTTTGTCACATTCTGTCTTAGCTTTGTTCTGAATTGTAATTGCTCTTGTTTTGTTTTTCTTTTGAATTCTTGGATGGAATATGGGTGGGCAATATAAGCTGCGGCTTCAGCCATCACCCATTTCGGATAACTTATGTTGAACTGTATAATCAGAGGAGTTATTGTCTAATTTGACCTTGTTGGATTTTCTTTCCCCCTTTGTTATATTATTCAGTTTCTTTTAATTTGTACTTTTAATCTATCCGAAATAAAGATTCATTCATTCATACAATCCTAGATATTTGAACTTACTGACTTTCTCTATTGGTTGATTATATAATGTTAATGGTTCTGTACCAGTTCTGCGTTGTTGTTTTTTTTTTATTTTGTTTTTTTTGTGAAAGTCATATAGCAGGTTTTACTGTTTGAAAATTTAAATCCCCAGTCATATGACCACTTTTCCACTTTCTCCATTGCTTTCCTGATGTTTTTGAACACAAATTTCTCATTTCTTCCCCTCGTCCATATGGCTCCATCATCTGCATATAGTGCTGTTTTGATGGATCCCACTTGATCCTCATACATGTCATTAATCATCCATCCATCCATCTTCTACCGCTTTTCCGGAGGTCCGGGTCGCGGAGGCAGCAGTTCAAGCAGAGAAGCCCAGATTTCCCTCTCCCCAGCCACCTGCTCCAGCTCTTCAGAGGGGATACCAAGGCGTTCCCAGACCAGCTGGGAGACATAGTCTCTCCACCGAGTCCTGGGTCTGCCCCGGGGTCTCATCCCAGTGGGACATGCCTGAAACACCTCAAGTGGGAGGCGTCCAGGAGGCATCCTAATCAGATGCCCATACCACCTCAACTGACTCCTTTCAGTGTGGAGGAGCAGCGGTTCTACTCTGAGCCTCTCCCGGATGACTGAGCTCCTCACCCTATCTCTGAGGGTGAGTCCAGCAATCCTACTTAGAAAGCTCATTTCAGCCGCTTGTATCCGCGATCTCGTTCTTTCGGTCATTACCCAAAGCTCGTGACCATAGGTGAGAGTAGGAACGTAGATTGACTGGTAAATCGACAGCTTTGCCTTAGAACTAAGCTCCCTCTTCACCACAACAGACCGGTACAACGTCCGCATCACTGCAGATGCTGCTCCAATCCTTCTGTCGATCTCTCGCTCCATTTTCCCCTCACTCGTGAACAAGACCCCAAGATACTTAAACTCCTCCACTTGGGGCAGGAGCCTGTCCCCAACCCAGAGAGGACAATCCACCTTTTTCCGGCTGAGGACCATGGACTCGGACTTGGAGGTGCTGATTCTCATCCCAGCCGCTTCACACTCAGCGGCAAACCGTCCCAGCAAGAGCTGTAGGTCATTGCTGGATGAAGCCAACAGGACAACATCATCTGCAAACAACAGAGATGAGATCCTGTGGTCACCAAGCATGACACCCTCCATTCCCTGGCTGTGCCTAGAAATCCTGTCCATAAAAATTATGAACAGGATCGGTGACAAAGGGCAGCCCTGGCGGAGTCCAACTCTCACTGGGAATGACTCCAACCGAGTGTTGGCAATACGAACCAAACTCTCACAACGGTCGTACAGAGACCGAATAGCTCGTAACAACAAGCCCGATACCCCATACTCCCGAAGCACCCCCCACAAAAATCCACGAGGGACCCGGTCAAATGCCTTCTCCAAGTCCACAAAACACATGTAAACTGGTTGGGCAAACTCCCACGAACCCTCAAGAATTCTCGAGAGGGTAAAGAGCTGGTCCGATGTGCCACGGCCAGGACGAAAACCACATTGCTCCTCCTGAATCCGAGGTTCGACCAACGGCCGGACTCTCCTCTCCAGTACCTTGGCATAGACCTTCCCAGGGAGGCTGAGGAGTGTGATCCCTCTAAAGTTGGAGCACACCCTCCGGTCCCCTTTTTTGAAGAGAGGAACCACCACCCCGGTTTGCCATGCCAAAGGCACTGTCCCCGACCTCCACGCAATGTTGCAGAGGCGTGTCAACCATGACAACCCAACAACATCCAGGGCCTTGAGGTACTCAGGGCGAATCTCGTCCACCCCCGGGGCCCAGCCACCAAGGAGATTTTTAACCACCTTGGCGACCTCAGCCCCTGTGATAGGCGAGTCATCCCCCTCGTCCCCAAACCCTGCTTCCTCTGTGGAAGGCGTATCAGTGGGATTGAGGAGATCCTCTTAGTATTCCTTCCACCGCCCGACGATATCCCCAGTTGAAGTCAACAGTGTCCCATCCGCACCATACACAGTGTGGACGGGGAGCTGCTTTCCCCTCCTGAGCCGCCGAACAGTTTGCCAGAATCTCTTTGAAGCCGACCGAAAGTCTTGTTCCATGGCCTCACCGAACTCCTCCCATACCCGCGTTTTTGCTTCAGCAACCACCCGAGCTGCACTCCGCTTGGCCTGCCGGTACACCTCAGCTGCTTCGGGAGTCCCACAAGCCAACCAAGCTTGATAGGACTCCTTCAGCTTAATGGCCCCCCTCACCACTGGTGTCCACCACTTGGTTCGGGGGTTGCCACCACGAGATGCACCGACCACCTTGCTGCCGCAGCTCTGGGCCACCGCTTCAACAACAGAGGTGGAGAACATGGCCCATTCAGACTCCATGTCTCCAGACTCCCTCGGAATGTGGTTGAAGTTCTTCCGGAGGTGGGAGTTGAAGACCTCCCGGACAGGGGCCTCAGCCAGATGCTCCCAGCACACCCTCACTATACGTTTGGGTCTACCAGGTCTGAATGGCTTCCTCCCCTGCCATCGAATCCAACTCACCACCAGGTGGTGATCAGTTGACAGCTCTGCACCTCTCTTTACTCGGGTGTCCAAGACATACGGTCGCAGGTCTGATGATACGATAACAAAATCGATCATCGACCTGCGACCTAGGGTGTCCTGGTGCCAGGTGCACATATGGACACCCTTATGCTTGAACATGGTGTTCGTTATGGACAGACTGTGGTTAGCACAGAAGTCCAATAACTGAACACCACTCGGGTTCAGATCGGGCAGGCCGATGGATCGTCACCTTATCGTGGTGGGGGGGTTTGCGTGCCCCAGTGATCCCAGGAGCTATGTTGTCCGGGGGCAATTTGCCTCTGATAGGGTCTCCCAAGACAAACTGGTCCTGGGTGAAGGACCAGACTAAGAACGATCCAACAGACTCTCATGATAAATTGTATATCAAGGATTCAGTGTACCCCGCCCGGTATGGGGTTACCGGGGCCCCACCCTGGAGCCAGGCCTGGGGGAGGGGCTCGAAGGCTAGCGTCTGGTGGCCGGGTTTCCACCCATGGGACCCGGCCGGGCTCAGCCCGAAGGAGTTACATGGGTCCGCCCTCCAGTGGGTTCACCACCTGCAGGAGGGATCATGGGGGTCCAGTGTTATGTGGATTAGGTGGCGGTCAAAGGCGGAGACCTTGGTGGACTGATCCCAAGCTTTCTAAACTGGCTTTTGGTCATTAATCATTACATTGAATAAAACAGGGCTTATCACACTCCCCTGAGGAACACCATTTTCTATTTCAAAGTCATTAGAAACTTCTGATCCTACTTTAACCCTAATTGTCCTGTGTGTTAAAAAAAAAAAAAATCCATTATCCAATTATACATCCTACCACCAATACCAATTTTATTCAATTTCATAAGGAGTCCATCCCTCCACAGTGAGTCATAAGCCTTTTCAATATCCGGATAAACTATAACCACTGTGGATCTTCCTCTTCTAAAACCATTCTGATTGTCATAAGCTCCCCGTGCGCTTCTCCACAGGGCAGGGAGGAGGAGAAAAAGGACAAATGGATTTAAGTGCTGGGTTACACCAAACACACATTTATTAACTCAAAAGTGAATACACAAAAGACAAGACAGCTTAGGTACACTTAAGAGTCCTTCAGGACGCCCAGCACATACTGGAGGAAATACTGGGCAATCAGCCAAAGCGTAGCGGCTGTGCTGCACGGGGGGAAACGCTGCGGAAGCGTAGCTGCACAGCGGCGAACAGAAACGCTAACAGAGAGTACTCACAATGAGGGGGCAGTCTGAGTAATCACAGCGTTTCCAGCGAGCATACACAGACTTAGTCCTTCTGGTGACGTGAAGGTTAGACAGCGGAGAAAACCATCTAACATGTATAATGGTCCAGCGGTATTTGTCTAGCAAAGAGCTGCTTTAATACAAACACCGCTGGCCTCACAAATTGGGAACACCTGGGCGAGGCGCGGCGAGGATAATTACCGGGACTGGGAACAGCTGATGGAAAAGAGAGGGAGAGTGAGGGGCAAGGCTGGACCGACAGACTGTTAGCAGTATGGGAGAAAGTAGGTTACAGAGGCTGACTAACAGCTGCCAGTCAGGCAGTGGCTATGGGTATGGAAAGGAGTACCAAATACACATAATGCACATATACAACAGACCCAAACCCCACAGAGAGATCAGGGCCAAGCCAAGGAAAGCCAAGCCGGCTCGGCTCATGACACTGATAGTCGTTTATTAATTGTTTTTGCTCTAGTACATATGAGAGTCTGTAAACGAACACCTTCTCCATCCATTTCCCTAAATGTGGCGTTAATGCTATTGTCCTGTAGTTGCCTGGATGAGCTGGATCTTTCCCTGGCTTATTAAATGGTAAAATGGTAAAATTACAGCCTTTTTCCACCAACTTGGGATAACCCCCTACTTCCATATCCTGTTGATTGCATAGGCAACTGCCGGAACAGAGCATAGCTTAACGATCATATCCTGGAGCTGTGTATCCACTATCTTGCAAAGCTTTCTTAAGTTCTGACATTGTGAGCTCGAGGTCTAACACAGGCATGTCCTCTTTCACTACATTTTTTAAGTTTGCATTTTCTCTGTTTATGCTGCCTTTGCTGTCTATGACTCTCACCAAGAGGGTCTCCTCTATGCACTTCTGCAAATGCTCTACCTAGGACTTCTGCCTTTTCTTTGTCTGATACAGCCATCTTGTCCCCATCCACTAAAGCTGGAATTTTAACTGATACCCTTTTCCCACTCATTTTTTTTTTAAACATACCCCAGACATCACCTAGTTCTGTTTTCCTTCCAACGGTGGAACAAAATTCTCTCCATGTTGACCTTTTCCTGTTTTTAATAATCCTTTGAACTACTGCCCTTTTCTTTTTATACTCTATTAAGTTTTCACTAGTCATATTCTTCCTCAGCTCTCTGAATGCCTTGTTTCACTCTTTTATTGCAGTACTACATTCGTCATTCCACCAGGGTACAACTTTCTTCCTACCCTGTGTTGTTTTCTTGCACACTATGATGTCATAACTATGATTTGTTTGATTGGTTGTATTTTTCAAGCAGTATGCGCAAGATTTTGGTAGTATCTCCTGTGAGTGTCTAAATCCACATACTGAGTGGCCAGTCTGGGTTTTTATGGCTCTTTTCTATAAAATCTAGCCACTCTACTAGACAGCCATGTTCCCCACTGGTTCATTAAATCAGAGTTGAGAATATATTTTGTACTATTCTGGCCTATTGAATCTTTCTTTTTTTTTTTGCCCAGGATGGCCCAAGAAATTTACCATTAGCATAGCTAGCTCAGTGGCATGAGTCAATGGGATTGTAGTGTTTGTGACAATTTTGTATGCCCCTAAACATTCCAATGGCTGGGACAGCCTGTAAGGCTGCCTGGTATTTGTTACGACCCGAGCGCTGGGTTCTGTTCGCGCTCGGGCTAAGCTCTACTTGCTGCCGGCCTTGACAGCTGTGGTTTGTATTCTGGCCTCACTGGGCTCTTATTGTGAAGGTGCTCGGTGGGGCTTCCGCCTGTCAAGGCTGGTCAGCTGTATGTCATTACTGCTCGTTAATGTTCGCCTTCATAAAGCGGGCACTAGCGGCAGTAAGGTTGCTGGAGTATTGTCAACACTTTGTCAAGCCTTGTCAGAGCGTCATTAGACCTTCATGTCAGGTTCGTTGTATCATGCTATGTCACAGTTTAGCTCGTAGTGGCTGGGGTTCGCCTTGCAAGCTTGTATATTGATTTATGTGTGTTTTTGCCCTGAGCGGCTCACAGTCTTGTCTCGTCTTGTCGTGTTAATAAATCACCATCTTCGCAAAACTCACTGGTGGACTCTTGGCGTCTTATGGTGATCCGTGAGGGTCACCACATGACAGTATACTCCAGCCAGGACGTCTAAACGGAGACGCCACACCGAGATGCCTTTCTCTGTGAGTTTTTGCAGTAATTGGACAATTGTTCTTCCCTGTTTGGGTGTCAACGTCTGGGAGAATGCTGTCATCCAGGGGCCGCGGTCGGCACCTGGGCAAGGAGCTAGCAAGCGCGCTGGAGTACGTCGACGGGGCACTCCTCGCCGCTACCTTCAACGTCAACTCCCGCTATATGCGCTGGCACCTAGACTGCACTGAGGAACTCCTGGACAACCTCCCTCTCCATTATGACAATCACCCGGAGGTGATTTTGAGAAGAGAAGAACTCGCTACGCAGCGCGAGATACTTCGTGGGATGGAGGAGGAAGAAAGCAGGAAGCAGAGGAGGAGGCATCCTCGCTCCCCGCGTTGGAGTCCCGTTCCTGTCCCGGAACTGGTCCAGGAGTGCGTGCCATCTGGGGGCTGACGACGACGTCGGCGCAACGGCCCAGGTCACAGTCAGCAGAATCCCCGGCTGAACCTGCTGCCGGTGGAGTTCGTCAGCGAACCTCTGAGAGCAGCCCCACCTCGTCCATCCAGGGGGCCCTCTGTCGCCATCCAGCGGGGAGAAGGAGGAACAACGTCCCCTACAGCAGGAACCATCTCTTCCCTGGGAGAAAGGCAAGTGCATGATAATTTGTTACACCTTGATTATAATCTGCCTTGTCTGACTCCTGGGGGCGGAGTTCGGGGTTCGCAGCCCCCCGAGCTCCTTCCACCTGCTGTAGAGAAAATTACTAAACCTGCTGCCTCTGTGTCCCCCCCTGTTGAGCGGTCCGCGTTGCCAGGCCAACGTCGTTGGACGAAGAGGGGGCCTGCAGTGCTGGAAAGCCTGGATCCGGCCCTGCAGCCACGTCGTGGACGGAGGAGAAGAGCGGACTGCGGCCCGGAGCCTGAGCCAACAAAGAAGCGTCCCTGGGTCTCCTCGCTGGAGTGGTCCGAGCCAGTGGGTCGAGGGTCCCCTGCCCCCACACCATATGGGTCATCGGCGTGGACAGCAGCATGGGAGGAACCTCAGGCTGCAGATGCCATCCTGCCAGCTGTGGAGCCCGACGCAGCTGAGTTCGAGCCTGCTGACGAGAGTCGCCGCCCTGAACCTGGATCGTCGGAGTCCTGGGTGGCAACAGAACCCGATTGCAGGCAAGTGCTTCCGCTTGTGTCTCTGTCCCCTGTGTTGGAGCATTTTTGCCTGCCTCTCGGGGAGGCGAGTGAGGAGCAGCCGCCTGCTGTGCCCGAGCTCGTCTCGCTGGGTTCTGTTGCTACCAGTGATTCTGATCCCGGTTTTCTTGTTTCTGAGCCTTGTTGCAGTGTCGCCGGCGTGGAACGAGTCTGAGTCACTGGGTTGGAGGTCCCAGGTTCTGGGGTGGAGATCGTCAGCGGAGCTGCACCGACCCAGTCGGGGTCCGTCGTGGAGGCTGCTGTGGCCCAATCGGGGTCCAACGTGGGTGCACCAGAGGCCCAATCGGGGTCCACCGCGGGTGCGGATCTGGCCCAATCGGGGTCCGACGTGGGTGCGCCAGAGGGTCGATTGGGCTCCACCGCGGGTGCGGTTCCGGCCCAATTGGGGCCCGACGTGGGTGCAGCTGGGACACAATCGGGGTCCAGCGGAGGTGCAGCGCCAGCGTGGTCCGCGGACGAGGGAGGAGCTGCAGACCCTTTGCCGTCGAACGGATTACAGGCTCATCCTGGCCATCTGTCCCCTCTATTGAGTCACCGCCCCTGTGCATCATCGCGGGGGGCCGTGGGGGCTCCTGTTCGCTCGCCCCGGCTCTCCCGAGTTTTGTCCTCATCAGGGAGGCCGCCACGGGCTGTTTTTCCCCAGGGCTGGTGGCTGAGGGACACGGGTCGGCCGCCTGAGGAACTGTTTTGCCAGTTCGGTGCCTCGGGTCGGCCACCTGATGTGTTGTGTGTGTCTTCGGGCGACCTGGTTCGACCACCAGAGGAGCGGATGTGCTGGGCGTTGGACTCTGGTGAGCCGCCTGGTCATGTTCCAAATCCTATGACCACCCGCCGGCTGTTGGACGCGGGGAGACCACCTGAACTGTTCCTGTGGCGTTTGGTCTCCGCCGGTCGGCATAGACTGTCGGGGGGGAGTAGTGGTTTTTCTGGGTTGTTCTGTCACGGTGATTGTTCTGTCTTTTTTTTCCTTGTCCTTGCTGTCCTGTGCATTTTGTGTTTTGGTTATGTCTTGCAGTTGCCCTAGTATGTGTTATGTTCTACTGTTGCCTTGTTTTTCTCTGTGTATTTTGTCTGAATTTTGAATATTTGGTATTTTGTCATAGTCTTGTGTTTAGTATTTCTGACCCAGTAGTTCTGGTTTTTTGTTCTCTCCATGTGCATTTTTTCTGAGTAGTTATTCTTGTCATTGTCCTGTATGTAGTTGTTCTTGTCGCTGTTTTGTTTCTGGGTTTGGTCTCTCTCCCTCCACACTTACCCCCAGCCACCCACCCTGGGGGGTGGTCCTTGGGGCGTTCTGAGCCCGCTCTTGGAGGGAGGGTACTGTTACGACCCAAGCGCTGGGTTCTGTTTGCGCTTGGGCTAAGCTCTACTCGCTGCTGGCCTTGACAGCTGTGGGTTGTATTCTGGCCTCACTGGACTCTTATTGTGAAGGTGCTCGGTGGGGCTTCCGCCTGTCAAGGCTGGTCAGCTGTGTGTCATTACTGCTCATTAGTGTTCACCTTCATAAAGCGGGCACTAGCGGCAGTAAGGGTACTGGAGTATTGTCAACACTTTGTCAAGCCTTGTCAGAGCGTCATTAGACCTTCATGTCAGGTTTGTTGTATCATGCTGTGTCACAGTTTAGCTTGTAGTGGCTGGGGTTCGCCCTGCGAGCTTGTATATTGATTTATGTGTGTTTTTGCCCTGAGCGGCTCACAGTCTTGTCTCGTCTTGTCGTGTTAATAAATCACCATCTTCGCAAAACTCACTGGTGGACTCTTGGCGTCTTATGGTGATCCGCGAGGGTCACTGCATGACAGTATTACCTTAGCTTGGTTCATGGTTGGCTTTTATGGATGTTTTTTATTTATGTACAGTATTCTATTTACCCCAGCTAGGAACAATGCTTGATCATCATCTAATTGTTAGATATTATTTTTGACTTATTCTACTTTAAGTTTATTATACTCTGGATGTGACAACTCTTCCACTAGCAGAGGTTAGTTTCCCTTAGTAGAGTTAACCATTCGCTCCAGGGTTGTTTCATTGCGTATTATATCCCAGGGACCCATCCTCTTATCAGCTACTCACACCATGCACCCCTGTCTCTCTTAATGCTTTATTTTAGTGTTTACACTTTCACATTCAGCCAATCTTATGTTAGTTGGCTTAGGCTGTGTTCACTACTGGTAGTAGTAGCTAGCCATTTAACATTATCCTGAATATGGTATCAACAACAACAAACATCAGCAGTGAAGGAACTGAGGCTCATTTGTGTTTAAAAGAAAGGCTGGTTAAACTGGATGGAATTGGTGATACAATATTTAACCCCTGAAGTGTTTTAACTGAAGCATTTCAGAGACATTTCAATAACACCTCTGGTAACTCTAGCAATATATGGAAAAAAGGACATAACTTGTCCATTATATTTAAGCGCAAATCAATTTTTACATCATTTAATTCATATCAGTGTTGAAATCGTTGTTTTTCCTCTTCTGCTTCTATATATTTGATTTATTTCTGTTTCTTTATATGATTTGGATTATATTAAAGGGCACATGTGGATAATTTGTATTTTATTTTCTCAGACTAACACATTTAAGAGAAAATCTCCACACATTGGCCAGTCTTCTTCTTCTTCTTGCTTCCTTTAGGGGTTACTACAGCGGATCATCTGCCTCCATCTCACCCTATTCCTTGCATCTTCCTCTGTCACATCAACCCTCTCTATGTCCTCCTTCACAGCGTCCATGAATCTTATCTGTGGTCTTCCTCTTTTCCTCTTCCCTGGCAGCTCCGCCTTCACCATCCTTTGATCAATATATTCCCTATTTGTCCTCTATGGGATATATCCAAACATCACTGGGTCCAGTCACTGGGTCCAGACTACTTGGTGCCAATATACATCATGCATGACCCAAACATGAGCATATGGATAAGTTTGAAGGACAAAACTCAGAGACAGGTAGTCTCCATCTCTCCCCCTTCATTTTCACCACCATTCCACCCCTCCTTAGCAGATTTTGTGCACCTCATCTCCCAAGGACTTCAGAGGATGGCTCTGTCCCAACCAGCCCACTCTCACCAATCAGAGAGTTAGTTTAAGCAGCCTTTCTGTAACTTAGTCATATTCATAAGCTAATAGAGTTAAAAACCACAGACATCCTCGCACAGGTGTCCACCACAGATGAGACAGACTTGCTGCTTCAAACATTCCTGATGATCTACAGTATAACAGCCAGTGGCATGGTCAGACAGGTGTATTAATAACAGACCATCTTATACCGATCTCATAAATCTTAAAATTATTAATTTTCATCCTAAGTTAGTCTCCTCTCCTGTCATAGAATCCATACAGCAAGAATTAATGTCTCATCATTGGCAAGCAAATCCTTTTTTATCCATTATCTGATTACACAAAATAAACTGTACTGTATGTTCCTCATTGAAACCTGGTGTAGTAACACTGATAGAGACTTGTCCTTCAAATTATTAGTTTTATCAGTCAATCAGACAAAACAGGAGAGATGAGATTAAAGCTAGTCTCTTAGCACAGTTTGTGTGTAATGACATTGACCTGGGTGAAAATATGATTTTAATATACTGTTCTTGAACTCGAAGCAGAAATATCAGTGCTCATCATTATACTTAATTAGCCACCACAATGCTATTTAAAATTCTTAAGGAACTGTAAGAGCTGATTATTATTTGGTGTTATATAACAGATTTATCATAGATGGAGGCTTTAACATTCATATAAATAGGAACAATAAATCCAAAGCTACAAAACTTTTGAATCTACAAGACAGCTTTGAGCTAAGCCAGCATTTTAATTAAGCCACTCATCAGCATAGGAACATCAGTGATGACAAAGTTAACAGTGTATCAGTGTCAGAGTTACCCATTTCTGATTATCATTGTATGTCATTTTATGTCAGTATAATGGTAGCAAGCACTAAAGGGGATTTTTTTTTTTTTTGTTCAGAAGCAATGTCTATAGATGACAAAACAGAAGCCCAGTCCAGTAGCATGAGATCTCTAGAGTCATAGCTGGGACTACTCCTTAAACAACATGGTTGAAAGGTTGAACAGTATTTTGCTATTTGCTTTAAATACTGTTGCTCCACTAAAGATTGGCTACAGCATACGTGGAATGTCAAAGCAAAGAGGCAAACATAGTATACAGGAACATCTGTGCATAGTATGAGCTAGAAGTACTAAAATCCAAAGTGGAAGACACCACCAAAGGTGAATGCTCCAGCTAAAGTCCTGTGGGACTTCCAGGTCCAAACAGATAAAGTTGTGATGGCTATCTAACCGGACATTGTGGTGATCGACAAAGAGCAGAGAAAAGCAGCTGTGCTACTGAAGATGTGAAGATCCCAAGTGACTGCAGCATAAAGATAAGGTGTATGAGAAGGTGGAATAATACTGTATCAAGGACTTAAAGATGAGGTGTGAAAAGTTGTGGAAAATGAAGGTAACCGTAGTACCAGTGATAATAGGGGCCAGTGTTGTAGATGAGACAAAGCCCAAGACCCACAGTACATACACATTGGTCTTGGTTTCAACTAGGTGTCGGTCTTGGTTTTGGTCTTGGGAGACTCTGGTCTTGACGAGATCTTGACTACAACACTAATTGGATTACTCAGGGCTGTAATCCCTGAACTGGGAGAGTGGCTATACAGTACACACACACATACACACACACACATGTACAGTGCATCCAGAAAATATTCAACTTTATTTATATAGCGCCATTTCACAACAACAGTCATCTCATAGCACTATCAACTGTAGGGGGAACCCCCACAGTTGCAGAAAGACCCCAGCAATCAGGCGATCCCCTGTGAGCAAGCACTTGGCGACGGTGGAGAGGAAAAACTCCCTTTTAACAGGAAGAAACCTCCAGCAGAACCAGGCTCAGGGAGGGGCAGTCATCTGCTGCGACTGGCTGGGGGGTGAGGGGATAGAGAAGAAGAAAAGAACAGACATGTAGAGAGCAAACAGCACAATGGGGACTCAATCTATGAGAGAGAACAAACAAATGTTAATGACCAGCAAAAAAAATATTTCATTGAGAGTGAGAAAAGGAGTGAGGCCCAGTGCATTACTGGAGGTCCCCCGGCTGACTAAACCTATTAGCAGCATAACTAAGGGAGGGTTCAGAAACACATGATCCCTCCCTAATTGTAGGCTATATCAAAAAGGTAGGTTTTAGCCCTATTCTTAAAAACAGAGATCGAGTCTGACTCCCGAATCCAGATTGGCAGCTGATTCCACAGGAGAGGAGCTTGATAACTGAAGGCTCTGCCTCCCATTGTACTTTTGGAGATTCTAGGTATTACAAGTAATCCTGCATTTTGGGAGTGTAGTGCTCTGTTAGGATAATACGGTAGTATCAGATCTTTTAAATAAAAAAGAGCCTGATTGTTTAGAGCTTTGTAAGTAAGAAGAAGGATTTTAAACTTAATTCTAAACTCTAGTGGAAGCCAATGAAGGGAGGCCAGAACCGGAGAGATATGATCTCTCTTTCTAGTACCTGTTAAAACTCTTGCTGCAGCATTTTGGATCAGCTGAAGACTTTTTAAAGATGTTTTAGGACAGCCTGATAATAAAGAATTACAATAATCTAATCTCGAGCTAACAAAAGCGTGGATCAGTTTCTCAGCATCACTCTGAGACAAGATGCTCCTAATCTTGGCAATATTACGCAAATGATAGAAGGCAGTCTTAGAAACAAATTTAATATGTGAATTGAAGGACAAATCCTGATCAAAAATAACTCCAAGGTTCCTCACAGAGCTATTAAGAGAAAGAGTATCCACATCCAAACTGAAAGTTTGATTTGGAAAGGAATTTCTAAGGTTTTTTGGACCAACAAGAATGACTTCAGTCTTATCTGAATTTAATAGCAGGAAATTACAAGTCATCCAAGCTTTGATTTCCTTAAGACAGGCTTCTAACTTGGCTAATTGATTACTATCATCTGGCTTCATTGACAGGTATAATTGTGTGTCATCAGCATAACAATGAAAATGTATACAGTGCTTTCTAATAATGTTGCCTAATGGAAGCATATATAAACTAAAAAGAGTAGGGCCTAGCACAGATCCCTGTGGAACTCCATGACTAAGCTTTGAGTTGAAAGAAAACTCATTATTTACATGAACAAACTGGAACCTATCAGATAAATAAGATCTAAACCACTGCAACGAAGTTCCATTAAGTCCAACATAGTGTTCTAATCTATCAAGTAGAATATTATGATCGATAGTATCAAAAGCTGCACTAAGGTCTAAAAGAACAAGTACAGAAACTAGTCCATTATCAGATGCAATGAGGAGGTCATTAGTGACCTTCGCTAAGGCTGTTTCAGTACTATGATGGATTCTAAACCCAGATTGAAACTCTTCAAGTAAACCATTTCCCTGCAGGTGGTCAAATAATTGCGTAGCAACAACTCTTTCTAAGATTTTTGAAATGAAAGGGAGATTAGAGATTGGTCTATAGTTAGCTAAAGCTCCTGGATCTAGCGTTGGCTTTTTGAGTAAGGGTTTAATTACAGCCGTTTTAAAAGCCTGCTGTAGAGGATGTGCCCAAATGATGAGGCTGAGTTTATTTCTCAGGTTCAGCTTTATTGACAGAACACATCGTCTAGCATTCTCAAAGCAGGAAGAAGAGAGAGAATCATATCACATCACCCTTTTATATGTTTCCAGCATCAGAACTCAAGTCACATGGTGCTTCAGTAAACATACAGTCACAAAGCATCCCTTTGAACCTTCACCATTGTCTCTCATTCATTGATGAACCAGAAATCCCTCCGGGGCATCTTCTGTGGGACAAAAAGGCAAATCTCACACCTCCTCGTTATCTTCTGCAGACTCGAGTCCTTTGTCCTTCCAGACGTGAAACCCCCAATACACATGCAGTCATATCTCTGTGGAAATGTGAGCCCAACATGTGTGTCACCCACACTACCCCACCCCCCAAATGTCTATTAAGGGCAAAACATGCATGGCATAAAAAAAGAAAAACACAAAACACTCCACATATCACTAATCAATCCACCAACTGCCTGGGTTTTAACCTTCTGCCGAATCTGCTGCAACCTGGCTTTGCTACCCCTGCAGCATCTCTCTGCATCTGTGGATTAAAGCTGTTAGCACGTCTCTGTGAAGCTTCTGGAGAATGTCCTTTCGGCGGCCTGCCACGGCGGGGGGGCCTCGCGAGCTGCACTTGCTCATCAGCCAAAACAAAAGCGGGTTTGAGCCTGTTTATGCAAATCAACTCCCTTCTGCCCCCTAAATCTAGCAGAAAATGCTTCTGCCCGGTCTCCAGCACTCTGAACGGTCCGTCATAAAACAGTCGCAAACTTGGACGCTGAGCATCATGTCTAACAAAAACAAACTCTGCATTTTTTAAAGCCTTTGGCACAAAAACGTGTGGGAAACTGTGATGGACCGGGCCAGGGAGTGTGTTTGCTCCCGAGTCGCTCTGCCACGGCTGAGCAGGGGGGCCATTCGGTGCGGGATTATCAGGGAGAAATTCCCCCAGCAAACGGAGAGGTTGTGCAAAGACTAACTCAGCTGGGGAAGCATGCAAATCTTCCTTAGGTGCAGAACGCAACCCCAATAAAACCCATGGAAGTTTGTCCACCCAATTTGTATCCGTCAGCGACGCTCTGAGGGCTGCTTTCAATGACCTGTGAAAGCGTTCGCATAAACCATTAGCCTGGGGGTTATACGCGGTAGTGCGATGAATCTTCACCCCCAAGCTGCGGGCCATCGATGACCATAGTTCGGAAATAAATTGGGGACCCCTGTCGGACGTTATGTCCGACGGGACACCGAAACGCGCAACCCACACTGCTAAAAATGCTTGCGCAACTTCTTCCGCTGTGGCTGATGTCAGAGGAATCGCCTCTGGCCAACGCGTGGTGCGATCCACCATCGTCAAAAGATGTGTGTGCCCATGTGATGGTGGGAGCGGGCCCACCAAGTCAACATGCACGTGATCAAAACGCTTAGCGGGGATGTGAAAAGGTTCCAACGGAGACTTAGTGTGTCTGTGTATTTTGGCTTGCTGACACGCTACGCAGGCCGCCGCCCATTCCTTGACCTGTTTGCACAACCCGGGCCAAACAAATTTCTCCCCCACCAACTTAATCGATGTGTGCACCCCCGGGTGCGCGAGAGAATGGACCGAGTCAAAAACAAGGCGACGCCACGCGGCTGGCACCACAGGGCAGGGCCGTCCCATGGAGACATCGCAGATTAGTGGGGGCATACCAATTTGCTGCACCCTGTGCTCCAGCCTTAACCCTGTTGGTCCAGACTGGAGCGCGCGCACGTCCGCGTCATTAACCTGCTCCGCGGGTATGGCTGCATAATCTAACCCTACACAGACTGGGGCTGCGCGCGCTCCCGAGTCGCTGCCCGGGCCCACGGCCACGGCTACAGAGTCTGCCCCCATGGGGCTTGGTGTTGCTACCGCGCGCGAGAGACAGTCTGCCACAACATTGTGTTTACCCGCAACATGCTGAATATCAGTGGTGAACTCCGATATTGCGGCTAGTTGCCTTTGTTGCCGGCCTGACCAGGGTTCTGAAATGTTGGCCATTGCAAACGTTAGCGGTTTGTGATCCACAAACGCGGTGAAACATTGCCCTTCCAACCAGAACAGAAAATGGCGGATGGCCAAGTGTAGGGCCAAAAGCGCCCTGTCGAACGCACTGTATTTACGCTTACTATCGCGCAAAGTCCTGCTGAAAAACGCGAGAGGTTGCCAGGTACCTGCCACAAACTGTTCAACTACCGCCCACACTGCTCGCTGTTGGACCGAAGGGGTGAAATGGCTGATCAGCGCGTCCTTCAATGTGCTGTACTTGTCGCTGTCTGGTGGATGATTAACCAGATCTTCCACTCTCTGGACCGTGTTGCTGTCCATCTTCGCTACCACATGGTAGAATCTTGTGTCGTCGTTGGAGATTCTCCGGAGGTTGAACTGCGCCTCGACTGCGCTAAACCATGAGCGCGGGCTGTGCTGCCAGAAATCGGGCAGCCGGATCGTGGAGGCGGCCATCAGGCTGGCTTCCGCCAAGCCCCGCTCAGGAGAATTCTGTCTGCTCATTCTTTGTCGTAGGTCACCAGTGTAGAGGATGTGCCCGAATGATGAGGCTGAGTTTATTTCTCAAGTTCAGCTTTATTGACAGAACACATCGTCTAGCATTCTCAAAGCAGGAAGAAGAGAGAGAATCATATCACATCACCCTTTTATATGTTTCCAGCATCAGAACTCAAGTCACATGGTGCTTTAGTAAACATACAGTCACAAAGCATCCCTTTGAACCTTCACCATTGTCTCTCATTCATTGATGAACCGGAAATCCCTCCGGGGCATCTTCTGTGGGACAAAAAGGCAAATCTCACACCTCCTCGTTATCTTCTGCAGATTCGAGTCCTTTGTCCTTCCAGACGTGAAACCCCCAATACACATGCAGTCATATCTCTGTGGAAATGTGAGCCCAACATGTGTGTCACCCACACTGCGGTACATGGCCTAAAGTTAATGAAGAATTGATTATATGAAGAATAAGGCTACCAATAAGTGGGAAGACTTCTTTAAATAACCTGGTAGGAATAGGGTCTAAAAGACAAGTTGAAGGTTTGGATGAGGAAACTATTTTGTCTAACTCACAAAGGTCGATTGGAGTAAACTCATCAAGACAGACATCAATAGAAGGAGTTGTAGTAGTTAGAGTATTTAAGTTAACTGTGGGAAGAATCTGATTGATTTTATCTCTGATGGATGAAATTTTATTATTGAAAAAGTTCATAAAGTCCTGACTAGTAAGCTCTAAGGGAATGCTAGGATTGACAGAGTCCTGACTCTTTGTCAACCTGGCTACAGTACTGAAAAGAAACCTGGGATTATTCTTGTTCTCTTCTATTAATGCAGAGTAATAACTCGTTCTAGCTTTTCTAAGAGATTTTTTATAAATTAAAAGATGATTTCTCCAAGCTAAATAGATTTCATCTAAATTAGTGGAGCGCCATTTTCTTTCTAATTGACGAGTCTTCTGTTTTAAGCTACGAGTTTTTGTGTTGAACCAAGGAGTTAGAAATCTCTGATTAGACTTTTTCTTTTTTAAGGGGGCCACCAAGTCTAGAGTCTGATGCAGAGAAGCTGAAACACTATCCACCATGTTATCAATTACAGAAGGAGCAAGCTGTCTATAGCTTATTTCCGTTGTGTTGACACATGGCATAGAGGAAACAATCTGCATAAATTTGGTAACAGCATCATCTGAGAGGCATCTACTGTAATAATATTTTTCTTTAGGAGCCAAATAGTCAGAAATAGTAAAATCAAAGGTTAACAGACAATGGTCTGACAGTACAGGGTTATGAGGAGACACTACAAGATTTTCTATTTCTATGCCATACGTCAGAACAAGGTCCAATGTATGGTGGAGGTAATGAGTAGAATTTCCTACTTTCTGAGAAAACCCAATCGAGTCTAATATTGAATTAAACGCCACATTAAGGCAGTCACTATCTACATCCACATGTATATTAAAGTCCCCTACTATAATTATTCTATCAGATTTCAGCACTAAATCAGCTAAGAAATCAGCAAATTCGGATAAAAATTCTGAGTAGGTTGATGGGGGACGATAAACTATGGCAAATAAAATTGGGTTTAACCTAAATAAATAATAAATAAATAAAATATTCACAGCACTTCACTTTATCCACGTTTTATGTTACAACCTTATTCCAAAATAAATTAAATTCATTTTTTTCTTCAAAATTCTACACACAATACCCCATAATGACAACGTGAAAAAATATGAGATTTTTGTAAATTTTTTTAAAAAAAAACTAAGAAATCACATGTACATATGTATTCACAGCCTTTGCCATGAAACTGAAAATTGAGCTCAGGGGCATCCTGTTTCCACTGATCATCCTTGAGATGTTTCTACAGCTTCATTGGAGTCCACCTGTGGTAAATTCAGTTGATTGGACATGATTTGGAAAGGCACACACCTGTCTATATAAGGTCCCACAGTTGACAGTGCATGTCAGAGCACAAACCAGGCATGAAGTCAAAGGAATTGTCTGTAGACCTCCAAGACAGGATTGTCTAGAGGCACAAATCTGGGGAAGGGTACAGAAACATTTCTGCTGCTTTGAAGGTCCCAATGAGCACAGTGGCCTCCATCATCAGTAAATGGAAGAAGTTCGGAACCACCAAGACTCTTCCTAGAGCTGGCCGACCGTCTAAACTGAGAGATCGGGGGGAAAGGGCCTTAGTCAGGGACGTGACCAAGAACCCAAAGGTCACTCTGTCAGAGCTCCAGCATTCCTCTGTGGAGAGAGGAGAACCTTCCAGAAGGACAACCATCTCTGCAGCAATCCACCAATCAGGCCTGTATGATAGAGTGGCCAGAAGGAAGTCACTTCTTAGTAAAAGCCACATGGCAGCCCGCCTGGAGTTTGCCAAAAGGCACCTGAAGGACTCTCAGACCATGAGAAACAAAATTCTCTGGTCTGATGAAACAAAGATTGAACTCTTTGGTGTGAATACCAGGCATCATGTTTGGAGGAAACCAGGCACCGCTCATCACCAGGCCAATGCATTCTCTACAGTGAAGCATGGTGGTGGCAGCATCATGCTGTGGGGATGTTTTTCAGCAGCAGAAACTGGGAGACTAGTCAGGATAGAGGGAAAGAAGAATGCAGCAACGTACAGAGACATCCTGGATGAAAACCTGCTCTAAACCGCTCTTGACCTCAGACTGGGGCAACGGTTCATCTTTCAGGACAACGACCCTAAGCACACAGCCAAGATAGCAAAAGGAATGGCTTCAGGTCAATTCTGTGAATGTCCTTGAGTGGCCCAGCCAGAGCCCAGACTTGAATCCAATTGAACATCTCTGGAGGGATCTGAAAATGGTGCACTGACGCTTCTCATCCAACCTGATGGAGCTTGAGAGGTGCTGCAAACAGGAATGGGCCAAACTGCCTAAAGATTGGTATGCCAAGCTTGTGGCATCATATTCAAAAAGACTTGAGGCTGTAATTACTGCCAAAGGTGCATCAACAAAGTATTGAGCAAAGGCTGTGAATACTTATGTACATGTGATTTCTTAGTTTTTTATTTTTAATGAATTTGCAAAAATCTCAACAAATAAAACAACTTTTTTTTCATGTTGGCATTATGAGGTGTTGTGTATAGAATTTTGAGAAAAAATGAATTTATTTAATTTTAGAATAAGGCTGTAACATAACAAAATGTGGAAAAAGTGAAGTGCTGTGAATACTTTGCAGATACACTCTGTGTGTGTGTGTGTGTGTGTGTGTGTGTGTGTGTGTGTGTGTATATATATAATCTCAGTAAATTAGAATATCATTAAAAAATTAATTTATTTTGGTAATTCAATTCAAAAAGTGAAACATATATACACTACTCACAAAAAGTTAGGGATATTTGGCTCTTGGGTAAAATTTATGGAGAATGTAAAAAGTTTAAGCTACAGTGTTATAATAATCATGAAAGCAGAGCATTTAAGTAGAAGCATATGCAATGGTGATTTCCTCATCTCAAATAATTTATTGAAACAAAAGCCAACAACAGTGGTGGGTATACAACAACAAAAAACAGTCTCAATAACTTGTCATGTGCCCTTGAGCATCAATTACAGCTTGACAACGATGTCTCATGCTATTCACAAGTCGACTTATTGTCTGCTGAGGCATAGCATTCCACACTTCTTGAAGGGCGGCCCTCAGGTCATTGAGGTTGTGGGGTGCAGGGTTACGAGTCTTTATACGGCGACTCAGCTGATCCCATAGGTTTTCTATGAGATTCAGGTCTGGAGAAAGTGCAGGCCACTCCATTTGAGGTACCCCAACCTCCAGAAACTGTTCCCTAATGATGCAACCTCAGTGAGCTGGAGCATTGTCATCCATGAAGATGAAATTAGGCCTGTGTTGTTCATGCAGGGGCACAATGACTGGATTAATGATGTTATTCAGGTAGTGTCGGCTTGTCACTGTACCATTCACAAGGTGTAGGGCAGTTCTGTATTGACTAGACACACCTGCCCAGACTGTAACACCACCACTACAAAAGGCTCATCTGGTGACAACAGTGACTGATGCATAGTGTTCTCCTCTTTCAAACTCATTTCAGAGACATGATGAAGTCCTGCACAAATTTGTATTTTGCCTGTGTATGTAAACTTAAATTTTACTGTGTGGTACTGTGTTTTTATAGTGTGGCTGGGGGTTACTGTCACATATAGTAAAGAAGTACCTTTGAATGAATTTAAATACTTTAAAAAAGAATGGGCTGACCCTTTTTCACTTTAAAGGTACTTCAGTATCATAGAAAATAAACTTTGGTATAAAATGGCAAACATTCTCATGATTAACTAATGATTATTTAATTTGTGTATTTTAATAGACATACCTTGGGGGAAACAAGTAAATCAACCAGTAGTCTAAGTTCCTCCGTTGTGACTTGTTTGATTTTTGCTGAAACACATTAGAGGCATTTACTCAACAGTGAAATATCATTGCATTAAATTGTAATATCCTGCCTTGATTTTATGCAAAACATCGCTGAAGTTATTCATCAAGTGTACACACAGAGGGAACAGAAAATTCAAGAAAAATTTATTTTGCTGTCTGGCCAATATATTTGCAAAGGGCGTAACTGATGTTACTACTATATACTGGTGTTTTAAATTTAAAAATTGTGAAATAATGTGCTTTTAAAAGATACACAAAGAGAAACAAGTTTCCAATGCTTAAATCCACTCAAAAAGTGAATTTCGTGTTGTTGAATTTACATAGACTGAATTTCGTGTTGTTGAATTTAATTGTTTTAAATTAACATGTACACAGGTGGAAAAATTACAAATAAAACTTAAGATTTACTTAAAATGTAATTTCATGTGGTTCAACACACGGACTCACTGAAGTCAAGCCATATAGGACTCTGAATCCAGATAAATATTACTTACAGCCACATTTCCAAGAAGGTTATAGGACACTGTTTAAACTCTAAATACAGAACAACAGAATGCAGTGATTTGAAAATTCATAAACCACTATTTTTTTCCATCAGAACAGAACAGAAAACAAATGTTGGAAGTGAGACATTTAACAATTTTATGTAAAATATTAGCTCATCATAAATTTGATGGCAGCAACACATCTCAAAAGAGTTGAGACAGAGTCATCTTTACCCCTGTGTAGCATCATCTCTTTAAAAAAAAAACAGCTTATAAACATTTGTGAACTTAGGAGACCAGCTGCTGGACCTTTTTCAAAGGATTGTTGGCCCTTGCTTGACTGATAACTGATCAACATCACTCCTGGGCCATTGCCATATTTTCTGTTCAAGGATTTCTAAGACTGCCTGTTTTTAATGTAGTGCCACCTGAGTGTCCAAAGATCATAGGTATCCAGTGGTCCTTTAACATAATTAGGTGGAAAATGTTTCTCCAGCTATTACTTTTTAGTATCACAATCCTAGACTGTAAAGAATTCTTCTGTAAAGTAGCGGTAAAATGCTAGCAATTTTACTGTTATTTTACAGTATTCTTCCTGTGAAATGACTTTACAGCTTATTACTGTAAAAGTGAAAAACTATATTTCTGTATTTATTCATTTTACAGTAAATTACTGGCAGCAGAGACACCAGAACTTTACTGTTGTTTTACAGTATTCATACTGTAAAATGACTTTACAGCTTATTATTGCAATAGTGAAAAACAGTGTATTTCTGTATTTACTTTATTTACAGTAAAGTACTAGTAGCACATATGCCAGCAATATACTGTAATTTTACAGTATTCATACTGTTACCTACATATTCACAGCTTATTGTAGTAAAACTAAAATGCAGTATATTTCTGGGACTATTCTAATTTACAGTAACATTCTGGGGTTACTTGAAATTTTCACTGTTTACTGTAGGCATAATACAGTTTAGCAGTATAGAGCATCTAAAATCCCAATATTTAATGCAATTAAAATCAGCATTGCTCTGTGAGCTTCAGACAGGTGTTTCAACCTGCTTAATAATAAACAATTTACAAAGGGATTTATTGGAACAAATGTTTATTTAAACAGGCAGTATCAACATGTCTGTCAAAGAGAGATGATCACCACCTGGTCATTGTTCCTGTCCCTAGCTTTATTCCAGTGTTGCCACACTAAAAAAACAACAAACAAAATAATCACCATAACTTAGGGACGTGCAATAGCATTACATGCTTATGAAGTTGATAATATCAAAGTTTCTTGTCATAACAGCATGTGGAGTTAAGAGTAACACCAGCAAGAGTTCACTGACCTTTTCAAACATAATTTTTGGTAATACTCTAGTGGCAAAGAAATAAAGAAGAAGAAGTTAGTCTTTAATTACTTTGTTATTTGCAGATTCACAATCCAGTTGCTGCAGATGAAGTAAAATTTCTTGTTTATGAGTAGTAGCACATGTCTGAATGGTTTCCAAATTTTCCCTCGTGAGTTTGCTACACTCATTCTAAAAAATACTATAGTTTACTGTATTTTAAAACATGAGCATACTGTTGTTGGCCTGTGTGCTGTTGCTTCACATTGAACAGCCCACAATGCATTGCAAATTACAGTACAAAACCGTATTACATTAATACAGTATATTACTGTTGGAAATAGACCATAAATTAACAGCAATTGCTTATAGTGTAGCCTTTTTTGGGTCCTTATCTCAACTCTTTTCAGACACTATCTGGCCACTAAATTAAAAATAAGCTAATATTTTTCATGAAACAATAAAATGTCTCACTTTCAATATCTGATGTCTTTTCGACATTCTATTGTGGATGAACTTGTGGTTTATGAAATCTGCAAATCATTGCATTCAGTTTTTTAGATTTTAGTGTCCCAACCTTTTTGGAAGTAAGGTTGTAATTAGAACACAAATTCAGAGACAAATACAAATGAAGTAAAACATACTCTGATCAGTCATGCATAGGTTATGCTTGACATTATTAAATAAATCTTATGCTTTATTGTATTGTATTATATTGTTTTGTTTTTTGAGTGTGGACTATGGAATACTATTACATACAGTAGGCTATAATACTGTGGCATCTGGCCACCCTCTGGGACATGATTGGCCGAGTGAGGGGGAGTGGTTCAGTGAGGCCGGGACTGGAGGATTGTGGGTAATAGTGTGGGGAAACCATCACTGAAAGTATGGGTGTACCTAATGACCTTGGCCATTTTGACATGTTCAAGTGTGTGTCAAATAAAAAGCTGACTGAGCAATAAGACGCCTCTTTATTGCCTGAAACCCACTGCTTGTTACATTGGTGTCAGAAGTGGGATTTCAAGAATGGCAAATCAGCAAGAGATTAATGTTACATATAGAAATAGTTAGTATTAGTAAGATGGCGGCAGGGTTGGCCGGGGAATAGATGGGGTGGCGAACTGCCAGTTCCGGTAGTGACGCCACCCAGAGTATAAAGGGCACAGGCGGAAGGGGTTCACCCTCTTCGCCTAGTAGACGCCCTGGCCTGCAGGAGAGCGCCAAAAGTCTGTATGGCCCTGTGCTATAGTTCTGTTAATAAAGGTCCATTGACAGTGGTCACGCTGTGTCGTTACTGGCTCAGTTATGGACACAACATTTGGCAACGAGGTAAAAGCGGTTATGGAGAGGTCTGTTGCCAATTTTCGGCCGTTTTTGGAGACACCAGGTGAGCCACCCGTGCCTTGATCTCAGTGGTTTGCAGCATTTACCAACTATTTGGTGGCCCTGAACTTCAGCGAGCTAGAGAAGCTTCGCGCGAAGGCAATTTTGGTCCATAATTTGGGCATGGAAGGACAGAGGATTTTGGAAAACTTAGGAAGAGCCGATGGCTTTGATGAGGTTATGGAGCTAATGGCGTGCTATTTTCGCGCTCCTGAAAACGTCACCGTCCGATGCATGCAAATTTCGACAACGCCACTGTGGTACACCCAAATAGAGCACCACATTTGGAAATAATTCAGAGAGACTGTCATTTTATTTTTATTTTAAGAGTATCTAAATATATTTTGAGATTGTGGACGATCAATAATATTAACATTTGATATGTAGCCCTGTATAAATATTTAAGAGTAAGCAGCGGAACCTTTGGCACTGCGGTCGTTCCACCCCAGGTAAACAAAGAGGGTGCACTTCCGGCCCCCCTTTAGTACTATCTGGAGAAAGACACGAGTGGGCCTGTGTTCTGTCTTTCAAAGACTCTTTCTATATTTTACAGGTCAGTATTTGGTTAAAAATGCCATAAATAAGAGCCTTAAGCTCCGTGTTATTCCTGTGTGTCGCGACGAGTAATATTGTGATGTTGGTGTGTCGTTTTGATACGTTTTGTACAAGTTCAAGCTGCGGTTGGCGCCGGAGATCAAAGGCGAGCCGCATCGCGGTAGCGGTTTCGCGCCAGTCAAATTTAGCTTTGGGAAAGACGGTTAGCTCACATAAAATGTTTTACTTAATACAAGTACATTTTGCCCCGTGTGAATGAAAAAGTCTCCTGGTGTTAATTGATAGAGTTTGTCCTGTATATATATTTGTCTATTGCCAAGTTTGTGGAGTAATTTGCTATATTTGTCTATTGTCAAGTTTGTGAAATAATTTGTTAAAGAAAATAAGAGTACTATCTGGAGAAAGACACGAGTGGTCCTGTGTTCTGTCTTTCAAAGACTCTTTCTGTATTTTACAGACCCAAGAGCAGACACGGAGGATCACGGTTTTTTTTCAAAAAAACCTATTTCTTTTTGTTATTGTGGTCACCTCCCCGGGACCCGTAACACCACCAGTGGACGGGAGAGTCTGTGAGGAGATTCGTTGCAGACCTCCATGAGCTGGCGAGAGAATGCAAGTTTGGAAACCTGGAGGAAGAAATGGTCTGGGACCAGCTGGCGGAGTATGTCTGGTGTCCCGCTACTCGGTCAAGGCTTTTGACCCACCCAGGTGGGCTGACGTTGTCCGCTGCTATCGAGCTAGCTCAGCAATTTAAGGCAGCTGAGACAATAGCGAGAGGTCTCGGAGACAGAGCATCTCCAAACCAAGACAAGCCTCGCTTGAAGGCGCTGAATTTGGACCCTGAGGATGAGGACAGCGGGGATGATGATCAAGATTAGGTACGCCCCAGGTGCGCCCAGATGTTATGGCTGTGGGTCCCCTAAACACTGCTATAAGTCCAGGGGATGTCCGACGAAGGGCAAGCGTTGTGGGAGGTGTGGCTTATTAAATTACTTTGCAGGGACTTGCAAAAATTTTGAGCAGAGAGATCAACAGCATGAGGCGGGTCCCTCGCTGAAGACTCCAATGATAGTTCATACTGTCTCACCAGAGACGAATGGATGGATCAGTTGTGTTATGTCGCTGGATGGCGTTGAGGTGCCGCTCTTGGTGGATACTGGAGCGGTAATCTCCGTTCTAAACCTAGCAACAGTGAGGAGTCTATTTCCCTGCCACAGTATCAATAAACGGGCTGCACCCTACTTTGGCTACGGCATGAATAGGTTGGCTATCTTGAGACTTCTGGAGATGGAGGCGAATGGGATGCAACGTGTTTTATGGACTGGGTTTTTCCATCCCCATCGACACCAGAGAGGAGTGGTCGGGCTGCAGGTTGTGGAACCGATCTGCTCCATGTGTGGAAAATGAGGAGGTGTGGGATCCTGATTGGTCTAGCATTTCTGGAGAAGAGCACACCTGTCGCCACGCGATGCCGTCCCGGGATGGACCCGATGCCAGTGTCCATGGTACCCTTGGTGTGGGTGCTGGACAGCACAGCGAGACCCCTGGGGTGGCTAGTAAGCTCGAGGCGCCCGCACTGAGGACTGAGGGGGCGAGGCCACAGAGCGCAGTGTTAAAGCGCTCCAAGCGACGGCCTTCCAAGAGGACTACGAACCGGACCCGTGAGACGACCAGTTCCAAGGAGGAGGCTTGCTTACACCGTAGTGACTCGAGGAAGCAGGCCAGGGAATAAGTGAAAGATTGTTGTCGCTCGTGTAAGAGCTGCCCAACACTATTATGATCGAAAGGTGCCCAAATGTGAGATGGGTGTGTTGGGGTAGGGGGCCCGCCAATAGGGGGTGAGATGTGTTTTGTGATTATATTGTTCTTTGTTTGCTATATATATATGTTATGATGGTTCTTGGATTGATTTTTTTAGAAACACGGCTTCTTTTTTTAAAAATTTGTTGGACTGCTAGAGAAAAGGTGGTGGAATAATCTGCCTAGCTGTGTAGGGGGTGCTGGTAGTCTACCCAGTGTCCTCAGCCTTGGTTGTGTGAATGGATAGGTTGTTTATTTATTTTTGTACATATGTTTTGTGAATAGAGTGTGAGTCAGGAGAAAAATTTGGGTGAGCCAACCCAGGTGCTTGCATTCTTTTGGGGGGGGGGGGATTTACATATAGAAATAGTTAGTATTAGTAAGATCTATCTAGTAAGATCTATTTCCAGGCTGGGCCGAGGAATAGATGGGGGTGGCGAACTGCCGCTTCCAGTAGTGACGCCACCCAGAGTATAAAGGGCATGGGCGGAAGGGGTTCGCCCTCTTGGCCTAGTAGATGCCCTGGCCTGCATGAGAGCACCGAAAGTCTGTATGGTCTTGTACTATAGTTCTGTTAATAAAGCTCCTTTAACTGCTCATGCTCTGTTGTTAGTGGCTCAGTTATGGACACAACAATTAACAGTCTCCATGCCAGCATGGAAGCTGCCATAGAGCAGATCACTGCTGCAGGGCTCCATGGTGAATGCAGGTGTTGGAACAAGAGCGACCTACCAGACGGAGCAAGCGTACCCTGCTTTCTGCCTTTTCCAAGGCAGAGCAGATCAGACAGAGCAAGCGTACCCTGCTTTCTGCCTTTTTCAAGGCAGGGCAAGGAGCGCCAACAAGGGAACCACGAGCCAGCAATCCCACTGCGACCAAGGGCAGTGACTGACAGGGAAGCGACCCATCCTGAGTCATGTGAGCGGCATGCAGAACGGCAGCCAGAACAGCTGATGGGGCACACGGAGCAGATGGTGGAGCCTTGGCGCCAAGACCCCTTCCCAGCACTGGCTACTGACCTGCCCAATGCAGACAGAGGCATGGCGAGAGAGAGAGACCTGCTTAGCTCTATGAGAACCCACGGAAATCTACAGTGGAGTTTTCTCGCTACAATGGAGAAGAGCCAGCAGACACCTACCTGACACAGGCCCATCTGGCAGCACGGCTTAATGTGTGGTCCCCCGAAGAGACAGCATGCAATGTCACTCTCTCCCTCGAAGGTGGAGCACGGCAAGTGCTCACAGATCTGCAGCCATCTGAACTCCAAGACTGGGCATCATTAAAGACAGCCATCCAGCAGCGCTTTGGTCACCAGGTCTATGCTGACGATGCCAGAGACCAACTCGCCAAGTGGCGGAGATGGGCTAGAGAGAGCTTCGGGGCATATGCAGCTGATCTGTGTACATACACCTGCCAAAGACATCTTGGGTTCATGAAGGAGGTCTAGGAGGAGCTCGCCGCCCAGGCTTTCATCCGAGGACTTCAGCCTGAACGCCTCCTGGCTCCCACCTACACCTCCTGGCTCCCATCACCTTGGCAGTGGCCTTGAAAGAAGCAGAGAGGGTTGAACATGTGTTATATCCTGAGGAGCTTAGCCATGGGCACTGGGTGAACTAGACTGACTATGACAAAGGTGTGAAGCATGAAGCAGCTCACTAGGCAGTCCCAGCTGCATTGCCACACCGCCGCCTCAGGAGAAGGGATGCTGGTAGCTGCTACTGGTATGGGGTTTCTGGCCACGTGGCCTGCAACTGCCCAGCTCCAGCACCCAGGGTTCCACCGCCGGCATCTCCAATAAACTAAGAGAGGGAGGCATTGAGGGGAAGCTGCCGCCTGGGACTTTTCAAATCCCCAATCAACAAACTCAGCGCCTGGGCCACCTCAGCCAGGTACACGGACTCTATGTGGACTGTACCCTGGAAAGGATTTCTTGCCAAGCCCTGGTAGATGCAGGGTCCACCATTTCACTCATCTGCCCAGGGACTGTGCCGGGCTCCAGCAGACATTCACTCCAAGGGTGGGTCCCCATCAGGAATCACATCACCACAGTCACCAGTGAACGAGCACAGATTTTGGGGATGAAGACATTACAGGTCACCGTTGCCAGCCACCCATCACAACACGAGTTCAAGTTGGCTGACATCCAGGACCCCTGCATCTTTGGCCTCGACCTGCTTGATGAGTGGGGACCTGTGGTGGATGTGCCCAGGGCCATCCTCCACCTGGGCTTGAAAGCCATTGCTCTTCACAAGTCCAATGGCCCTGGGGCCCGCCAAGCATCAGCGCTGCCACCAACTTCTGCAGAGCAACAAGCGCAGCCAATGGGGCCAGCTACACCGATGTCTGCACTGTCACCTCAGCCGTCGTCTACAGAGATCAAACAGGCCGTTGAGAACCCCTTTGAGAGGAGTTGTAAAAATTTTGACGAGGAACAACACATCCAACTGAAGAGACTGTTAGAGGCCTTTGTCAATGTCTTTGCTGCCAGGGACAAAGACTGCACCCACACCAACATGGTCCTCCACGAGCTCAACACAGGAGAGCCCCCCCCCCCCCATCTGCATCTGCCCTTGAAGCCTACCGCTGGCCAAAAGGTTGGCAACTCGACAGAAGACTGAGGAGATGCACCGGGCAGGAGTCATCGAACCCTCACAGAGCCCATGGTCTGCCCTAGCAGTTCTGGTCCGCAAGAAGGATGGTACCTGGTGGTTTTGTGTGGACTACAGGTACCTCAACAAGGCCACTCGTAAAGACTCTTACCTCCTCCCTCGAATTGATGATGCTTTGGACTATGTTGCAGGCCCATCTTGGTTCAGCTCCCTGGACCTCCATAGTGGGTACTGGCAGGTGGAGCTGTCACTGGAGGCCCACCCCCCACCCCCCACCCCAAGACAGCTTTCGTAATAAGCATGGGGTTGTGGCAGTTCTGGGTGAGGCCATTTGGACTGTGTAATGCGCCTGCAACTTTTGAGCACCTCATAGAGAGGATCCTTGCCAATATTCCCCATGACCGCTGTGTGGTGTACCTGGATAATCTCCTGGTCCATGCTGCAGACTTTCAAGGGGCACTCCAGAACCTGCGGGAGGTCTTCCAGGCCATCTGTGGGGTGGGGCTATGCCTCAACCCAAAGAAGTGCCACCTGTTTCACCGGGGTGTGTCATTCCTGGGTCATGTGATCAGCGCTGACGGGATGTCCACTGACCCGGATAAGGTGAAGACAGTCTTGGAGTGGCCATCCCCTGGTGATGTGTCAGAGCTCCACAGTTTCCTGGGCCTTGTCTCATACTACAGGAGGTTCATCAGGGACTTTGCCACCATAGCTAGCCCCCTTCACCAGCTGACCTAGAAAGGAAAAGGCCTTTCAGTGGACTGATGATTGTGCTGTGGCCTTCTCCCATCTCCGCTTTGCCCTTTTGGAGGCCCCTGTACTTGCATATCCAGACCCAGGGAAGGTTTTCATTGTAGATACTGACACCAGCAATGTGGATCTGGGTGCCGTGCTCTCTCAGGAAGGGGAACATGGTGAGCAGGCAATTGCCTACTTCAGCCAGTCCCTCAGCAAACCCAAGGGGAACTACTGTGTAACCCACCGGGAGTTGTTGGTTGACTGTTGTCCAGGGCCTGTGACACTTCCCCCCTTACCTGTATGGACAAAAGTTTATCCTGCGGACTGACCACGCTTCACTCACATGGCTGCTGAGCTTTAAGGAGCTGGAGGGGCAGCTGGCCAGGTGGGTGGAGGACCTCCAAGACTACCAGTTTAAAATCCAGCACCAACTAGGATGACTGCATGGCAACGCTGATGCCCTTTCTCGACTTCCGTGCGAGGTGGAGAGGTGCCAATACTGCATGAGACAGGAGGACCATTGCCTGCCAGAACCAAAAGTTGCTGCACTGCGGGATGCTGTGACACCTGATGGTGACTGGGAGACCCTCGACTCCCAGCCAATCCAGCAAGCCCAACACCAGAATGCAGTTCTCTCCAGGGTCCATGCCTGGGTGGGGGCTGGCCAGCAGCCTGAATGGCCAGCTGTCTCTGTTCTAGACCCAGAGTCTAAGGCGCTGTACTCTCAATGGTCCAGCATCACCAGCTGGAATGGTATCCTGCATTGTCGGTGGAAGTCATCAAGGGGGCAACGAGACATCCTACAGCTCCTGGTTTCTTGCCAGCTGTGGGACCAGGTCTTCAAACTGGTCCATGGCTCTGTGGGGGCTGGGCACTTTGGCATAACGAAGACCCTGCATCGTCTTCAAGGCTGGTTCTGCTGGCCAGGATGTTGGGATAAATGGAATGGTGGACAGATATATAAACACACACAGTGTGTGTGTGTTTATATATTTACATATTTATTCCATCTAGCCACAGTGCTCCACACTGTGTGTGTTTATATATTTACATATTTATTCCATCTAGCTACAACGCCTAGACACCCATCTAGACACATCTAGACACCCTAACCACACACATAAGCTGCAGCCGCTCTGGACAGGGCTCCTGCGGATCACGAAGCAACGGGGCCAGGACACGTTTGAGCTCACAGATGGGTCACGGTGGCACTCCAGCAGACTCAGAAAGTCACCACCGGAACAGAGGACTGGAACTACGACGAGACAGCCTGTCATGAGGTGGGACTGGTTGGACTGGGGTGGTGAGAACTCACAGACACGGCCGACGGTGCCTGGTGCAGAGTCCCCACCTAGGGGACACCCGGCTAGGGTTCGTCAGAGGCCCAGGTACCTGGAGGATTATGTATTAAAGACAGCAATAACTGATGCGTGTTGGGATTAAGCAGCAGAATAATCCGCTCCAACACGCTGGGGCATTCTGGTAGTCTACCCAGACGCCTGTTTGGTTGGCCGAGTTTTGCATATTTAGTGTTTTATATATATATACAGTGGGGCAAAAAAGTATTTAGTCAGCACCCAATTTTGCGAGTTCTCCCACTTAAAAGATGAGAGAGGTCTCCAATTTTCATCATAGGTATACCTCAACTATGAGAGACAAAATGAGGGGGAAAAAAATCCAGAAAATCACATTGTCTGATTTTTAAAGAATTTATTTGCAAATTATGGTGGACAATAAGTGTTTGGTCAATCACAAAAGTTCATCTCAATACTTTGTTATATACCCTTTGTTGGCAATGACAAGAGGTCAAACGTTTTCTGTAAGTCTTCACAAGGTTTTCACACACTGTTGCTGGTATTTTGGCCCATACCTCCATGCAGATCTCCTCTAGAGCAGTGATGTTTTGGGGTTGTCGCTGGGCAACACGGACTTTCAACTCCCTCCAAAGATTTTCTATGGGGTTGAGATCTGGAGACTGGCTAGGCCACTCCAGGACCTTGAAATGCTTCTTACGAAGCCACTCCTTCGTTGCCCAGGCAGTGTGTTTGGGATCATTGTCATACTGAAAGACCCAGCCACGTTTCATCTTCAATGCCCTTGCTGATGGAAGGAGGTTTTCACTCAAAATCTCATGATACATGGCCCCATTCATTCTTTCCTTTACACGGATCAGTCGTCCTGGTCCCCTTGCAGAAAAACAGCCCGAAAGCATGATGTTTCCACCCCCATGCTTCACAGTAGGTATGGTGTTCTTTGGATGCAACTCAGCATTCTTTCTCCTCCAAACACGACAAGTTGAGTTTTTACCAAAAAGTTCTATTTTGGTTTCATCTGACCATATGACATTTTCCCAGTCCTCTTCTGGATCATCCAAATGCTCTCTAGCAAACTTCAGACGGGCCTGGACATGTACTGGCTTAAGCAGGGGGACACGTCTGGCACTGCAAGATTTGAGTCCCTGGCGACGTAGTGTGTTACTGATGGTAGTCTTTGTTACTTGGGTCCCAGCTCTCTGCAGGTCATTCACTAGGTCCCCCCGTGTGGTACTGGGATTTTTGCTCACCGTTCTCGTGATCATTTTGACCCCACGGGGTGAGATCTTGCGTGGAGCCCCAGATGGAGGGAGATTATCAGTGGTCTTGTATGTCTTCCATTTTCTAATAATTGCTCCCACAGTTGATTTCTTCGCACCAAGCTGCTTACCTATTGCAGATTCAGTCTTCCCAACCTGGTGCAGGTCTACAATTTTGTTTCTGGTGTCCTTTGACAGCTCTTTGGTCTTGGCCATAGTGGAGTTTGGAGTCTGACTGTTTGAGGTTGTGGACAGGTGTCTTTTATACTGATAGTGAGTTTAAACAGGTGCCATTAATACAGGTAACGAGTGGAGGACAGAGGAGCCTCTTAAAGAAGAAGTTACAGGTCTGTGAGAGCCAGAAATCTTGCTTGTTTGTAGGTGACCAAATACTTATTTTCCACCATAATTTGCAAATAAATTCTTTAAAAATCCTTCAGTGTGATTTTCTGGATTTTTTTTTTCTCATTTTGTCTCTCATAGTTGAGGTATACCTATGATGAAAATTGGAGACCTCTCTCATCTTTTAAGTGGGAGAACTTGCACAACTGGTGGCTGACTAAATACTTTTTTGCCCCACCGTATATATATGAAAGACAAACAGTGAGACGACATTGTGTTTGGTGTTTCTGTTCGGGGGGGGGGGGTCTTTGACTTTATGAAGGGGGGGATGTTATATGTGGGGTTTGACTCTCGGGGCTTGCCGGAGCCTGGCCGAGGGGTTGGGGTTAATGATGTCAGGCGGGCTACAACTGTAGTATATATTGTGTTGTTCATAATAATAAAGTGAGTTTGGTGTTCAGTTGAGAGAGGCTCCCGTCTCACATTATTCAGACATAACACCAGCCACAAGCGTCAACTATGGGGCCATCTGAGGAGGAGGAACCACAGACAGCATCATCACCACCCTCCTTGGGACATGACTGGCCAATTGAGGGGGAGTGGATAGATAGATAGTTAGATAGATAGATAGATAGATAGATAGATAGATAGATAGATAGATTGTAGGGAGGGGGGATTACTTTTTCACATAGGACCAGGTTGGTTTGGATAGGTTTTTTTTTCCTTTAATAAATGAAATCTGTGTTCAAAAACTGCATCTTTGCATTTACTTGGGTTATCCATCCATCCATCTTCTACTGCTTTTCCGGAGATCCGGGTCGCGGAGGCAGCAGTTCAAGCAGAGAAGCCCAGACTTCCCTCTCCCCAGCCACCTGCTCCAGCTCTTCAGAGAGGATACCAAGGCGTTCCCAGACCAGCTGGGAGACATAGTCTCTCCACCGAGTCCTGGGTCTGCCCCGGGGTCTCCTCCCAGTGGGACGTGCCTGAAACACCTCAAGTGGGAGGCGTCCAGGAGGCATCCTAATCAGATGCCCATACCACCTCAACTGACTCCTTTCAATGTGGAGGAGCAGCGGTTCTACTCTGAGCTTCTCCCGGATGACTGAGCTCCTCACCCGATCTCTGAGGGGGAGTCCAGCAATCCTACAAAGAAAGCTCATTTCAGCCGCTTGTATCCGCGATCTTGTTCTTTCGGTCATTACCCAAAGCTCGTGACCATAGGTGAGAGTAGGAACGTAGATTGACTGGTAAATCGACAGCTTTGCCTTAGAACTAAGCTCCCTCTTCACCACAACAGACCGGTACAACGTCCGCATCACTGCAGATGCTGCTCCAATCCGTCTGTCAATCTCTCGCTCCATTTTCCCCTCACTTGTGAACAAGACCCCAAGATACTTAAATTCCTCCACTTGGGGCAGGAGCCTGTCCCCAACCCAGAGAGGACAATCCACCTTTTTCCGGCTGAGGACCACGGACTCGGACTTGGAGGGGCTGATTTTCATCCCAGCCACTTCACACTCAGCGGAAAACCATCCCAGCAAGAGCTGTAGGTCATTGCTGGATGAAGCCAACAGGAGAACATCATCTGCAAACAACAGAGATGAGATCCTGTGGTCACCAAGCATGATACCCTCCATTCCCTGGCTGCGCCTAGAAATCCTGTCCATAAAAATTATGAACAGGATCGGTGACAAAGGGCAGCCCTGGCGGAGTCCAACTCTCACTGGGAATGAGTCCGACCGAGTGTTGGCAATACGAACCAAACTCTCACAACGGTCGTACAGAGACCAAATAACTCGTAACAACAAGCCCGATACCCCATACTCCCGAAGCACCCCCACAAAAAACCACGAGGGACACGGTCAAATTCCTTCTCCAAGTCCACAAAACACATGTAAACTGGTTGGGCAAACTCCCACGAACCCTCGAGAATTCTCGAGAGGGTAAAGAGCTGGTCCGATGTGCCACGGCCAGGACGAAAACCACATTACTCCTCCTGAATCCAAGGTTCGACCAATGGCCGGACTCTCCTCTCCAGTACCTTGGCATAGACCTTCCCAGGGAGGCTAAGGAGTGTGATCCCTCTAAAGTTGGAGCACACCCTCCGGTCCCCTTTTTTGAAGAGAGGAACCGCCACCCCGGTTTGCCATGCTAAAGGCACTGCCCCCGACCTCCACGCAATGTTGCAGAGGCGTGTCAACCATGACAGCCCAACAACATCCAGGGCCTTAAGGTACTCAGGGCGAATCTCTTCCACCCCCGGGGCCCAGCCACCAAGGAGATTTTTAACCACCTTGGCGACCTCAGCCCCTGTGATAGGCGAGTCATCCCCCTCGTCCCCAAGCCCTGCTTCCTCTGTGGAAGGCGTATCAGTGGGATTGAGGAGATCCTCGAAGTATTCAAATCAAATCAAATCAAACTTTATTGTCATATTGCTGTACATACAACTGTAGTGCAGGCAAGATGAAATTGCGTTTCTCTCAGCATCCATATAAATATATTCCTTCCACTGCCCGACGATATCCCCAGTCGAAGTCAACAGTGCCCCATCTGCACCATACACAGTGTGGACAGGGAGCTGCTTTTCCCTCCTGAGCCGCCGGATAGTTTGCCAGAATTTCTTCGAGGCCGACTGAAAGTCTTGTTCCATGGCCCCACCGAACTCCTCCCATACCCGGGTTTTTGCTTCAGCAACTACCCGAGCTGCACTCCGCTTGGCCTGCCGGTACACCTCAGCTGCTTCGGGAGTCCCACAAGCCAACCAAGCTTGATAGGACTCCTCCTTCAGCTTAATGGCCCCCCTCACCACTGGTGTCCACCACTTGGTTCGGGGGTTGCCACCACGAGATGCACCGACCACCTTGCGGCCGCAGCTCTGGGCCGCCGCTTCAACAACAGAGGTGGAGAACATGGCCCATTCAGACTCCATGTCTCCAGACTCCCTCGGAATGTGGTTGAAGTTCTTCCGGAGGTGGGAGTTGAAGACCTCCCGGACAGGAGTCTCAGCCAGACGTTCCCAGCATACCCTCACTATACGTTTGGGTCTACCAGGTCTGAATGGCACCCTCCCCTACCATCGGATCCAACTCACCACCAGGTGGTGATCAGTTGACAGCTCTGCACCTCTCTTTACCCGGGTGTCCAAGACATATGGTCGCAGGTCTGATGACACGATAACAAAATCGATCATCGACCTGCGACCTAGGGTGTCCTGGTGCCAAGTGCACATATGGACACCCTTATGCTTGAACATGGTGTTCGTTATGGACAAACTGTGGTTAACACAGAAGTCCAATAACTGAACACCACTCAGGTTCAGATCGGGCAGGCCGTTCCTCCCAATCACCCCCTTCCAGGTTTCACTGTCATTGCCCACGTGCGCATTGAAGTCTCCCAGTAGGACAATGGAGTCTCCAAGAGGAGCACCCTCCAGCACCCCGGTCACAGACTCCAAAAAGGGTGGGCACTCTGAAACGTCATTTGGTGCATAGGCACAAATGATGGTCAGGACCCGTTTCCCAACCTGAAGGCGCAGGGAAACAACCCTTTCGTCCACCGGGGAAAACTCCAATATAGAAGCAGCAAGGTGGGGAGGATACAAGAATACCCACCCCTGCTCGTCGCCTCTCGCCCGGGGAAACTCCAGAAAAGGCCAAGCTCCATCCCCTCTCCAGGAGCCTGGTTCCTGAACCAGAGCTGTGTGTTGAGGTGAGGCCGACTATATCTAGCCGGTATCTCTCAACCTCGTACACCAGCTCAGGCTCCTTCCCCACCAGAGAGGTGACATTCCACGTACCAAAAGCCAGTTTAGAAAGCTTGGGATCAGTCTGCCAAGATCTCCGCCTTTGACCGCCACCTAATCCACATAGCACCGGACCCCCATGATCCCTCCTGCAGGTGGTGAGCCCACTGGAGGGCGGACCCATGTAACTCCTTCGGGCTGAGCCCGGCCGGGTCCCATGGGTGGAAACCCGACCACCGGACGCTAGCCTTTGAGCCCCTCCCCCAGGCCTGGCTCCAGGGTGGGGCCCCGGTAACCCCATACCGGGCGGGGTACACTGAATCCTTGATATAGAATTTATCACGAGAGTCTGTTGGATCGTTCTTAGTCTGGCCCTTCACCCAGGACCAGTTTGTCTTGGGTGACCCTACCAGAGGCAAATTGCCCTGGACAACATAGCTCCTGGGATCACTGGGGCACGCAAACCCCCACCACCATGATAAGGTGACGATCCATGAGGGGGTACTTGGGTTATCTTTGGCTAATTTTAAAATTTGTTTGATAATCTGAAACATTTAAGTGTGACAAATATGCAAAAATATAAGAAGTCAGGATGGGGGCAAATATTTTTTCACAGCACTGAAGACAGGAAATTTGCAGGAATTATGTTACTACAATTATTAGAATTTAAAAATTAAAACAAGAAAATCATAAAACAAAGGAAAATATAACACAACCATGAGTTGCAAACAACTACTCATGTTTTTAGCTGTAGAGAGGAAACTTGTTTCTGATGAGCTGCAGCTCCTTTGTGACAGCAGTGCCCTCTCCTGCTGATCTAAGCACAGAACATATTAGCAGCCTGAGAGGATTATATGTTTCATATTGTATGTACATGATCCAGGTGATCTGGGACCAGCTGGCAGGTTTAACACAGAGAGAGAAAGAGAGAGAGCACCTGCATGCAAAAATATTTATTATTGGCTTGCACAACTAGAGTTTCCAGTTTTTGATAAAATATATGCAAACATTTAAATTGTGTATGTGTGCACGGGTGTCAAGTAATACATAGGAGAAAATCACTTGCAATGACGCTTCACACTATCAGATCAGCTGCGGCATTGAAACCCCTTGTTGAACATGAACTTCCCAACTGCAGCGCACATGCTCACATTCAGACATCTGCAAAAAAAAAAAAAAAAAATCCAAGAGCCAGAAAATGGGTTAAAAATCAGTTTGAGCGCAGTGTTTTTTACACTGAAAAATTCACCGCCTGCAGCACCCAGAAGTGAACAGCAGGCGACCCGGAAGATTTGAAGTCCGACAGAAAGAGGGAGCAGAAAGGAGTCTAATCTTATATAAAATATTTCCTCTCTGGCTGCCTGCTTCAGGTATGTTGGCCGCTCGATGCAAATTCTCTACCTCTGTACCCTTTTCATCGCTCTCACACAGAATCCATCTCTGCACATCACCGTTTCTGTTTTAACTCGTGCAAAAGTTGCAATAAAAATGGAGCATTTGCAGCGCATCCGTAATAAAGGGTGATTTGGAAAAGCGTCAGTATTAACGCCGCCGTTTGGATTACGGCTCAGCAGCTGCAGAGCTCCCAGCACGAGCACGATGATCGTCGTAGGAAGTGTCGGTGGTTTTTTTTTCCTTCCTCAAGCCGGGCTATTCAAACCTGCAAATCAAAGTAAACAATCATTCGTGCGCTTAATGCAAAGATGCCGCACGCAGATGCGTCGCGTCGGCGTTTTCACCACATCCGGAGATTTTATCTGCTTATAATATTCGGATCTGCAGAATATGGCGTCCAGTGCTTATAAAAATAAGAAGACAGGGCTGCCATTTTTGTTTTCCTTTTGTCTGATTCTTTTAAAATAAACTGTCTGAGAATGTGGGAGAGGCGGCGATGCAGAGGATCGTGTCTCTCTGGAGGAAAACGCTCATATTTAGTAACAGCCTAATCATTTTAAACGATATCGTTAATAAGATTTAAAGAATAGCTTCCTTTCACTGCTTTTTAGTTTTAACCGGAGGAACAGAAAAAGGTACGGATAAAGGAAAGTTAACCCCAACTTTTGAATCTAAGATGAGCTGTTTGGTCTGAGATGCTCTGAATACAGTATGTTTTAAGGCTGGAGTGTTGAGATTTTTAGAACATTTATTTTTGCATAGTGGGTGAGGCTTTCAGCAGCACTGTTATGAATAGATGCTTTCTAAATTTCTCCACATAAATACCAGTGTCTGTAAATAAATAAACAAACACACACATGAATAAATAAATAAGATGTGAAATGAAATTTGTAATGGTGCTTTTCTGGCCTTACTAAACAATAAAACTATTTTAACTAACAATTACTCTAGTCTATGGGATACAGAAGTATTGCAAATTTAGACACACCAATTAAGTTAAGGAGTATGTGTGTGGACTGTGGGTGGAAATCTGAGCAACCAGAGTAACCCACATAGGCACAGAGAGGAACTTTCAAACTAAATGCATACCCCCCTCCCCCCGGTTTGGCAAGAGGTTAAGACCAGGAGCCTTCTAACTGTGAGACATTTCAAACAACACACATGATGGCATTTGTATCTGCTGATACTGCCAGCCAATACATATATCAGTTCTACTTTGTTCCAGATACTGTGTAGTAGGGGTGGGAATCACCAGAAGCCCCATGATACAATATTATCCCAATACTTGTATCACAATACAATATTATCACGATACTGCGAGATCATATATTTGAGATTGCCCATCCCTAGCTTTGTTTTGTTCAACTCCCAGCTCTCAGGATTCACATCTTTGCTGTGCTGACCTAACTAGACAGTGAGCATTTAGCACCACCTAGTGGATTGAAAAGTCAATTTTTTTTTTATTACTCTGGTACCCCAGAAAAACTGAATTTGTATTTGTAATATTTATTAATACTTTTAGTTAAATATCACAATACTGGGTTCTCTGAATTGATACAGTGTCATGGACACAAATTATCGCAGAACTATACAGTATCAATTTTTCCCCCACTCCTACTGTATATGTTTGGTACTTGATAAGATTCAAGTCAGGACAGGAAATGAGTGAGCCAGATTACAACCTTTTATCCAGCTCCCTTAATGTGATTATCTTAAAAAAAATGCACTAATCTGTTTTCAGAACTGATAATGCAAACTTGGGCCATACCTTTTTAAAAAATCACTTTTTTGTGATTATTATAAATTGTTTTCTTAGTTGGGGTGTGAAAAATGTATAGAATTACCAATAATAAAAACATAACTTGCTGTGAGCATTGTGCTGTGATTTGGGGGTGGGTGAAAATCGATAGTGCATAGCTAATACTGCAGTATTTTGTGTGACAATATTGTATCGATTCAGAGATACCAGTATTGTGATGTGTTACTAAAAATTAACAAAGGAGTAATCCGTGAGATCTACTGTATCTGGGAGTTGGACATGACAAAGATGGGGGATAGGAAATCATCATATATGATATTGCAATACTCAATAGATGGCAGGATCATGATCACAGGCAGCACAGTGGTGCAGTGGTTAGCACTGTTGCCTAACAGCTAGAAGGTTCCAGGTTTGAATCCCCAGGCTTGCAGCGGTAGGAACCTTTCTGTGTGGAGTTTGCATATTCTCCCTGTGCTGCGTGGGTTTACTCCGGGGGCTCCGGTTTCCTCCCACAATCCAAAGACATGCATGTTAGGTTAATTGGTTGTTCTAAATTGTCCCTTGATATTCGTCTCCTATAGGCCCTTGAATAGAGGGTTAGTGCTAGTGAAGCGCTTTGAGTGGTCCTTAAGACTAGAAAAAGCGCTATATACAGTAAGTACAGGTCCTTATCCTTAATATTGCATGGTGGTATATTTGGATAATATTGTATCATATGGACAATAGCAATTCCCACCCCTAGCTGTGTTGCAGATATTGTTTTATCAAAGATCATGGCACTTTATGGATTTGGATTTGTAGTAGCATGTCTACATCTGTGCAATCGTACAGTGCGTATAGATTCCATCATCTTCCAGTCCACTGACAGTACTTGTCCACCTAGGCATCTTTTGATGCTTGGACATTGTGCTGCATTAGCAGCTGGCAGCTGGTATGCGTACATGGGGCATAATAAGCAAATGATTGGTTGGCCAAACACACAGGCTGCACCTCACTGGTTGATGCATCTACCCAGTGAGTTGTCTGTTCAAGAAGTTTGCCCATATCCAAGATGGCACCTGGACAGTAAGCTTTCTTCTATATCTTCAAAACTGAACAGCGAAACATGTTTCAGGAATATTCAAGGTGAGAAAAAATTGGTTTTGTTGTTGAATATGTGTTTACTTTTCACTAACAACCACTAGTTTAAAAGTTTAGTACAACTTACCGAAAGCGATTGCTTCCTTGAGTTTGCTCCTCATTTGCATAAAGTAGAGAACTCTGCAACTTTACAGTTATTAAGGAGTGGGGAACACCATGTGATGGCTCGCGATTCTAGATACAGTGCTACCAGAATGCAATGCAAGCTACCAGAATGCAATGCAAACCATTCTACATAGTGAATGGAAAGGGAAGAAATGCACACCAAAATACCATGTGTACGTATCTGTGCACACCGCTCTACAATTGACTGCATGCAGCCATATAGCATGTACTGTGTGCATAGATGTGCAAGAGATTAAATTTGCAGAGATTAAATATATTTTTGCCTTTTAACTATGTGTCTGTTTTCCTCTTCATCCTCCAACAACAAAAAACACAAAAGCTAGGTCTCGTAGCTCTGTCATCATCCATCCATCCATCCATCTTCTACTGCTTAATCCTTTTTGAGTCGTGGGGGGTCTGGAGCCTATCCCAGCATCTTTGCGCGAGAGGCAGAGTACGCCCCGATCGCCAGTGCTCTGTCATCATTTACACTGAAAATGAGTGTTTTTGTGTTCTTCTTCTTCAGTTTGTTGCAGTTTGGGTGGTGGAATCAGTTTGATGGTGCATTGCTGCCATCTACTGTATGGGCATATGAATGGCAGATTATAATTAACGCAGAGGCAAACAGCTCAGTGCCTGATCAGTTGACTATGAACAGAGTGTATATGCCTGCGCAGTCTACAGTCCACATCAGTTTCATCTGTGCAGACATGAGTCCAGGCTAAAGCCTCACATGTGGAAGTGTTTTCCTACCAGGAGAAATAATTATAGCTAATAATTATTTTGTATTTTTTTTATGTAAAGCTTTCTAGCAAAAATGTTGCAGGAAACACACTAAAGGTAAAAGCAACAAAGTTCTGATTACTCTGTATGCTGGTGTTATGATTTTTAATACTTTGTTAAGAGAGATGACTTCATCATAACTGAAAGAGGAAAAAGAAAACACGAGAACTGTGCATCATTTATTATTTCAATGACTGCATGTCATTTCAGTGTCACAAAGATGTTCAGCATCAGTCAAACTCTTGAGCTCATTCCCTGGAGACAGAAAAGCCTCCAGGAAGTGAAACTGATCCCCTCTGGCATCATTAGAGAAATATTTCGTGGGGTGTACTGTAGGCTCATACCCATAGACATATCGGTTTTGTTTCTCTTGGCTCACTTAAGTGGTCTGTGTTATGCCTCTGCTAAGCCAAACAGAGTTAGGAATGGTGAAGTGCGCCAAAGCATGCAATGCAAAATGTTTTAAAAAGAACTTCATACAGGGTTGAAAGGAGAAGTTATGGAAAGAAAGGCCTTTAGGTCACAACTCGAGTGCTAACTCTCTGTCAGCCTTAAAAATGGGAATGTTTCTGTCCACCTGGTCAAACACTGTTGAGAAGTGGCTCCAAAAAGCATTGTGTTAATCTCATATTTAAAAGAAAATATTAAATGCAGCTGTGCTACTTACAAATGAGTGAAGCATGTGGTTCCTTTGCAGCCTTTTCATTAAAGTTCTCCCATGTCTATAGTGGATTACTGGCCTTTGAACCTTAGACTCTGGCTGTCAGTCTCGCTGTACTCCCATCAGACGCTTAACCAGCCGGGGCCCCTTGAGTCTATAGGAGGAGACAGAAAGTGACAGATTATTATCTGAGACACTTTCTGTTTTCTCTGATAATAATTTCACTAACATGGCGTTGTCTTCGTGTGAGAGCTTATCTCTCAGGCAGCATGCCGATAATGCAAATTCATGGTTGAAACTTGAGAAAGAGTCACAAGGCTCTGTATTCTTTGTGCAAATTCATTTCTCTGAAAATTAAAAGAAACTGGACAACTCCTTGCTATTACTGATGGAGAGAAATCTTTGGGAGAACTTGCAGAGCAGGGATGGGTAACTTTGGTGGTAGTGAGGGCCACAAAATTTTTTCCTCACTTCCTGAGGGCCAGATTTACATGTAAACCTACTGGTGGGGGGGGGGGGGGGGGGATCGGGATTATTTCCTGCAAAGTTAAAAGTTTCACAATTACAACTGAAAATGCATATGAAAATAAAAGCTACTCAGTGTTTTATCAGATTTGAATTGAAATTACTGATAAAATTATATCTGCCCTACAATGGACTGATGATCTGTCCAGCATGTACCCTGAGGTTCCTACTCACACATGTGGTGATTTAAAACAAAACAAACCACAGTAGTGGATGTGCAATGTTTGTTAATGTTATCAATCTTTTCTTGGGGGGTTTATGCACTCAAGTGTTTGGCATTTCTTTTTTTATTCGGGTAAATGCCCTTTGTGATGTGCCAAGGTCAGTTATGACCAGAATGTGTAGTATACTTTATTTCAAAAGGGAAACAAATGTTAATGCTACTAACAGTGCACATTGAGTTTTTATGCACCTTGAGACATGCTTGAGTAAGATGTGACCAAAATGGTTATTTACAGAATTGTATTTTTTTCATTCTATTTATTTAATTGCTGTTCAAGAGGAAAAATATTTCTACTACTTTAAGTTCTGCTCAACCCCAGCACTGTTATTGTGGTTTTATACACTTTTGATGTGCCTTTGTCATATGCCAAGCGCACATTTAAAACCAAGACAATGAATAAAAAGTGCATATTGATCTGTGTTGATTTGAAATTTGTCATATTCAACAGATCGCTGAACATGTGTGGCCCAGTTACATGTCTTGATTTCAAATTGTGGCCCTACATATTTTGTAATTTAATAGCCCTGCAGTAGAAGATGGATGGATGGATGGATAAAATTATGTCAAGACCTAATTTTTAAAACTCTTTCCATCAAAATGATGAACAAAGATAAATTCCGGACAATAATTAACAAAAGAAGCCAAGAAGAAAAGGAAATATGGCGAGGCTTTGCTTGCTCATGGATTAAGGAGGCAGTGGTTCATGGTGGAGGGGCAAAGAAATAGCTGTGTGGGCTTGGTAATGTCTGGCTCCCCAAAATGGGGAATTTAAAAAAAGTTTAAGAGCCACTGGTATAAATGAATAATAAAAAAAAAATCAGCAGATTACAATGACCAGTCTCTGAACTTTTATTGCTGACATGGGCTTCACCTGCCAAACAAGAATAAATGCTACAGCTCCTCAGCTGTACAATTTATTCTTGTTTAAAATCAGCCTATTTTGTACATTTAGTGCTGTTTACAGCCTATTAATGCGATCTTTTCATGCAAACTATGCCTGACAACACTCCAGTGCACACTGTCACTGCTGCTCCTGCTAGTAGCCCCCCTCTCTTGCTCTATGCTCTGTCACTTGCAGAGAGCAGGACTAGGTTTCGATTAGAGGTCCCTCTGCTGGCGGACTCTATAATTGCATTTAAGAATGTGGTTCCAAACGTGATTTGAATAAATAATTGATTGTTGGAAATGGATCTGTGTGGAGTTTGCATGTTCTCCCCGTGTCTGCATGGGTTTACTCCGGGATTTCTCCGGTTTCCTCCCACATCCCAAAAACATGCAAGTTAGGTTAATTGGCATCAACTGGGGATTCTAAATTGTCCTTAGGTATGACTGTGAGAGTGAATGGCTGTCTGTCTCTCTGTGTTGGCCCTGCGATGGACTGGCGATCTGTCCAGGGTGTACCCTGTCTCTCGCCCAAAGATGCTGGGATAGGCTCCGGCCCCCCCGCGATCCGAAGAGGATTAAGCGGAAGAAGATGGATGGATGGATGGATGGATGGATGGACTGGCGGGCTGCAGTGGACGAGGGGGTGGGCTGCATGTGGCCCGCGGCCCGCCAGTCCATCCATCCCTGTAGTAGAGGATACTTTTAAAAATCAGTACGATAGCCTGGGAATGCATATACTGTAAATCATAGACTGTATGCAGGTGCATCTCAAATTAGAATGTCATCAAAAAGTTGATTTATTACCTCCACCAAGGGAGGATGGTGGTAATGTTTTCAGTAGTGTTGGTTTGTCTGTTGGTTGGTTGGTTGGTTGGTTTGACTGTTGCCAACATAACTCAAAAAGTTATGAATGGATTTTGATGAAATTTTCAGGAAAGGTGTATAATGGCATGGGGAACAGATGATTAGATTTTGATGGTGATTTGGAGCACGATGTGGATACAGGAATTTTTTGAATATTATTTTATATATTAATCTGGCACTTTTCATGTACTTCACCTTTAAGATGTGTCCACTCATTTACTGCGTGGTCATGCCATAGGGCCACACGCCTTGGCAACCCAGAAGCCAAACATTACAGAAAAAGTATTAGGGGGCGTGTCCACCAAATTAATTTTTCCTGCTGTGGGCAACTATTTTCTATTCATTCTCTATGTAGCCCAGCATTTACAGCGCTAAGCGCCTTGGCGCTGAAACGCATTGAGCGGTGGCCACTTTTTGTTGCGGTGCTCAGGGCTGAAAAAAGTCCAATTTGTCAGACTATTGTACAGCTACACTCGTCAATGTCAGACCTTTCTAAGCCAACCAAAATTAAGGAAGGGCGGGACATACAGTAAGACCCCGGTGTTATGCCAAGAATTTTTCACTTGCTGAGAATTGCATTCCATTGTTGCAAAAAGGTGTTTAGTGTAAGTCAAGGTCCATACAACTACTGTATATACTTTGAAAAAGTGATTACCTTTTTACCAACAATGCATAAATGCAAAATCTCGATTGTGAAGATTGTAAAACATGGAGTTGGATCACTATGATTTCAAACCCTCTTTGAAACACTCAAACATCTGGTGAATAAACATAATTTAAAGATGATTTACAAGACGTAATCACAATTTTTACTTCTAAAAATGTATAATGGGTACTTCTAAAAATGCACAAATGGTTAAAAGCCTGGCTGCAGTGTTATATTTTATAGTTTTGGCGGATGGGATGCAATTCTCGGCAAGCGAGTAATTCTCAGCATACAGGAAGATGTGAACGGAAGATGACGGACAGTGGAGGCTGAACTTTGCTGCATGAAACAACCCGGTACTCTTTGATCTGACACTAAAAGGATATCATGATCAAAATTTGAAAGCAAACTCTTGGAGGAACATGTCCACATCTGTTGGCGTGCCAGGTGAGTGTTTGTAATATGTATTTGTAATATGGATACTATATGAATTTGTAGTTGATAACTGCAAAAAATGGTATGATATCGCACTGCTGTGTAATATTGCTTAATAATTATGAACCTTGTTAGTAAACTGTAATAGAGAACAGAAGAGGAAAAAAAAAAAAACGACCTGAAAGATTCAATAAACCATGATTTTGATTTAAGGTGAAATTGCCCAGCCCCAATGTATGGTCAATACAATTATGTAGTCTTGTTATTTTTATTATTATTATTATTATTATGTAGTCGTATTGTTTTTGCTGTCATTCCTTAGTCTGTTAATAATAATAATAATAACAATGGATTGCATTTATATAGCGCCTTTCATTCAAATTTTCAGGAAAGGTGTGTGCACATTGAATACATGATTAGATTTTGGTAATGATCTCAAAATGCATACCTTTGCCAAGACTCTTATTTTCTCACGGCGTGTTAGCAACAATACTCCAAAACTACTGAATGGATTTGGATGAATTTTTCATCAGAGGTGGGTCTTGGCCCAAAGATGAACTCACTAGATGTTGGAGGTGATCCGTGAGTGCATACCTCCGCCAAGGCTCTATCTCGCAATGTACAGATGGGTGGCGATATGGATGGAGGAGAGGACAAAGGGAGGGAGGGAAGGAGCCTTGGTGGAGGTATGCACTCTCTGAGTGCCCTCTAGTTTCAGTAATTCAATTCAAATAATGAAACTCATATTATATAGCTTCATTACACACAGAGTGATATATTTCAAGTGTTTATTTCTTTTAATTTTGATGGTTATGGCTTATAGCTCATGAAAACCGCAAATTCGGTTTCTCAAAAAATGTAAATATTGTGAAAAAGTTCAATATTGTAGACTCATGGTGCCATGTTCTACTCAGCTAATTAACTCAAAACACCTGCATAGTTTCCTGAGCCTTTAAATGGTCTCTCAGTCTGGTTCAGTAGTCTGCACAATCATGGGGAAGACTGCTGACTTGACAGTTATCCAGAAGATTGTCACCGACACCCTCCACAAGGAGGGTAAGCCACAACAGGTGATTGCTAAAGAAGCTGGCTGTTCACAGGGTGCTCTATCCAAGCATATTAATGGAAAGTTGAGTGGAAGGAAAAAGTGTGACAGAAAAAGGTGCAGAAGCAACAGGGATAACTGCAGCCTTGAGAGGATTGTGAAGCAAAGCCCATTCAAGAATTTGGGGGAGATTTACAAGGAGTGGACTGTGGCTGGAGTCGGTGCTTCAAGAACCACCACCACACACATATGTCTTCTTTTCAGATGAGTAAATTTTGCATTTCAATTAGAAATCAAGGTTCCAGAGTCGGGAGGAAGAGAGGAGAGGCACAGAATTAAAGTTGCTTGAGGTCCAGTGTGAAGTTTCCACAGTCAGTGATGATTTGGGGAGCCATGTCATCTGCTGGTGCTGGTCTACAAAGTGTTGTGATGATACACTGTATCGATTTTTTTTGCCTCACCCCTAGTAAACATACCGCCATGAATATTTTTTTTTCAAGTGATGGTTTCTGGCCTTGTAGGTAGGTCTAATCATGCTTCTCCTTTCGGCTGTTCCACATTTGGGGTTGCCGGGGTCTTCACCATTCAGGTTTTAGGTAGTTCTTATCGGTCAGTAATTCAAGTGTTTGTTTTTCTGTTTATTATTTTTTTAAGTTATTTGATGCTATAAATAGAGGAGTGGTCACGATTGAAGTGGTGTTTGAAGGGGCTGCCTATGGGCCGCTGCATAGACGTGTGGGTGGGGACTTGATGCCAAGGTTCTGCCTCACAGTCACTACTGCACAGACTCTGGCTGTGCAGAGTCAGTGCAGTCAATCCACTTTAAAAGGTGATTTTTGCATGCCATATAAAGTCATTTTAAGCACTTTCTGTGTGAAAATTCACATGGAAACTTCATTTTTATAACTGCAACATATGATGATGTCATCCCATTTCACTGTTTCAGAAGTACTTAAGGGCAAAGGGTGGCCAGGATTACAAACTGTGCTTCCATGCAGAAGACAAGTGTTCCATTTGGTGCCTTTTTGTCCACATCTGTCTATCTTTACTCTCATTTTGTGTTTCATTTCTCCCTTCCAATACGCTTATTTTATGCATTAAATTCACTTTTTTGTGTTGTTAAAGTTAGAAAATGGTTACAGATAGGGTAAGGTGAGGATCTACTTTACACTTTATACACTACAGTTGTAACTGTCCACAAACTCACTTTATTTACTCATTTTCACAACCACGAGATATTGTTGTTCCCCCAAACCTAAGCTCTTCATTCCTGCCAGTGAAAAAGTCTCTTGAAACTACACTTAAAAAAATGTTTTCTAACAACACACAAATGTGCTCACTAGTCTGTAGATAATCATTTAATAAAGGACAGACAACAGCGCTGCTTTCATCTGTTGTGTTTATTTCAGAATGGCTGAACCTCGCTTTAACAATCCCTATTTTTGGCCTCCACCTCCTGCCATGCCTGGTCAGGTGAGTGATGCTGGTATTCACACCAGTTATTTACATACTTCACCATAAATGTCATTTTTAGCCCCTTCCAGCAAATGCTGAAAGTATAGTGAACGATGTTCACTGTACTCATGTGATTATTAAGTAGTTACATTTACTTAAGCACATGTAATCAAGCAACTTTGCCACAAAATTGGACTTACTGAGTAGCATTATTGCAGAAAAATTTTGCACTTGAGTATTTAAGCGGAAGAAGATGGATGGATGGATGGAAAATGTACTTTTACTCAAGTACATTTGTTGGTACTCTGAGTTACTTTTTATTTCAATGATTTGGAAAAATGGTATAGAAATGTACTTGTTTATACTGTATGAATCATAATTTTATTTCACTGAAATCAGGGTCGAAATCATTGTTTTTCTCTTCTGACTCATGAAATAATTATTACTCTCTGCTATTTCTTGTGCTGTGGCATTGTGCTGTACAACTGTACAATGACAATAAAGCCTATTCTATTCTTCATATGACTTGGATTATACCGAGAACACATACTGTACTGATTATATTTTATATAGCTCAGACTAACACATCAAAAAGAAAAGTCTTCCAAATTGGGGAGTGTAAAGTTACAAAATTAAGAGAAAAGAGTTACAAAATTTACAGAAATTTACAACAAAAATATCTCTGATTTATGAGAGTAAAATGTCAAATATACAAGAAAAGAAAAAAGTTAATGAGTAAAATGTTGCAAAGTTATGTGGAAAAAAATTATGGGGGAAAAAAAATCACAAATTTATGAGAAAAGAGTTCCAAATTGTGATTTGGCAAGTTTTTAGTAGATACTGTTTTAGTTTTATTTGTACTTTAGTAGTTAATTTAATAAAGTAACTACTTTGACTTAAAGCTGAAGTAGGTAGAATAATTTTTTATAAATCTGAACATATATTATTTTTCATCCTGTAGCATCTTCTCTGGACTCTGAACAGTTTCACGTCCGCAGCAGTTTCTTTGTCCAATCACAGATCTTGTCAGCCAGAGGATTTGCTATTAGCTCCTCTACAAAAGTCAACACACCTCATAGTTGTGCACATTGAATGGAAGGCAGTTTCCCCCAAAATTTCAACATTTTTTTCCTGGTTTCTCAGATTTCTGCCTACTCCAGCTTTAAATACAGTTACTCTACCTACCTCTGAATGACAGTGGCTTTAAACTGAGTAGTCTTCACCCCATGCATTTTGAAGACAAATCTGAAGCCATCACAGAGGATTTTTTTTTTTTTAAATATTCTTGCTGAAATATTCAACCCATTCAGTTTAACTCATTGGGAGTCGTCACCAGTAATGATGTCTCCTCTCTTGTCGCCAATGTTGTCTCCTGGCTGTCAGCTGGACAATCTTGTCTTGATCAATAAAATCAAGGAGCAACTGATGGCGGAGAAGATAAGGCCACCGCACCTCCCCTCTGCTTCAGCTCCTTCCCAGCAGTCCCTGCTGAGTCCTTCCAGACAAGCTGAAGGTGGACAGCACAAAGTTCAGCAGATGCCGGTCCTCCACAGCTCCTCTCAGCCTGATATTGCCCTGCATGCACGCCCGGCCTCCAGCTCGGTTACAGGTAGTCTGACTTTCACTGCTCACTAACAGACCTTCAGAACGGAAGAATTACTGTGGAAGAATTATGTCTTCCACAAACTGTTTTGGTGCAGATAGTTCACAAGACAACTCAAATGATTGTTAAGGATACTAAAGAAAAGTTCCAGTTCAATGCTGTTTTATTAAATTGCATGTCATGTTTATATACTGGAAATTCTTACCAACTACAAAGTTATAAAGTTTGTGGAGTTCAACATTATTCCTTGGGCGATTTCATGGGTGACCAAGGAGGTCACACAAGAAACAAAAAATCAATGAGATTGTTGAGTGCTTCTTGACTGCTCACCGGTCTCATCAATCTCCCAATGACCTCTCAGAGATCTTTCAATGAGTGACAAATTTTCCCACCCCAAAGGTAGAGTTGGTTGAGAGATCAATGAGGTATCGCTGAGCGTTCAATGAAAGATCAACAGAGTTCATTGAAAGATTGCTAAGAGATCAGTGGGAGAATGCTAAGATTGTTGAACACTCCTTTTGAGCTCCTTGAGAGATTGTTTTGGACTGAGTCAAAACCTTGGCAACTGTGGAGATGTTGAAGATCTTGAAGAAATCTGGCCATTTTTCTTCACTCAACAATCTTTCAAAGATCTCCACCCCTGTGTAAAGGGGGTAGAAGTGTTTTAGTCAAAACCACACCAAGACTAAAGTGTACCCTGACCAAGACCTTAATGGATTAAGACCAAGACCACTGTCTATGTGCATCCTGGTCTTGACCCCTTAAAATCTTGGTCTTGTCTTGCTCTTAGTACACTCTGGTCTCAGTTTGGTCTTGTTGTGGTCTCCACTACAACACTTCAAACAGTTAACTCAGGATCTAACCAGAATTATTTAAATTATATTGGAGAAATATTGCCCATAAGACCGCAGTTAGAGTTGCATCAAGGAAACAATTCTGCTAACGTTATAGGAAATCTGGAATCCCTGCTGAGGCTGAGTGGCATGTGATCATGCCACTTTCATCACAACACATCCAAACCCTGGATATGGTTGAAACATGAATGTTCAGGGATTGTGCCGCTTGCTGCCGCGACCTTCCACCAATCAAGCCTCATAATCATTCACTCACTCTGATTTTCTGGATCACGATCATTTCTGACTATATCTATTTATATCCCAAAGAAGTAGAAGGATTGGTCTTTGAGAAGTAAGCATAAAGAGTTTAAAAAATGCAAAGAAAATTTCTTCAGCATTTACAGTTTAGTTATAGGACCAATGGAACAGTTAATGGATTTTAGGCCTTGGCATGTTGTATGTTAAAAATTGTTGTTGCAGTGGAAATTTTGTTTTGTATATTAACTATTCCTCATATTACACACATTATGTGTGCACTGTATAAGTAAGTATGTAGTGAATATGTGTGTTCCTGGTTGTTTTCTGGCATCTGTCTGTTGTGTTTTTATTGTTAAACACAGACCCAGCTCTCAAAATAGTATCAAACTACCAGTTGTTTTTACATGACTTTTTCCTTATCTTAAGACATCAAGTGTATTCTTATACTTCTGATTGATACTCAGAAATATATTGCAAGAGCTGGAGAGCTGGAGTACACTGTACTGTGTCTTTTATTTTATGTTTTTTTTGTCAGGTCGTATTTTGGGTGACGTTAATTTGAATCTGGATGATAAGACTGCTATAAAAGCCAGAGGATTATGGGAAGATTGGCACTTGCGACAACTCATTGATCATCCCTCCAGGGCAAACCATGTCTCAGGTAACCACGCCATTCTTTGCACCTTATTTCCCTACTCAAGGTGTGTGTTTTCACTGATTATCAATTGACTTATACTAAAAGAAGCTAAAAGCCTATTCACCAGATCAGTGCGTTTTATGATTTGGATTAAATTAGAGGGCACATGTGGGTAGGATGCATTTTTCCTCAGACTAACACATGATTCAGAAAGTAATCCTTTTATTGTGTTTTTCCTCTTACTCAAGTAATGTTTGGTGACTATTTATACTTATACTTTTCTCAAAAAGTAGCAATACTTTCATTTTAGCTTTTCTACCTCAGTCTGATTTAATCATAATTCCTTGAACTTGCTTTCTTTAAAAGAACCAGCAGGAAATGTAGACTGTGATCTGAATGCAATATATATAATGAAAAATGAATAAAAATCTTAAGTTACAAAAAAAAGAACCAGCAGGGGGTGTCAGTTATGTTTGCTTGAATAAGTCAGATTACTCAGAAGTTCATAAAGGTGACCCCCTTACTGCTGAATACTTTTGCATGATTTTATTGTGTTACTTGCTAGTTTTAAGCCTCATTTGACTTATTATTATTATTATTATTATTATTATTTCAGCTGCTTCCTTTAGGGGTCACCACAGCGTATCATCTGCCTTCATCTCACCCTATCCATTTCAGCTTCTTCTGTAACACCAACCCTCTCCATGTCCTCCTTCACTACTTCCATGAATCTTCTCTGTGGTCTTCCTCTTTTCCTCCTGCCTGGCACCTCCATCTTCAACATCCTTTGTCCAGTATATCCACTATCCCTCCTCTGCCCATGTCCAAACCATCTCAGCCTTGACTCTCTTACTTTGTCTCTTAACTGCTCAACCTGAGCTGTCCCTCTGATATTTTCCTTTCTAATCTTGTCCCTCCTAGTCACTCCCAGTGAGAATCTTAGCATCTTCAACTCTGCCACTTCCAGCTCCACCTCCCATCTTTTTGTCAGTGCCACTGTCTCCAAGCCATATAACATAACAGATCTCACTACCACCTTGTAAATCTTCCCTTTCACTCTTGCTGCTACCCTTCTGTCATAAATCACCCCTGACACTCATTTCCACCAACTCCACCTTGCCTGCACACTCTTCTTCACCTCTCTTGTGCATTTTCCATTGCTTTGGATGGTTGACCCCAGGTATTTAAACTCATCTACTTTCACTACCACTACACCTTCCATCTTCACGGTTACACCTGCCTCCCTCTCATTCACACTCATGTATTCTGTCTTGCTTCTAGTGACTTTCATTCCTCTTCTCTCCAGAGCATACCTCCACCTCTCCAGGTTCTCTTCCACCTGCTCCCTACTCTCACTACAGATCACAATGTCGTCTGTAAACATCATGGTCCATGAAGACTCCTGCCTGACCTCGTCTGTCAACCTGTCCATCACCATGGCAAACAAGAAGGGGCTCAGAGCTGATCCCTGATGTAACCCCACCCCCACCTTGAATCCATCCGTCACTCCTACAGCACACTTCACCACCATCTCGTTGTCCTCATACATGTCCTGCACCACCCTCACATACTTCTCTACCACTCCTGACTTTCTCATACAGTACCACACTTGCTCTCTTAGCACCCTACCATGCTTTCTCTAGATCCACAAAGACACAGTGCAACGCCTTCTGACCTTCTCTGTACTTCTCCATCAGCACTCTTAAAGCAAACATTGCATCTGTAGTACTCTTTCTTGGCATGAAACCATACTGCTGCTCACTGATTGTCACCTCTCCTCTTAACCTGGCTTCAGCAACTCTTTCCCATATCTTCATAGTGTGGCTGATCAACTTTATGCCTCTGTAGTTACTACAGCTCTGAGCATCACCTTTGTTCTTGAAAACTGGTACCAAAACACTTCTTCTCCACTCCTCAGGCATCCTCTCACTCTCCAAGATTGTGCTAAACAGTGTGGTTAAAAAGTCTACTGCAGTCTCTCCTAAACTGACTTATTACAGTCTTTATTTGGTCCCATTTTTAAGAAAACAAAAAATAAAATAAATTGTTTTCTCTTCACAGTGAAGCCAAGGTCACAACCTGATGGTTTTGCATAACTTTATCCCTCAGTCAGAGCTACCCTTTTGCCTGTCACCCCCAGTTTTGAATAATCAACACAGTCTTAACCGGGGCTTGACATTAACACCAACCTGCCAGCCAAATCCTGGTTAAACAGGGCGAATTTTCTGTTACATATTTACTGCAAATCAGCTGAAGTAACAAACCCATTGCACTTATAAGAAAATCTGTGAGACTAGTTTAAAATTTATGACAAAACATTGACACTCTACATGTGGCTTCTGAACAATTTGAGTTTAATTTTATAATGTTCTGTGTAGTCTGCCAACAGACTCTCATGATGAATGCTTGAACAAGGATTCAGTGTACCCCTCCCGGTATGGGGTTACCGGGGCCCCACCCTGGAGCCAGGCCTGGGGGAGGGGCTCAATGGCTAATGCCTGGTGGCTGGGTTTCTGCCCATGGGACCCGGCTGGGCTCAGCCCGAAGGAGTTTCATGGGTCCGCCCTCCAGCGGGCTCACCACCTGCAGGAGGGACCATGGGGATCCGGTGCTATGTGGATCAGGTGGCAGTCAAAGGCAGAGACCTTGGCAGTCTGATCCCAGGCTTCCTAAACTGGCTTTTGGGACGTGGAATGTCACCTCTCTGGTGGCGAAGGAGCCTGAGCTGGTGCATGAGGTTGAGAAATACCGGCTAGATGTAATCGGCCTCACCTCAGCACACAGCTCTGGTTCTGGAACCAGTCACCTAGAGAGGGGATGGAGCTTGGCCTACTCTGGAGTTGCCTCGGGCAAGAGGCGATGAGCAGGAGTGGGTATTCTTGTATCCCCACACCTTGCTGCATCTATATTAGAGTTTACCCCGGTGGACGAAAGGGTTGTTTCCCTGCGCCTTCGGGTTGGGAAGCGGGTCCTGACCATCATTTGTGTCTATGCACCAAATGAGGTTTCAGAGTACCCACCCTTTTTGGAGTCTCTGACTGGGGTGCTGGAGGGTGCTCCTCTTGGAGACTCCATTGTCCTACTGGGGGACTTCAGTGCGCACGTAGGCAACGACAGTGAAACCTGGAGGAGGGTGATTGGGAAGAACGGCCTGCCCAATATGAACCCGAGTGGTGTTCAGTTATTGGACTTCTGTGCTAACCAGTATGTCCATAACGAACACCATGTTCAAACATAAGGGTGTCTATATGTGCACCTGGCGCCAGGACACCCTTGATTGCAGGTCAATGATCAATTTTGTTATTGTGTCATCAGCCCTGCAACCATATGTCTTGGACACTTGGGTAAAGAGAGGTGCAAACTGTCAACTGATCACCACCTGGTGATGAGTTGGATCTGATGGCAGGGGAGGATGCCATTCAGACCTGGTAGACCCAAAGGTATAGTGAGGGTGTGCTGGGAACGTTTGGCTGAGGCCTCTGTCCGGGACATCTTCAACTCCCACCTCCGGAAGAACAACCACATTCTGAGGGAGTCTGGAGACATGGAGTCTGAATGGGCCATGTTCTCCACCTCCATTTTTGAAGCGGCGGCCCAGAGCTGTGGCCGCAAGGTTGTCGGTGTGTCTCGTGGTGGCAACCCCCGAACCAAGTGGTGGACACTGTTGGTGAGGGGGGCCATTAAGCTGAAGGAGGAGTCCTATCGAGCTTGGTTGGCTTGTGGGACTCCCGAAACAGCTGAGGTGTGCCGGCAGGCCAAGCGGAGTGCAGCTTGGGTGGTTTCTGAAGCAAAAACTCAGGTGTGGGAGGAGTTCGGTGAGACCATGGAACAAGACTGTCGGTCGGCCTCAAAGAGATTCTGGTAAACTGTCCAGCAGCTCAAGAGGGGGAAGCAGCTCCCTGTCCACACTGTGTATGGTGCGGATGGGGTGCTGCTGACTTCGACTGGGCATATTGTCGGGTGGTGGAAGGAATACTTTGAGGATCTCCTCAATTCCACTGACACGCCTTCCACAGAGGAAGCAGGGTTTGTGGACGAGGGGGACAACTTGCCCATCACAGGGGCTGAGGTTGCCAAGGTGGTTAAAAAGCTCCTTGATGGCCGGGCCCCAGGGGTGGACAAGATTCACCCTGAGTACCTCAAGGCCCTGGATGTTGCAGGACTGTCATGGTTGACACACCTCTGCAACATTGCGTGGAGGTCGGGGGCAGTACCTTTGGCATGGCAAACCGGGGTGGTGGTTCCTCTCTTCAAGAAAGGGGACCGGAGGGTGTGCTTCAACTTTAGAGGGAACACACTGCTCAGCCTCCCTGGGAAGATCTATGCCAAGGTACTGGAGAGGAGAGTCTGGCCGTTGGTCGAACCTTGGATTCAAGAGGAGCAATGTGGTTTTCATCCTGGCCGTGGCACATCGGACCAGCTCTTTACCCTCTTCAGAATCCTCAAGGGTTTGTGGGAGTTTGCCCAACCAGTTTACATGTGTTTTATGGACTTGGAGAAGGCATTCGACCACGTCCCTCGTGGTTTTTTGTGGGGAGTGCTTCAGGAGTATGGGGTATCGGGTTTGTTGTTATGAGCTATCCGGTCTCTATACGACCGTTGTAAGAGTTTGGTTCGTATTGCCAACACTTGATCGGACTCATTCCCAATGAGAGTTGGACTCCGCCGGGGCTGCCCTTTGCCACCGATCCTGTTCACAATTTTTATGGACAGGATTGCTAGGCGCAGCCAGAGAATGGAGAGTTTCATGCTTGGTGACCACAGGATCTCATCTCTGTTGTTTGCAGATGATGTTGTCCTGTTGGCTTCATCCAGCAATGACCTCCATGTCTTACTGGGACAGTTTGCTGCTGAGTGTGAAGCAGCTGGGATGAGAACCAGTCCCTCCAAGGCCGAGTCCATGGTCCTCAGCCGGAAAAAGGTGAATTGTCCTCTCCGGGTTGGGGACAAGCTCCTGCCCCAAGTGGAGGAGTTTAAGTATCTTGGGGTCTTATTCACAAGTGAAGGGAGAGTGGAGCGAGAGATTGACAGATGGATCGGGGCAGCATCTGCAGTGATGCAGACATTGTACCGGTTCGTTGTGGTGAAGAGTGAGCTAAGCTCTAAGGCAAAGCTGTCGATTTACCGGTCAATCTACGTTCCTACCCTTACCTATGGTCACAAGTTTTGGGTAATGACCGAGAGATTGAGATTGTGGATACAAGTGGCTGAAATGAGCTTTCTTCGTAGGACCACTGGACTCACCCTCAGAGATAGGATGAGGAACTCAGTCATTCGGGAGAGGCTCAGAGTAGAACCGCTACTCCTCCACATTGAAAGGAGCCAGTTGAGGTGGTTTGGGCATCTGATCAGGATGCCTCCTGGACGCCTCCCACTTGAGGTGTTTCGGGCATGTCCCACTGGGAGGAGACCCCAGGGCAGATCCAGGACTCACTGGAGAGACTATGTCTCCCAATTAGTCTGGAAACGCCTTGGTATCCTCTCTGAAGAGCTGGAGCAGGTGGCTGGGGAGAGGGAAGTCTGGGCTCCTTTGCTTGAACTGCTGCCTCCATGACCCGGACCTCCGGAAAAGCGGTAGAAGATGGATGGATGGATGTTCTGCGTAATGAAATACTTCTACAGCTCATTTACCACCCCATACTACACTGACAAAAAAAGTCACACATATTAATATTTTGTTGGACTTACCATTAGCTTTAATTACAGCATGCATTTACTGAAGCACCCTATCCATGCAATGTGGCACTGATCTTCGTTGAGAGTTGCATTAATTTTTGCCGAGGCCTTGTACTGATTCTTGTATACTTACAGATTTTTCACATGCACACATGCACCTGATGGAGAAAACAAAAACAAAAACCTGCAATCAGTGCCTTTAATTCTGATTAATGATAATTTAGTCTGGTTGTCAAGCATTATATTACATGCACACACACCTGCATTGGAGGACAAACCATCACAAACCTCTGTTTTGTGGCTGACATCAATGGCCTTGCAGGGAATGAAGATGTGTCTTGTCTGAATGACTATCGTCCTGTCGCACTGTCACCAATTGTAATGAAGTGTTTTGAACGGCTTGTCAAACCACACATCACAGCCTGCCTACCTGCATCACATGACCCGCTCCAGTTTGCGTATCGTTCAAATCGCTCCACAGAGGATGCCATAGTCACCACCCTGCACTCTGTCATCACCCACCTGGAGCAGAAAGACACCTACGCCAGACTCCTGTACATTGATTTCAGTTCAGCATTCAACACCATTATTCCCCAGAGACTGATGGAGAAATTACTCCTTCTTGGTCTGAACACCGCCACATGTCTCTGGATCCTGGACTTCCTGACCGAGAGACCTCAGTCTGTCCGTGTTGGAAACAGCATCTCCAACTCCATCACGCTGAGCACTGGATCCCCTCAAGGCTGTGTACTCAGTCCACTGTTCTTTACACTTCTAACACATGACTGTGTCCAGACATGAGGGGAACCAGATTATTAAGTTTGCGGACGACACCACAGTGGTGGAACTTATTCAGAGGGATGAGGAATCTATGTACAGGGAAGAAGTTAGAGACCTGGAGGGCTGGTGCAGGGAGAACAATCTGGTGCTCAACGTGGACAATTCAATTCAACTTTATTTATATAGCACCATTTCACAACAACAGTCATCTCATAGCACTTTAAACTGTAGAGGGATCCCCCACAGTTGCAGAAAGACCCCAGCAATCAGGCGATCCCCTGTGAGCAAACACTTGGCGACGGTGGAGAGGAAAAACTCCCTTTTAACAGGAAGAAACCTCCAGCAGAACCAAGCTCATGGAGGGGCAGTCATCTGCTGCGACTGGCTGGGGGGTGAGGGGACAGAGAAGATGAAAAAAACAGACATGTAGAGAGCAAACAGCACGATGGGGACTCAATCTGTGGGAGAGAACAAACAGATGTTAATGACCAGCAAAAAAAAAAAAAAAAAAATTCAAAAACAACAGAACAAAACAACAGAGATGATTATCGACTTCTGGCGATCACGGCCTGAACACATCCCTCTCAGCATCAGCGGCCGTTCGGTGGAGGGAGTGGCGAACATCAAGTTCCTCGGACTGCAGATCTCGCAGGACCTGACCTGGAGCAAGAATTCCTCGGGGATCAGGGCGCGGGCCCAGCAGAGACTGCACTTCTTGAGGAAACTCAAACAGGCCTGTCTCCCCATCTGCATCCTCAGGACCTTCTACAGAGGTGTGGTGGAGAGTGTTCTGACATACTGCATTGCAACATGGTACTCCAGTTGCAGTATGTCAGACAAAAAAGCCCTGCAGAGGATAGTCAAGGGAGCTGAGAGGGTAATTGGAGTTTCCCTCCCCTCTGTCCAAGAACTTTTTCAGAGCCGTTGTAGGAGCAGAGCACTGAACATTGTCAAGGACCACTTTCACCCTCTGCATGAACACTTTGAACTGCTGCCATCTGGCAAACAATTCCGGAGCATCAGAGGCAGAACCACCAGACTGATTAACAGCTTCCTTCCACAAGCTGTTAGGATACTGAACAGTTGAGCCGGAATCTTTCATACATACTACTGCACCTTATGGACATTATGTACAGATGTGGACAGAATTGTTGGTACCCCTCTGTTACTGAAAGAGAAACCCACAATGGTCACAGAAATAACTTGAATCTGACAATAGTGATAATAAATAAAAATTCTATGAAAATTAACCAATGAAAATCAGACAATGCTTTTGAATTGTGGTTCAACAGAATTATTTTAAAAAACAAACTCAGCCGGAATCTTTCATACATACTACTGCACCTTATGGACATTATGTATAGATGTGGACAAAATTGTTGGTACCCCTCTGTTAATGAAAGAGAAACCCACAATGGTCACAGAAATAACTTGAATCTGACAACAGTGATAATAAATAAAAATTCTATGAAAATTAACCAGTGAAAATCAGACGATGCTTTTGAATTGTGGTTCAACAGAATTATTTTAAAAAACAAACTCATGAAACAGGCCTGGACAAAAATGATGGTACCCTTAACTTAATATTTTGTTGCACAACCTTTTGAGGCAATCACTGCAGTCAAACGATTTCTGTAACTGTCAATGAGACTTCTGCACCTCTCAGCAGGTATTTTGGCTCACTCCTCATGAGCAAACTGCTCCAGTTGTCTCAGGTTTGAAGGGTGCCTTCTCCAGACGGTAGGTTTCAGCTCCTTCCACAGATGTTCAATAGGATTTACAGTAGATCAGGGCTCATAGAAGGCCACTTTAGAATAGTCCAATGTTTTGCTCTTAGCCATTCTTGGGTGTTTTTACCTGTGTTTTGGGTCATTATCCTGTTGCAAGACCCATGACCTGCAAATGAGACCAAGCTGTCTGACACCGGGCGGCACATTTCTCTCTTTCTTTCTTTCAAAGGTCTTTTTATTATTATTAATTGAAGTATCAATACAATACAAAGTATTAGAAATTTTCATTTTTGTTTCAACCAAACAGTGAAAAACTAGAACTTAAAGCCAACAAATGTAAATGCTTCAAAGCACAAAAACCTTTAAATAAACAATAATTTAAAAAAAAAATACAAAGAAAAATTGTGTGTGTGAAGTGGGGGTGGGGTAAAGGGGATATGAGCTACTCAGAAACTATAATCGTGGGTCTTTCAAAGAAATCAAGAAACGGGCGCCATAATTTATAGAATTTGTTTTCAGAGCCACAGACTGTATATCTGATTTTTTCTAAATCCAAACAGGACATTATATCTTTTATCCACTGTAAATGTGAAGGGGGCGAAGAGTCTTTCCACTTCAGTAATACAGCATGTCTGGCCAATAATAATGAAAATTTGAATACTTTTAATTTGGAACTTGGCAAGACAAGTTCTGGAGCCACACCAAAAATGGCGCATAATGGATCAGGTTTAATTTGATATTGCAGGACTTCAGACATAGTGATAAAAACAGAATGCCAAAAATTCATCAATGCAGGGCAGGACCAATACATGTGAAGCAAAGTGCCAGGAGCGCTACCACACTTTTCACAAGTTGGGTCTATATCCGAGTAAATACGTGCTAACTTAACCTTGGACAGGTGCATCCGGTGTACAATCTTAAATTGAATAAGAGCGTGACGAGCACACATTGATACAGTGTGAACCTGGCCAAGAATAGAGTCCCACAGTTCATCAGTAAAAGTAAAATTAAGATCTTGTTCCCAGTTCAATTTGATAGCGGCCAGAGAAGAAGATTGTAAATTTGAAATTAAATTATATAAAACTGACATTACCCCCTTAGAAGTTGGTTTAACTAATAAAAAATCATCTAGAGGATTATCAGAAGGTTTTTGAGGGAATTGTTTTGTCATGGTTTGCACATAATGTCTGACCTGGAGGAAGTGGAAAAAATATGTAGAAGTGATGTCGAATTTGGTGGAAAGTTGAGAAAAACTTGCAAATTGACCATCAAAATATAAATCCGCAAAAGATTTTAAACCTTTTCTGTGCCATATATGAAATGCACTATCAATAGTTGATGGGGTAAATAAATGATTTGCGGCAATTGGACTTCTAATGGAAAAAAACTGAAGACCGAAATTTTTCCTGAATTGAGACCAAATTCTAAGAGACTGACGAACTACTTTATTATTACCCAGTGTAGACAAAGCAAGGGGAAGTGGTGAACCTAAAATTGCCGGTAGGGAGGTTTGATTGTCCACATGTGACTCCATAAGGATCCAAATAGGTGATTTGGGTTCCAGATAAAAATGTTTCCAATATAACATGCACCTGATATTTGCTGCCCAGTAGTAATATTGAAAGTTAGGCAGAGCCATGCCACCTACTGATTTGGGTCTTTGAAGAAAAACTTTCCTCAATCTCGGATGTTTACCATTCCAAATAAATGAGGTAATCAGAGAGTCCAAAGACTTAAAAAAGGATTTAGGAATAAAAATGGGGAGACATTGAAACAAATATAAAAACTTTGGAAGTAACATCATTTTTACAGAATTGATTCTGCCAATTAAAGACAAGGATAATGGGGACCATTTGGAAAATATTAGCTTGCACTGGTCAAGTAAGGGGAGAAAATTATTTTTAAACAAGTAATTAAATTGTTTAGTGACACATATCCCAAGATAATTAAAATGATCAATAACAACCTTGAAAGGAAAATTTTCAAAATCCTGAACTTGAATCTTTTCATTAATCAGAAACAGTTCACTCTTATTAAGATTAATTTTATAACCAGAAAACCTACTAAAACTATCCAAAATGTTGAGTATAGCGGGTAATGAAGTAAGTGGGTTGGAGAGAAATAATAAAAGATCGTCAGCATAGAGTGAAACCCTATGCTCAATGCCACCCCTACGAATGCCTAGAAAGTCCCGGCTCCCATGGATTGCAATAGCTAACGGCTCAACTGCCAAGGCAAAGAGCAACGGGCTCAAAGGACAGCCTTGCCTCGTACCACGGTAAAGTCTAAAATAGTCAGAATAGCGACAATTAGTTAACACTGAAGCTAAAGGACTAGCATAGAGAAGTTTAATCCAGGAACAGAAGGAAGGACCAAAACCGAACCTCTCCAAAGTAAAAAACAAATACTCCCACTCAACCCTATCGAATGCCTTTTCAGCGTCCAAACTAATAAGACATTCAGGTATGTTGTGGTGAGGAGTATAAATAATATTAAACAACCGCCGCAAGTTAAAAAAAGAATGGCGATTTTTAATGAAACCGGTTTGGTCCTGTGAAATTATAAAAGGAAGAATCTTTTCCAACCTTGAAGCTAACAACTTTGACAAAATTTTAACATCGGTATTTAACAAGGAAATAGGCCTGTAAGAAGCACAATCAACAGGATCCTTATCCTTTTTAAGCAACACAGTGATACAGGCCTGATAGCATGAAGGAGGAAGTGTACCAGAGTCAAGCGACTCTGTAAAAACTTGACAAAGGAAAGGGGCGAGGTCGTCAGAGAATTTTTTGAAAAAATCAGCGGAAAACCCATCAGGTCCTGGAGATTTTCCTGATTGCATGGATGATATTGCCAGCTGAATTTCTTCTTTTGTGATGGGAGCTTCTAAAATTTGCCGAGATTCTGAAGAAATCGAAGGAATATCAATAGAATCAAAAAAAATTTCCAAATCCTTTAAGTTTGTTGTATATTCTGAGGTATATAATTTGGAATAAAATGACCTGAAAATATCATTAATCACTTGTTGGTCAGATGTCACCTCTCCTTTATCTGTCCTAACTCCAGTAATAATTTGCTTAGCTCTAATACCACGTAGTTGATTAGCTAGAAGTTTACTGGTTTTTTCGCCATGTTCATAAAATTCACTCTTGTTCCTTATTAAACAACCTTCAATTTGTCGAGTAGAAAGTAAATTAAGTTTAGTTTGTAATGTCATACGTTCCTTGTACAGAGCGGGTGATGGAGATTGAGCATATTGTCTGTCAATGTCCAGGATTTGATCTAAAATAGCCTTCTGTTCCTGTATTAAGGATCGTCTTTTAAATGCTGCCAATGAAATAAATTCCCCCCTAAGAAATGCCTTCATGGCCTCCCATATCGTTTTATTTGGCATACCAGGAGTTTTATTTTCTTTCAAAAAAAAATTAATTTTAGAAGAAATATTCGCAACCAATTTTTCATCTGTAAGTAATAATGGATCCAATCTCCAATGCTTTCTCATGGAGTCACATCCATGGAGGATCATTTTAAGTACAAGAGGGGCATGATCAGAAACCGAGATGCTATCATAACTGCAAGAGCAAAGGTTATTAATTAATAAATTGTCAACAAAAAAATAATCTATTCTGGTATAAGTATGGTGTACGTGAGAGAAAAAAGAATAGTCCCTGCCGTTAGGATGTAAAAAACGCCAAGGATCTGTAAGGCTATATTCCTCAAGAAAAGACTTAACATAAGTTGCAGATTTATTAAGACTAGCAGGTTTTGAAGATGAGCGATCTAAGATCGGATCCATATACAAATTAAAGTCACCCCCAAGAATTAGAGAATGAGTATTTAAATCTAGAAGTTGCGAAAAAAGGTCGCGAAAAAAGTGCACATCATCAAAATTCGGTGCATACAGATTAGCCAAGGTGACATGTTTATCGCCAAGTTTACCTGATACTATTACAAATCGTCCATTTTTATCTAATACAACATTAGAAGGAATAAATGGGATATTTCGATCAATAAGAATAGCAGCGCCCCTGGCCTTAGCTTTAAAATTTGAATGAAAAAATTGTCCTGACCAACATTTTGACAAACGCAAGTGGTCGGAATCCTGCAAATGGGTTTCCTGCAAAAACAATACCCCAGGCTTAAACTGCTTTAGACGTGACATGACTCTCTTTCGTTTAATTGGATGGTTCAACCCCTTCACATTCCAGCTTACCAAAGTAAGATTACTATTCATTCAAAGAGTAAAATTTATATATTATGTTGTATAGCCCAAAGAAGAGTAAAGTGAGGTACGGGTAAAAAAAAAAAAAAAAGGAGGGGGTAAGGGGGGTGTAAATAAAACCATAACAAAAAACAAAACAAAACAAAACAAAAATAAAAAAATAAAAATAAAAAAAAAAATAAAAAAATCCAACAACCAAATCTATAACAACACTCCAGCCGGTTGCAAAAAAACAGCAACCGCTCCATCTCCTGCTCTATTTTCATCCTAACAGAATGCTCCCATACAACTGGCTTCGATCCTGCATAATATGAACGTTTTACCCTAAAAAAAAAAAAAAATAAATAAATAAGATAAAATTAAAAAAAGAATTAAGTAAACAACAACGTATAGGGAGCCAATTTTACCTTGTTTTTAAACATCTAAAAATGCATCAATGTCCAGTCAGTGCAGCTTCAATGAAGTAACAAGCAGTCCAGCGCGGCAGCTGGTCAACCCAGAAATGTCCAGTTCAAGGCGAAAATTGCTGGTTTCTCTCCATGGTTTGCATGAAGCAGGTGGCCTCCGAGACGGACGCCAGCCACTGGTTTTTGCCGTCTGGAAGAGTTATCCGGAGCCTGGCGGGGAAAAGAAGAGAAGGACGAAAACCTCTCTTGTACAACTCGGACATAACCTCCTTATATTCGGCTCATTGCTTCTGAACGTCGGCGTTATAATCCTCGTAGAACTGAAGTTTATGCCCACGATATTCCAAAGTCCCACGGCGTCTCCGCGCTTCTCTCATCACCAAGTCTTTGGTCCGAAACCGGTGGAAACAAATAATGACAGCGCGCGGCTTCCCATTCGGACTCGGCTTGGGCATGAGGCTGCGGTGGGCTCTATCCAGCTCTGGGGGAGATGGCAAAGTTTGTGCGCCAAAGACGTCCACCAACAGCCGAGAAAAAAATTCAGATGGCCGTGGACCCACATCAAAGGACTCCGGCAGACCCACCAGACGAATATTCAGCCTCCTGCTTCTTCCCTCCAGGTCAGAAAGTTTGTTTTTCAAAAGTTTGTTCTCCTCCTGCATTGACTTACATGTAACTTCAAGCGCCGCTAGGCGCTGGCTGACGTCCTCCGCGTTGTTTTCAAGGTCGCCAATGCGTTGCTCCTGGTTCGCCACATCTGCTTGAATTTTGTCCAGCTTACCATTAATAAGTTCAAATGAAGCTTTGAAGTCAGCAGCTATGGACATTCTGTGTTGCTCAAGCAAGGCAACAAGTGCAGGGTTAAGGCTGATATTAGCATCCTCAGCTAAGCTGGTGTTAGTATTGTTCCCTGCTGCCTCCTTTTCAGTCTGCTTTCTTGTTTTGGACATATTTCACAACTCAAAACAGATTCTGCACGTATTAAATGTCCAAAACATTAACAGCTTACAGCAAAATAGGGTTTAAAAAGTAAAGAAAAAAATATAGCAGGAGCCAGCAACACACACACCTACTCCATTGCCAGCACACCTGAAGCCAATCTCGGCACATTTCTCTCTAGAATACCTTGATAGTCTTGAGATTTCATTGTACCCTGCTCAGATTCAAGACACCCTGTACTAGATGCAGCAAAGCAGCCCCAGAACATAACAGAACCAACTCCATGTTTCACAGTAGGGACAGTGTTCTTTTCTTGGTATGCTTCATTTTTGCGTCTGTGAACATAGCGCTGATGTGCCTTGCCAAAAAGTTCCAGTTTTGTCTTGTCTGTCCATAGGACATTCTCCCAGAAGCTTTGTGGCTTGTCAACATGCAGTTTGGCAAATTCCAGTCTGGCTTTTTTATGATTTGTTTTCAACAGTGGTGTCCTCCTTGGTCGTCTCCCATGAAGTCCACTTTGGCTCAAACAATGACGGATGGTGCGATCTGACACTGATGTACCTTGACCTTGGAGTTCACCATGAATGTGTTTAGAGGTTGTTCTGAGCTCTTTTGTTACCATTCGTATTATCCGTCTCCTCCTGCGGCCACGTCCAGGGAGGTTGGCTACTGTCCCGTGGATCTTAAATTTCTGAATAATATGTGCAACTGTAGTCACAGGAACATCAAGCTGCTTGGAGATGGTCTTATAGCCTTTACCTTTAACATGCTTGTCTATAATTTTCTTTCTAATCTCCTGAGACAACTCTCTCCTTTGCTTCCTCTGGTCCATGTATAGTGTGATACACACCATGTCACCAAACAGCACAGTGACTACTTGTCACCCTTTAAATAGGCCGACTGACTGATTACAAGTTTATAGACACCTGTGATGTTAATTAGAGGATATATCTTGGTTGAACATGTCCCTATGGTCACATTATTTTCAATCTTTTCTAGGGGTACCATCATTTTTGTCAAGGCCTGCTTCATGAGTTTGTTTTTTTAAAATAATTCTGTTGAACCACAATCCAAAAGCATTGTGTGATTTTCATTGGTTAATTTTCATAGAATTTTTATTTATTACTTTTGTCAGATTCAAGTTATTTCTGTGACCATTGTGGGTTTTTCTTTCATTAACAGAGGGGTACCAACAATTTTGTCCACTTCTGTATATTTATGTATATTATAGTTCTAGTTAGGTTCAAGTAGCCACTTTGACTCACTTAGCCACTTTAAATTGGTATTTTATACATAGGTAGTTATTATCACTTTAAACTGCAACTGTAATAAGTTAATATTACTGTAATAACGAAATGTGTCTTAGGGATGTGTGAATGGCTGTGTTGGGGTGGGAGGTGAGTGAGTGTGTTTTAAATTATGTTCTTTTTACATATATGGATGCCTAGAGAAACGTAATTTCATTTTGCCTGCACTACAGTTGTATGTACAGCAACATGACAATAAAGGTTGATTTGATTTGATGATCAAGCCAGCTTCGTTGAACATCTGGACAAAGCTGCCTCCACATTTGGCATGGATATCGGCACTGAAAAGACCAAGCTCATGACAGACAACACCCAAGGCGTCACCTCGAGCATTAAAGTGAGCAGGGCAAAACTAGAGACAGTGAAGACCTTCAGATACCTTGGTTCCATCATATCTGATGGAGGTTCAAAAGCTGAAGTTGTGGCAAAGATTGCACAAACAACAGCCATGCTTGCAAAGCTCCATGTGATGACTCGCTCTGGGCTGTTATCATCCACAGCTGCGCGCACACTGGCTCCTCATCAGGCCAGGACTATATAATTCACTTTGCCTGCTGGCCTGCACGGAGCCGTCTGTCTCCCTGGCTTCATGAAGCGCTTCCTACGACTTCCTAGCCAAACCTCTCCACGATCGTCCACCTCGCCACCTCGGCATCGACGCTTGGAGGAAATCCTCTCCCAACCAAGTAAGCCTCACCTTTACTCACCTGTTCTCCGCTACTCCCCTGTGCACAAGCGGAATCTCCCGGCGGCAGAATCTTCCCTCTCGGTGGCGGTCTCCACTCTCTCCTCTCCGCCCTCTGCACAGCTACAACGACGCTGGGACAGCGAGCGCTGTCTTCCTGTCCAACAGACGGTCACCATCTGCCTGGAACAGTAAGCCACAATTACACCTGTGTGATTATCCATCTTGCACCTAGCTAATTGTGTGCCTTTGCTCCATCCATAGGGTTGCCAGGCTGCATGGTGCTCTGCTCACTCCCAGCTGCTCGGAGTCTCCAGCCCGCACTCACATACACGACACAACACATTCACGCGCTCACACACAAACATTGGTTCAATAAAGATAATTGTATCCATTTCTGAATCCGTGCCTGTTTCCTGGGTGATCGGCTGCAAGCTCCCATCTCTCCAGGGTCTGTACATCTCCAGGACCCGGAGGCGTGCTGGCCGGATCATAGCCGATCCCTCACACCCTGGTCACGTACTGTTTGCCCCCCCCTCCCCTCAGGTAGAAGACTTCGGTCCATCCAGACTAAAACCTCCCGTCACATGAACAGCTTCTTCCCCTTTGCCATCAGACTGCTGAACACTAGGTGACTTATTGACTCTCGTGCACTATGTACAGCAGCTCAACCAGACTCATGTCAATCATCACTGTTTTCTTCCTGCATTACCGACTGCACTATATGGTTCTCCACATTATCTGCTGCTCGCTAATATATTTTAACTGCTGACCAATATTACTCTCTTATTCTACACTTTATTGCATGTATAGTTTATTTCTTTTATTTTATCATGTTTAATGTTGCAGCATTGCACCAAGACAAATTCCTAGTTTGTGTACTACATGAACAATGGCAATAAATCTGATTCTGATTCTGATTCTGGGTCAGCCATTATGTTAGTACGGCTCCGTCAGAATGACCCAGCGAACAGCACATTAGCACAACAACTTAACACCTTAGGGGCTCGAGTGGATCAGATTACTTACCAACAACAGGTTATCTTGAATCAGTTGACTCAAATTAACAGCCGGTTGGATCGCCTGGCAGGGCAGCAGACGCTTTCACCGGTGTCAAGCAGTGTTACAGCTCCCACTAGCTCTTCCGCTAGCCAGGCTAGTCAAGCTACCCCGGCCCGATTCACTCCTGTTCCCACACCCTCCCGCTTTAGCGGAAAACTAGGGGAGGCTCGTGGGTTCCTCCTCCAGTGTGAGATAGTCTTCCAGCAGGTTCCGGGGGATTTCCCATCTGACCATAGCTGGATAGGTTACGTTACAAACCTATTGGAAGGGCGAGCGCTAGCTTGGCCATACGCTGTAATGGCTAAGGCAAGCTATGCTAACTTAACCTACAGCCAGTTTGTTAGCAAGTTCAACGAGGTATTCGACCACTCTGACCGGGACAATGTGCTCACCACCCGGCTGTTAAATCTTCGACAGGGGGGCAGGTCCGTGGCGGACTATGCTGTCGATTTCCGGGTGGTAGCGGCGGAGGTGGGGTGGGAGGATATCTCGTTGTGTAGTATTTTCATCAGGAGCTTGAGCCCTAGCCTGCAGGATGAGTTAGCCCGCTTGGAGAAACCAGAGAAGTTAATGGCGCTTATTTCTCTTGCCATTAATTTAGATAATAGGCTGAGGGAATGGGCATCCGAGCGGAGAACTTCCGGTCGCTCGGGTGTCCAGGCCTTAGGCTCCTCCCAGACCCCGTTACTGGCCTTGCCTTCCCTAGAGTCAGCTGACACACAGGAGCCTATGGTCATGGGGCGAACTAAGCTTTCCCAAGCTGAGAGACAGCGTTGTAGGGAGCTAGGCTTGTGCATGTACTGTGGTAGTGAGGAGCACGAGTTAGAAGCCTGCCCCGTTTGGCCAAAAGGAGGAGGTCCATGCATCGCGGTAGGGGGAGTCATGGACCAACCTCGGCCGAATCCCCTCTCCAAATGTATGATACCCATCAGATTCATACACAATAAGACTGAACATTGCACACACACCCTGGTTGACTCGGGAGCTGAGCAGAGCTTCATCTCGGGGGAACTGGCAACCCGACTGGGGCTTTCCTGCCGTCCTTTGAAGACTGCCCTACGGCTCATTTCTCTTTCCAGAGTGCCATTAGCGATGGTGACAAAACAAACAACCCCTGTGTCAGTTATCATCTCTGGAAATCATCGGGAGGATCTCAGCCTGTTCATCCTGCCGGTTGCCTCCTCCCTGGTCATCTTGGGTTATTCCTGGCTCCGGCTCCACAATCCCTCCTTTGACTGGCGTGCAGGAAGCGTGGTGTCCTGGAGCTCCTTCTGCCTCAGCACTTGCCTCCAGTCTGCTGCATGTGCTCCCTCCATGCCGTTGGTCGCCCCCGTCTCTCCTCCTCCCAATCTGTCCAGGGTGTCCACCGAGTATCACAATCTGGGGGCAATTTTCAGTAAGGCCAAGGCGTTGTCTCTTCCCCCCCACCAGTCCTCTGATCATGCCGTCAATCTCTGGGCTGGGGCCCCGCTGCCTTCGAGCCGCCTGTACAGCCTGTTGGTGCCGGAGCGGGAGGCACTGGAGGCATACATTAAGGAGTCCTTCAGCTCAGGCATTATCCGCCCATCTTCCTCGGCGGTAGGGCCAGGTTCTTTTTCGTAGGGAAGAAGTATGGCTCCCTAAGGCTGTGTGTAGACTTCCGTGCCCTCAACGAGATCGCCATCAAGGACAAGTACACGCTGCCTCTGATGGACATGGCTTTTGATTCCCTCCAGGGGGCCTCGATCTTTACCAAACTGGATCTCCGGATCGCATATCATCTGGTGCGGATCAGGGAGGGGGATGAGTGGAAGACTGGTTTCCGGACCCCAAGCGGCCACCTCGTGTACCTGGTGATGCCATTTGGGCTAACCAACGCTCCGGCTGTCTGCCAGAGACTGATCAATGATGTTCTTCGCAACTTCCTGGGATCATTTGTCTTTGTCTACCTCGATGACATCTTGATCTTCTCCCGATCCCTGGATGAGCACCGCGTTCACGTGAGACGGGTCTTGCAGTGACTCCTGGAGAATAAGCTGTACGTTAAGGCTGAGAAGTGTGAGTTTCATGCCTCCAAGACCTCATTTCTCGGCTTCACCATCGCTCATAATCAGGTGATCCCGGACCCTGACAAGGTGAAGGCCGTTGTGGACTGGCCTTCCCCCTCCTCTAGGAAGCAGCTGCAGCAATTCCTGGGTTTCGCCAACTTTTACCGGTGCTTTATTAATAACTACAGTGTCATTGCTCTTCCCCTCGCCCGCCTCATCTCCCCGAAGACGGCTTTCCGGTGGACGGAGGAGGCTGCAGCCGCGTTCGCCAAGCTCAAGACCCGGTTTTCGTCCTCCCCCATCTTGACTCAGGTGGATCCTGCGCTACAGTGCCTGGTGGAAGTGGATGCCTCGGACTCTGGGGTGGGGGCCGTGTTGGCCCAGCGTTCTCCAGTGGATGCGGAGGTACGGCCGTGTGCGCTTTTCTCCCGCCGACTGTCCCCAGTGGAGAGGAATTACAACACCGGTGATAGGGAGCTCCTGGCGGTTAAGCTCACGCTGGAGGAGTGGCGTCACTGGTTGGAGGGGGCCGCCCTACCCTTCGTTGTTTGGACAGATCATAAGAACCTGGAGTACCTAAGGATGGCCAAGCATCTGAACGCCCGCCAGGCCCGCTGGTCCTTGTTCTTCGGCCATTTCAATTTTACCATCACCTACCGTCCCAGGTCTAAGAACATTAAACCTGATCCACTCTCCAGGCAGTTCTCCCCTGACACAGCGGAGGCGCCCGTTCTCCCAATCCTCCCATCTTCATGCATCGTGGGCGCCTTCTCGTGGGAGATCAAGGAGAGGGTCCTGAAGGCACAGGAGGTGGAACTGGACCCGGGCGGGGGGCCAGCGGGCAAGTTGTTCATTCCATCCACAGTTCGGGGCGAGGTGATCCACTGGGCCCACTCCTCCAGACTGGCATGCCATCCAGAGGGTTCTCGCATGGTCAGGATTCTTCAGAGGTCGTTTTGGTGGCCATCACTCCGGAGGGACATCGCCGATTACATCCGCGCCTGCCCTCAGTGTGCCACCAGCAAGACGCCTTCCTCTCCTCCGGCGGGGCTGCTTCATCCCCTTCCTGTTCCTGGCAGACCTTGGTCACACATCGCCTTGGACTTCGTTACCGGCCTCCCTCCGTCCGATCAACACACCGTTGTCCTCACTATCGTGGATCGCTTCTCCAAGGCCGCCCATTTCATCCCCCTACTGGGACTGCCCACGGCGAAGGAGACGGCAGATCTGCTGGTGCAGCACGTTGTCAGGCTTCATGGCATACCTGTGGATATCGTCTCTGATCGGGGACCGCAGTTCATGTCACAGGTATGGAAGTTGTTCTGCAATGCTCTGGGGGCCATGGTGAGCCTGTCCTCCGGCTACCACCCTCAGAGTAACGGCCAATGTGAGAGAGCTAACCAGGAGCTGGAGGCTGCGCTGAGGTGTGTGGTCTTGTCTAATCCAGCCTCGTGGAGCGCCCAGCTTCCATGGATCGAATATGCCCATAACCCCACAGTGTCTTCAGCCATCAGCATGTCCCCTTTCGAGGCCTCCTTGGGCTACAATCCCCCACTCTTTCCCGAAGGAGGAGGGGGACATCGCCGTGCCATCTGTCCAGGCCCATCTGAGATGCTGTCGGCGGATATGGAGGACGGTCCGAACGGCGCTTCACCGCACAGCAGAACATAACTCCAGAGTCGTTAATCGCCGCAGGAGGCCAGCTCCAACCTACCAGGTGGGTCAGCAGGTTTGGCTCTCAACACAACATGTTAACCTGAAGAGTGAGAGAAGGAAATTGTTGCAACGATTCATTGGTCCATTCCCCATCGCTCGGATTATTAATCCTGTAGCTGTGCGCCTGTCTCTCTCCCCCCCCCCCCCTCCGCATCTGTCCCACATTCCATGTGTCCCAGATCAAGCCTTTCTTTTCCAGTCCTCTCTGTCCTCCTCCCAGGTCTCCACCTCCACCGGTGATCGACAGCGACCCAGCATGGAGAGTCACCTCCATCCTGGACGTCCGCTGCTGGGGTCGTGGCATGCAGTACCTGGTGGACTGGGAGGGGTATGGCCCTGAGTGGCGCTCCTGGGTGCGTCCATCCTTCATGTTGGATAAACAACTCATCAGGGATTTCCACCGGAAGCACCCAGGTAGGCTGGATCGGGTGCCAGGAGGCACCCCTCGGGGGGGGGGGGTACTGTGATGACTCGCTCTGAGCCGTTACCATCCACAGCTGCACGCACACTGGCTCCTCATCAAGGCCAGGACTATATAACCTCACTCTGCCTGCTGGCCTGCACGGAGCCATCTGTCTCCCTGGCTTCATGAAGTGCTTCCTACAACTTCCTAACCAAACCTCTCCACGATCGTCCACCTCGCCACCTCGGCATCGACGCTTGGAGGAAATCCTCTCCCAACCAAGTAAGCCTCACCTTTACTCACCTGTTCTCCGCTACTCCCCTGTGCACAGGCGGAATCTCCCGGCAGCGGAATCTTCCCTCTCGGTGGCGGTCTCCGCTCTCTCCTCTCCGCCCTCTGCACAGCTACAACGACGCTGGGACAGCAGGCGCTGTCTTACTGGCCAACGGACGCTCACCATCTACCTGGAACAGTAAGCCACAATTACACCTGTGTGATTATCCATCTTGCACCTAGCTAATTGTGTGCCTTTGCTCCATCCATAGGGTTGCCAGGCTGCACGGCGCTCTGCTCACTCCCAGCTGCTCGGAGTCTCCAGCCCACACTCACATACACGACACAACACATTCACGCACTGACACACGAACACTGGTTCAATAAAGATAATTGTATCCATTTCTGAGTCTGTGTCTGTTCCCTGGGTCAGCCATTATGTCACTCTAAACCATCTGGAGAGACAAAAACATTAGTCTGCCCTCCAAGATCCACTGGATGGGCTTCCTTGTCCTGTCAGAAACCTGGACTCACTGCAGAGCTCCAAAAGAGAATACTGACAACAGAAATGAGGTGCTATAGAAAGATCCTGGCCATCCACGACTCAGATCATCTGACAAATAATGAGGTCCGTAGGAAGCTCAAAGAAGTAATAGGACCTCACAGTGATCGCCTCACAGAAGCGCAAATTGAATTTTTATAGACACATCTCCCACTTGTTAGGCCTTCTAAAAAAACATCTTGAAAGGGAGAGTCGGAGGAAACTGCAGACGAGGAAGACAGAAAAAGAGGTGGGAAGACAACATTCAAGAGTGGACTGGAGTGGGCCTGGCAGAGTCCCAGAAAGCTGTGGAGGACAAAGACAGCTAGAGGAGGCTGGTGGCATCATCTTCACAGGCACCCCAATGACATTTCCGGAAGTCAAGGGATAGGTCACGGTCACAGTCAAGCATTGTGTCACATGCACATACATCAGATGTACAGTTTGAAACTGTACATTAGTACATGACACTAATCTACAACCTAACTTTGTAATTAGGAAATTTTAGTTCTCATCTACACACCTTTAAACCAGTCTTTCTGATTATAGTTTTTAAATAAACTAGAAACCGTTAATATGTATTTTATGCTTTATGCTGTTAAGTATATCCTCATGGGTGTCAGGTAGGATTGCCAACTGTCTCATATTTGCTGGGATGTCTCTAATTTTGGGTCAGTTTGTTTTGTCCCTTACATGATATCTCACATTTTAGCTTCAACTGGCAATCAACCAGAAGCAGCTCGTGCGGACAGAGAATGGCCACCCAACATCATCTAATCATAGTTCCTCAATTTAGTCCATCCTGGACGAGCAGGACTTCCTTCTACTGCCGAGCCACCGTATGACCACGTCGTCCCCGAAATCAGCAGAGGGTGTATCGCCACCTTCACTCCCCGCCGCTGTGTCCAAGCAGCCCGCTACTCCAGCTGACCATCACCTCCAGCGCCCTGCTCCACCACCCCCTCAGGGCTTGAATGCATCTGGCTGACCATCTTGCTCAGCTACTCAGCGGTCCGAGCTGGTGTTTACTCCCGCTCCTCAGTCCGCTTGTCGGTCATTGGCTTGGCCTCCGACTCACACCACTGCCCATGTGGTGGGCCTCGCCTCCACCGCTGTCCATTCATCCTCATTCACCTCACCTGGACCCACATCACAAGCCCCCCCGGCTGACAACACTGGTGATTGGGGATTCCATCACTAGAAAAGTGCAAAGAAAGTCTGCCAAATGCTTTTGTTTCCCCGGTGCTAAAGTGATGGATATTATGGAAAAATGCATCAGCATCCTCCCCAAATATCTCAGTGCAAAATATGTCATCATCCATGTACAATGCAATGACATCTTTGAGCGGAGGTCTGAGGTGTTGAAACATGATTTTATCAGGCTTCTTGACTCTTCTAAAGACTGTGGAAAAAGAGTTTTTATCTTAGGCTCCATCCCTCCTTTTAAGCGTGGCATTGAGCATTTTAACAGGACCCTTACCTTCCACTCTTGGCTCCAGTCTTCTTGCCACAGGCACAACATATTTTTTATTGACAATTTTAATCTATTTTGGAATCATCCCCATTTTTATGAGCATGATGGCATCCACCCCAGTGCCATGGGTGCCCAAATTTTAACTGACAGTTTATTTTATACTGTTTTTAACACTGACTCCTGACACAGATCTGAAGCCTGTCCACTGCCCGCAAATGGTCACTTCCGGGCAATTAACTATTCCTCTACTGTGGACTCACAATCTCAAACTATGCCGACTCAGTCACTAGCAACACCTGGTGGTTTATTCATCCCTGTCATCATCACTACCACTAGACACAACCCCAACAGAAACCGTAACACCTACTGCTGTAACCTCATATCAGTAAATATACATAAATCACCATCTGCTCCACCAAAGATTCTTAATATAGCTCTTTTAAATATCAGATTGTGGAGTGTGTAAATGAAGAGGCAGCTTCATGTCAGACGATTCATTACACACTCACATCTCACAAGCACAGAACAGACTGACTGGTTACAGCAAGCACTCCTCTCTATATAACAAGTCACCTTCACAAGTTTCAAGGCACTTCCTCATACACAGCATGATATTTACACTACACTTCATTCAACCCCCTCTCACCCTCTTGGGCATTGTTCTCCCATGTGTATTCATTGTCTCTGTCTGAGGTGCGAAATAACCTGACTTCCATACCGCCCCCCCAGCATCTTAGATAGAACAATAGAATATCAGTCCACATGCTGTTTCGGCTTCAGTCTCCTCCCATATCTGCTGTAACTGGGGTTTACTGCCTCCGTGGCGCTGCTGGGCCGGTGGGGGGCTGCTGGGAGTGTGTCCGACTGCGGGTGAGCCGTGGTGGTGGTGGGGGGTTCGCTTTGTCCGTGTGGCTGCTCTGATGAATCGTTCCCGTAGGGGTCTTCCATGCCGAGGGGCCCTCGCCAACAGCACTTGCTCATCTGCCACTACAAAGGCGGGTTTGAGTCTGTCTGTGCCAATTTTCTCAAGTGTACCCCCAAGTCTAGCACAAAATGCTTATCCCCTGTTTCCAACACTCTGAACAGTCCATCATAGGGTGGGCGCAATGGAGGGCGGTGGGCATCGTGTCTGACGAACACAAACTCCGCGTTCTTCAAAGTTTTAGGCATGAAAACACACGGAAAACAGTGGTGGGCCGGGCCCGGCAGTGTGCCTGTGCTTGCGCTACGCTGCAAAAGCTGAGACGGGCAGCTGTCCGGCTCGGGATTATCTGGCAGAAATTCGCCGGGCAGCCGTAGGGGCTGCACAAAAACCAGCTCTGCCGGGGAAGCTTCCAGATGCTCTTTTGGTGTGGAGCGCAACCCCAATAAAACCCACGGCAACCTGTCTACCCAATTTGCATCCGTCAGTGAAGCCCTGAGTGCTGCTTTCAGTGATCTATGAAAACGCTCGCATAACCCATTGGCCTGTGGGTTGTATGCGGTTGTGCGATGAATTGTAACACCCTGGCTGCGGGCCATCGCGGACCAGAGTTCGGAAACAAATTGAGGGCACCTGTCGGACGTAATGTCCGACGGGACTCCAAAATGCGCCACCCATGCTGTTAAAAAAAGTGCGTGCTACGTCTGCGGACATGGTTGCCGCCAGTGGGACTGTTTCTGGCCAGCGCGTGGTGCGGTCCACCGCTGTCAGGAGGTACGTGCACCCCTGTGATGGCGGGGGATGGAGGGGGCCCACGAGGTCCACGTGAACATGGTCAAACCTCTTAGCCGGTACCCAAAACGGCTCCAAGGGAGCCTTCGTGTGTCTGTGTACCTTGGCTCGTTGGCACGCCACGCAGGCTGCAGCCCACTCTTTTACTTGTTTGCGTAGGCTCGGCCACACAAACTTCTCTCCCACCATTTTGACTGACGTGCGCACTCCTGGGTGCGCCAGAGTGTGAACCGACTCAAACATGCGGCGGCGCCACGCAACCGGGACCACCGGATGCGGGCTTCCCTTGGAGACATCGCAGATTAGGGGGGGCATGCCGTCTTGCAGCACCCTGCTCTCCAGCCTTAACCCTGTTGGTCCAGACTGGAGCGCGCGCACGTCTGCATCGCTAATCTGCTCCGCGGCCATGGCTGCGTAATCTATCCCCACATAGACCGGGGCCACCACGGCGCGCGAGAGGCAGTCCGCCACCACATTCAGTTTACCCGACACATGCTGAATATCGGAAGTGAACTCTGAGATCGCGGCCAGCTGTCTCTGCTGCCGGCCCGACCACAGTTCTGAAACCTTGGCCATCGCGAACGTTAGTGGCTTGTAATCCACGAACGCAGTGAAGCTGCGCCCTTCCAGCCATAACTGGAAGTGGCGTATGGCCAGGTGGAGAGCCAGCAACTCCCTGTCGAACGCGCTGTATTTACGTTCGCTGTTGCACAAAGTTCTGGTGAAAAAAGCGAGCGGCTGCCAAGCCCCGGTGACGCGCTGCTCTACGACAGCCCCTATGGCCACGTCTGAAGCATCGGTGGTGAGCGCTATCCAGGCCGCCGGGTCCGGATGCGCCAGCAGTGCGGCGTTTGCCAGGGCTTCTTTAACCACCGAGAACGCCTGCTCTCGCTCCGGGGTCCATTCGACCCTATCCGCGGGTTTCTGTCTCTTGAGCGCGGTGTACAATGGTTGCATGAGCTGCGCCGCGCGGGGAAGGAAACTGTTATAAAAGTTCACCATCCCCAAAAATTCCTGCAGCGCCCTGACTGTCTGAGGCCGGGGAAAATCCGCCACAGCACGCACTTTGTCAGGCAGCGGGATCGCTCCTTCCGGAGAGACGCGGTGCCCCAAAAAATCAATCTCCGTCACGCCGAACTGGCATTTTGCCGGGTTGATTATTAACCCATGTTCCTCCAACCTCTGGAAAACCGTCCTGAGGTGGGTTTCGTGTCCATCTTCAGATGCACTGGCTACCAGGATATCGTCCAGGTAGACGAACACGAACGGGAGTTCGCGCAGCACTGCATCCATCATACGCTGGAACGTCTGTGCCGTGCCTTTTAACCCGAATGGCATGCGCAGGAGCTCGAATAAACCGAACAGAGTTATTACCGCTGTTTTGGGTACGTCCTCAGCACGTACTGGGACTTGATGGTAACCGCGGACCAGGTCTATTTTGGAAAAAATGCGTGCTCTGGCGAGGTGGACGGAAAAATCCTGTATGTGGGGAATCGGGTAGCGGTCGTGTGCTGTGGCGTTGCTCAACCTGCAGAAATCACCGCACAGTCGCCACGATCCCTCAGCCTTAGGGACCATGTGTAGCGGGGATGCCCATGGGCTGTTCGAACGCCTGATGATGCCCAACCTTTCCAGGTTGGCAAACTCCTCGCGCGCTATGACCAGTTTAACTGCGTCCAAGCGCCGAGGTCTTGCAAAAACGGGCGGCCCGGTGGTGGTGATAAAGTGCTCCACCCCGTGTTTAGCGATGACCGCCAAAAACGTTGGGACCGTGAGTGCTGGGAACTGAGTGAGCAGTGCGTGGAACTTACTGCCTGGAGCTGTGACATTGGCTTGTGCTGTTGGCCGAGTCACTCGAGCTATACAGGGGAGAGAGTCAAAGGACAGTGCATTAACCAGGCGCCTGTTAGCAACATCAACCAGTAAACCATGTGCACACAGAAAATCAGCCCCCAGGATATGGTAATTCAGTGCTGCTATGACAAAAGTCCACTCGTATGTACGGCCGTGTAGAGTTAAGATCAGTGTCCTCTCACCAAAGGTCTTAATTTCCGAGCCGTTTGCTGCCAACATCACGGGGCCGCTAGGTCCTGCCAGCCGGTTGGCGTAGGTCAGCAGGATGAAGCTCTTCTGGGCTCCGGTGTCAACGAGGAAACGCCTCCCCGAGCGCGCGTCCGTCAAGTAGAGCAGCTTGTTCTCTTCATCGAGGGTCGCAGCTGCTACCGACCGCCGGCCTCGGCGTTTTCCGAGTGCTTGAATTGGCACGGTGGCGCACATCTGCGTGCATTCTCTCCGAAGCCGTGGTGGTAGAAGCAGAGCGTGCCTCTCTGGCGCTCCTTGGTCCCCGCTGCTGCTACCGTCAGTGGCTCCTCGCCTCCTCTGGTCGTCTCGCTGGGCTCCGCCGCTGCCACGTTGACTGTGATCACCCTGGTGGTGAGGATGATCTTGTCTGCCTCCTGGACTAGCGCATGGTAGTCATGTGCGGCCAGCAACGGCGAATTGGCCAGAACCGCTCTCACCACTGTTGGAAGGTTCCGGAGGAAAAGGTGGGCAAACAGAAAGTGCCCATCGTCCGTTCCCATTAACGGCAGCATCTTCTCCATCAGGTCTACGGCCGACCCATCTCCTAACTCGGTCCGCGCCAGGAGCCTCTCCGCTCTCTCACATTCCGAGAGTGTGTAGCGCCGGGTGAGCACAGCCTTGAGCGCCTCATATTTGTTGCTGGCTGGTAGCTGATTGAGCAGGCTCGCTACTTGCTGGGCTGTGCGGGAGTCCGGCACTGCTACCACATGGTAGAACTTGGTGTCGTCTGCCGTTACTCCCCAGAGGGCGAACTAGGCCTCGGTGTGGTGAAACCAAGAGTGCGGGTTGTGCTGCCAGAAATCCGGTAGCTTGACTGAAACTGCACACGCGTTGCTGGGGGTTCCAGTCCTGGCTGTCTGTGGAATGGCTGCTGTGTCTCTGGGGCTTCCCGACCGGGCCGGCTCCGGGGTTCTCACATCGTGTTCCATAATACGTCTTCGGTCACCAGTGTGGAGTGTGTAAATGAAGAGGCAGCTTCATGTCAGATGATTTATTACACACTCACATCTCACAAGCACAGAACAGACTGACTGGTTACAGCAAGCACTCCTCTCTATATAACAAGTCACCTTCACAAGCTTCAAGGCACTTCCTCATACACAGCATGATATTTACACTACACTTAATTCAACCCCCTCTCACCCTCTTGGGCATTGTTCTCCCATGTGTATTCATTGTCTCTGTCTGAGGTGCGAAATAACCTGACTTCCATAAGATCTCTTTTAAACAAAACTTTTCTTATTAGTGATCTGATTTGAGACAATATTGAGTTTATGTTTTTAATGGAAAGGTGGTTGGGCACAGATGGACCTGCAACATTCATTGAAGCCTCACCACCAAAATACCAGTTCACATTTTCATCTAGGACAGACAGGAAAGGTGGTGGAACAGCAACCATCTTCACAGACTCTTTTGGTTTTAAAGACATTGTTTTTGGTCACTTCACAACATTTGAGTATCACTCCTTTTCTTTTAGTAGCTCTCCCATACTTTGTTTTTGTTTACATAACACCCAAAAAATGCCCCTCTTTTATCTCAGATTTTACAGAATTACTTGCCACTATTCGTAATAATTTTAACGAAACTAGTGGTTAGCACTGCAGCAGCACAGCAACTCACCCTTGGCCGGGGGATCCTGGGTTCGATCCCAGCCCCTGACCAACAGTGATCTGTGTGGTGTTTGCATGTTCTCCCCGTGTCTGCGTGAGTTTACTCCAGGATTTCTGGGGTTTCCTCCCACATGCCAAAAACATGCAAGTTAGGTCAATTGGCATCAAACTGGGGATCCTAAATTGTCCTTTGGTATGACTGTGAGAGTGAATGGTTGTCTGTCTCTGTGTTGGCCCTGCGATGGACTGGCAATCTGTCCAGGGTGTACCCTGCCTCTCACCCAAAGATGCTGGGATAGGCTCCAGCCCCCCGCAACCCGAAAAGGATTAAGCGGAAGAAGATGGATGGATGGATAGTATTTTAGGTGATTTTAATATACATGTAGATAATCTTTTAGACTCCTTTACTTCAGAATTTTTAAACCTTTTAAACTGTATTAATTTTATCCAACATGTGGCGCAACCCACCCACAACAGAGGACACACTCTAGACCTGCTAATAACCTCATGTGTGTCTGTTGAAATTTCCTGTGTTGTGGATGTTGGGCTGTCTGATCATCAGTGTATCTTTTTTACAATAACTGATTTAATACAACATGATATTCCAGAACGGACTTTGAGGAAGCGCTACCTTACCTCTGAAGTGACGGCAAATTTTATTGATCTTTTAAGGTGGATTCACAATACTTTGCCAAAACATCAGTAAAAGTTGGTCCAAACGTCTGGCTCTGCTGGCAAAAGTTAATGATTGCTGGTGTTTGTTGACAAATGCTGGTGAAAGTTGTGTTCTTTGAAAACTTTCAGCCTGCTGAAAATTTACCAACGTTTGGAAATACACGTTGGTGAACATTGTGCTCATTTTGTAAAAGTTCCTGAGCGCTGAGCTGTTATGCACAGTTTACCTAAGTCAGCCTAAGTTAAAGCTGGGTTCACTCTATAACATTTGGACCGACTTTTACAGACGTTTTGAAAAAAACAGAGAAATATTCAACACAGTTCAGCTGACATCAACGTCAGGTGACACTCATAAAGATCAGTGTTTGTGGAGGCTTCCTGCTGTTCTGGACCTGCTTCTGGAGTAAACACATCTCCCTTGGGCATACATTTCAGTATTTATTTTCATTTTATATTCCTCTGTAGTTACTTGTGCATACCCTTTTCGCCTGTTCATTCATTCATTTATTCATTCTTCTATAAACATAATAAAATATTGCTATGGACTCCAACACTAAGTCTGCAATTAAAATGTGAATGTGGATGGAATTAAAAACAACTATTAATGAGTCATCATATAAATAAAGTGACGGGTGATTATATATTGACTGTTACAACTCTCTCCATTAAAATAACATAAAATCCCATTAAATGTCATTTACTTTTTGACACCACATCAGCACTGTTTGATTCCCACAGTGGAAGTGAAACAGTAAATCCTGGAGAATGATTACACATGGAGCAGAAAATTAAGAACAGTAAATTTCTCAATGAGGAGGGGTTTTTTTGTCTTTTGGGCTGTCACGTTTTTGGGAGATTTATATATATATATATATATATATATATATATATATATATATATATATATATATATATATATATACACTACCGTTCAAAAGTTTGGGGTCACTTAGAAATTTCCTTATTTTTGAAAGAAAAGCACTGTTTTTTTCAATGAAGATAACTTTAAACTAATCAGAAATACACTCTAATATCTAATATACATTGCTAATGTGGTAAATGACTATTCTAGCTGCAAATGTCTGGTTTTTGGTGCAATATCTACATAGGTGTATAGAGGCCCATTTCCAGCAACTATCACTCCAGTGTTCTAATGGTACAATGTGTTTGCTCATTGCGTCAGAAGGCTAATGGATGATTAGAAAACCCTTGTGCAATCATGTTAGCACAGCTGAAAACAGTTTAGCTGGTTAGAGAAGCTATAAAACTGACCTTCCTTTGAGCAGGTTGAGTATCTGGAAAAAATTATTTCAAATACAAATCATTATTTCTAACCTTGTCAATGTCTTGACTATATTTTCTATTCATTTTACAACTCATGGTGGTAAATAAGTGTGACTTTTCATGGAAAACACAAAATAATTGTCTGGGTGACCCCAAACTTTTGAACGGTAGTGTATATATATATATATATATATATATATATATATATATATATATATATATATATATATATATAGTATCTCACAAAAGTGAGTACACCCATCACATTTTTGTAAATATTTTATTATATCTTTTCATAGGACAACACTGAAGATATGACACGTTGACACAATGTAAAGTAGTCAGTACACAGCTTGTATAACATTGTAAATTTGCTATCCTCTCAAAATACAGTGCCTCCGGAAAGTATTCACAGCGCTTAACTTTTGCCACATTTTGTTGTGTTACAGCTTTATTCCAAAAGGGATTAAATTCATTTTTTTCCTCAAAAGTCTACACACAATACCCCATAATGACAATGTGAAAAAGGTTTTTTTGGAGATTTTTGCAAATTTATTAAAAATAAAAAACTAAGAAATCACATGTACATAAGTATTCACAGCCTTTGCCATGAAGCTCAAAATTGAGCAAAGGTGCATCTTGTTTCCACTGATCATCCATGAGATGTTTCTACAGCTTAATTGGAGTCCACCTGTGGCAAATTCTGTTGATTGGACATGATTTGGAAAGGCACACACCTGTCTATATCAGGTCCCACAGTTGACAGTGCATGTCAGAGCACAAACCAAACATGAAATCAAAGGAATTGTCTGTAGACCTCCAAGACAGGATTGTCTTGAGGCACATATCTGGGGAAAGGTACAGAAATATTTCTGCTGCTTTGAAGGTCTCAATGAGCACAGTGGCCTCCATCATCCATAAATGGAAGAAGTTCAGAACCACCAGGACTCTTCCTAGAGCTGGCCAGCCATCTAAACTGAGCGATCAGGGGAAAAGGGCCTTAGTCAGGGACGTGACCGAGTGACCATCGGGTTCTTGGTCACGTCCCCTGGCACATGGCAGTCCACCTGGAGTTTGCCAAAAGGCACCTGAAAGACTCTCACACCATGAGAAACAAAATTCTCTGGTCTGATGAGACAAAGGTTGAGCTCTTTGTCATGAATGCCAGGCATCATGTTTGGAGGAAACCAGGCACCGCTCATTACCATGAGCAGTCATTACCATGACCAGGCGTCATGTTTGGAGGAACCGTTCATAACCACGCCAATGGTGGTTGCAGCATCATGCTGTGGGGATGTTTTTCAGTGGCAGGAACTGCGAGACTAATCAGGATAGAGGGAAACGTGAATGCAGCAATGTACAGAGACATCCTGGATGAAAACCTGCTCCAGAGCTCTCTTGACCTCAGTCTGAGGTGACGGTTCATCTTTCAGCAGGACAATGACCCTAAGCACACAGCCAAGATATCAAAAGGAGTGGCTTTTGATATCTGAAAAAGATGAGAGGTCTCCAATTTTCATCATAGGTATACCTCAACTATGAGAGACAAAATGAGAAAAAAAAAAAATCCAGAAAATCACATTGAATGATTTTTAATGAATTAATTGGTAAATTCCTCGGTAAAATAAGTATTTGGTCAATAACAAAAGTTCATCTAAATACTTTGTTATATACTCTTCGCTGGCAATGACAGAGGTCAAACGTTTTCTCTAAGTCTTCACAAGGTTTTCACACACTGTTGCTGGTATTTTGGCCCATTCCTCCATGCAGACCTCCTCTAGAGCAGTGATGTTTTGGGGCTGTCGCTGGGCAACACGGACTTTCAACTCCCTCCAAAGATTTTTGTGGGGTTGAGATCTGGAGACTGGCTAGGCCAATCCAGGACCTTGAAATGCTTCTTACGAAGCCACTCCTTCGTTGCCCGGGTGATGTGTTTGGGATCATTGTCATGCTGAAAGATCCAGCCATGTTTCATCTTCAATGCCCTTGCTGATGGAAGGAGGTTTTCACTCAAAATCTCACGATACATGGCCCCATTCATTCTTTCCTTTACACGGATCAGTCGTCCTGGTCCCTTTGCAGAAAAACAGCCCCAAAGCATGATGTTTCCACCCCCATGCTTCACAGTAGGTATGGTGTTCTTTCTCCTCCTGTTCCGGCCCCGGATTATGAGCTGCATTTTGGTGTGCAATAACTGATGTTTGACACATCTTTAATGTCCTTGCTTTTGACTTTATTGCATCAAACACCGTAAAGACTGAAACATATCAAACACAAGAAACATTATTTTAGCTGTGGACACAAAATTCTAGTATTACAGAAATTAAATCATACTGCATACACACAAATGTAAACATTTATGATCTCAACTGGTAGATATTTTAGGTTTACTGAGTTGTTGCAAGAAAGCTACCAGCAAAAATTATGCAGCATTTACTGTAAACAAATACAACAGATTATCAAATCCACATTTAAAATTGTATGGTTTGTGCACATCAGATTTTCATATTAGAAACACACAAAAAGTTTCTATTCTTTGAACATGTGCATATTCAAACAACCATCATTAAACTTCAACAGAGTTAAACATTTCACTAACCACTTTGCCGGATTGCAGCCTTCCGAGAGCAGAAATTCCTTGCAGGCTCTCACATTTGTCTGCAATTAATAGCCCGGAGTAAATTGTAAATTGGTATTTCAGCTAATTTAAAGTCAAGATGTCAATTCAAAAACATAACAATAAATTGATTAGAACTAGGCATCCAGTAAATAATGAAGGTTTGCCAGATTTGCACTTCTAAAAGCTACCAAAGCCATGCAGGCCGGGGATTGCAGCAGTGATCGACCTGAATAATACTGCATTTACTTCAAGTCAAAAATACATCCCTATTCACAAAATGAGGCTTCAAAAATTACTTTTTCACAACTATTACAGTTTTTTGCACATGCATGGAGACTAGGTGAAAAGTTACATAGGCAATGGATTACCCCCGACAGTCACATGGTCTAGTCACACTTCAACAAACTTCAAAAATATCATCATCTCTCAAACAATTCACAAAATATCGGGTAGATAATTGGCTATGAGGGATTATTTCATCATTATGACAGTTTCACCCTACCTGGGCTGAGGTAAACCGCTGGATGGCTTGGATTCTGTTCTTAGCCAGCCATGCTTAATGTGTCCGTTGCCATATGCTGCTGGACAGGAAGTCTCAAATCGTCTACTTCCTGTTGTGAATAATACTTACACTTCATGCATTTTTGATGGCAAATTATTTCAATAATTCTTAAATCTCAAAGGATAAATTTCCAAACCTAGGTTTTAAAAGAAAATATGGAGGGAATAAATAAATAAAAGGCAGGGAGTTCCCAAGGGATTCCCCAGAGGTCAAAGGTCATTTCCGGGTTGGGGGTTCCCCAGACACAAAGTAAACAACTTTTGCCTGGCACACAGAGCCAGGCTGTGAATATATATACCTGCCAAAACAAATCTTTGGGAGGCATTGCTGTACAACCAAAGGTCAAATACTAGAAAGGGTGTCACTGTTGACATATATAGCGGGGAAATTGCAACAGTCACAAGAATTGCCATGTTTCTCACATGGATCAAACAAACACAGCTGCTGCCGTTACACCTCCAAACACGACAAGTTGAGTTTTTTCCAAAAAATTCTATTTTGGTTTCATCTGACCATATGACATTCTCCCAATCCTCTTCTGGATCATCCAAATGCTCTCTAGCAAACTTCAGATGGCCCTGGACATGTACTGACTTAAGCAGGGGGACATGTCTGGCACTGCAGGATTTGAGTCCCTGGCGGCGTAGTGTGTTACTGTTGTAGCCTTTGTTACTTTGGTCCCAGCTCTCTGCAGGTCATTCACTAGGTCCCCCTGTATGGTTCTGTGATTTTTGCTCACCGTTCTCGTGATCATTTTGACCCCACGGGGTGAGATCTTGCGTGGAGCCCCAGATGGAGGGAGATTATCAGTGGTCTTGTATGTCTTCCATTTTCTAATAATTGCTCACACAGTTGATTTCTTCACACCAAGCTGCTTACCTATTGCAGATTCAGTCTTCCCAGCCTGGTGCAGGTCTACAATTTTGTTTCTGGTGTCCTTTGACAGCTCTTTGATCTTGGCCATAGTGGAGTTTGGAGTCTGACTGTTTGAGGTTGTGGACGGGTGTCTTTTATACTGATAATGAGTTCAAACAGGTGCCATTAATACAGGTAACGAGTGGAGGACAGGAGGAGCCTCTTAAAGAAGAAGTTACAGGTCTGTGAGAGCCAGAAATCTTGCTTGTTTGTAGGTGACCAAATACTTATTTTACCGAGGAATTTACCAATTAATTCATTAAAAATCCTTCAATGTGATTTTCTGGATTTTTTTTTTTCTCATTTTGTCTCTCATAGTTGAGGTATACCTATGATGAAAATTGAAGACCTCTCTCATCTTTTAAGTGGGAGAACTTGCACAATTGGAGGCTGACTAAATACCTTTTTGCCCCACTGTATGTAGTAGGCAGAGAGCAGACAGACTCTGACTGAAAATTTCACGAAAAACCTTTACTCCACGGACAAGAAAATGTTTTTTCAGACAGCAAAAAAAAACAAAAAAAAAAAAAAACGGCTGTTGTTTCCAAGGCAACCAGTAATCTGTACTGGCAAAAGACACGTTTGCGCAACAGCACAGCCTGGTGGTAGAAAAATAAGATTAAAGATTCAAAGGCTTTATTATCATGTGCACAGTTAAGAAATGCAACATTTCCTGAGCAATGAAATTCTTACTCTGCTCTCCGAACGAATGCCAAGGTAATAGATACACATCAGTATTAATACAGGTAATAAATACACCTTAATACTAAATACTAATAAATGCACATTAGGCAATTAGGACAGTTAAAGCAGTTAAACTAGAGGAAACAAGAAGAATGAAAATTGAAAATTCACTGGATGACTATAATGGACAATGGTATTTTAATATCAGAGATGATAAGAACCTGAGATGGCATGAGACTATGTACAATGTGCAAATGAGCAATGTGTGGAGAGCGTGAAAAGATGAGGCTGAGTTTATTTCTCAATTCAGGTTTATTCCATTCACGTATCTCCAACATCCTCTCAAACAGAAAAGAGGAAGCATCACCCCACATCTGTCCTATTTATACCAGGACATCAAAGCACACAGTTACATTGTCATTTTAATGCAAGGACACAATACATCTTCTTCCAGGTCTTGTCCCCTTCACCCTCACACCACTGGTGGTCAGGAAATCCCTCAAGGCCATCTCTTTGCATAACACAGAACACATTTCGCACCCTCCTGTTATCCCCAGGAGACTCAGACCTATTGTTCATTCTCAGACGTGAAGCAACATTAATATACAAATGGAGTCTATGAGACTACATATGTGTGTACCACATGACCCCCCCCCAAACGTCTAAGATGAAACAATACAACACAGTCTGCATATCATGATAAAATCACAAACATCAGTCCACGTGCTGTTTGGGCTTCAATCGTCTTCCGAACTTGCTGTAAGCGGGCTTTACCACTCCCGCGGCGCCATCCTGCTGTGAATCTGCTATCTGAGGATGAGAACTGTTAGTCAATCCCTGTGGGAGCTCTGGGGAATGCTCCCTAGGAGGTCTGCCGCGTCGAGGAGCCCTCGGCAACAGCACAGCTTCGTCAGCCATCACAAAAGCGGGTTTGAGTCTGTCTATGCCAATTGTTTCCCTTCTGCCTCCTAAATCTAGCAAAAAGTGCTTATCACCTGTTTCCAGCACTCTAAATGGGCCATCATAAGGCGGTCGCAGGGTTGGGCGATGAGCATCGTGTCTGACAAAAACAAACTCCACATTTTTTAAAGCCTTAGGTACAAAAACGCGTGGAAAACTGTGATGAACGGGGCCAGGAAGCGTGCTTGCTCCCGTGTCGCTCAGTAACCGCAGAGCAGGGGGGCGCTCTGGCGCAGGATTTTCTGGGAGAAACTCCCCTGGCAACCGGAGTGGCTGCGCAAACACCAATTCAGCTGGGGAGGCTTTTAAGTCCTCTTTAGGTGCAGAACGCAACCCCAATAAAACCCATGGTAGCCTGTTTACCCAATTTGCATCCGTAAGCGAAGCTCTGAGGGCTGCTTTCAATGACCTATGGAAACGTTCGCATAAACCATTAGCCTGGGGGTGGTACGTGGTAGTGCGGTGGATCGTTACCCCCAACCTGCGGACCATCGCTGACCAAAGCTCGGAAACAAATTGAGGACCTCTGTCGGACGTAATATCCGACTGAACTCCAAAACGCGCTACCCAAGCCGTTAAAAACGAGCGCGCCACCTCCTCGGCTGTGGTTGATGCCAGTGGGACCACTTCAGGCCAACGCGTGGTGCGGTCCACCATTGTCAAAAGATGTGTGCACCCCTGTGACGGCAGGAGGGGGCCTACGAGGTCGACATGCACATGATCGAACCTCTTAGCCGGGATGTGAAACGGCTCCAAGGGGGCTTTAGTGTGTTTGTGTATTTTGGCTCGCTGGCAAGCCATGCAGGCTCTTGCCCACTCCTTAATGTGCTTGCGCAGGCTCGGCCACACAAACTTCTCTCCTACCATTTTGACCGACGCGCGCACCCCCGGGTGCGCCAGAGAATGAATCGAGTCAAAAACGCGGCGGCGCCATGCAGTTGGCACCACCGGACGCAGTCGTCCGGTGGAGACATCGCAGATTAGGGGGGGCATACCATCTTGCAGCACCCTGCTCTCCAGCCTTAACCCTGTTGGTCCAGACTGGAGCGCGCACACGTCCGCATCGCTAACCTGATCTGCGGCCATGGCTGCATAATCTATCCCCACGCGGACTGGGGCCACGCGTACTTCCACGCCGCTAGCCTGCTCCGCGGCCATGGCAGTATAATCTACCCCTACGCGGACTGGAGCAGTTACGGCACGCGAGAGACAGTCTGCCACTACATTAAGTTTACCTGCTATGTGTTGAATATCTGTAGTAAACTCTGAGATTGCAGCCAGCTGCCTCTGCTGCCGGCCTGACCACGGCTGTGAAACCTTGGCCATCGCGAAAGTTAGCGGCTTGTGGTCGACGAACGCGGTGAAACGACAACCTTCCAGCCAGAACTGGAAGTGGCGAATGGCCAAGTGGAGCGCTAACAACTCCCTGTCGAACGCGCTGTATTTTCGCTCGGTATCGCGCAAAGTCCTGCTGAAAAAAGCGAGCGGCTGCCAAGCCCCGGCAACATGCTGCTCTACTACCGCCCCAATGGCCACGTCTGACGCGTCAGTAGTGAGCGCTATGCGGACCGTTGGGTCTAGATGTGCCAACAACGCAGTGTTTGCCAGGGCTGCTTTAACCTCCGAGAATGCGCGCTCCCGCTCCGGGGACCATTCGATTGCATTTGTGGGTTTTTGCTTTTTTAGCACGGCATACAGTGGTTGCATGAGCTGCGCCGCGTGGGGGAGGAAACAGTTATAAAAATTCACCATTCCCAAAAACTCCTGTAATGCTTTGACCGTTTGTGGCTGGGGAAAATTTGTTACTGCGCGCACTTTGTCCGGCAGCGGAACTGCTCCTTCTGGAGAGACGCGGTGCCCCAAAAAATCAATCTGCGTCACCCTGAACTGACACTTCACTGGGTTGGTTATTAACCCGTGCTCTCCCAACCTCCGGAAAACTGCCGTGAGGTGTTTTTCGTGTTCCTCTTCGGACGCGCTGGCTACCAAAATGTCGTCTAGGTAGACAAACACAAAAGGGAGATCGCGCAACACCGTGTCCATCATGCGTTGGAACGTCTGCGCAACGCCTTTAAGACCGAACGGCATGCGCAAAAACTCAAAAAGGCCAAACGGAGTTATTACCGCTGTTTTGGGTATGTCTTCAGCACGCACTGGGACTTGATGGTACCCGCGGACCAAGTCTATTTTAGAAAAAATGCGCGCCCCCGCCAGATGAACGGAAAAATCTTGGATATGGGGGATTGGGTAGTGGTCGTGCGCTGTAGCGTTGTTCATCCTGCGGAAATCACCGCAAGGTCGCCATGAGCCGTCAGCCTTAGGGACCATGTGGAGCGGGGAAGCCCATGGGCTCTTCGAATGCCGGATGATGCCCAACTTTTCAAGGTTGGCGAACTCCTCGCGCGCTGTGGTCAGTTTAGCTGCATCCAAGCGCCGAGCTTTTGCAAAAACGGGGGGACCGGCTGTAGTAATAAAATGTTCCACTCCGTGTTTAGCGACGGCTGCTGAAAATGTGGGAACCGTGAGTGCTGGAAACTGAGTGAGGAGTGTGTGGAACTTACCGCTTGCTGTAGCGACGTTGGCTTGTGCTGTGGGCGGGGTCACTCGAGCTGCACAGGGAATAGAGTAAAAAGACATGCATTAACCAAGCGTCTATTGGGAAGATCAACCAACAACCCATATGAGCACAGAAAATCAGCCCCTAACATGTTGAAGCTCACCGCAGCTATAATAAAAGTCCACTCAAATGTACGGCCTTGCAAGGACAGAAGCAGAGTCCTCTCACCGAAGGTCTTAATGCTCGAGCCGTTCATTGCCGATGCTCAGTGACTCCCGGGGCCTGCCAGCCGGTCAGCATAGGTTGGCGTGATGAAACTCACTTGGGAGCCTGTGTCCACAAGGAATTGCCTCCCCGAACGCGCATCCGTCAAGTAGAGCAGCTTGTTCTGTTCACCAAGGGCCGCGGCTGCTACCGACCCTCGGTTCTGGCATTTCCCGAGCTCTTGAACTGACATGGTGGTATACACCTGCGTGCCCTCTCTGCGAAGCGACGATGGTAGAAACAGAGGTCATCTCCTCCGCGATGTTTGGCCTTCACCGCCGCCGTTGCCGGTGGGTCTGCTGCCGCCGCCTCTGGCCACCTGCCATCTCCGGCCCTCGCGTCGAGTCCTGTCGCTGCTGCGGTGGCCGCGTGCTGTCTGCTGGCGTTGAGAATCCGCTGTGCCTCCTGGGCCAGCGCGCGGAAGTCCCGCTGAGCAAACAACGGTGAACCGGCCAGGGTCGCTCTCGTCTCTGACGGTAGGGTTCTCAGGAAAATGTGGGTGAAGAGCAGGTCGTCGCCGTCTGAGCCCCTCAGCCTCAGCATGTCTTCCATCAGGTCGACGGGTGTGCTGTCTCCCAAGTCGTTCAGGGCCAGGAGTCTCTCCGCTCTTTCCTGGACTGAGGGAGTGAAACGCTTGATGAGCGCAGCCTTCAACCCGCCGTATTTGTCTTCGGCCGGTGGGCGCTGCACCAGGCTCTGCACATGACGAGCCGTGCGGTTGTCGAGCTTGGCGATAACGTGGTAGAATTTCGTGTCATCTGCCGTTATTCCCCCGAGAGCGAACTGAGCTTTGGCCAAGAGGAACCAGGAGTCCGGGTTGTCCTGCCAGAAATCTGGTAGTTTGACTGAGACTGCGTTCGCCTGGCTGGTTCCTGGCGAGTCCGGCTCGGGGGCATTTCTTCTGTTCATGATATGTCTTAAGGTCACCAGTGTGGAGAGCGTGAAAAGATGAGGCTGAGTTTATTTCTCAATTCAGGTTTATTCCAGGTTCAGGTTACTTTATTTGTACCCGTAGGTAGATTTGTTTTGCAGTCTGGTGACATCCATATTTACAAGCCACTAATTACATTCAACATAGACACAAACACAGGCACACATCTTACAAAATAGGTAAATATAAAATATGTACAATATAATTTTTATAGCTTGTTCAACTCTTTGACAGCAGCAGGGACAAAGCTGTTTTTGTAGCGCTGGGTTCTACTTTTTGGGACAGCAAACCTCCTTCTGGAAGGAAGAAGCTGAAAGTTGCAGTGCAAAGGGTGGGAGTCATCATTTAAAATCGAGTCGGCCATCCTCTGTACTTGTCTGGTGTACAGGGATGTCAGGCTCAGCTGTGACTCACCAAGCAAACGACTGGACCATCTAACTACCTGATCCAAGGATTTCCTCTGTTTCAGTTTTATCTGACCAAACCATGACATTAAAGAAAAGGATAAAACAGATTCAATAAAAGCCCGATAAAACATAGTCATTATGGTTCGGTCAATTTGGAAGCGTGCAAGTTTCCCCTAACAATGCAAATTTTGCTGACCCTTTTTGCACACCCTTTCACCCTTTCCATTCACGTATCTTCAACATCCTCTCAAACAGAAAAGAGGAAGCATCACCCCACATCTGTCCTATTTATACCAGGACATCAAAGCACACAGTTACATTGTCATTTTAATGCAAGGACACAATACATCTTCTTCCAGGTCTTGTCCCCTTCACCCTCACACCACTGGTGGTCAGGAAATCCCTCAAGGCCATCTCTTTGCATAACACAGAACACATTTCGCACCCTACTGTTATCCCCAGGAGACTCGGACCTATTGTTCATTCTCAGACGTGAAGCAACATTAATATACAAATGGAGTCTATGAGACTACATATGTGTGTACCACAAATGTACAAAATAGCACCCAGTGTAAGAATTTCTCTTTGTAAAGCTGTGTGCCCTGATAATACTCAGTAGACTGTACAATGATAATTTAGCAGCAGAGATGATATGGACATGAGACAGGGTGAGACTATGTACAATGAACAAATGAGCAATGTGCAAATTTAGCAACCAGTGTGTGAATTCCTATTTGCAAAGCTGTGTCCAGAGTTTGTTATTTATTCAGGAGTCTGATGGCAGTGGGAAAGAAGGAGTTTTTTAGTCTGGATGTGCTGTATTTCACACTTCTGTACCTCCGGCCTGAGGGTAGAAGTGTGAACATTCTGTGCTGGGGGTGGGTGGGGTCCTGGAGGATGGAGGCAGCTCTCCTTTGGACTCTGTGGTGATAGATGCTCTGCAGAGAGGGGAGTGGAGTCCTGATGATCTTCCCCGCTGTCTTCACCACTCTCTGCAGGCATTTGCGGTCCAGGGCAGTAGTGCTGCCGTACCACGCAGTGATGCAGTTGGTCAAGATGCTGTCAATGATGCAGCTGTAGAAGTTGTTGAGGATCTTTCGGGACATGCCAAACTTCCTCAGCCTCCTCAGAATGTACAGCCGCTGTTGAGCTCTCTTAACCAGCTCTGTGGTGTTGAGTGCCCACGTAAGGTCCTCGCTAATGTGGATGCCCAGGTATTTCAAGCTGCTCACCCTCTCCACCTCAGATGAACAGTGGCCGATGAGGTCTCCTCCCCTTCCTCATGTCCACTATCATCTCCTTCATCTTGTCCGTGTTGAGGGTGAAGTTGTTGTTCTCACACCATGACACCAGGCTGGCCACCTCCCTCCTGTAGGATGCTTCATCACCACCAGTGATGCGTCCTATCACTACTGTGTCATCCGCAAACTTTAAGATGACATTGTCCTTGTGGTAGGCAGCACAGTCATGGGTGAAGAGGCTGTAGAGGATGGGGCTGAGAACACAACCCTATGGGACATCTGTGTTTGTGATGATGCTGGCTGAGGTCCTGTTAACCATCCTGACAGACTGAGGCCTGTCAGTCAGAAAGTCCAGTAGCCAGTCATAGAGGGTGGGGTGCAGGCCAAGCAAAGACAGTTTGTAGGTGAGTTTGTGGGGGATGACCGTGTTGAAGGCGGAGCTGTGGTCGACAAAGACCATCCTGATGTAGGAGTCTTTATCTTCCAGGTGGGAGAGGAAATAATGGAGTGTAGCAGCAATGGCATCTGAGGTGGATCTGTTGGGCCAGTAGGCGTACTGCAGGGGGTCCAGGGTATCTGGTATGCTGTCCTGAATGAGGGCCAGCACCACTTTCTCAAAGCACTTCATGATAATTGGAGTGAGTGCTACCAGTCTGTAATCATTCAGGCAAGTCGACGGGCTCTTTTTGGTGAGGGGGACAATGGTTGTGGTTTTGAAGCAGGAGGGGGACTGTGTTCTTCTTGAGGGAGAGGTTAAAGATGGATGTGAGAACATCAGTCAGCTCGGCAGCACATGCTCTGAGAGCCCGCCCAGGGATGTTGTCTGGTCCTGCTGCCTTGCGGGGGTTGATATTCATCAGTGGTTTGTTTACTTGGCCTGATGAGACTTTTAGTGGAGGTGGAGGGTGCGTATCGGTGTGTCTCCTCTCTGCACTGTAGCTGGAGGTCTCAAAGTGGGTGTAAAAGATGTTGAGATCATCCGGCAAGCTGTCTGTGGAGCTAGTGGTGTTGCTCTTGGTTCTGTTGTAGTCTGCAGGCCTTGCCACATGCGCCCAGGATCAGGAGTGGAGTAGAGGCTGTCCAGCTTTTCTCTGTACTGCCTCTTGGCTGTTGTTATAGCCTTCCTCAGTCCATACTTTGCAGCTTTATACTCGACCTCACTGCCCGATTTAAATGCAAGAGAGTGAACACACAGCATCTGACATACCTGACTGTTGATCCAGGGCTTCTGGTTGGGGAACTTCCTGAATTGTATGGTGGGTACAGTGGTATCATCACAAGTACTGATGTACCCAGTCACATACTCAGCATAGTCCTGTATGTTTACAGAATAGTCCTCCCGGGTGGCTGCAGCTTTAATCACATCCCAGTCTGTCCAGGCAAAACAGTCTTACAGGGTGCTCTCAGCCTCTGGAGTCCAGCGTTTAATTTGTTTAACAACAGGGTTTGTTTATTTCAGTCTTTGTCTGTAGGCCAGGTATATAAACAGGGAGATATGATCCGACTGTCCGAAGGGGGGTAGGGTGCTGCTCTGTATGCACCGTATATGTTTGTGTAAACATGGTCGAGTGTGTTCTTATCACGGGTGGGAATGTCCACATACTGGTTATATTTGGGAAGTACAGTCCATAAATTGCACTGGTTAAAGTCACCAGCAACAATAAAAACAGCATTGGGATGGGACATCTCTAATGCGCTGATGACACCATGGAGTTTGCGGAGTGCTGCTGTGTAGTTGCTTCATGGGGGAATGTAAACAGCGGCCAAAAACACAGCAGTGAATTCCCTTGGTAGATAATAGGGATGGCATTTTAGCAGTAAAAACTACACATCAGGAAAACAGTGCTTGTAAACAGTCTGTACCTCTCCACACCACAAGTTGTTTATAAACACACACACGCCCACCCCTCTCATCTTACTTGCAGCTGATGTCCAGTCTGCCCAATGTATGGAGTGGGTCTGTAGCTGAATGGCATACTCAGGGACTTTGTCTGAGAGCCAGGTCTCACAGAAAATTAGAGTTCAGCACTCTATCTCCCGCTGGTCTTCAATCCTTACTCTTACCTCATCCAGTTTGTTTTCCAGAGACCGTATGTTGGCTAGCAGGAGGCTAGGTAGCGGTGGGCGGCTAGTGCAAGCTTTTAGCCTAGCATGTTGCCCCCCTCTTGCCTCGCTTGTGATGTCGCTTCTGCAGCGCTCTCTTGGGGTCAGTATGCTCATGCGGGATCAGTATTTTGGGGGTCTTCCTGGGGGGGGGGGGGTGATGATTGCTGCAGGGGCGGGCAATGCATTGTAGTTCAGGTGGTATAAAGCCAGTGAATTCTGTATGGCTGCTTGTCTTGGCAATGTCCAGCAATGCCTGTCGGTCGTATGTTAGCAGTGCGTGACATTTATGCACTGCAGAAAGAGCAGCAAGCATGCAAAAAAGAAGAAAAAGCCGGCATTTGAGAACGGAGCGAGCAATCACGTCTACCTCGGGGGGCACCATGATGCCGGGATTTAACACTGCAAAGACACGAAACCACCCACTAAACCACACCCATCACCTGCAAAGAAACCCACAAATGTCTGTTATATATATATATATATATATATATATATATATATATATATATACGTATATATATGTGTGTGTGTGTGTGTGTGTGTGTGTGTGTGTGTGTGTGTGTGTGTGTGTGTGTTAATGAAAGAAAAACCCACAATGGTCACAGAAATAACTTCAATCTGACAAAAGTCGTAATAAATAAAAATTCTATGAAAATTAACCAGTGAAAATCAGACAATGCTTTTGAATTGTGGTTCAACAGAATTATTTTAAAAAAACAAACATGAAACAGGCCTGGACAAAAATGATGGTACCCTTAACTTAATATTTTGTTGCACAACCTTTTGAGGCAATCACTGCAATCAAACGATTTCTGTAACTGTCAATGAGACTTCTGCACCTCTCAGCAGGTATTTTGGCCCACTCCTCATGAGCAAACTGCTCCAGTTGTCTCAGGTTTGAAGGGTGCCTTCTCCAGACGGCATGTTTCAGCTCCTTCCACAGATGTTCAATAGGATTTAGATCAGGGCTCATAGAAGGCCACTTTAGAATAGTCCAATGTTTCACTCTTAGCCATTCTTGGGTGTTTTTAGCTGTGTGTTTTGGGTCATTATCCTGTTGCAAGACCCATGACCTGCCACTGAGACCAAGCTGTCTGACACTGGGCAGCACATTTCTCTCCAGAATACCTTGATAGTCTTGAGATTTCATTGTACCCTACACAGATTCAAGACACCCTGTACCAGATGCAGCAAAGCAGCCCCAGAACATAACAGAACCTCCTCCATGTTTCACAGTAGGGACAGTGTTCTTTTCTTGGTATGCTTCATTTTTGCGTCTGTGAACATAGAGCTGATGTGCCTTGCCAAAAAGTTCCAGTTTTGTCTCGTCTGTCCATAGGACATTCTCCCAGAAGCTTTGTGGCTTGTCAACATGCAGTTTTTTATGATTTGTTTTCAACAGTGGTGTCCTCCTTGGTCGTCTCCCATGAAGTCCACTTTGGCTCAAACAATGACGGATGGTGCGATCTGACACTGATGTACCTTGACCTTGGAGTTCACCATGAATGTGTTTAGAGGTTGTTCTGGGCTCTTTTGTTACCATTTGTATTATCCGTCTCCTCCTGCGGCCACGTCCAGGGAGGTTGGCTACAGTCCTGTGGATCTTAAATTTCTGAATAATATGTGCAGCTGTAGTCACAGGAACATCAAGCTGCTTGGAGATGGTCTTATAGCCTTTACCTTTAACATGCTTGTCTATAATTTTCTTTCTAATCTCCTGAGACAACTCTCTCCTTTGCTTCCTCTAGTCCATGTTTAGTGTGGTACACACCATGTCAACAAACAGCATAGTGACTACTTGTCACCCTTTAAATAGGCCGACTGACTGATTACAAGTTTGTAGACACCTGTGATGTTAATTAGAGGACACATCTTGGTTGAACATGTTCCTATGGTCACATTATTTTCAATCTTTTCTAGGGGTACCATCATTTTTGTCCAGGCCTGTTTCCTGAGGCCTGCTTTTCATTTGGCCTGCTTTTCATTTGCTTTTCATTTCATTTGTTTTCATTTGGGCTGCACGGTGGCGCAGTGGTTAGCACTGCGGCAGCACAGTTTACCCTTGGCCGGGGGATCGTGGGGATCGTGGGTTCGATCCCAGCCCCCAACCAACAGTGATCTGTGTGGAGTTTGCATGTTCTCCCCGTGTATGCGTGGGTTTACCCCGGGATTTCTCCGGTTTCCTCCCACATCCCAAACACATGCAGGTTAGGTTAATTGGAGACTCTAAAGTGGCCTTTTGTGTGAATGTGTGTGTGTGTGAATAGTTAAAAGGGATGGCGCCGTATTGTGGCTGCTTCATCCATCTAGGTGGTGGATGACCCTTAATTTCTGTAAAGCGTCTTTGAGTGTCTATGATAAAGCGCTATATAAATCTGATGCATTGATTGATTGATGAGTTTGTTTTTTAAAATAATTCTGTTGAACCACAATTCAAAAGCATTGTCTGATTTTCATTTGTTAATTTTCATAGAATTTTTATTTATTACCACTTTAGTCAGATTCAAGTTATTTCTGTGACCATTGTGGGTTTTTCTTTCATTAACAGAGGGGTACCAACAATTTTGTCCACGTCTCTATTTATATATATATATATATAAATACAGACAAATGTCCACGTCTGTATATATATATATATATATATATATATATATATATATATATATGTAGAAGAGCTGGAAATAACGAGGCGGTTTTGTATCACAAAAGCAGAGTCTTTAATGAACAACTCTTCTATCTTGTCTCATCATGGTGCAGAGCTTGGCAGAAGGCAAAGAGGAAGAATTCTGCCCAGCTCGCTGGTTAAATACAGGCACACATCCAAGACATGCAAAACACAAGCTGAAATCCCCCGTTATCTAAATCCCCATTAGTCCTGTCAACTCCTCCCTCCGTCTTGGGAGGTGATGGGAAAACCTCTCCTCGCCTAAGGGGGTGAAGGTGTCAAGTCTGTTGCCATGGCGTCCTGTGATGTCATTGGTCTTCACACGGAGGTGAGATTCCTTTGTCCTTTCAGAGGTGTGAAATTCCTTTGCATATGTTGCCCCACACATTTCCACATGCTCCAACGTATGCAGGTATGGAATATATGAGTAATATATACCACATATATATATATATATATATATACAGTGGGGCAAAAAAGTATTTAGTCAGCCACCAATTGTGCAAGTTCTCCCACTTAAAAGATGAGAGAGGTCTCCAATTTTCATCATAGGTATACCTCAACTATGAGAGACAAAATGAGAAAAAAAAATCCAGAAAATCACATTGTCTGATTTTTAAAGAATTTATTTGCAAATTATGGTGGAATTTGGTCAATAACAAAAGTTCATCTCAGTACTTTGTTATATACCCTTTGTTGGCAATGACAGAGGTCAAACTTTTTCTGTAAGTCTTCACAAGGTTTTCACACACTGTTGCTGGTATTTTGGCCCATTCCTCCATGCAGATCTCCTCTAGAGCAGTGATGTTTTGGGGCTGTCGCTGGGCAACACGCACCTTCAACTCCCTCCAAAGATTTTCTATGGGGTTGAGATCTGGAGACTGGCTAGGCCACTCCAGGACCTTGAAATGCTTCTTACGAAGCCACTCCTTTGTTGCCCAGGTGGTGTGTTTGGGATCATTGTCATGCTGAAAGACCCAGCCACGTTTGATCTTCAATGCCCTTGCTGATGGAAGGAGGTTTTCACTCAAAATCTCACAATACATGGCTCCATTCATTCTTTCCTTTACACGGATCAGTCGTCCTGGTCCCTTTGCAGAAAAACAGCCCCAAAGCATGATGTTTCCACCCCCATGATTCACAGTAGGTATGGTGTTCTTTGGATGCGACTCAGCATTCTTTCTCCTCCAAACATGACAAGTTGAGTTTTTCCCAAAAAGTTCTATTTTGGTTTCATCTGACCATATGACATTCTCCCAATCCTCTTCTGGATCATCCAAATGCTCTCTAGCAAACTTTAGACGGGCCTGGACATGTACTGGCTTAAGCGTCTGGCACTGCAGGATTTGAGTCCCTGGCGGTGTAGTGTGCTACTGATGGTAGCCTTTGTTACTTTGGTCCCAGCTCTCTGCAGGTCATTCACTAGATCCCCCTGTGTGGTTCTGGGATTTTTGCTCACCGTTCTCATGAGCATTTTGACCCCACGGGGTGAGATCTTGCATGGAGCCCCAGATTGAGGGAGATTATCAGTGGTCCTGTATGTCTTCCATTTTCTAATAATTGCTCCCACAGTTGATTTCTTCACACCAAGCTGCTTACCTATTGCAGATTCAGTCTTCCCAGCCTGGTGCAGGTCTACAATTTTGTTTCTGGTGTCCTTTGACAGCTCTTTGGTCTTGGCCATAGTGGAGTTTGGAGTCTGACTGTTTGAGGTTGTGGACAGGTTTCTTTTATACTGATAACGAGTTCAAACAGGTGCTATTAATACAGGTAACGAGTGGAGGACAGAGAAGCCTCTTAAAGAAGAAGTTACAGGTCTGTGAAAGCCAGAAATCTTGCTTGTTTGTAGGTGACCAAATACTTACTATCCACCATAATTTGCAAATAAATTCTTTAAAAATCAGACAAAGTGATTTTCTGGATTTTTTTTTCTCATTTTGTCTCTCATAGTTGAGGCATACCTATGATGAAAATTGGAGACCTCGCTCATCTTTTAAGTGGGAGAACTTGCACAATTGGTGGCTGACTAAATACTTTTTTGCCCCACTGTATATATATATATATATAGTATATACACAGTATATGTCCAGGGTACACACTGGACAGATCGCCAGTCCATTGCAGGGCCAACACAGAGAGACAGACAACCATTCACTCTCACAGTCATACTTAATGACAATTTAGAATCCCCAGTTGATGCCAGTTGACCTAACTTGCATGTTTTTGGCATGTGGGAGGAAACCGGAGAATTCCCGGCGTAAACCCACACAGACACGGGGAGAACATGCAAACTCCACACAGATTACTGTTGGTCAGGGGCTGCTGCGGCAGCACAGCAACTCACCCTTGGCCAGGAGATCCTGGGTTCAGTCCCAGCCCCTGACCAACAGTGATCTGTGTGGAGTCATACACACCATCTTATCACCAAAGAAATACTCTACATTGTCCTCTTACATATATATTTTCTTTTTTTTCACTCCCCCTTCTCTCCATTTCTCTTTCGTTCCTGCTTGTCTGAACTGAGTTTTGATCTAAAAACATCTGTTTTCACCAGCATTTCAGTCACTGTTTGCCAATGGAGCTTAACTTAGGCTGACTTAGGCGAACTCTGCATGACTTAGCCCAGCGCTCAGGAACTATTACAAATTGAGGACAACTTTCACCAACATTTATTTCCAAATGTCAATTTTCAAATTTGTCAATACTCACCCATCGCCCCCATGGAGAAATGAGGAAATTAAGCAACTCAAAAGAAACAGTAGAATAGCAGAAAGGATATGGGGGGGGGGGGATAAACTAGCAATGAACCACCAGATCTTTATTCATCACCTAAAAATTTACAATAAAGCAGTTAAACTGGCACAAGTTCACTTCTCCAAATTCATTACAGATAACCAGAACAACTCCAAAATCCTCTTTTTCACCATCAATCATCTACAGTAATTACCTCCGCCAAAGGGGGAGGTTATGTGACCATTGGCGTTGGTTTGTTTGTCTGTTTGTTTGTCTGTTTGTTAGCAAGATAACTCAAAAAGTTATGGATGGATTTTCATGAAATTTTCACAGATTGTCAGAAATGGGGTATCCTACAGATGATTAGATTTTGGTGGTGATCCCCGTGATCATCAGCATTGGTTTGTTTGTCTGTCTGTCTGTTTGTCTGTTTGTTTGTAAGCAAGATAACTCAAAAAGTTATGGACGGATTTTCATGAAATTTTCACAGATTGTCAGAAATGGGGTATCCTACAGATGATTAGATTTTGGTGGTGATCCGGATCACCGTCCACAAGAAAACCGCCATTACGCAAAATGCCATTTTCGTGAATAACTACTAAACCACTAATCCTATCATTGTCAATCCAATTGTTGTGAATCCAATTGCTGGTCATATGTTTTCACGGTCAAGGAATCTGAAAACGTACACACAAACACTGTATGGGGGGAACTGTGGCGCTAAACCGCCATTACGGAAAATGCCATTTTCGTCAACTACTGAACCATTAATCCTATCATTGTGAATCCAATTGCTTGTCATATGTTTTCATGGTCAAGGAATCTGAAAACGTACACACAAACACTGTATGGGGGGAACTGTGGCCGCCATTACGGAAAATGCCATTTGAGATGAATAACTACTGAACCACTAATCCTATCATTGTCAATCCAATTGCTAGTCATATGTTTTCATGGTCAAGGAATCTGAAAATGTACACACAAACACTGCATGGGGGGAACTGTGGCCGCCATTACGGAAAATGCCATTTTCGTGAATAACTACTGAACCACTAATCCTATCATTGTCAATCCAATTGCTAGTCATATGTTTTCATGGTCAAGGAATCTGAAAACGTACACACAAACACTGTATGAGGGGAATTGTGGCCGCCATTACGGAAAATGACATTTTCGTGAATAACTACTGAACCACTGCTTGTCATATGTTTTCATGGTCAAGGAATCTGAAGACTGTATGGGGGAAACTGTGGCGCTTGGCGGAGGTCTGCGCTCTCCGAGTCCTTTTCTAGTTAACTCAGGTTTTACTGCATCTCGCAATTTTTCCTCAAATTCCATGTGTGAGGACTTTGCCATTCACTTCAGGGGTAAAATAGAAAAGATAAGGTCAATGATTTTATCATGCCAAACAATTAGTTTTAACAAAGCTGAATCTGTGTTTGTATGTGGGGAAGCACTTGAGAACTTTATCTTGGTTGATGCTGAGACGCTGGGGAAAGTTATTAAGCAACTGAACCCAGCATCTTGCCTTTTAAACCCTATTCCCACATCTCTTTTTAAGACATTCTGTGGCTTTTTAACTGAAGATTTACTGAACATTGTCAATTATTCTCTTCAGACAAGTGTCTTCCCAACTGCATTCAAAACTGCAATAGTTAAACCCCTTCTGAAGAGAAATAATTTAGATGCGTTAGTCCTAGATAATTATAGACCAGTATTCAATCTTCCATTTTTAAGTAAAATTTTAGAGAAACCTATTTTTAATCAGTTAAATGATTTCATGGTTTTAAATAACATTTGTGAAAATTATCAATCTGGTTTTAGATCTAAACACAGTACCGAGACAGCGCTAGTCAACATTATGAATGATCTCAGATCTAACACGGACATGAAAAAAGCATCTGCACTGGTTCTACTTGACCTAAGTGCAGCTTTTGATACTGTTGATCACACAATACTTTTAAATAGACTTCACAGCTTAACTAGCCTCTCCGGTACTGTTTTTAATTGGTTTAAGTCCTATCTTACAGATAGAGAATTTTTTATAAGCATGGATGAATCTTCAAGCAAAAGCAATAAAATGGATTGTGGGGTTCCTCAGGGATCTATTTTAGGCCCCACTCTTTTTAACCTCTACATGCTTCCACTTGGTGATGTCATCAGGAGACATGGCATCAATTTCCATAGTTATGCTGACAACACACAGCTTTACATTGCTATGTCTCCTGATGACCCAGGGCCAATAGATACCCTTTTTAATTGTATTTTAGACATTAAGTCTTGGATGGCTGAGAATTTTCTCCAGCTGTGTCAGGACAAAACAGAAGTATTGGTCATCAGTTCTGAAGCACACAGAGAAAAACTGGATGCAAAGCTGAGAGCATTGAAGCTTAACCCTGGTCAACAGGCAAAAAACCGGGGGGTTATGGTTGACTCAGGCCTCAGCTTCGAAGCATACATCAAAAATGTTACAAAGACTGCATTTTATCACTTGAAAATTTTTGCAAGAGTCCATCCATTTCTCTCTAAAGCCAATACAGAGATACTTTTACATGCTTTTATTACTTGAAGAATTGACTTCTGCAATGCATTGCTTTCTGGTCTTCCAAAAAAGAGCATATCTCAGCTGCAGATAGCTCAGAATGCGGCTGCACACCTGTTGACCAGGACCAGAAAGAGAGCACACATTACACCCATTTTAAAATCTCTGCATTGGCTTTCTGTCTGCTTTAGAATTAATTTTAAGGTCCTTTTACTAGTTTATAAAGCTCTTAATGGTCTTGCTCCTGCCTATTTATCAGAATTGCTTTTAATCTATGAACCCTCTAGGGCTCTCAGGTCCGTAGGAAATGGCCTTTTAATTATCTCTAAAGTTAAGACCAAAACCCACGGTGAGGCATCTTTTAGTTATTATGGCCCACATCTGTGGAAAGCCCTTCCTGGGGACCTGAGGGCAGCTGAGAGTGTTGATATTTTTAAATGCAGACTTAAGACCCACCTTTTTATCCAGGCTTTTAGTTGAATTTTAATTATTTTATCTATTTTATTGTATTTTAGTTCTTAGCCTCTTCTATTGCATTTTAGATCTTAGCCCATTTTATTGCATTTTAGATCTTAGCCTATTTTATGCTTTTATTTTATTTTAGTGTCCTATTACTAACTCTGGCTCTGGTGTTCCCTCACTGCCAATTTAAGAATCATGATAGCATTTTCCTCACCTCCTGTTTTATCCATGTCATGTTTTATTCTACACTTTGTTTTTAATGTGACAATTTTAAATTACTTCTGTGCGTCCATAAGTGTGAGTGGATGTGTGTGTGCATGTGTGAACGTAGGTGTGTGTGTCTGTGTGTCTGGATGGTGATTTGGCCCGGGTGGGGCTAGGGGATACATTTTTCTTTATTTTCCTTTTTTTTTTAATATGTAAAACACTTTGTCCAACATTGCTGTTTGTTTGAAAAGTGCTATATAAATAAAGTTTGATTGATTGATTGATAGATAGTGCATGTAGAAACTGTAGGAAATAATAAGGACCAAAAAACTGCTTGAATGAGTCAAAAACAGCAAAAGTACCCATGGAAAATGTAAACCTGATGAATAAGTGTGTCCCATTTTTTCCTCTTTTGCATAAAAAGTCTTTTCTGTGCCAGGTTGTGACTTTTGTTGGTACTTTGTGGTGTAATTTTTCAAACCAAACTTAAATGATGATGATGGTTATAATCAACAGTGCAAGAAGAGTTCGTAATGGTTCAGATAAAACACTGTATACTGTATATACACTGTACATCCACTCAGTACCAATACCACTCGTCCTCTTTTGTCACTTATTTGGTGATGAAAAGCTGGCAACCTATGTCGTTTTTTTTTAAGTGAAGACCCCTAGAATCACTTTGGTGTCTTTGTTTTTGCCTCCATCAGGTGTAGCTTTGGCGTCTCGGACGGGTAACCTCAATTCCTCTGAGATCATCACCCCCACCACGCCCACATCGAGCAGCCACAGCCGTCTTGGTGGAGCTCCCTCGCCTCACCTCATCTCAGGGTTAGCCGGGGGCCACGGAATGGAGGCTGGGAAAAACGGCGGCGGTCTTGTGGGGCTCCTGGGCCCTCCTCCAAAGATGGAGCGAGGGCGTAAAAAAATCAAGGCAGAGAACGGGTCGTCGCTCTTGGTGGTACCCTACCCAATCCTGGCCTCGGGCAATGACCAGTCCTGTGTCGCTATCACTGCCAAAGAGGGGAAAACCTACAGGTAAGAAAGATTTTCAGCAGTTGGTTTTAGAATGTGGGCAGTCGCACATTTTTCTTGAATATTTGGCCACTTACTGTAGAAGGTTTTTATATACAAAAAACACTAATTCACAACATTTTTATGATGGAACAAAACAACTGGGTACTAAATAAAACTAATCTCAAACTGATGATAAGAGCCCAGAATGCAGTCTGGCATATGAAGGCATGGAAATGATCAAAGAGCAGCTTTACATGTTCTTTAAGTGTGTCCCATTTGTCTTTCGTTTCTTAATGCAGGTGTAAAATGTGCCCACTGACCTTTTTCTCCAAGTCAGACATGCAGATTCACTCTAAAACGCACACAGAGACAAAGGCTCACAAGTGTCCCCACTGTACGAAGACCTTTTCAAACCCATCCTACGTGGCCCAGCACCTGCGCATACACCTGGGCCTCAAACCTTACCGCTGCGCCTACTGCGAGAAATGCTTCCGCCAGCTTTCGCACCTGCAGCAGCACACCAGGTCTGACCTCTGAAATTTCTGCAGTGTGTTTGTGAGAATGTTTTTTTTTTTTTTTCCTTAGATTTTTAGAAATGAGTGTTTTACTTTAGAGCAAAATGTGGTCCGGTCTAGATGAGCAGATTACCAACATCCTGTGTACAAATGCACCCCTACTAGTATTTATAGACTGTTATGCTGCATTTTGAAATGAAAATTGATAACATAGATGGTTCCCTCCTCTCTTTACCCAGGAGGATCATTTCCATGATTTACACCAAGATTTTCAAATGTTGTTTATTCATATTCTCAGTCCAATTAATAAGAGAAAACATTAACAAAAATGAATAAAACAGGAACTCCTCAAGAAAAGAGGGAGATGATTATCCAACCATGCAGTGTGCTGTCACGTGTACGCAGTATTTCCCAGTTTACCCAAAACTCTTCATCGGCGTAGTACTTAAATTACTTTTCTTGAAGTAGCAAGTAATGCATTCGTTTTGTGATAAGTAATCTGTTATTTAGTTACTTTTTCAAATTAGTAACCATTATGCTGCATGTCCACAGAAAGTGTTTTTTGTTTTGTTTTTTTCCTGCCGGGAGCGACTATTTTCTGTTCATTTTCTATGTAGTCCAGCGTTTAATGTACCCAACGGCCTGGGCGCAAAAATGCTCTCAACGGTCAGCGGTTTTAATCACTGCGCAACTTGTGGAATGCTGCAGTGCTCATCAGTGACACACCTCACTAAACAGCTAATCAGAATCAGGCTAAAAGGACACCATGATCAATATTTGAAAGCAAAAGCTTGGAGGGATGTATGTTTTCTTACCAGTTTGATGCGGTTTAGTGTAGTTAGTAGAGGGTTTCAATGCAAAAAATGTGAGCTTTGAGTGACAGATCAAGCGGTTGCTAGAATATAGTGCAGAGACTTTTTTTTTTTTTAAGAACACCTTTGAAGTGCCCTGAAAACAGGTCTAGAGCAATTTTACACACTCAGTGGACATGCAGCCTCTGATCATTTGCTGTGTTTGTGTCTTCAACCCCATCACTGCACACACACACTGTGTATTATATTTTTTTTGTTTTGTATTTTGTACACTTTATTGATCCCCAGAGGGAAATTCAGGGCATCCATCTGGATGGATGAGGTTGCCACGGTGCAGCGCCAGTCCCTTCACCATTCACACCTAGGGCCACTTTAGAGTCTCCAATTAACCTAACTTGCATGATTTTGGCCTGTGGGAGGAAACTGGAGTACCCGGGGTAAACCCATGCAGACACAGGGAGAACATGCAAACTTGCAAACTCCACACAGAAGGGTCACCGGTGGTCGGGAGGGGGGGGGGATTGAACCCACGATGATCAGGGGTGGAATCGATCCTGTGACCTTCTTACTGTGCTGCCACAGTGCTAACCACTGCTCCACCGACCTAGCTGCACAATTGGCATCCCACTTTTGTTGTTACAGGAGTTAGAAATCTTGTTCTAGTAAAGTGTCTGTCTCTGTGTGTAGTCTCTAACAGACTTCATAATACAACAATTCAGTCGCAGAAGTGTTTGCATTAGTTTTCTGCCAGGGAGGTGATGACTGTCTTGGTTAGCTGTTAAGGAGCTCTACTGAACATTTGAAGTGACTGGAAGCTGCATACAGGAGGAGAAACATGTCATTGCTGTAGCTCTGTAACGCTGACAGTGAGTCAAGCAAAAATGTCACTCTGATGGAGACAAATGCACTTGTTACTGGTTACAACTCAGATGGGATGCTACCAGCATCAGGCCTTTATGCAGTTAGATCAATGCAACACATTCTGGTAATGCAGATGTTTTCTCATTAGTTAAAGCAGTAACATAACAGATTACTTTTTTTAGTGACAGTAATCCAGTAATATCTTCTTTATGATTACATGGCTCTGTCATCCTGCGTTTGTATGTGCACATCTGCAAATTCCATAATATTTTTTCTCTTCAAACCAAACATCTCTACTGCCACCTGCAGTCAACATATTATTGCCTTAACAGACACCCAAACAAATCTCAATGTGACACTGAAAAAAAAAAATAATATACATAAGATAAGATAAGCCTTTATTAGTCCCACAATGGGGAAATTCCAGGATTGCAACAGCACAGGGATAGCAACACTCAGAGCAACAATCAGAAGGCAAGAGAAAAAAAAGAAAAGAAACAAGAGCAGCAAGTATACATATGTACATATAAACAAATATATATATATATATATATATATATATATATATATATATATATATATATAATATACACTACTGTTCAAAAGTTTGGGGTCACTTAGAAATTTCCTTATTTTTGAAAGAAAAGCACTGTTTTTTTCAATGAAGATAACTTTAAACTAATCAGAAATACACTCTAATATCTAATATACATTGCTAATGTGGTAAATGACTATTATAGCTGCAAATGTCTGGTTTTTGGTGCAATATCTACATAGGTGTATAGAGGCCCATTTCCAGCAACTATCACTCCAGTGTTCTAATGGTACAATGTGTTTGCTCATTGTGTCAGAAGGCTAATGGATGATTAGAAAACCCTTGTGCAATCATGTTAGCACAGCTGAAAACAGTTTAGCTGGTTAGAGAAGCTGTAAAACTGACCTTCCTTTGAGCAGGTTGAGTATCTGGAAAAAAATATTATTTCAAATACAAATCATTATTTCTAACCTTATCAATGTCTTGACTATATTTTCTATTCATTTTACAACTCATGGTGGTAAATAAGTGTGACTTTTCATGGAAAACACAAAATAATTTTCTGGGTGACCCCAAACTTTTGAACGGTAGTGTATATATATATATATATATATACGGTATATAGACACACAGTGCGGAGCATTGTAGCTAGATGGATTAATATGTAGATATATAAAAACACAGTGCGGCGCATTGTAGCTACATGGAATAAATATGTAGATATATAAGCACACACAGTACGGAGCATTGTAGCTAGATGGAATAAATATGTAAATATATAAACACACACAGTGCGGAGCATTGTAGCTAGATGGAATAATATGTAGATATATAAAAACACAGTGCGGCGCATTGTAGCTACATGGAATAAATATGTAGATATATAAGCACACACAGTACGGAGCATTGTAGCTAGATGGAATAAATATGTAAATATATAAACACATACAGTGCGGAGCATTGTAGCTAGATGGAATAATATGTAGATATATAAAAACACTGTGTGGCGCATTGTAGCTAGATGGAATAAATATGTAGATATATAAACACACCCAGTGCAGAGCATTGTTGCTAGATGGGATGAAACAGCACAACCGTCTACTTAGTTATCCTACATGGTATGATTATGTACCCATACATATTCTCACCCTCCATAGCGACCGGTATTTTCCTAGTTGTATGCCGGAGGGGACCATTGTATAAGTCTATTGCGTCTTTTGCATTCAGAACTATTAGGTTGTCACGTCTTTTTGGTATCTCTGCGAACAGCCCTGCTTAGGTTGTACAGTCTGACAGCCGTTGGTAGGAAGGACCTGTGAAACCTCTCGGTTGTGCACCTAGGATGATGTAGTCTGCTGCTAAATGAGCTCCTCAGTGCATTCAGTATGTCCTGCATAGGGTGGAACTCGGACTCCAGCAGAGATGACAGTTTAGCCACCGTCCTTCTCTCTCCTATCTCCTCCACTGGGTCAAGGCGCTGCCCCAGGACAGAGCTAGCTTTCTTGATCAGTTTGTTCAGTCTCTTTCTATCGGCTGCCGTAACGCCACTGCCCCAGCAGACCACTCCAAAAGTGATGGCTGATGCCAGCACCGTGTCATAGAATGTCTTCAGCAGCGCCCCTTGTACACCAAAAGACCTGAGTCTCCTCAGCAGGAACAGCCTGCACTGTCCCTTCTTGTAGAGTGCGTCAGTATTGTGTGACCAGTCTAGTTTATTGTTCAGATGAACACCCAGGTACTTATAGGATGTCACCATCTCGATGTCTGTTCCCTGTATATTTACTGGTGCTGTGAGGGGTTGTCCTTGCCTGCGGCAGTCCACCAACAGCTCCTTAGTTTTCCTCGCGTTGATCTGGAGGCAGTTCCGATGGCACCAGTCCACGAAGTCCTGGATAAGCCCTCTGTACTCAGCTTCATCTCCATTGGAGATGAGGCCAACGATCGCAGAGTCATCAGAGAACTTCTGTAGATGGCAGTGTGTTGTGTTGTGTGAGAAGTCCGCAGTATAAAGGGTGAACAGGAAGGGAGCCAAAACCGTTCCCTGGGGGGCCCCCGTGCTACCGATGATCGTGTCGGACACACAGTCCCGGGTTCTCACAAACTGAGGCCGGTTAGTGAGGTAGTCCAGGATCCATGATGACAGGTGCTGGTCCACCCCTGTGCACAGCAGCTTGTCCTTCAGGATCATCAGTTGGATGGTGTTGAAAGCACTGGAGAAGTCAAAGAACATGATCCTCACCGCATTCCCGGGCTTCTCCAGGTGGGACAGAGAACGGTGAAGGAGGAAGATCACCGCATCCTCCACCCCAGTGCCATGCTGGTAGGCGAACTGGAGTGGATCCATCGCTGGTCCCACCAGGGGGCGGAGGTGAGCAAGGAGCAGTCTCTCCAGGGTCTTCATCATGTGGGACGTCAAGGCCACTGGTCTGTAGCTGTTCAGGTCTTTGGGGTGCGAAGTCTTTGGTACAGGTACCACACAAGATGTTTTCCACAGCTGTGGTACCCTCCCCAGCTTCAGGCTCAGGTTGAAGATGTGCTCCACAATCCCACACAGCTGGTCTGCACAGGACTTGAGGAGCTTTGCGCTGATGCCGTCCGGTCCTGACGCCTTCCTCGCCTTGATCTTCCTCAGCTCCGTCCTCACCTGGGTCTTAGTCAGGGTCAGGTTGGGGGGCTGTGTGTTGGGAGTGGGGGGGGTGTTGGTGGAGTGGGGAGTGGGCAGCAGGACTTGATGTCTTTAGAGGCAGCAGTGGTTGTTGTGCAGTCAGGGGGGAGGGCGGTTGGTCAAACCTATTGAAAAACAGATTCAGATTGTTTGCCCACTCCCTGCCCCCCGTGGCCTGGGGGGAGGTATTCTGGAGCCCAGAGATGGTTTTAAGGTTTCTCCAGACCCCACTGATGTCGCTCTGTTGCAGCTTGTCCTCCATCTTCTTCCTGAAGCTGTCCTTGCCTTCTCTGATCTTTCTCCTCAGCTCCCTCTGAACGGACTTCAGCATCTCCCTGTTCCCCGACCTGAAGATCCTCTTCTTCTCTCTCAGAAGTGTTTTTATCTCAGGGTTGATCCAGGGTTTGTTGTTTGAGCAACACCGTATGGTCTTGGTGGGAACGGTGTCGTCCACACAGAAGTTGATGTAGTCTGTGATGGTGTGAGTGAGGCCATCGATGTCCTCACCATGTGGATCGCAGAGCTGCTCCCAGGTGGTGGTTTCAAAACAGCCCTTTAGCGCGTCCATTGCCTCCTCAGACCATAACTTCACTGTGCGCATGGCCGGAGGTTGTCTGTGCACTAGGGGTTTGTACACCGGCCGGAGATGAACCAAGTTGTGATCCGATCTCCCGAGTGGGGGGAGTTGTAATGAGGTGTACGCCTCCTTAGTGTTTGTGTAGAATAAGTCCAGTGTTTTATTGTCTCTAGTGTGGCATGTGACATACTGGGTAAACGTGGGTAGAATGGGAGACAGTGAAACATGGTTGAAATCGCCTGAGATGAGGAGAAGAGCATCTGGGTGTTCTGTCTGCAGCCTGCTGGTTACTGAGTGGATGACGTCACGCGCTGTCCCAGCGTTCGCCATCGGATTTGCATAAACAACAATGCAGATCACGTGTGAGTGTTCTCTTGGGAGATATGTAGGCCGCATGCTAACAGCTAGCAACTCCATGTCTTTGTTGCAGTGCCATTGTTTAACAGTGATATGTCCCGGACATATATATATATACTGTATATATACTGTATATATACAGTATATATATATATATATATATATATACACTGTATATTTAATTTGTTTGCCTGTTTAATGAGAAAGTTTAAATTTGTCATGATTGTACTAAGTGGTGGTCTAGTGGTGGAGCATCTGCCCCACAGCCCGAAGGTTGTGGGTTCAAGCCCCTGCTGGCTCATACTAAAATTGTACTTTGTGTCTTCTATCTTGATGCTCAGTGTAATATAATTCTTCTTCTTTACTCCTTGAGGAGTGAAATTAATTGGTTGGTTACCCAGCCACGGGGGGAGCACAAGCTTGTGTACTTCTAGAGCCAGTCCCAAGCTTGGGTAAATGAGGAGGATTGTGCCAGGAAGGACATGTACGACAAGCATGGATTGGGTTAAACATAATTATGGGCAAAGCAAAAAGTAGAGATGATAGTGGTGTTAATAATAGTTTGGATTTCATAAATCAACTGAACAAGTTTTATTGTAGGTTTGACACCACCGATGACAGCAAGGAGTATGTTGAAATATGCAGGAATCTTCCCCCCATGATGACACCAAGTGCAATTAAAGGAAACGTAGTATTGGCAAATCTTCTCAAATTGCAGCTAAACAAGACCACAGGCCCAGATGATCTGAAGGCTCGGCTTTTGATAGACTGTGCCAACCAACTAGTAGAAGTCTTTACAAGACTCTTCCAGCTTCTCATAGACACACATCCTGTGCCTAAATCGTGGAAATTTTCTGAAATAAGACCTGTGCCAAAGAAACCTGGCGCAAGCTCTCCTAACGATTTTAGGTCTATTGCAATAACCTCCATACTCCATGGAGCGAATTCTGGTCGGCCATCTTACCTCTGCAGCAGCCACTGTGCAAAACCCACTCCTGTTTGCATATAAAAGCAAAAGAGGCACAGATGATGCATTACTGACTCTGCTTAATGTAGTTTCAAAACATCTTACACACCCTAAGGGATATGCAAGGATTTTATTTTTGGATTTTAGTTCAACTTGTAACTCAATGAAAACACATTCTTTTGGAAAGACTTGCTGACATCAATATTAACCCAGGGCTAATCCTCTGGATAAGACAGTTTCTCCTCTGCCGCTCACAGAGAGTTTGTGTTGGGGGAACATTTCAGAAGAGACTACTGTGAGCACGGGCTGCTCACAAGGACGCCTTTTGTTGCCTGTTCTTTTCAGCCTCTTCACAAACAAATTTCAAATAAATGACAGATTTCAGACTTATAAAATCTGCTGACAATATGGCTCTGGTTGATCTCTTGTATCAAACAGACCTGTTGGCTGAGGAGGTCTACACAAATCAGACTAAGCCCTCAAAACCTGGTGACCAAAACTAAAGAAATCATAATTTGTCCTAACATCAAAACACAACCAGCCTCACTTAATGGCCAAACTGTCGAAACTGTCAGCAGCTTTAAGTACCTTGGCACAATTTTAGACTCTCAACTCAATTTCCATGATAACACTGAGGACGTATTTAAAAGATGTTTTCAGCGGCTGTACCTTCTGAGGAACCTCAGCAGCCATAATGTCAGTGCACACATCCTGGAAGTTGTCTATAGATCTATTGTGGAGAGTGTTTTAACATTCCATTTTTCTGCATGCTATAACCATCTGACCTACAGACTGAAAAAGAAACTTAATAGGATTGTGTCATTGGCTACCTAGGTGGTTGGCAAAACTCCAACCGTACAGAGAGAGGACACTAAATAAAGCCAAGAGTATCGTGGCAGACAGCTCTCATCCTCTTCACAGTCAGTTTGAGCTTTTGCACTGTGGTAGGCACTACACAGTTCCACTGGCGACTAAGGCTGTCTTCAAAAAGCCGTTTATTCCATGTGCAGTTGATATCCAGAATGCATCTGGAATTTAAAGCATGCTGGTCAAAGAAACTGGAAGTGATTTTGTGATATATGTTTTGTTTTATTTTGTTTTTAAAGCTGTATGTAGTATAAGGTGAGCCAAAGAAAAATTTCCACCATGGTGGACAATATTCTATTCTATTGAGTGTAACAAAAAAATATCTCCATCCATCCATCCATCCATCCATCTTCTACCGCTTTTCCGGAGGTCCGGGTCGCGGAGGCAGCAGTTCAAGCAGAGAAGCCCAGACTTCCCTCTCCCCAGCCACCTGCTCCAGCTCTTCAGAGGGGATACCAAGGCGTTCCCAGACCAGCTGGGAGACATAGTCTCTCCACCGAGTCCTGGGTCTGCCCCGGGGTCTCCTCCCAGTGGGACGTGCCTGAAACACCTCAAGTGGGAGGCGTCCAGGAGGCATCCTAATCAGATGCCCAAACCACCTCAACTGACTCCTTTCAATGTGGAGGAGCAGCGGTTCTACTCTGAGCCTCTCCCGGATGACTGAGCTCCTCACCCTATCTCTGAGGGTGAGTCCAGCAATCCTACGGAGAAAGCTCATTTCAGCCGCTTGTATCCGCGATCTCGTTCTTTCGGTCATTACCCAAAGCTCGTGACCATAGGTGAGTGTAGGAATGTAGATTGACTGGTAAATCGACAGCTTTGCCTTAGAACTAAGCTCCCTCTTCACCACAACAGACCGGTACAACGTCCGCATCACTGCAGATGCTGCTCCAATCCGTCTGTCGATCTCTCGCTCCATTTTCCCCTCACTCATGAACAAGACCCCAAGATACTTAAACTCCTCCACTTGGGGCAGGAGCCTGTCCCCAACCCAGAGAGGACAATCCACCTTTGGTACAAAAAAATATCTCCCAAATCAAATATGTGGATCATCACAAATGAGATTTTCATACCATGCGGATCACCAGGCAGGTGGTCCGCTGTGGCGACACCGGACAGCGAGCCAAAAGAAAAAGAAACATCATGATTATTAACCTTTATAGCAATTTATACTGTGGATTATGTCTGTTGTATGGAATGCACTTGTTGTTTTTTTAACAGTAGTTATCCTAAATTTTCTGTTATTTTGTGGAATTGGACAGGTACATTTAAGAGTGTGACTGGAAATGGGGTGAAGAGCAAAGAGGAAAGAATGTTTTGGCTGGAAATGTAACCGGGGATCACTGTGGTTGAGAAACGTGCTCTTATGATTGTAACGGTAGTAGTGGTCGTAACCTCTAACTCATCAGACGTCCCATTATCCTGATTTTTAATTATATTTAATTTTCATCATACACTTTTTTAATATAAATGATTTGAGACAGGGGTGGTTCTAGGATCAGAGCTTCAGGGGTGCTGAGCACACATGTGCGTGCACATTATTTTATTAGCATTATCATCTTTCATACATCTCCTCCCTGGCTTCTAGTTAGTGAACATGGTATGTGATGATACATAAAAACAGTGACCGCTTGGATTTAATGTTTTGCTTAAACCAAAAACAATGACAGCTTCTTTCTGTTGAATTCAAACAGCGCACAGTGGTTGATTGACAATGCAACCATTAAAGAAAACCGTCTGCTACTTGCTGTCTTAGCCAGAGATGGACTGGGACAAAAAAATCGGCCCTGGCATTTTTGGTCCAATTTGTTAAGTAGCAACATTCAACCATCACACTTAATGGTCTGACACAGGGGTACTCACACTTTTTTGGCTTGTGAGCTACTTTTAAAAATGACCAGGTCAAAATGATGTACCTACAGTTAAAAAATGCCAAATAAGATAAGATAAGATAAGCCTTTATTAGTCCCACAACGGGGAAATTCCAGGATTGCAACAGCACAGGGATAGCAACACTCAGAGCAACAATCAGAAGGCAAGAAAAAAAAAAAAAAAAAAAAAAAAAACAAGCAAGCAAGAGCAGCTAATAAACATATGTACGTATTACTATAAAATATATATATATACACACACACACAGACACACAGTGCAGAGCATTGTAGCTGGATGGAATAAATATATGAATATATGAACACACAGTGCAGAGCATTGTAGCTAGATGGAATAAATATGTAAATATATAAACACCCACAGTACGGAGCATTGCAGCTAGGTGGAATAAATATGCAAGTATATAAACACACACAGTGCGGAGCAATGTAGCTAGATGGAATAATATGTAGATATATAAATATATAAACACCCACAGTACGGAGCATTGTAGCTAGATGGAATAAATATGCAAATATATAAACACACACAGTGCAGAGCATTGTTGCTAGATGGAATGAAACAGCATAACCGTCTACTTAGTTATCCTACATGGTATGATTATGTGCCCATACATATTCTCACCCTCCATAGCGACCGGTATGTTCCTAGTTGTATGCCGGAGAGGACCATTGTGTAAGTCTATTGCATCTTTTGCATTCAAAAAACTATTAGTTTGTTACGTCTTTTTGCTATCTCTGCGAGCAGCCCTGCTTAGGTTGTACAGTCTGACAGCCGTTGGTAGGAAGGACCTACGAAACCTCTCGGTTGTGCACCTGGGATGATGTAGTCTGCTGCTAAATGAGCTCCTCAGTGCATTCAGTATGTCCTGCATAGGGTGGAACTCGGACTCCAGCAGAGATGACAGTTTAGCCACCGTCCTTCTCTCTCCTATCTCCTCCATCGGATCAAGGCGCTGCCCCAGGACAGAGCTAGCTTTCTTAATCAGTTTGTTCAGTCTCTTCCTATCGGCTGCAGTAATGCCACTGCCCCAGCAGACCACTCCAAAAGTGATGGCTGATGCCACCACCGTGTCATAGAATGACTTCAGCAGCGCCCCTTGTACACCAAAAGACCTGAGTCTCCTCAGCAGGAACAGCCTGCGCTGTCCCTTCTTGTAGAGTGCATCAGTATTGTGTGACCAGTCTAGTTTATTGTTCAGATGAATACCCAGGTACTTATAGGATGTCACCATCTCGATGTCTGTTCCCTGTATATTTACTGGTACTGTGAGGGGTTGCCCATGCCTGCGGCAGTCCACCACCAGCTCCTTAGTTTTCCTCGCGTTGATCTGGAGGCAGTTCCGATGGCACCAGTCCACGAAGTCCTGGATAAGCCCTCTGTACTCAGCTTCATCTCCATTGGAGATGAGGCCAACGATCGCAGAGTCATCAGAGAACTTCTGTAGATGGCAGTGTGTTGTGTTGTGTGAGAAGTCCGCAGTATAAAGAGTGAACAGGAAGGGAGCCAGCACCGTTCCCTGGGGGGCCCCCGTGCTACTGATGATCGTGTCGGACACACAGTCCCGGGTTCTCACAAACTGAGGCCGGTTCGTGAGGTAGTCCAGGATCCATGATGACAGGTGCTGGTCCACCCCTGCGCGCAGCAGCTTGTCCTTCAGGATCATCGGTTGGATGGTGTTGAAAGCACTGGAGAAGTCAAAGAACATGATCCTCACCATATTCCCGGGCTTCTCCAGGTGGGACAGAGAACGGTGAAGGAGGAAGATCACCGCATCCTCCACCCCAATGCCATGCTGGTAGGCGAACTGGAGTGGATCCATCGCTGGTTCCACCAGGGGGCGGAGGTGAGCAAGGAGCAGTCTCTCCAGGGTCTTCATCAAGTGGGACGTCAAGGCCACCGGTCTGTAGCTGTTCAGGTCTTTGGGGTGGGAAGTTTTTGGTACAGGTACCACACAAGATGTTTTCCACAGCTGTGGTACCCTCCCCAGTTTCAGGCTCATGTTGAAGATATACGTCACAATCCCACACAGCTGGTCTGCACAGGACTTGAGGAGCTTTGCGCTGATGCCGTCCGGTCCCGGCGCCTTCCTCGCCTTGATCTTCCTCAGCTCCGTCCTCACCTGGGTCCTGGTCAGGGTCAGGATGGGGGGCTGTGTGTTGGGAGTGGGGGGGTGTTGGTAGAGTGGGGAGTGGGCAGCAGGACTTGATTTCTTTAGAGGCAGCAGTGGTTGTTGTGCAGTCAGGGGGGAGGGCGGTTGGTCAAATCTATTGAAAAACAGATTCAGGTTGTTCGCCCACTCCCTGCCCCCTGTGGCCTGGGGGGAGGTATTCTGGAGCCCCGAGATGGTTTTGAGGTTTCTCCAGACCCCGCTGATGTCGCTCTGTTGCAGCTTGTCCTCCATCTTCTTCCTGAAGCTGTCCTTGCCTTCTCTGATCTTTCTCCTCAGCTCCCTCTGTACGGACTTCAGCATCTCCCTGTTCCCTGACCTGAAGATCCTCTTCTTCTCTCTCAGAAGTGTTTTATCTCAGGGTTGATCCAGGGTTTGTTGTTTGAGTGACGCCGTATGGTCTTGGTGGGAACGGATTTGTCCACACAGAAGCTGAGGTAGCCCGTGAAGGTGTGAATGAGGCCATCGATGTCCTCACCATGTGGATCGCAGAGCTGCTTCCAGGCGGTGGCTTCAAAACAGCCCTTTAGGGTGTCCATTGTCTCCTCAGACCATAACTCCACAGTGTGCATGGCCGGAGGTTGTCTGTGCACTAGGGGTTTGTACACCGGCCGGAGATGAACCAAGTTGTGATCCGATCTCCCGAGTGAGGGTAGTTGTGATGAGGTGTACGCCTCCTTAGTGTTTGCGTAGAATATGGCAATATACAGTATGTTGGCGTACATTATATAACTGCGTGAACCCTTATGGCACAATACAGTTCAATACATTTACGATCATTACCTTACTCTGATGACTTACACTGGATGGAGTCAGCCAGGTTTCCATAGTCCGGACAGTAGCTGCTGGTAGCTAGTCTCAAGCAGGCTTCCAAATGATCAGTCATGGTGGAACAGTATTTGGACTTAATAGTCTTCATGTGGGAAAAGGCTGATTTGCACAAGTAAGTAGAGCCAAATAATGCAGTCAATGAGGTAGCACATTTCCTCATGTTTGGATGCTTTTCCTCTGTGAGTAAATTCCAAAACTGTCCATGAGCCCTGGACTTAGCTCAATGTCAGTCTGTAGTGTCAAAATCTCATCCTCCACTGCAGACGAGTTCAGATGAAACAATGTTGCAATTTTTGACGCAAGTGAATCAACCTCAGCATCTTTCTTCAGTGGGTAGTACAAAAATGTAGCAATTGACTCAAGTAAAGCAAAGTCTTGAAACCATTTGTCAAATTCTGACAAACAATTTTCCATCTGCTCGATGTAGCGTGCACTGTCAAGTTGTGCACGTGCCTTTTGTTGCTTCTCCAGCTCTGACGTCAGGTTGAGGAAGTTCCCCAAATCATGGCGCGGCAGTTTTGAGGACATATGTTGCACTTTTTTTTTTCCACAATATCTTTATTGAACCTTTTTTTTTTTAAACAAACATGATACAAACAATCAAACACTAACACTAAAGTACTACAAAAAAAAAATGCACTAAAAAACACCAACAACCACCAACAAAATCAGATCTTCAACAATGCTCCTCTGTTTAGTCTAGACAATCCAATACATAAGTATACATATTATGTTCACCAGTTTGGAATTTACAAGGTCCACACACATCATTCACCTTCTTCTTCAAGAGTTATGTTTAAATTTTTTACATAATCAATAAAAGGTCTCCATATATTCTCAAACACAATTTCCTTTGATTTCAGTATATATGTTATTCTTTCTAATGGAAGGTTTGTTAACATCTGTCTTAACCACTGAGTCACATCTGGTCTATGAGTCTTTTTCCATAATAGTGCAATACATTTTTTGGCATTAAGCAAACTGAGGTCTATGAATGTTCTTTCACTTTTATTAAAATTATGCTTTTCTGGGTACAGACCCAACAAAAACAGTTTAGGATTCAATATGATTTGTTTTGAAATTATTTTTTCAATTGTTACCCTCACCTCTTCCCAAAACATTCTTATTAATCTACATTCCCATAAACAATGAAATAGAGTTCCTTTACTTTCCATGCACTTTGTGCATGTATCTGGTATATTTTTGTTATATCTATTTAACTCCTCCGGTGTAACATACATCCGCATTAACCATTTGAAATGTATCAATTTAAGGCGTGCATTTATTGATTTGGTTTGAGCTTCTGTACAAGCCAATTCCCATTGTTCCTCTGAAATTTCAGTTTGCAGATCTTCTTTCCAGTAGTTTAATCTTTTCAGTGAATTTTCACTTGAAAATAGTGTCAATGAGTTATAAAACTCTGAAATAATACCCTTTCTTTTACTATCTTTCATCAACATTTTTTCCAAGGATGAATAGATAGGTCGAGTGAGAGCTTTATTTTGATTTGATCGAATAAAGTTTCTAAGTTGAAGATATTTAAAAAAATGTGTTCTATTGAGATTAAATTTGATCCTCAACTCTTCAAAAGACATTATGTTTTCTGCACATGGCAAATATAAATCCTGAATCTTTTGTATCCCTTTTAAATTCCATACTTTAAATACATTTAAATACAGCGTCCGCTCTCCCTGGTTTAAAATATTGATTACCCCATATTGGACTAAATTGTGACAATAACTGTGGTTCTTTTAAATAGTTTTTAGCTTCACACCATATTTTAATCATATGCTTTACAAATGGATTTTTAACTTGTTTTTGTAATTTTTTTGCCGAATCTGAGTATATGAATATGGGAAGAGGTAAAGGTAAATTGTATGATTCCATTTCAGTCCAGTGAGGGAGATCATTTGATGAAAAATAATATGTCATAGACCTCAGTTGTGCCGACCAATAATACAACATAAAATTTGGACATTTCAGACCTCCACGATCAAATGGTAAATATAATAAAGACAGACACAATCTAGCCCTCCTGTTGTTCCATATAAATTCCACTAACTTTTTTTTTATTCTTGAGAATAAATCTAAAGGTGGTGGTAAGGGAATGTATTGAAATAAATAAAGTATTTTAGGTAAGATATTACTTTTAAGTATATTAATTCTCCCGATCATCGACATTGGTAGTGACATCCATCTCTGAACTCATCAATATCTGTCATTAAGGCTTCATAATTGACACTGGCGACTGATTCTAGCTTAGGCACAATTTGGATTCCTAAATATTTAAACTGATTTACAACATTGAATTGATTTGCCTCAGGGGCTGGGTAATTTCTCTGGGTCTCATTTAGCATTACTATTGAAGATTTAGTTTTATTTATTTTATATCCTGATATTTCCCCGAAATTCTTTATTAAATTCAACAAGGTCGGAATTGATTTTTTAAGATTCGACATAAACAAAATTATGTCATCGGCATACAGGGAGATTTTATGTTCTGTTGGTCCAACTTTAATTCCATATATTTGTGACTGTAGACGTATCGCCATCGCTAAAGGTTCAATTGCCATAGTAAACAGTAAAGGTGAAAGTGGACAGCCTTGTCGACATCCTCTATTGATTTTTATTGATTTTGAAATATTGTTATTTGTTAGAATTTCTGCAGTAGCATTATTATATATTATCTGAACCCATTTTATGAAATTATTTCCAAGTCCAAATATGTTGCACTTTTTGTTTGAAAGCATTAACTGAGCTGATCATGTTTACCACAGCTTTGTCCTTTCCTTGCAGCTCTAAATTAAGCTCATTCAACATGTTGGTCAAATCGGTTAAAAATGTCAAGTCTAGCAGCCACTGATCATCATCAAGTTGCTTGTATTCTGCATGTTTACTGAGGAGGAGAAACTCCTTTATATCCGGACAGAGCTCTCTAAATTGCTGCAGGAATTTCTCCCTACTAAGCCTTCTAACATCAGTGTGTAGCAAGAGCTCAGAGTAGTTGCAGTCAGCCTCCTCCAGATGTGCTCGGAACAGTCGTCTTTGAAGAGATTTCGCTCGAATAGAGCAAGCGATTTTTGTAGCCACATCCATTATCTCTTTCATATTTAGCATTTTAGCACATAATGCTTGTTGGTGGATTATGCAGTGGTAATTAAGGAAGTCAGGGAAATCATCGTCCTCCCTGCACTTTGCAATAAATCCATTTGAGTGGCCCACCATTGCGGGTGCACCATCCGTGGTGATTGACACCGATTTGCACACTGGGAGCTGGGTTTTCTCAATAAAGTTTTTGAAAGAGTGAAAAATGTCCTCTCCTCGCATGGGTTCTTTCATGGGCAGTATTGTTAACAGCTCCTCTTTTGCAGTCATATCGCTAAACACCATCCGAATGAAAATGCACAACTGAGCTGTGTCACTTATGTCTGTGGACTCATCTAATTGCAGTGAGAAACACTCACATTCTGCGATGTCCTTCCAAAGCTGCTGTGTCAAATCATAGGACATTACTTCACAGCGCAGTGTAACTATACTTCTTGATAGCTGAAGAGCTTTGATTGAAGATATTTCTGGTTTGTTTTTAAAATCCCAAAACAATGACTCTGCTGCCCCAACAAAGGCCTTTTTTTTTTTAGGTCAAATAGGTTCATTTTGTCTTCTTCTAATTATTTATCTTTTGTTCATATAAAAGACAAAAAATAAAATAGAAAGGAGATGTCTTTACCTTCTTAACATGTTTCGACTGTACACTGCAGCCTTCGTCAGAAGAGTCAGCTGATTGCTGCCAGGTGACATTTATCAGCTGATTTTCGTAGGCGGGGCCAGCTCAGCAGATCTGTCAGATCCACCGAGCCGGCCCCGCCTCCTGCCATCAGATGGTCTCTGGAGAATGTGGTCCCAGGTGTGGGAAAGCATAAAGGCCCAGATGGAAGCATAAAGGCCCAGATGGAAGGAAAAAAAGATGCCAGTATGATGCAAAAGTCACAAATTCAAGAAAAAAATGTAAATCCATGAGCAAAAATTTTTCACGAAGTTTCAAATTTCATGAAGTTTCTTAAAAAGTCTATAATTAAAAAAGAATTAAAATAATCATAAGAAAAAAAAGTAGGTAATTTATGAGAACTCTCCAAATTCACATAAAAAATTCCAAATTTTCAATTAAAAAAATCTCTAATTTCGGTGGTAGAGTAGCCTGAAACTGTACACAAGTAAACATAGGTTATCTTTGTATATTATCACTCAAATATACATAAGAGTAGTTACCCCAAAATAGTTAAGAAGTTACTGAGATGTGACTTTATTCTGGACAGTTTGAGGTTTTTCCCTTGAATTTATGGCAGTTTTATTCTAAATTTACTACTTTTTCCTTGTAAATTTGAAAGATTTTTTTCCCACTTAAATCAACTTTTTCTCATTATTTGTGTTTAGTCTTAATTTAGGGCTTTTTTCTTGTACATTTGAGACTTCACTCTCATAAGCTTGTGAGGTTTTCCTCATAAATTAAAAATCAAAAATAAAATGAGCAAAGATGCAATATTTTCTGTGATATTACCCACCTTATTCCTAGCCCCCAAGATGCCTTGTGTGAATTATGGGCACAACTTCTGGTATTAGTTTAGAACGTATGGTTGTCACTGAAACGGGACACTTTTCCTTGTTAAAAAACAATGACTTCGGCATCAAAAATGTGGGAGCACGGCCTTTTGCACCTCAAAAACAGTAATATAATCATACCACTTCCCACAACTATGGAGCGATGGGAAGATGACCTTAAAAAGTGGCCTTGCAGACAGTAGCTCCGTTTGTTAGCGCCGCTGCTAAGATGCTAGCGCTGTAAACAAATTAAAGTGCTGAGATATATCAATGTCTTCACCGCAATAAAGTTGGTTGCATTTTGTTAAAAGATGTTGGATATAATCAAATTTACCTCAGAGCAGAAATTGAATCTAGTCAGAGCCACAAAGAACTACAACACCGTGCTTGGGTGTTTTAATGTCGGGGTAAATACAGACAGCTGTAGCTGTTTGTTTTACCCCAAAATTAAAATGCTCATGCTGCTGTCATGCCATGAATGCTTGTTATTTAACTTTTAACTATTTAAGTAATAGTTAGCTTTTTAACTAATTCAGACAGACCAAAAAACTATTCATAGCATTGCAGAATAATCAAGCTGAGGCTGGCGTCATACATCATATTGAGTGTGTTATCTGTAGAAAAGTAGCAGCAGCCTCCCACTGTTGGGATAGGGAGGGACCTCTCTGTGTATGCGCGCCAGGCTCCAGTGCGTGCAGGTACAGGGGAGAGAACGTGTGAGAGGAGGGATCATACCATTTGTGTGGCGGGAAGCAGGGGGTGTCATTTTCATTTTTAAAATGTTTAAACAACAAACTACTGAATATGTTTTGGATGTTATTTCAGCTTGTCAAAGACAAACTAAAATTTTATAGTCACAACTTTTCTCATTCCAATTTTTAGGGGTGCTGAGTTTAAATTTAAGGGTGCTACAGCACCCCTAAAAAAGGTCTAATGCTGCCCATGATTTGAGAAATGACCACATTGAACTTTTATCTGTATTCTCTACATTTCTTCCCCCACCAAAGAGGTTACATTTTCAGTGCCGTTTGTCTGAAATTTGGCAGGATTGTGCAAATGTTACTGACTGAAATGGTAGAGCTTGGAGAACAAAAGGACCTGTTAAATTTTTTTAGTTAATCTGAAAGGGTAGATCAAGTTTTTTTCCCACTTTAATATTGTGATTTTTTTTTCACATACTTAATAATTTCTTGGTGAATTAAGCATGGAAAGTGGTAAAGGATGGTATTTACAATATACTGTATTACTGTTCCACAATCAAAAATTTGGTTCTAGGTACAATATGTGCTAGTATATTTATAGTGGTATGTGTTCTCTGGGTTCTCGTTTGGAAAGCTTTAAGGTTGTATTTCATCATGCTAAAGGGAAGGGAAAAAAACAGATTTAACTGTTTTCTGTTTGTGTTAGAATCCATACAGGAGACCGGCCCTATAGATGCGCCTATCCAGGATGTGAAAAAGCTTTTACTCAGCTCTCTAATCTGCAGGTAAACCTGAAATAAAACCAACTCTGATGCAATATGCTTTACAAAAAAAAAGATTGTTGATTTGTGTTTCTTTCCTTTTCACTCCTCAAGTCTCACCAGAGGCAGCACAACAAAGACAAGCCCTTCAAATGTTCCAATTGTTTCCGTGCCTATTCAGACTCTGCCTCGCTGCAGATCCACTTGTCTGCACATGCCATCATAAATGCCAAGGACTTCTGCTGCAGCATGTGTGGCAGAGCATACACTTCAGTGAGTTTGTATTTGGTTTCCCTTACTGTATGCATCCATTAAAAATTTTAATCTGGATTAATCTTTTGAAATAAATCTTTTGAAATTGTCTGTTAATTGCAATTAACCATGCTTTAAACACATTTTTTCTATATTAATCAGGGGCGAAAATCCCATTTCACTGTTGGGGGGCAATAAACAGGAAAATTTGAAGCTTAATTTTTGAGGGGGACATAAAAAAAATGCCATTTTTGCTGTGTTGTCTGATGCTTTGTCAAATGTCTTATATAATGATATTAGATAATTTGTCATTGTTCCTTATTAGTCCATATCCTACCTGTCTACAGATTTTTACACGATCAACCAGCAATACCAAAAGTTGTATTGGGTGGTCAGTGTCAATCACACCATATATGATCTAACAAAATGTCTTTGCTCACCATGAACACTGGTCTGAGCCCCACCACAGCAGCTTCACAAGAATGTAAAGCTCAAAATGAGTTTTAAAACTACAAGAAATACCTTAATGAATAACTAAACTACTCTTCAAAAATATGTATTTATTAACAAGCAACAACAAAACAAAATCTCAATATGTCTTAAAACTAGAGCTGTCAAACAATAACATTTCTTAATCTGATTAATCATAGTGATACTGTGGATTAATAGTAATCATGATTAATACCCATCCATTATTACTTATGTTTCTTTTTGTGGAGGCAAAAAGACTCATGACTGAAGAAATGAACACATATAGACACAAATGCATCAGTTAAGTTTATGTAAAACATGCCGGTGTTATACCAAGAATTGCTCGCTTGCCGAGAATTGCACCCCATCATTGCAAGCAGGTGTTTAGTGTAAGTCAAGTCAATACAACTATATACTTTGAAAAAATGATTACCTTTTTTACCAACAATGTATAAATGCAAACTCTTGACTTTGAAGATTGTAGAACGTGGAGTTGGATCACTGTGATTTCTAACCCTCTTTGAAACACTAAAACGTCTGACGAATAAACATAATTTAAAGATAATTTCATCATCATCATAGCATTCTGCCAGGGGCAACAATGACTGTTTCATTTAGGTCTGATCAGATTCCTCCACGCAGCTCTGTCCTTCACCCTCCGCTGCTAGAAACTCCTGACCTTGTTAACCCGGGCGACGTCCAAGCCAGTATGAGTTGCTTTCTGACTGACCATTTCATGAAAACTGCTTGCAAAGTATTTGAGTACCGCTAGCTTTTGCTGGACTAGTGGCACATTCTTGGCAGATAGCAGTATTATCAGTGGCAAGAACAGGCCAAGACACACTGACTGCAGTATCTGTTGCAGTGACTGACCAGATGATAGGTTTGTTTATCTCTGCTCTTTGTGTAGTGTATGTCACGATGCACTGACTGGCAAAAGTCCACTACAGACCTTGCGACAGATGTGCTTATCTGCCAGGATGTCTAATCTCACCCCGTGTAACTGGGAGTAGTTCACCACAGACCTGAGACAGATATTGTTTTTAGTTCTGTGAAGATGCCCAGTTTCACCCTTCACACCCTCGGAAGGGCGGGGTTGCCGGTTGAGTCTTCGACGGCCCGACCCATGAGACAGGAGTACCGGTTTTCATGGTTATCCGGTAGCAAGCAAACCAATGCCTGACCTGACATGAAAAGATAATTTACAAGAAGTAATAACAATTTTTACTTCTAAAAATGTATAATGGTATTTCTAAAAATGCACAAATGGTTACAAGCCTGGCTGTAGTGTTATATTTCATAGTTTGGTGAAAGGGGTGCAATTCTCGGCATGTGAGCAATTCTCAGCATAACACCGGCAGACTTTGGACAAATGAGATGAAATATCGCTTTTCATGTTCTGTATGTGACTGTTGAAAACATGGACTGATAAATAACTTAACTGTTCACTCATTAAGCTTTCAATGCACTTCCTTACCGCTCTCTGCCTCACTGTCAGCGTGTGTGTAAGGAGCAGTGTTGCCTGATGGGAAATGTTGAAGTATTGTACCAGCGGCTTAAAATTATTGTATTTTGAGGAAAATTATCGTACACACCCAGTTTTCATTCTGACATTGCTCAGGACCATCTGCTTTAGTAACACATTATCACAGATCGTGCATATCACAGCCTATAACACAATTTTACCTTTAAATAATCTAACAGATAGTTGAAAAAAAGCACCTCCACCTGTGTGGAGTACAGGATGAGCCTGTACTGAACGGCCCGAAATATCAGTCATAATTAACTATCTTCAGTATGCCTTCTGTTGAATCATCCCTATGTCAAGGTCTTGCCTCATAAATATTTTGAGAAGTAATCTGTTTACACATTAGGAATAAACAATCAATCCACCTAAACGGGTAATGACGCCATGGCAGTGATACAACATAGTCCGGTAGGTGGCGGTAATGCACCTGTAAGCTGGTTGCCAACCGCCAATCAAATCTAAAAGAAGAAGAAGAAGAATCCACCTAAACTACGACTAAAATGTCTCTGATAATTGAAGCAGAAACCTGTTTCAGTTTTATAGAGAACTACAATTCAGTGGCATTTTTGCATACATTTGCACGTTGCAGCAGCGACAGAAAGTTTTAGTACTAATGCCAACAACAGGTTTGAACCACCCAGTAAAACTGGGGTCTGCCCCCTATTTGTTTCCCAACCTGCTCGTGATGTTGCTTACTTGTTGAGTCTGCTGTGCCTGCATTAGTGCTGTAATGTACACGAACGATCGAGTGTACTAGTTTTTATGGGTGAACTTACTGTACTGAATCACTCACCAGACCTGTACTGGAAGCCAGGGATCAGCAGCTGAATCCCCCCCCCCACCTAAGCAGCAAACGAGCCCCGATTGCTTGGTTCATCCAACTCTCAGTTCGACGCTCCATAGGATCCCATCATTAACCTCCATCTGAGGCTGCCTCTCTCCTACTGCAACACGAGTTTTCTGTCTTCTTTTCCACACAGCCCGCCCACGTGAGATGATGTGTAAAAACAAATGTAGTATGTAAGCGCAGGATCCGTATTCTGATCGTGTTTGCTAATGTATTAACGTAGCCATGCAATGAAGGGGTCAAATTATCGTACATTAGGGGAATTTTGAAATTATTGATCATACATCGTACAGAGGGCAAACTTATCGTACAAATACGATAATTATCGTAAGTCTGGCAACACTGGTAAGGAGCTGCAGCAGCCCCACCCACGGGGGGAGAAACAGATTGGACTAAACCACTCTGAGGATGGCGGGGGGGGGGGTTCTAATCTCTCAATAGTTATAAATGTCAAACAATGTGTTTTTAAGTTGTACCACTTGTGCCTTCAACGAACATTACTATGCTGTTCAGATAAAACATGTTTGTGTTTACAATGTGATTTTTTTTTGGGGGGGCAGCTTTATGGAAGGGGGGGACAAGACCCCTGCGTCCCCCCTGGGATTTACATCCCTGATATTAATGTGCCATAAATTGGTCATTTTTCAAGTTTTCCATGTTTCTTATTAACATGGGAGTGGGCAAATGTGCTTACTTTCTGTGACTGCAGGTTTCTTTAAAGTTTTCTGCATGTCAAAAATGACAACAAATTTTCAGAATATTCTTAAAAAGAAAACTCAGAAGTACTGCAGAAATACTACATGTACAAACTACCACTATAGCATTATTACATCAGTTATCTTACCATTTGTTATATCAGTTGCATCTGTCACCTCACTTTTTCATGTGAGTTCCAGTAGTAGAAAGTATACTTTGTTTTCTAGGGAGCGGACATTCACAAACAGAACTGATGGAAGCGGTGTTCACCTGCAGTTAGCCTTTAACTTAGCTGTTAGCCCTCCTCGGCAGCCGCGCTTCTGCCTCTCTGTGGGCCTCTTCTCTCCAGCCTTCAGGTCAAGACTGTGCATTGATACAGTCTATATGTCCACATGGTATGACAGCAATACTCCAGCAAACTGATTTGAACACCCGGGATTAAATAAGGAGTTTGTGTCATGAATTGGACTGCACACATCTCTGTTTTGAGTTGCGCCATAGGCTGTCTGATGAAAACTGTACACGTGTTTCAAAAGTTCTGCTTTTTTTGTTTGCGATTAATCACAATTTTTTTTTAATGGATAGCAATAAATGGGGTGGTGAGTTAGTCACGATTAAACCAATTAATGCACCTACTGCTAGTTCTCCCTATATCTAAATTCATTGCAGAAGTGATATTTAAAGTCACCGTTTTCCCTCCTTTTCTTTCCAGGAGACCTATCTCATGAAGCATATGTCTAAGCACGCGGTGGTGGAACATGTGATGTCTCATCACTCCCCTCATCACAGGACGGACTCTCCCTCCATCCCTATACGGATCTCCCTCATCTGAGCTCTTCACACGTCTCCTGCCCCTCACGTCAGAGACACTTCTTGTTATATGAAGTAGACCCGGTCATTTAATGGGCAGTTCAACCCAAACTGGCCTTCAGAAATGTGCCAGATTCCCAGCATTTTGTGAAGAAGTGCTCCTTTAATGAGTTTGTCCTAGTTTCTTGCAGACCACAGTGTTATCGGGGACATCCAAAGACAATTGATTTCTCAGCACTTTCAGGCCTGACATAGACAGGCCTAAATTTTTCTTTTTTGTAAGTAACTTTACACACAAAAGAAAGGGGGGGAAAACACAAGAATGGCTCCAGGCAGCTATGTGGAAAACCTTTTTTATTAGACTTTTCATGTTTCACAGATCACTTTTTTAAAGTCCTTTACTTTGCAAAATAATATATTTACATCAGAAGGAGTCTTCCATTTGCTTATTGGCCAAGTGAACATAAAGGTCACTTCTCATATATTGTGTAGATATTTATGTTTATTACATCACTTCTCACTTCAGTGTTTTGAACATTTACTGTATAATGTCTCTATATTTGTGTAACAGTAATTTTTAACCTATTGCCAACCTCTCTTTTACCTGGTGAGACTCATATTTAGGTGCGTTTTTAATTCCATGCAGTATTAGAATGTTTTGTTCAGTGCAATCTGTGAGAAATAAACTTGAGGTTTAAAGGTGATCAAATATGAGCACTGTTATAAAGTGTTTTATAAGAAGACACAACCCTTCAAACCTTCGATGGAAGCTGTGATGCTGTGAATGTGAGAACTTGAACATTTGATAAAGAATGCAAGTTTGAGTTTGGTCAAATGGTTTCATTGCCACACCCACAAAACTCAAAACCCCTTCATTTCTCCATCGAGGCAGTCTCCTGTTGCACCTGTGGACTGTTTCTAGTGCTCCCCGGTGGTTCCTTTCTTTGAGCTTGTGGGTCTCCAGTGCATGCAACTTGAATTGGATTGGTGCTTACTCAGCATAATAAGGAGGGTTACACACATCTGGCCTAATGGACGTTCTGGCCTTGCGACTGCTGGCTCTTCCACTGAAGATGACCCAGCTCTGATTCACCCTCAGAATCCTCGAGGTCAGACCAACACAGAAGCTGATGTTTGTCATCGTGTTAACACAGAAATGTCGTAGGGGCAATGGAAGTGAACCCTTGATGTGACCTCTGGCCAAAATGCAAAGGTATTCTATTTTATCCTGCCAAATTATTCTTTTATTCTTGTGCTAATATTCATTTTTTTAAACAGTGTATTCAATTCTGTTAGTGAATTAACAAATGTAGTGCCAAGACCACATTTACAGTACTGACCAGGAAATCATTAATCATGAGCTGGTTTTGGTTGTAGAAGCATCCTTTTGTGAATATTATTTCATCCATTATTTTATGAATAAATACATTTACTTTTTGTATGCATTTAAGCCTTAACTTTGTCACACTGCTGGTTCAATGGTTCATTTTGGTTTTTGGTTTGAATTTTTTGTTGGCATGATGTATACTGTAAATAAATTATATTAACACTTCATTCATTTTATAATAAACGGCTGTGTAACTCCTGATTTTTCTCGTTTTACTGAGCATGCAGAAACAAAATCTGAGACAACATGAAAAAAAAAATTCATGCCACAGATAAGCAAATATCCATGAACATACTGTATCACAAGTCTCAACAGGCCATGTTTTCTTCTGACAGGTAACAATAGATTATACCTTTGACAACTATGTCCGTTAAAATAACAGACAATTAAATTCTAGGCAGCCTGTGAGTGTTTCCTCGTGTGTGCATGTCAGTGTGTGCGAATGTATGATTCCAGCAGTCATTTTATCATCAGACGTCAAGCAAGATCGATCTCAGTGAAGAAGTGCAGAGACTACTGGATGAGGAGGCTGCCTCAGAGTCCTCCGCATCAAACACTGCAGGCCCTGGGACCGGCTCTGCTTCTTCTATAGGGACCCGTGTGGCGAGCACATTAGCCCCCTATCCCTAGCCTTGCCTTTCTTGCCCTTGGATGGCATGGTGACATTGTCGGTCACAGTTGCGTCTCCGTCTCCCTCATGGACTGTCTTGTCTTTTTAGTCTTTAATCACTCACAATTTAGTTTCATAGATCCCCAACCCCTCAGAATCAGAATCAGAATAAACTTTATTGCCAAGCATGTAAAAAACACACGAGGAACTTGACTTGACATTGGTGCGCATGTGCGCGACACAACGACACGGCAGCCATAATAGGCGCCTCATCAAACAGAGATAGATAAGAAAGGGAGGGGAAGGGAGGGAACGACACAAGGGGGGAGGAGAAAAAAAAACTTTGTTATCAAAATACAGCTTATTTTTAAGCAGATTATGATTACAATGAAAAAAAAATCTCTCAATAGCACAGAGCAACAACTCAGAATTCACAAGACACAAGAGAGCAGTGTACAGTATATCTTTAATCAGTTCATGAATCAATGTGTGTGCGGTGTTGAGCAGTGTTGATGATAATAAGAGAGACCCAAGGACCCTTGGCAGAAGATGTTTTGTCTGTCTGGCGCCCAGTCTTATCTGGCGCTGCAGCTGGCTGTCCAAGGCCTTGTGCTCATGATTTTGAAAAAAAAAAAAACAAAAAAAAAACCACAATCTGCAGACAGCCAGGAGGAATTTTCATGGGGAATAATAATGCCAAATAGGACTGATCACAGAGAAGACTTGTATTTCTTCTGTAGATTCAGTACATTAATCCTTCATTGCGCAGCTTTGAATTCGTCGTGGAAAGACCTGAGCGAACCCATAATGTAATCCACCTTACGAGACAGTTCTCCAGTAGTCGCTATCAGGGTCTTCTCCAGTTTCTCAATTTGTTGGATGCACCTCGCCTGGCCAGCATTTTGATAGGTTGAATCCATCTTCAGCAATTTGCGGTAAACCAAGACAATTCCCGTCCCAATCAGAATTATCCCAATCACCAAGATTACGAAGATAAACAAATCTTCAATATCTTCGATAGAAAGATTAGAGAGACACAGCATTTTCCAATTACCTGTGTCACATAGATAGCCCACTGGAGCCGTTCCAGCGGGGCAGACAGCTTCCCCCGGAGCACTTTTCCTTGTTGAAAAAATAGTGTCAATTGTGTTCAAAGCCCAGCTTATTAACTCCATAATTTCTTTTCGGCGGTCGCAGTTAAACGCAGACAGACAACAGCAAGCTGGGATCCAGTAGCAGGAGGGGAGGAAAAAATCAGCAGGAGAGAAGAAAAAAGCGTCTGCTCTCTTGGGAGGGCGGAAGTAAACAGCTGTTTAACTTTTCTTGCACTTTCTGACTCATGGAAACTATATTGAGAAGGGTTTGATGACAGCTGTGGCAACTATGTGACTACGGGGGAAGGGGGAGGCTGCTGAAAAGTTTATAGTGGTCAAATTTGACCAAATGTTTATTTTTCAACATAGTCTCTGGCACATCATAGTCCGATGTGCCACGTCCTGGCCGTGGCACATCGGACCAGCTCTTTACCCTCTCGAGAATTCTCGAGGGTTCGTGGGAGTTTGCCCAACCAGTTTACATGTGTTTTGTGGACTTGCAGAAGGCATTTGACCGCGTCCCTCGTGGTTTTTTGTGGGGGGTGCTTTGGGAGTATAGGGTATCGGGCTTGTTGTTACGAGCTATTTGGTCTCCGTACGACCGTTGTGAGAGTTTGGTTTGTATTGCCAACACTCGGTCGGACTCATTCCCAGTGAGAGTTGGACTCCACCAGGGCTGCCCTTTGTCAACGATCCTGTTCATAATTTTTATGGACAGGATTTATAGGCACAGCCAGGGAATGGAGGGTGTCATGCTTGGTGACCACAGGATCTCATCTCTGTTGTTTGCAGATGATGTCCTGTTGGCTTCATCCAGCAATGACCTACAGCTCTTGCTGGGACGGTTTGCCACTGAGTGTGAAGCGGCTGGGATGAGAATCAGCACCTCCAAGTCCGAGTCCATGGTCCTCAGCCAGAAAAAGGTGGATTGTCCTCTCTGGGTTGGGGACAGGCTCCTGCCCCAAGTGGAGGAGTTTAAGTATCTTGGGGTCTTATTCACGAGTGAGGGGAAAATGGAGCGAGAGATTGACAGACAGATTGAAGCAGCATCTGCAGTGATACGGACATTGTACCGGTCTGTTGTGGTGAAGAGGGAGCTTAGTTCTAAGGCAAAGCTGTCAATTTACCAGTCAATCTACGTTCCTACTCTCACCTATGGTCACGAGCTTTGGGTAATGACCGAAAGAACAAGATCGCGGATACAAGCGGCTGAAATGAGCTTTCTCCATAGGATTGCTGGACTCACCCTCAGAGATAGGGTGGGGAGCTCAGTCATCCGGGAGAGGCTCAGAGTAGAACCGCTGCTCCTCCACATTGAAAGGAGTCCATTGAGGTGGTATGGGCATCTGATTAGGATGCCTCCTGGACGCCTCCCACTTGAGGTGTTTCGGGCACGTCCCACTGGGAGGAGACCCCGGGGCAGACCCAGGACTCGGTGGAGAGACTATGTCTCCCAGCTGGTCTGGGAATGCCTTGGTATCCTCTCTGAAGAGCTGGAGCAGGTGGCTGGGGAGAGGGAAGTCTGGGCTTCTCTGCTTGAACTGCTGCCTCTGCGACCCAGACCTCTGGAAAAGTGGTAGAAAATGGATGGATGGATGGATGGATGGATGGATAATCTCCCCTTCAGTCCACACATTTCTTCCATTGGTGTTGCAGCACTTGGATCCCTGCGATTGAAAAATAAACCACATTTGGTCAAATTTGACCACTATGAACTTTTCAGCCTATGAACTTTTCAGCCTCCCCCCCGCATACTTCGAGATAAAGTTTGTTGCACAAATTTTTTAACATTCAAAATTCCTGTGACACGAGAGCAAGGCCCTGTGACTCACAAGAGGAAATTGCAAACCCTCAGCACCTATGGAGAGATTTTGGAAACTCCCTTGCGAATGCCTTTCTCCAACTAGTTGCAAGCTGTTGCAGCCCAGTGACATAGAAGCTTTAAATAGCTACTGATAATGAGCTACTGTCTTTAGACGTGGTTTTTGTTTGTCAGAGGTGCATTGCCTCTGACCAACGGGGGCGGCTGTGGTGCAAGTGTAGTGTCGCTGACTATTGATTGGAGGATCAGTGGTTCGATTCCCGCTCTGTCTGCAGTCCACATGTCGAAGTGTCCTTGAGCAAGACACTGAACCCCCAGTTGCTCCTGGTGGGTCAGGCCAGCACCTGTGCATTCCAGCTCCACTGCCATCAGTGTGTGAATGGATGGATAGCAGAATCTGTAAAGCACTTTGGTCATCCAGAGATGAGTAATATATACGTATATACTGGATATATGAATATATACTGAATATATACAGTATATATATATATATATATATATATATATATATATATATATATATATATATATATATATATACTATATATATATATATATATATATATATATATATATATATATACAGTGTGTATATATATATATATATACTGAATATATATATATATATATATATATATATATATATATTCATATATTTATTCCATCCAGCTACAATGCTCTGCACTGTGTGTCTGTGTGTGTGTGTGTATATATATATATTTTATAGTAATATGTACATATGTATATTAGCTGCTCTTGCTTGCTTGTTTGTTTTCTTGCCTTCTGATTGTTGCTCTGAGTGTTGCTATCCCTGTGCTGTTGCAATCCTGGAATTTCCCCGTTGTGGGACTAATAAAGGCTTATCTTATCTTATCTTATCTTAACAACATTTTCCATTGCCAGAAAATGCAACATAATGGCAATGCACTGACTTTGCACCAATGCCGCACCTGTTTTAAATGAGTTAGGAGGAGGCTCGATCTGTATTAAGATGCCAGGGGCACAAAATGTAAAAAATAGACAATGTGCTGACAGAAGCTAACAAAACCACTGGCACAAGATCCACAAGTGCACACTAGGAGTTCAGAGCTGCAGATTACCACATGACCTACAGTGGGGCAAAAAAGTATTTAGTCAGCCACCAATTGTGCAAGTTCTCCCTCTTAAAAGATGAGAGAGGTCTCCAATTTTCATCATAGGTATACCTCAACTATGAGAGACAAAATGAGAAAAAAAAATCCAGAAAATCACATTGAAGGATTTTTAATGAATTAATTGGTAAATTCTTCAGTAAAATAAGTGTTTGGTCACCTACACACAAGCAAGATTTCTGGCTCTCACAGATCTGTAACTTCTTCTTTAAGAGGCTCCTTTGTCCTCCACTCGTTACCTGTATTAATGGCACCTGTTTGAACTCGTTATCAGTATAAAAGACACCTGTCCACAACCTCAAACAGTCAGACTCCAAACTCCACTATGGCCAAGACCAAAGGGCTGTCAAAGGACACCAGAAACAAAATTGTAGACCTGCACCAGGCTGGGAAGACTGAATCTGCAATAGGTAAGCAGCTTGGTGTGAAGAAATCAACTGTGGGAGCAATTATTAGAAAATGGAAGACATACAAGACCACTGATAATCTCCCTCGATCTGGGGCTCCACGCAAGATCTCACCCTGTGGGGTCAAAATTATCATGAGAACGGTGCGCAAAAATCCCAGAACCACATGGGGAGACCTAGTGAATGACCTGCAGAGAGCTGGGACAAGAGTAACAAACGCTACATCAGAAACACACTACGCCGCCAGGGACTCAAATCCTGCAGTGCCAGACGTGTCCCCCTGCTTAAGCCAGTACATGTCCAGGCCTGTCTGAAGTTTGCTAGAGAGCATTTGGATGATCCAGAAGAGGATTGGGAGAATGTCATATGGTCAGATGAAACCAAAATAGAACTTTTTGGTAAAAACTCAACTTGTCATGTTTGGAGGAGAAAGAACACCATACCTACTGTAAATCATGGGGGTGGAAACATCATACTTTGGGGCTGTTTTTCTGCAAAGGGACCAGGACGACTGATCCGTGTAAAGGAAAGAATGAATGGGGCCATGTATCGTGAGATTTTGAGTGAAAACCTCCTTCCACCAGCAAGGGCATTGAAGATGAAACGTGGCTGGGTCTTTCAGCATGACAATGATCCCAAACACACCACCCGGGCAACGAAGGAGTGGCTTCGTAAGAAGCATTTCAAGGTCCTGGAGTGGCCTAGCCAGTCTCCAGATCTCAACCACATAGAAAATCTTTGGAGGGAGTTGAAAGTCCGTGTTGCCCAGTGACAGCCCCAAAACATCACTGCTCTAGAGGAGATCTGCATGGAGGAATGGGCCAAAATACCAGCAACAGTGTGTGAAAACCTTGTGAATACTTACAGAAAACGTTTGTCCTCTGTCATTGCCAACAAAGGGTATATAACATAGTATTGAAATGAACTTTTGTTATTGACCAAATACTTATTTTACCAAGGAATTTACCAATTAATTCATTAAAAATCCTTCAATGTGATTTTCTGGATTTTTTTTTTTCTCATTTTGTCTCTCATAGTTGAGGTATACCTATGATGAAATTTGGAGACCTCTCTCATCTTTTAAGTGGGAGGACTTGCACAATGGGTGGCTGACTAAATACTTTTTTACCCCACTGTATAGAGATACACAGATGGACAAAATTGTTGGTACCCCTCTGTTAATGAAAGAAAAACCCACAATGGTCACAGAAATAACTTGAATCTGACAAAAGTGGTAATAAATAAAAATTCTATGAAAATTAACAAATGAAAATCAGACAATGCTTTGGAATTGTGGTTCAACAGAATTATTTTAAAAAACAAACTCATGAAACAGGCCTGGACAAAAATTATGGTACCCCTAGAAAAGATTGAAAATAATGTGACCATAGGCACATGTTCAACCAAGATGTGTCCTCTAATTAACATCACAGGTGTCTACAAACTTGTAATCAGTCAGTTGGCCTATTTAAAGGGTGACAAGTAGTCACTGTGCTGTTTGGGGACATGGTGTGTACCACACTAAACATGGACTAGAGGAAGCAAAGGAGAGAGTTGTCTCAGGAGATTAGAAAGAAAATTATAGACAAGCATGTTAAAGGTAAAGGCTATAAGACCATCTCCAAGCAGCTTGATGTTCCTGTGACTACAGTTGCACATAGTGTTCAGAAATTTAAGATCCACGGGACTGTAGCCAACCTCCCTGGACGTGGCCGCAGGAGGAAACTTGATGAAGAATGGTAACAAAAGAGCCCAGAACAACCTCTAAACACATTCATGGTGAACTCCAAGGTCAAGGTACATCAGTGTCAGATCGCACCATCCGTCATTGTTTGAGCCAAAGTGGACTTCATGGGAGATGACCAAGGAGGACACCACTGTTGAAAACAAATCCTAAAAAAGCTAGACTGGAATTTGCCAAACTGCATGTTGACAAGCCACAAAGCTTCTGGGAGAATCTCCTATGGACAGACGAGACAAAACTGGAACTTTTTGGCAAGGCACATCAGTTCTATGTTCACAGACGCAAAAATGAAGCATACCAAGAAAAGAACACTGTCCCTACTGTGAAACATGGAGGAAGTTCTGTTATGTTCTGGGGCTGCTTTGCTGTATCTGGCACAGGGTGTCTTGAATCTGTGCAGGGTACAATGAAATCTCAAGACTATCAAGGTATTCTAGAGAGAAATGTGCTGCCCAGTGTCAGACGGCTTGGCCTCAGTCGCCTTCTATGAGCGCTGATCTAAATCCTATTGAACATCTGTGGAAGAAGCTGAAACATGCCGTCTGGAGAAGGCACCCTTCAAACCTGAGACAACTGGAGCAGTTTGTTCATGAGGAGTGGGCCAAAATACCTGCTGAGAGGTGCAGAAGTCTCATTGACAGTTACAGAAATCGTTTGATTGCAGTGATTGCCTCAAAAGGTTGTGCAACAAAGTATTAAGTTAAGGGTACCATCATTTTTGTCCAGGCCTGTTTCATGAGTTTGTTTTTTAAAATAATTCTGTTGAACCACAATTCAAAAGCATTGTCTGATTTTCACTGGTTAATTTTCATAGAATTTTTATTTATTACCACTTTTGTCAGATTCAAGTTATTTCTGTGACCATTGTGGGTTTTTCTTTCATTAACAGAGGGGTACCAACAATTTTGTCCACAGCTGTATGTATTATTATACAAGTGCAGTTTCAGCCTCCTGCAATAAATGGAAATGGGACAGGGGAAATCTTTAATGAGCCATCCTCATTGTTATTCATACTTTGTTAAAGTTTTTTTAATTAATATTTTGACCCAGTAATTCTAACCCCTAAATCTCTTTGAAGGAGAAAGAACTTGTTTTAAGTATAACTGTGGGGAAAAAATGAGAAGCTGCTGTCTGACAGGAGGAGGCTACTTCAGCAGCTAGTAATTGAGGAGGAGCACAACAAGAGAGAAAGTGACCTAATGGCTTCTTTGTCCAAAAGCAGGTACAGAAATTTACTGTCTTGTGAAACATCCAGCTCACACAATATCAAATAGCTTCTAAAGCTATACGCTCAGTGGATGTGGATGTAAATAAATTTGCATTCATTTACATCAATTGTTTGTGTCAGTGACAGATCTAGAAAATTTACATGGAGTGGCAAGTATCACAAGTCTGGCAGCTGGACTCAAATGCACAACTCAAACAGCAGGATAAGTTTGGCTCTTTTATTGGCAGATTAGGAGAGCACTGGTGAAGTCAAACGAGGTAAAAATGCAGGATGGCAAAAACTAAGAAAAGCTTTACTCGAGGGATAAATAACAAAGGCTGGTGTGCTTGCTACAAAGAACAAAGACGAAGTGGTGAGGAGTGAAGGAAAATCAGGGACTAAGAAAACTCTTACTGGGATGAGTAACTAGACACAGGTGAAGCAGATCAGCACACACAGATGATCAGTGTAGAGAGAGACCAAACAGCAGGAAGCAGGGACTCTGACTCAAGGAGGCATGACATTACTCCTCCATCAAGGGCCAGCTCTCGACGGCCCAGGCAGATCAGGGTGAGTACGGTGAAAGTTCCTAATAAGGGAGGGGTCAACAATGTTACTGGCAGACACCCAGAACCTCTCTTCAGGGCCACAGCCCTTCCAGTCAACCAAGTATTGATGTCCATGCCCTCTCCAGCGAATTCCCAAGAGACGCTTGACTAAATAGATAGGGTCCCCATTGAGGATCTGGGGAGATGGAGGTTGCTTGGCAGGAAGAACAAGGGGACTGTCCTTGGCAGGTTTAACTCGTGCCACATGGAAGGTTGGACAGACCTTAATGTTCTGGGAAGCCAAAGACGCACAACTACTGGACTGATCACCTTGGAGATCAGGAAAGGACCAACAAACTGAGGAGCCAGCTTATGGGATTCTAAATGTAGGGGGAGGTCACGGGTTAACAGCCAGACCTTTTGTCCCAGTTTGTAGGAGGGCTGAAGGATCCTCCTGCGATCTGCAAACCTTTTGTACCTCTTGGAGCTTTTGAGAAGAGCTAAGCCGACCTTCTTCCAAATACGATGACATCTACCAACAAGGGCCACAGCAGAGGGAACACCAACCTCCCTCTCCAGGTCAGGGAAAAGAAATGGCTAATAACCAAACACACATTGGAATGGAGAGAGGCCAGTAGAAAAACAGGGCAGGGTGTGGTGGGCAAACTCCACCCAGATGAGGCGTTTACTCCAAGAAGATGGGTTCTGGGAAACAAGACAATGGAGACCAATCTCCAGCTCCTGGTTGAGGCACTCAGATTGACCATTACTCTGAGGGTGGTGTCCAGGGGCCTCATATATAAATGGTGCACACGCACAAAAACATGGTGTACACTGATTTTCACACACACAGTGGGATGTATAAAAACAAATGTGGCGTGAGAATCTGCGGGCCGAGCCGCAGTTTCCACCTGCCGTGAGAAGTTGCAGGCTCTCTGCAAAATTCTGTTTGACTATCAGGTGAGTCTGATAAACTACAAAATAGCTGAAACTCACAGAATGTGTTAAAATAATATTTCTACTTTAGTTAAAATGATGTGTCTATGAATTAGTGGTTGAAAAACATGATTATTATTATTACAAGATTTATTTCCACAACCCTGCTTATTGAGCGTAGTGAAACCCCAATGACTAATAACTAATTTCCCTCAGATATAACCTACTTCATTCATGGTCCAAAATCAGCGTTACTGGAAACTGGATCCCGTCTCTGTAAATGTGACATAGTACGTAGAGATTAAAAAAAAAAAAAAAAAAATTACCAGAGACTATACAGTTGACTCACAAGGCAACGCACACAGATCCATCTCTCCTGGGAGGAATTCTGTTCGGCAAAATGCCTTCTAATCAATCCCCAGCTCCAGCACAATACGTGCCGAGGCAAAGAGAAGCCCCTGACTGCAGACTACTTGGAGGTAACTGGATTGCGGATCCCTCCAGGTGAACCCCAGTAGCTGCAGCTGTGACATTTGCAGCTATGTCTGACATGGTTTCAGACCCAAAGAGCAGACACGACTCGAGAATAAACATAATTAACTCTTTATTGTAAATAACGTGTGTGTGTGTGGGTGCGTGTATGTATGTATCCGCTGGGACGAGCAGAGCACCGTGCAACCTGGCAACCCTATGGACACACAGACAGAGGGAGAGTTAGTGGCAAGCCCCGGAGGGAATGTACAGGATTGCTCTGCGCTTACTGTCTGCAATGTGAAGGTGGAACTCAGGTTAAGCTCAGCGGCTATGGCCAGGAGGACAGTGCCCGCGGTCCCAATGGTGGTAAGTGTTGGTAGGTGAGGCAGTGCAGTTCGGTCCGCCGCCAGGAGGGAGAGAGGTCCGCCACCACGGATCTCCGCCTGTGCACAGGGGACTCAGAAAGGTTAGAGGAATGGATGAAGGCTTACTTGGTTGAGGGTGAAGATTAGTCCTGGCATCGACAGGCAGGACTGGAAGAACAGGTGAGGCTTGGAAGCTCAGCTTGGAGATTGGTGAGTGAAGGTCTCAGGGAAAGGAGACAGACGACTCCACGCCGATCTCAGGACCTCGCGGTTTAAATAACCCAGGCTGGGATGGAAAGCAGGTGTGCATGCAGCTGAGGATAATTGGCAGCCATGACAATGTCGGAGTGAAGAGATGTTTCCATAGTCTAAAATACCTCTGTTTGGAGATTACAATTGGGGAATGTACGATCGCTACTCAACAAGACTGACAAGCTAGCGGCTATCTCCCGCTACGAGAGCATCTTCAGAGAGATTAGCTTGATGTTGTTTACTGAGACGTGGCTAACAGAACTAGCAACAGATGCTAACATCGAACTGGAGGGTTTCCACGCAATACGGGCAGACCGGACACCAGACAGTGGCAAGGCAAGGGGCGGAGGAGTGATAATGGATGTCAATAACAGCTGGTGCAGACCGGGACATATCACAGTTAAACAACAACACTGCAACAAAGACAATGAGTTGCTAGCTGTTAGCATGCAGCCTACCTATCTCCCGAGGGAATACTCACACGTGATCTGCATTGTTATTTATGCAAATCCAACGGCGAACGCGGGGACAGCGCGTGACGCCATTCACTTAGTAACTGGCAGGCTGCTGACAGAACACCCAGATGCTCTCCTACTTGTCTCAGGTGATTTCAACCATATTTCACTGTCCCCCATTCTGCCCACGTTCACCCAGTATGTCACATGCCTCACGAGAGACAATAAAACACTGGACTTATTCTACGCAAACACTAAGGAGGTGTACACCTCATCACCACTCCCCCCACTTGGGAGATCGGATCACAACTTGGTTCATCTCCTACCGGTGTACAAACCCCTAGTACACAGACAACCTCCGGTCATGCGCACAGTGAAGTTATGGCCAGTTATGGTTAAGGACAGCTTCAGGAAGAAGATGGAGGACAAGCTGCAACAAAGCGACATCAGTGAAGTCTGGAGAAACCTTAAAACCATCTCTGGGCTCCAGAATACCCCAGGCCACGGGGGGCAGGGAGTGGGCGAACAATCTGAACCTGTTTTTTAATAGGTTTGACCAATCGCCCTCCCCCCCCCCACCAACTGCAAAACAACCACTGCTGCCTCTGAAGTCATCGAGACCTGCTGTCCACACCCCACTCCACCAACACCCCCCCACTCCTAGCACACAGCCCCCCAACCTGACCCTCACTAAGACCCAAGTGAGGACGGAGCTGAGGAAGCTCAAGGCGAGGGAGGCCTCGGGACCAGACAGCATCAGCGCGAAGCTCCTCAAGTCCTGTGCAGACCAGCTGTGTGGGATTGTGGAGCACATCTTCAACCTGAGCCTGAAGCTGGGGAGGGTACCACAGTTGTGGAAAACATCTTGTGTGGTACCTGTACCAAAGACTTCCCACCCCAAAGACCTGAACAGCTACAGACCAGTGGCCCTGACGTCTCACATGATGAAGACCCTGGAGAGACTGCTCCTTGCTCACCTCTGCAACGGATCCACTCCAGTTCGCCTACCAGCATGGCATTTGGGGTGGAGGATGCAGTGATCTTCCTCCTTCACAGTTCTCTGTCCCACCTTGAGAAGCCCGGGAATGCGTTGAGGATCATGTTCTTTGACTTCTCCAGTGCTTTCAACACCATTCAACCGATGATCCTGAAGGACAAGCTGCTGTGTGCAGGGGTGGACCAGCACCTGCCATCATGGATCCTGGACTACCTCACTAACCGGCCACAGATTTGTGAGAACCCAAGATTGTGTGTCTGACACGATCATCAGCAGCACGGGGGCCCCCCAGGGAATGGTTTTGGCTCCCTTCCTGTTCACCCTTTATACTGCAGACTTCTCACACAACACAACACACTGCCATCTACAGAAGTTCTCCAACGACTCTGCGATCGTTGGCCTCATCTCCAACAGAGATGAAGCTGAGTACAGAGGACTAATCCAGGACTTCGTGGACTGGTGCCATCGGAACTGCCTCCAGATCAACGCGAGGAAAACTAAGGAGCTGGTGGTGGACTGCCACAGGCAAGGACAACCAGAGAGGTTTCGCAGGTCCTTCCTACCTATGGCTGTCAGACTGTATAACCTAAGCAGGGCTGTTCCCAGAGATAGCAAAAAAAAAAACGTGACGACCTAATAGTATTGAATGCAAAAGACGCAACAGACTTACACAAATGGTCCCCTCCAGTATACAACTAGGACATTATCAGTCGCTACGGAGGGTGACAATATGTATGGGTACATATTCATACTATGTAGGATAACTAAGTAGACGGTTATGCTGTTTATTCCATCTTGCTGCAATGCTCCGCACTTTGTATATATATTTATGTGTATGTATGTATATCCACTGCTCTTATTTATATTTTCCGTATCTTCTTAATTATTGCTCTGAGTGTTGCTATCCCTGTGCTGTTGCAATCCTGGAATTTCCCCATTGTGGGACTAATAAAGGCTTATCTTATCTTATCTTATCTTAACTTGGTTCATCTCCTGCCGGTGTACAAGCCCCTAGTACACAGACAACCTCCGGTCATGCGCACAGTGAAGTTAGGACTGAGGAGGCAATGGACGCTCTAAAGGACTGTTTTGAAACCACTGCCTGGGAGCAGCTCTGCGATCCACATGGTGAGGACATCAATGGCCTCACTCACACCATCACGGACTACATCAGCTTCTGTGTGGATAACACCGTACCCACCAAGACCATACAGTGTTGCTCGAACAACAAACCCTGGATCAACCCTGAGATAAAAACACTTCTGAGAGAGAAGAAGAAGATCTTTAGGTCGGGGAACAGGGAGATGCTGAAGTCCGTACAGAGGGAGCTGAGGAGGAAGATTAGAGAAGGCAAGGACAGCTTCAGGAAGAATATGGAGGACAAGCTGCAACAAAGCGACATCGGCGGGGTCTGGAGAAACCTTAAAACCCATCTCTGGGCTTCAGAATACCTCCTCCCAGGCCACGGGAGGCAGGGAGTGGGCGAACAATCTGAACCCGTTATTTAATAGGTTTGACAAACCGCCCTCCCCCCCAACTGCACAACAACCACTGCTGCCTCTAAAGTCATCGAGACCTGCTGTCCACACCCCACTCCACCAACACCCCCCCACTCCTAGCACACAGCCCCCCAACCTGACCCTCACTAAGACCCAGGTGAGGACGGAGCTGAGGAAGATCAAGGTGAGGAAGGCCTCGGGACTGGACGGCATCAGCACGAAGCTCCTCAAGTCCTGTGCAGACCAGCTGTGTGGGATTGTGGAGCACATCGTCAACCTGAGCCTGAAGCTGGGGAGGGTACCACAGTTGTGGAACACATCTTGTGTGGTACCTGTACCAAAGACTTCCCACCCCAAAGACCTGAACAGCTACAGACCAGTGGCCCTGACGTCTCACATGATGAAGACCCTGGAGAGACTGCTCCTTGCTCACCTCCGCCCCCTGGTGGGACCAGCGACAGATCCACTCCAGTTCGCCTACCAGCATGGCATTGGGATGGAGGATGCAGTGATCTTCCTCCTTCACCATTCCCTGTCCCACCTGGAGAAGCCCGGGAATGCGGTGAGGATCATGTTCTTTGACTTCTAATGATAATAATAATAATGCATCAGATTTATATAGCGCTTTATCATAGACACTCAAAGACGCTTTACAAGTAGATACATTATTCATTCACTCCAGACAGACAATGGTAGTGACAAGCTACTACTGTAGCCACAGCTGCCCTGGGGCAGGCTGATGGAAACGTGGCTGCCAATCCGCGCCAACGGCCTCTCCGGCCACCACCGAACATTTATACACTTATACACATTCATACCCAGTGTTACTGTATGGGCACTGGAGGCAATGCGGGTGAAGTGTCTTGCCCAGGGACACAACGGCAGGATATCTGGGGAGAACGGGATTCGAACCGCCAACCATCGGGTTATTAGATGACCTGCTCTACCCCCTGAGCCTCTGCCGCCCCAAACACTATGTGCTCATAGGCACATACGACTATGACGACTATGTGCTGGTATGTGCTCATACCAGATTTTCAGCTTGTCAAATTCTGGCTTGTAATTTTTTTCAAAGATGTCCTGGAAGATGTCTTTAAATCTCCCATCATATGCTTTCAGAATGGTGTTTCTCCAGTGCTTTCAACACCATCCAACTGATGATCCTGAAGGACAAGCTGCTGTGCGCAGGGGTGGACCAGCACCTGTCATCATGGATCCTGGACTACCTCACTAACCGGCCACAGTTTGTGAGAACCCGGGATTGTGTGTCTGGCACGATCATCGGTAGCACGGGGGCCCCCCAGGGAACGGTTTTGGCTCCCTTCCTGTTCACCCTTTATACTGCGGACTTCTCACACAACACAACACAACACACTGCCATCTACAGAAGTTCTCTGATGACTCTGCGATCGTCGGCCTCATCTCCAACAGAGATGAAGTTGAGTATAGAGGACTTATCTAGGACTTTGTGGACTGGTGCCATTGAAACTACCTCCAGATCAACGCGAGGAAAACTAAGGAGCTGGTGGTGGACTGCCGCAGGCAAGGACAACCCCTCACAGCACCAGTAAACATACAGGGAACAGACATTGAGATGGTGACATCCTACAAGTACCTGGGTGTTCATCTGAACAATAAACTAGACTGGTCACACAATACCGACGCACTCTACAAGAAGGGACAGCGCAGGCTGTTCCTACTGAGGAGGCTCAGGTCTTTTGGTGTACAAGAGGCGCTGCTGAAGACATTCTACGACACGGTGGTGGCATCAGCCATCACTTTTGGAGTGGTCTGCTGGGGCAACGGCATTACAGCAGCCGATAGGAAGAGACTGAACAAACTAATCAAGAAAGCTAGCGCTGTCCTGGGGCAACGCCTTGACCCAGTGGAGGAGATAGGAGAGAGAAGGATGGTGGCTAAACTGTCATCTCTGCTGGAGTCTGAGTCCCACCCTATGCAGGACATACTGAACGCACTGAGGAGCTCATTTAGTAGTAGACTACATCATCCTAGGTGCGCGACCGAGAGGTTTCGCAGGTCCTTCCTACCTACGGCTGTCAGACTATATAACCTAAGCAGGGCTGCTCGCAGAGATAGCAAAAAAACATGACGACCTAATAGTATTGAATGCAAAAGACGCAACAGAGTTACACAAATGGTCCCCTCCAGCATACAACTAGGACAATATCAGTCACTACGGAGGGTGACAATATGTATGGGTACATATTCATACCATGTAGGGTAACTAAATAGACGGTTATGCTGTTTATTCCATCTAGCTACAATGCTTCGCACTGTGTATATATTTATGTATTTATGTGTACATATGTATATTCACTGCTCTTATTTTCTTATCTTCTTAGTTATTGCTCTGAGTGTTGCTATCCCTGTGCTGTTGCAATCCTGGAATTTCCCCATTGTGGGACTAATAAAGGCTTATCTTAATCTTAAATAAAAGGCTTCTTCCTGGCTGTCATGCGTAATTTGGATTCTGACAGATTTGGTTTGTAACTACCCAGCAGGCACAAGACGTTGAATCAACATTGAAAGAACAGTTATTGCCAACATTGAAACTATGTTGAGAATACATTGTATTTGTAAATTGCATCAATGTAGTGTGTTCAACGTTGTTGCATTGTCAACGTTGGAACCCTTGTGAAAAAAACCCTTATGAGTTCTTGTCTGCTGATAATCAAGAAGATGGACATGAAATCAAACAATAACTCCCATATGTCTTTCAATAGTTTAATAAGAAATGTCAGAATAGGTTAACACATTTTGATGATTTTAAAACAAAGAATTCAACATGCATTATGGGCATCATAGACAGTTATTGAGTTACTGATCATAACCTATGAATCAAGCATTTGTGGAACCAAATAAACCATAGTTTAACTTGTTAGTATACTGAAAATTGGAAAATATGAAGAATATAATGATTAAACTACTTATAAAAATGGAAGATTGGTGTTACTCTGAAAAAGAACAAATTAATGAAAGGACAAAATGCATTTTGAAATTCTGATGGGGGTTTGCATGAAATTAAGTTTAAAGAACTTATACCAGGAATATTCTGAAGAATTAAGTTTAAATTAAACAACAGACCGTCAGCCAAAAAGAATCATTGTGTCCCAGTGGGTAGCAGGTGGCCCACTGGATTCTGTTTCAACTGGACCAGTGTGGGTTCTGTTGGAAGATTGGCGGACAGGCTCTTTACCAAGGTTATAGCCTACTCCCGATGTCATAATTTCCCTTGTAGGGCAGGATAAAGGCACCACACGTCGGCTGTGAGTTTGCAAGTTTATTAACAAAAAAACCACAAAAGCACAAACAAGATCAAACCAAACTTAAAAGGAGAGTGAAAACAGCAGGAGAAGCCAAAATAGCAAAATGCTAAGGCGAGGAAAGTCACCGGCTAAACCAGAGAAAACTAACCGTGGGAAATATGCTAGGGTAAATGTTAAGGCAGAAAAAAGACACTTAAGGCACTTTTCCACTAGGGTCAGTATGGTACGGTTCGGTACGGGACGGGACAGTACAGTTCGGCCCGCTTTGTTTTTCCACTGCACTAGGTCCCATTTGAAGTGGGTGGGAAATAGTTACAGGGAGGTGGCGCAACCCTCTCCCTCCTGCTACGTAAAACAAGCGTAACTGGTGTAAATCAAGCGTAACGTTACGCAAAACACAAGTTGGCAGGATACAAGGCGTCTGCGTTCTCTGGCTGTTTTTGCCAGAATAAAGGCAAAAACGGAGAACAGAAGGCAAACCCCCAATACGACACACTCTGGAAAAGAACAGGAGCATTTAGAAAACCGTAGAGCAGTATAAAGAAGAAGACATGATGATACGAACTACATTACGTATGACGGTAAGGTAATGATTGCTAATGCTACTTTGCTTTTAAGTCCGCCGTACAACATTGTAATTGACATAACGTTCGGCTCAGGAGACGCACACACACAGGCTCAGAGTAGTTCAAACTGTTTATTAACAACAGGGATGTTTGGGTGCGTGTCTGCGGAATGTTAATGTGTTGGTGGTGGCGTCTGCTTCGGACCCAGAGGCAGGAGACCATTCAGCCGGCAACCCTATGGGAGAAATCAGACACAGGGAGATGAGCACACACCAACACAGGAGGAGAATAGGCGAGGGAGAGAAGCTTACTTGTTGGGACAGATGACTGGCGCTTCAAGGATGGAAGCCCGGGAGACAGCCACCTGCAGGGCTCGGTGCAGCAGCGAGGAGAGACGAGGGACGGGATTGTCCGCCGCCGAGGAATCCACCTGTGCACAGGGGAGCAGACTGGAGAGATGAGGTAAGCGATTTTCTTACCGGTGACGAGGATGCTGAAGAGAATGTGGTAGAAGCCCATGGAAGGGAAATGAAGTCTACGGCTTCAGGCCGAAGCTCAGGGCGAGGCGGCTTTTATCCTTCGCCGCTGACGAGTAGCAGGTGCGTGAGCAGGTGGCGCCGCTGATGAATGGCGCGGCGTGACAGTAATGTCGGCAAGTTATCGATATTAGGTACTAAAATATGTATTCTGTGTGTGTGTGTGTTTCAGATGGCTCTCTTGTGGCAAAAATATCGCTTCAAACGGTTGGCGTCAACGTTCAACACAGCGATGTGACCCCAACTTCATGAACACCAAGTGGCTATAATGTCTGTAGAAATGTTTAGCTTCCTGTGCAACAAATTGCTCTGATCTATGTCAAAATCATGGAGAGACTGTTGAGACGTCATGGAATTTATCTGCTCCAGCCAGTGGTGTCGTGGCAAAACATGGATCAGGTACCATATGGTAGCATATTGTTTTAACACCTCCCTTAAGTTATGCCACGTGCCATCCTGCCTCAAATCCTCCACCATCATCCCTGTCCCCAAGAAGCCACGGATCACTGGACTTAATGACTACAGACCTGTAGCGCTCACCTCTGTAGTCATGAAGTCCTTTGAGCGCCTGGTCCTGTCCCACCTCAAGTCCATCACCACCCCTCTCCTGGACCCGCTGCAGTTTGCCTACCGAGCCAACAGGTCTGTAGACGATGCAGTCAACCTGGCCCTCCACTCCATCCTGCAGCACCTGGACTCCCCGGGAACCTACGCCAGGATCCTGTTTGTGGACTTCAGCTCCGCATTCAACACCATCCGCCCCGCTCTGCTCCGGGACAAGCTGTCCCTGCTCAACGTGCCTGACTCCCTCTGCAGGTGGATCACCGACTTCCTGACGGACCGGAGGCAGCATGTGCGGCTGGGAAAGACTGTCTCAGACTATACTAGCATCAGCACCGGATCACCCCAGGGCTGTGTACTTTCCCCCCTACTCTTCTCCCTTTACACCAACTCCTGCACCTCCAGCCACCAGTCTGTCAAGTTGATCAAGTTTGCGGACGACACCACCCTCATCGGGCTCATCTCCAACGGCGACGAGTCCGCCTACAGGAGAGAGGTGGCCCAGCTGGCGTCCTGGTGCAGCAATAACAACCTGCAGCTGAACGCTCTGAAGACAGTGGAGATGATTGTAGACTTCAGGAAAGTCACTACTCCTCTGCCCCCCCTCACCCTCTCAGGCTCTCCCATCACCACTGCTGATTCCTTCCGCTTCCTAGGCACTACCATCACCAGGGACCTCAAATGGGAGCTGACCATCAGCTCACTCATCAAAAAAGCCCAGCAGAGGATGTTCTTCCTGCGGCAGCTGAGGAAGCTCAAGCTACCCACCAAGATGTTAGTGCAGTTCTACACAGCCATCATCGAGTCCATCCTCACCACCTCCATAACCGTGTGGTACGCAGGAGCCACTGCCAGGGACAGACTAAGGCTGCAGCGCGTCGTGCGCACTGCTGAGAAGGTGATCGGCTGCAAGCTCCCATCTCTCCAGGATCTGTACATCTCCAGGACCCGGAGGCGTGCTGGCCGGATCATAGCCGATCCCTCACACCCTGGTCACGTACTGTTTGCCCCCCTCCCCTCTGGTAGAAGACTTCGGTCCATCCAGACTAAAACCTCCCGTCACATGAACAGCTTCTTCCCCTCTGCCATTAGACTGCTGAACACTAAGTGACTCTCGTGCACCATGTACAGCAGCTCAACCAGACTCATGTCAATCATCACTGTTTTCTTCCTGCATTACCGACTGCACTATATAGTTCTCCACAGTATCTGCTGCTGGCTAATATATATTTTAACTGTTGACCAGTATCACTTAATCTTATCCTACACTTTATTACATGTATAGTTTATTTCTCTTATCTTATCATGTTTAATGTTGCAGCATTGTACCGAGACAAATTCCTAGTTTGTGTACTACATGAACAATGGCAATAAACCTGATTCTGATTCTGATTCTGATTCTGATTCATATGAGCTGTTAAATATATATTTCAACAGGTAAACAGTACTGAGTTAGGCATAAGATATATTTAGCAATTATGATGCATTTTAAGCCAAAACAAACTGATCTAGGATTAAAAGTAATTAAAATAATGCAGTCACAAGGTTACATGGAGAAATACGTGGATTAACTGGAAATATATCATATTGAGTATTGCTGAGTACATGTAGATACTGTATAAATACATATTCTCTACATCAACAGTGAACTATACATGTATTCATGTAGTATTGCCCTGGGAATTTTGACAATAAACCTTTGTACTTTTGCAGATGTCTCTATTTTGTTTTACAGTCTTCAGCAAATAATTGTTTTGGTTACTTTTCTTAAAAATGAGCCATTATTTTCAAAGTCACTGTTAAATGGTTCGTACTGTTGACTCTTTTCCCACTGGTGTCTTAACAGACAAAATAGAAAATCATGATGCAAACACATAAATCACTAAATTGTTTATTCCAATCAGCAGCAAATTACAGATTATTTAGAATGTGCAAAATTCAAACTGTAAAAAAAAAAAAAAAAAAAAAAGACACTGGAATGGGTCACACACGCCAGCCACGCTGCCTCACTGAGAAGCAACTGGTCGGCCCCTTGTACTGGTCCCGGTTCAGCAGATCTTCAGCCTGCATCTCTGTAACTAGTGAGGCAAGGTCTGGTTTGGGTGGATCGTTTTCCCCTTGTCTAGATGAAAGACAGAAATGGGTGGTGGATAATTAAAGCAAGTTTAAAACATATTTGAGAAATGAATGAATGAATGAATCTTTATTTCGGATAGATTAGATTAAAAGAAAGGAACAGAATAATAGAACAAAGGGGGAAAAAAAATCCAATAAAATCAAATTAAACAGCAACTATACAATTCAATTATACAATTCAATTCAGCCGCAGCTTATATTGCCCACCCATGTTCCATCTAAGAATTCAAAAATAAAACAAAATAAGAGTGATTACAAATCAGAACAAAGCCAAGACAAAACGTGACAAAAACTAAGCAACAGCACAACACAGACTGGATATGATAATCCTATGTGATTTTACATGTCGTTTTGTATATATGTTTGGAGTATTTCTTTCTTTAGTTTTTGTTTAAATTGTCCAAGCGTTGCACATGATTTTAATTCAGGTCCAAAAGTGTTCCACAGTCTGACTCCTTGCACTGAGACAGTGTTGCTTGGTGGTAGTTCTCATTGAAGGTTTTTGAAATGTACATGTTCCTCTGAAATGATATTGTTTCTCCCTTATTTGGAACAACTTTTGGATATTTGTGGGCAGTGATAGATTCTTAGCTTTAAACATTATTACTGCAGTTTTAAAGGCAACCAGATCTTTCAACTTGAGAGCTTTTAATTTAAAGTGGGTTTGTTGGTTCCCTGTAAGCAGCTTTGTTTATTATTCTAATAGCTCTCTTCTGAAGCATAACGACTGGATATATGTTTTATATGTGTTTCCCCATACTTCAGTACAATATGTCATATATGGGTATTGGTATCCTCTCTGAAGAGCTGGAGCAGGTGGCTGGGGAGAGGGAAGTCTGGGCTTCTCTGCTTGAACTGCTGCCTCTGCGACCTGGACCTCCGGAAAAGTGGTAGAAGATGGATGGATGGATGTCATGTATGGGAGTATTAATGAATGATATAAAGTCTATAGTGTGGGTTGATTCAGCAAATATTTCACTCTGTGCAGTATTGCGATTGATTTGCATATTTTACCTTTAATATAATTAATATGTGACTTCCAACACAGTTTTTTATTGATTATTATGCCAAGGATTTTAATTTTGGATACCCTTTCAATCTCTACACCATTAATACTGAGTTTAGATACTGAGTTGTTGTGATGGTGTGAAATAACATTATCAATAAAAGTTTAGCCACCGCTGTGTCGCCCTGGTTTCAAATGTGGGTGGTGTTTTGTGCTTGTATTGCTAAAATATAAAAGGAAGCACTACAATAGATCTCAAATATTTGTAATGTGTTCTTTTACTGCATGAGTTTAAAGATGAAATACTATAGACTACACATATAAACTAAATTCTAATGGTGACTGAACAACTCCCATTCCCAAAGGTGCAAGATACACTATTATGACTATAACTCATAAAGGATCACAGAAGTGATCTGATAAAAAAAAATAAACAAACAAGTGGTTTACAGTGGCTATTATTGGATGTGCCATTCATTTTCAATTACTCTGTAATTAATATTCACATGTGGGTGACCCCCACAGCCTACGGGTCAAGCAGAGCACTCAGCTGGAGCAATTAGCAGAACAGTGGGATGTATGGACTGATATCAATAGGCAGCCTCTCTTTGTCTAATTCCAGTGCCAGTAATCCTGCTATTGATATGTGTGACTCTAATGCAAATGTCCATGCCTTCCTGCCGTTTACTGTGATGCTAATGTGCCATGCATGCATTGTCTAGCTGGGTATATAAGTCAACTGTATATCGCTTGCTCTCTCTCTTATTCTCTTTTTGACCACTCTGATGACTTGCTGCTACTAGAGACACAGGGCTCGCTCCAGCGCGCTCCCACAGTGCTGGGGTGAACTCTCGTGATGGAGGATGAATAAAACACCCTTTTAAACTTCAGTTCGCCGTGTCCTGCCTGCACTTATTCCGTGCCACCACAGCGGTAACCCTTATTTGATCCTCCACACACACAAATAAATCTCAGTTCAGTCCCTTTCATATTAAGTGGAAACTGTGCTACTTTAAATTTGGCACTTTACCTATACTTTAACTTAAAAAAACCCAAAAGATTTGACTATAAATATGATGTGTTGTTTACCTGTCACAATATATTGGTGTCAAAACGTCGCCATTCCGAGCAGATCCTGTTTGGACTCTACAATGAAATACACACAAATTAAGTACATACACAGCACGAAAGTGCAACATGTAAAAAACACCTTTTTAATCAAAATTACAACTAGCTTATTTCATCAGATATCGTCAACACAAAAAAGCAACATACAAGGACGTCCGTAGCATTGAGCTAGGTCATCGTTTAAACACGATTAAGTTTTCGTCTGTCGTAAGTGAACTTTCCACTGCTGGAAAAAATAACGTAAAACATGAATATCACATCACTCACCGTCCTGTATATCACAATATCACTGCTTCAACTGCTGAAGTTGAATGCGTCGCGGCTGTACATTCAATTCAATTTGGGTAGCTGGGTCTAATTCCCGGTGCATCTCCGTGTATTTTCTAGTGCGTCTGCTTGTGCTCCCCACTGCAAGTTCAGTCTGCTTCCCTCTGCATTCTCTAATCAGCCGAAACGCGCAGAAAACTCTGCTGGACCGCTGTGTTGATTTCTGCTGATTTCTGTTAATCCATTCTATTGTTGTTGTTTATAATATCACTTGTTCGCGGGCTCACGGACGAAACATTGCAAATGGCGGCCAGCCAGCGATTCTGGAAAGTCAGCATAACGCCCACTCTCATGACGCTACGCCCGGACCAATCAGTGGCCAGCAGTGGGTTGACGTAACAGTGCCAGTACGCTTTGGACTAGCTCTCGATTGGTGCCGATGAAATAGGAACAGTTCCAATTAAACAGAACCGTAAGGACTTTCGGTTCCTAATGGAAAAGCGGACAAAGGGTGCCGAACCGTACCAAACTGTACCAAACTGACCCTAGTGGAAAAGCGCCTTTACATTTCGTAGAGAGAAGTTGCAAGTAGGGTGCTGTGCCGGACAAAAATGTGCAGCCCCTTAAATAAGGCTAAACACAAAATGAAAACAAGTGGTGACAGGTGTGGGTAAATCTGAGCGGGTAGGAGAAGGCAAAAGAAACAATTTAGGGCAACTGGAAATGATGAGGACACAATCATCGGGGCTGACAGCTGACAGGGCCATGCCTACGCAGCGCAACCCCATAAAGCCATTGACAGCTGTCAACCCGGAAAGACATAACAAAATACTACTATAATGATAAGGCAAAAAATGAAGACAGGCAAACTAAAAAATACAATAACCAAACTATAACAAACATAAATGGGAAAATAAGCCCTCCTGAGAAACAATATAGGATACGAGATAAGTGTCTTGTCTGGAGTGGTGGCTAGTGATACGGGAGCGCCACAGGGGACTGTGCTCTCTCCTTTTCTTTTTACCTTATACACCACGGACTTTCAGTACAACACTGAGTCATGTCACCTGCAAAAATTCTCTGATGACTCAGCTGTTGTGGGGTGTATAAGAGGAGGAGAGGAGGGGGAGTACAGGGCACTGGTAGACAGATTTGTGGAGTGGGCGGAACAGAATCACCTGAGGTTGAATGTCAGCAAGACCAGGGAGATGGTGATTGACTTCAGGAAGAAGAAGGCTCCTTCTCAGCCACTGCAGATTAGGGGGGGGGATGTGGGAGTAGTTGAAGACTACAAATATCTGGGTGTCAGGATCAGCAGCGGGTTGGACTGGAGATCCAACACCGATGCTGCGCACAAGAAGGGGATGAGCAGACTCTACTTCCTGAGAAAGCTGAGATCCTTCAACGTGTGCAGCAGGATGCTGGAGCTTTTCTATCAGACTGTTGTCGCCAGCACCATCTTCTTTGCTGCGGTCTGTTGGGGTAGCAGTATCAGGGCCAGAGATACCAACAGACTTGACAAGATTATCAAGAGGGCTGGCTCTGTAATTGGTCTCAGACCGGAGACCTTTGAGACAGTGGTGGAGAGGAGAACACTAAATAAACTGCGATCCATCATGAACAATCCTGATCACGCCCTCCACCACACACTAGATAGGCAGCAAAGCACTTTCTCCAGTAGACTACTACAGCTTCGTTGTCGAACGACCAGGTACAGGAAATCTTTCCTGCCACATGCAATTTCACTGTACAATAACTCACTATGATGTTGTATTCTGGTCATAGCTATGCTGCCACACTGCACCTTACAGACTAACTGGTACCTCACATTCCACTCTGCTCCTGATAGTCCTTCTTTGTGTGAAAGAATTTTCGCAGAGCATGGAAGGCTCTGGGCATACTTAAAAAAAAATAGAAAAAAATGGGAGAGCAGAGAAGTCTGCTCCTTACAGCTTGACCACCACCCAAAACTGAACAAAGGGAAGATTTTTTTCCGGGTGTGGCAGAATTTCACTGATTTTCATGAAACCTGAGCTGGCCCAATTACATTGCTTCTTTTTCCAGCAGAAGTCATAAACAAGACCTAAAAAAAGAAAATGCAAGGGACCTTGGAGGCCCATTGGTCATTTCAAAATTCAGGGCTTTGTGGGTCTCACAGCAGAAAGAGGAGGGGGAGAGACATGTGATATGAGAAGTGAGACCTCCCTTATGACACATATGTTGCTGAATAAAGCATAAATTCCTTAAACTTTAGTGACTAAGATATTCTACTCAATAATAAGGGAACATATGATGTCTCTACATTGTAACTGTAATTAATTTGTGATAGTAAGCATGCAAAAATTAATTTCTTCCTGAAAATAAAGCATATCAAATCATAGCAGTAAAAGCATTTGAAACCACAATTGTCCATTCCAGAGTGAATTAATTTATTGTTCACAACTGCAGAGATTCCATTTCAGAGAGAGAAAAAAAATGAATGACTAAAGTCTTGGAGTCCTGGAGAAGGGATTAACTTCCACTTTATGGCCAATGGATAGTCTTACAGCTCTGGTCCTTGGGTGATAGAAGCAGTTCATGACCACACTTTTGAGTTGAAACAATTTTCTTCAGCAAAGAATGATTTTATGGATTGCAACCAAAAGGGTTAACACTACAGAAGCTGTTGAAGAACTTGGTGAACATGCTGCACATGGGAGGCCTTACTGGGGGAGAAGATAAGGATATCGTCCAAGTAGACAAAGACGATCCGGTCAAGCATGTCACGCAGAACATTGTTCACTAGGGCCTGAAATACTGCTCGAGCGATGGTTAGCCCAAAGGGCATGACCAGGTACTCGTAGTGTCCAGTGGGAGTGTTAAAGGCCGTCTTCCACTCATCCCCTTCCATAATTCTTACCAAAGCGGAAGAAGATGGATGGATGGATGATAAGCATTCTTTAAATCGAGCTTAGTGAAGAACTTGGCTCCTTGCAAGAGTTCAAAGGCTGAGGAAATACAGTTCTTGATGGTAATGTCATTCAGACCCTGGTAGTCAATGGGCTATTAGCAAACATATAAGTTGAGTGTGGTGAGTGACTTTACAAAGCATATGTCCATCTAAAACATGGGCTTCTAGAGGCAACAGGATGCAACTTAACCCCTTGCACTCCGGTCAATTTCCCTAAAAACGCCAAAAAATAATGTGCCCAAATTAAATCCAAAGCTGTTCTTCAAACCTTTGCAGCATCTTCATGGGGTTGGTCTCATTTAAAAGAAAACACTTTGAATTTTTTGGCAAAACAGTCATAATCTCTCTAAGTGCTCCGGCCATTGAGTTACAGTCATCTAAACATAGTGAACTTGAAGAAAATAAATTTGGCCTGGGTGTTTTTTTGGATACAAATGCTTGCAAATAACACACAGCTTCAGATCCGGGCTAGAAAATGCAACAGAAATGTAGAACCAAGTGTTATCCAGCTGAGGTCCAAATTTTGTAACAATACCACAAAAAATGAATATATTACACAGCTTTTTCCTCAGGCTGTTCACAGGCGTTTTGGAACAGTGCCAAATTGTGCCAAATGGCACAGTTTGGAAAAACATCTGTAACTTTAGAATGCTTCAATGTAGAAGCTTCATTTTGGGCTCTAATGAAAGGTCACACTCAGGGCTGTGTCTGTGTGGGGGGGGGGGGGGGTTTGTCCCCCCCCCTCGCTACAGAGGATGGACATCGGCCATCGCTACATGACGGATTAGCCTCATGTGGGATGTGGGACAGCAGCTCAGTCACCGCAGCTTTCCCCCCCCCCCCTCGCTACAGAAGAATAGCGGGGGGGGGGCGGCGTTCACGGTCTGGACGTGACGAACGAACCGTGTACCGCGGCGCACGAACTTCAGACTTCGTGCGCCGCACAGTTGTAATTTACCGATCGGTCAAAAGTCATTTTGGATTACAATTTTCAGGAATAAAGAATAATTTAGCTTATAACACCTTACCTCTTCACAGCAGTGTCCTGGTGAACTTCTCTTCCCCATTGTCAGACGAACGCGACGCTGGTCCGCTCGTGGTTCTGGTCTCGCGACCCGATCAAAACATAATTCCATTATTGCGTTTTTGTGCTTCCATGATTGTGGTTTTTGGCGAACGATTTTTCAAAACAAATAACAGTAGTTAAAAAAAGTTAAAAAAAGACTGGCGAAGGCGTGTGTGTCACTCAGCCTTCGTCGTCAGCCTCCATCGGTCTATGACCATGGAAGAAATCATAACGTCTACTCTGCTGGAACAAAAACAAAATAAGCACCGCCTGTGGCCGAACATGCCGATGCGCGAATGGCACTCCCTGTCACACAGGTTGCATTTGTGGATGGTCTCCGTGCTGCTGGGTCTGTGGGGTTCTTCCTGCGGGTCCTTTTTTGATCCGCTGCAGCAGTCAGTCTTCACCCAGCCTTTAAAAAAACAGCTCGCGAACTTCTCTGCTTCAATTGGCTCACTGCATTCACAGCGTTGGTAGGCGGGTCCTTCTTGCTAGGTTTTCAGTCATTGGTTCTTCAAGGTTTCAGAAACCCAATTCAAGGCTCTTATTAGTCGAATGAGAGGTCAATCAGATGAACTAATCTGTTCGCGGCTGTGTCTGCAGCTTTTATTTTCAGTGTGCGCTTGGACGCCATCACCACCTACATCACCATCTCCATCATGCGTCCTAGAGCGCACGAGGGCGCACGAGAGCGCCCTCGTGCGCTCTAGGACGCAGAGACTTGCCCGTCCGCGGTACAACGGAGTGCAAGAGGTTAAGACTCTTGGCTAAAGCCCAATCCATAAAATGTTGATCAGCCCCAGAGTCTACAAAAACTGGCTGACTGACAGATACTAAAGGTGTAATTAATTGGGCTGGAGTAAGTCATCTATGTGAGGTGGATGAGGAAAAGGTTTGAATCACCAGCGCCCTCTTCTTCACTGATGATTCTGATCTTTTACTGGACAGGAGGCGAGGAAGTGACCCAGTTAAGCACAATAAATGCATCTGCCCTCTCGTAAATGTCACTGACACTCCTCAAGGGTGCGTCTTGCTCTTCCCAGATGCATGGGTTCCTCAGAAGGTACAGGATTCAATGAGGATACAGTAGAAGAGGTAGGTAGAGTCAGAAGGTGTTGAGAAAGGGGCCGATTGGGCTGTCACCATGGAAGGGGCCTAGAGGACACAGGTTGAAGTCTCTCTCTCTCTCTCTCTCTCTCTCTCTCTCTCTCTCTCTCTTGCTCTCTCTCATGCGCATGCATGAGCGTTTGTGGGAGCAGGTGTGTGGAGTGGCGTTGAGTGAGTACAATAAACTTTGTTTTTCTAACTTTTCTCTATCTTGTGTGTTGAGGTGTGTGTGTTTATTATATAGGGGTTTGAGCATGTGTGTGCTGGGGTGTGAGTTTTGGAGTGAGTTTATTGGGGAACGGTAGCTTCTGCTGCCCGTTTTTCTCCCAGCCAGCATCATGCCGGTAGTTGACGGTGGCGTGGAGTTCGAGCACTTGACCCGGAGGCATGGCGTGAGAATCCTCCTGACAGTTTCCAATTCTGTGGAGGAGGCCGGCCTCACAGTGGGACAGGTGGTTGGGCATGATTGCATAAAGTCAGCATCAAGGATGAACAGCGCAATTGTCGTTTTTCTGGATTCAACTGAAAAAGCTGATCAGGTGGTGGAACAGGGAGTTGTCATAAATGACACTTTTACTCCTGTTTTACCGCTGGTGAACCCTTCTAGGAGAATCACCATCTCTAACGCTCCTCCTTTCATTAAAAATGATCAGCTGATAAGAGAGTTGTCCCATTTTGGCCAAGTTATTTCCCCCCATCAGAATGGTCTCTCTGGGTAGTAAATCACCCCTGCTAAAGCATGTCGTGTGCCACAGGAGGCAGTGCTTTATGGTGTTAAAAGACAGCTCAGCAGAACTGAACGTGTCTTTTAACTTCAGGATTGACAGCTTTAGCTATTTAGTAGTGATGGGTCCGGCAACATCGATGCGTCAGCGCATGCGTCGAGCTCATAGAGCGAAACCCAGTTTCGGTGCATGTCGGTGCGTCTCGCTTTAAGAAAGTCACGTGACCGATACAAGTACTGTATCGGTCACGTGACGCTAGCGCGTCGAAACACTGACGCGCCAGCGTTTATAAGGAAGCGCATCTGTCAACGGGATGCATTTGCCCAAAGACTCTCATATGTGTTGCGGACGGTCCTTGTGCAAATTTATCACAAATTATGGAGCACGAGCAGCCTCAAGGAAAAAGAAAGGTTTCCACCGTGTGGGACCATTTTGATCTGATATCAGAAAATAAGGTATTTAAAAATAGTATTTTTAAAATACTATTTTCTTTGTTTTAATTTCCTTGTTGTTTCATCCTGTTCCTCTCAGAGTTTCCACTTGATTTATCTGAATTCAAATTCATTTGAAAGTGACTCTTAGTTTACTCTTCATATTTTCTGCAGGCTAAATGTCGCATTTGTTCAACAGAGCTGTCGTATTTAAACAAAAGCACCTCTTCAATGCTGAGGCATTATAGGGCCAGGCATGAAAATGAAGTCCCGGATATACCCAGGATAGACTCAGGTATACAGCCATTCTACAACTTGCTCACAGTTTCTTTAATGATAATTAATTCCTATTAATTTATTTTTTACTTCATTTTTAACCATCAAGCTTCCAGGAAGCAGATGCTGGATGAGGCTCTGCTGAATTTCATCATGAAGGACTGCCAGCCCTTCAGCATTGTGGAGAGTGAAGGGTTCAGGGAATTGATTCAGGCCCTTCAGCCCTCATGTTTTGCCAACCAGAAAGGTTTGTGGAAATCATCTAAAGTATTAGTTGATATATCCAAATTATTTAATCTTTAATTTAAATATATGGATTTGCTTTTGGTTTGACTTGGTGTAATTTTCACACCATCAAACAAATGGTGGCCAAAAAGTACGAGGAGGAACGGGAACGAGTGAAAAAGGAAGTACAGCAAGCTGTGGCAGTGAGTATAACAGCTGACATGTGGACATCTGTGAACATGGAGGCTTACTTGGCTCTTACCCGTCACTACAGTAATGAGAATTTGCAGTTGTGTACGTCTGTGTTGGGAGTGCAGTACTTTCCACAAAGTCACACGGCTGACAATTTGGCCCAAGTCAAAAAGGGCATGATGGAGGACTGGGCCATAACCAATAAAGTAAAGTGTTTTGTGACCGACACAGCACCAAACATGATTGCATTCACTAGACGGCTCCAAATTCGGCACTCAATTTGCAATGCACATAGTCTCAATTTAGACGGGACCGTCTTCACAACAGCTGTCTGCATCCACTTCAGCCATGTTATTCAGCATTATTTGTTTGTTGTTGTTTGGAAATCATGTACTAAAATGCCATTTTGTTGTTTTTTAGCTAACCTTTGGCAACATCTCAACATCAAAGTGGGCAAGCAGACCAAAAGTGCCACAGCTGATGCCATCCAGGAGGTGCAGAGATACCTGGCAGAAGGCAATATTGCCAGGTCCCAGGATCCTATGAGATGCTGGGACAACCAAAAGACCATCTATCCAAACCTCTTTCAGCTTGCCTTACAATTTCTCTGAACTCCAGCCTCATCTGTGCCGTGTGAGCGGGTGTTTTCTACAGCTGGAGAAGTTGTATCAAAAAAGCGTAACAGACTCATTTTCAAAACGTTGGAAAAGCTTTTTTTGTTTTTAATAAAAATTTGTAAAAAAAAAAAATCCCAGTCCACAAGCATCCTCATTCACAACATGTTCACTTAGATTTTCACGTTATGATACATGTTCACATTATTTATTGACTGTATCTAAAAATATCAACGATATTTGAAATTAAAATGAAGATACGAAATAATACAATATAAAATACAACGACTTAAATTATATACTGCTCAAAAAAATAAAGGGAACACTAAACATCCTGGGTCTGCCCCGGGGTCAAGTTTTTTCTCCCAGCTGGTCTGGGAACGCCTTGGTATCCCCTCTGAAGAGCTGGAGCAGGTGACTGGGGAGAGGGAAGTCTGGGCTTCTCTGCTTGAACTGCTGCCTCCGCGACCCGGACCTCTGGAAAAGCGGTAGAAGATGGATGGATGGATGGATGGACTAAACATCCTAGATTTGAATGAAATATTCTTATTAAATACTTTGTTCTTTACATAGTTGAATGTGCTGACAACAAAATCACACAACAGCAGGTGAAATTGATTGTCAGTGTTGCTTCCTAAGTGGACACTTTGAGGAACAGTGTTCCCTTTATTTTTTTGGAGCAGTATATTATTGTATATACTAGGTCATCAAATCAGTGTCAGTTGAGTCTGTCAACTAGGTTGCCTGTAGGGATTTTTAAGGTCCAGCAGGTGTCAGTATTCAGTGACACAGTATCAACACAGTAGCAATACAGTTTTGCAATGTGTCGAAACGCATCATGACGCCTCATGGACCCATCACTACTTAGTCTTTGCAACATCTGAAACTATGAAGTGTTTTGCGTGTGGTGCAGAAGGCCTTCTTATCAGATCATGTCCTGAAAAAGTGAACACGAATAATACTGGGAGTAAGAATGGTGATGCTGGTGTTTCTGGTGGTCCAGAGGGTAGCGCTACATGTGATGCTCCTTCAAACAGTGATGGTGGGGAGTTTCTGTCTGGTGGCAGCTCTGATCATTGTGACGAGCCTGTCACCCAGACTAAAAAGGTGAAGGACAAAAGAGTGTAGTTAAAGAAAAAAACGCGAATGAACAGACTTTGCAGGCAGAGGAGGAGCAGACCGGGTCTGTGACGGGCACACCGAGTGAACACTGCATGACAAATGCTGCAGTTGATGAAGAAATGCAGGAATATAATTTTGTTGAGGACAATCCTTTTACCGCGTCCCTCGTGGATTTTTGTGGGGGGTGCTTCGGGAGTATGGGGTATCGGGCTTGTTGTTACGAGCTATTCGGTCTCTGTACGACCGTTGTGAGAGTTTAGTTCGCATTGCCAACACTCGGTCGGAGTCATTCCCAGTGAGAGTTGGACTGCGCCAGGGCTGCCCTTTGTCACCGGTCCTGTTCATAATTTTTATGGACAGGATTTCTAGGCGCAGCCAGGGAATGGAGGGTGTCATGCTTGGTGACCACAGGATCTCATCTCTGTTGTTCGCAGATGATGTTGTCCTGTTGGCTTCATCCAGCAATGACCTACAGCTCTTGCTGGGACGGTTTGCCGCTGAGTGTGAAGCGGCTGGGATGAGAATCAGCACCTCCAAGTCCGAGTCCATGGTCCTCAGCCGGAAAAAGGTGGATTGTCCTCTCCGGGTTGGGGACAGGCTCCTGCCCCAAGTGGAGGAGTTTAAGTATCTTGGGGTCTTGTTCACGAGTGAGGGGAAAATGGAGCGAGAGATCGACAGACGGATTGGAGCAGCATCTGCAGTGATGCGGACGTTGTACCGGTCTGTTGTGGTGAAGAGGGAGCTTAGTTCTAAGGCAAAGCTGTCGATTTACCAGTCAATCTACGTTCCTACTCTCACCTATGGTCACGAGCTTTGGGTAATGACCGAAAGAACGAGATCGCGGATACAAGCGGCTGAAATGAGCTTTCTCCGTAGGATTGCTGGACTCACCCTCAGAGATAGGGTGAGGAGCTCAGTCATCCGGGAGAGGCTCAGAGTAGAACCGCTGCTCCTCCACATTGAAAGGAGTCAGTTGAGGTGGTATGGGCATCTGATTAGGATGCCTCCTGGACGCCTCCCACTTGAGGTGTTTCAGGCACGTCCCACTGGGAGGAGACCCCGGGGCAGACCCAGGACTCGGTGGAGAGACTATGTCTCCCAGCTAGTCTGGGAACGCCTTGGTATCCCCTCTGAAGAGCTGGAGCAGGTGGCTGGGGAGAGGGAAGTCTGGGCTTCTCTGCTTGAACTGCTGCCTCCGCGACCCGGACCTCCGGAAAAGCGGTAGAAGATGGATGGATGGACAATCCTTTTAAAGCTGCGCAAAGAAGAAAAAGTGCTGAAAACTTGCAGAGTTCTGCTAAATCTAGTAGGGTGGGGAGTTTGGAAGTGCTGGATGAGAGTCTTCTGATGACAGTGAAGCTGAGTCTGAGCTGATGCAGGCGCAGGAGGAGCAAAGCTCCTACTCTTTTATAAAGATCAGGAAGTTTCTTCAAGTGACTAAGAGAAGTAGGGCTGTGAAAGCAGAAAATTACTTTCCAGATCTGGAATTATTTGTGGCATCAGCTCGCGAGTTTATGAAACTGAATGATGGGAATGAGACTTTCACTGATCAGGAAATATATCGTTTAAAGAAACTTGTTCTTAAACTGAAATCACAAATCACTAACAGTCATTGTACTGTTATCACTACGTGTTGTATACACTGTGTATGTGAACGCAGATCAACAGCAAGCCAAGCTCGTTTTTCATGAGCCAGGAAACCGAGCGTCTTGCTCCTTTATTACAGTCTTCTAGACAGCTTACAATTCTTTACAATTGTGGCTTGAAAAGCTCAATGAAAAGCCTGAGTGAAACTGAAAATATAAACAGAAAATAAAATGTATTTTAGCTCTTTGTCAAGTGAAAAATAAATGCACCAAAAAATGGCTAACGCCAGAAAACTTGCACAGAAGTTAACCTTAGCTGCTACTAAAGGCAAGCAACACGTTTTCGCTGTCTTTTCATATGCTAATTAGAGAGCTAGTAGCAGCATTACTATGCTAATACACAGAACTCTCGGTGTAAGGCAAGCTAGTAAGTTCCTGGGATAAGGCTAATTCCTGGTAACAACATATCTACAAAACGATCTCAAAACCACATCTTATAAAACTTATAAAGTTAACAAAACGCTTATTAAACTCACAGCCATTGCTTTCGAAGGTGTAGAAAAAGATTTAGCACACAGGAGGAGCATCTTGAACATTCACAGGCAGGTTTTTTTTCTTTTTTTTTTTATCTCTGACTGACTACTGCTTCTCCTACCCATAAAGCATTACGACCACTGACTACGCCTTCAAAATAAAATACAAGCAAACCAATACTGACTGTATAGAAATTACTTTTAACCCAATGACCATTTTTAGCATGAATTATTACAGATGAATGACGACATTTTATTATTAACTTATTGTGAACCATTTTTTTCCACATTATTTTTTATTGAACCTTTTTTTTTACAAACATAACACAAACAATCAAACACTAACACTAAAGTAATTTTAAAAAAAATGTACTAAAAACACCAACAACCACTAACAAAGGCAGGTCTTCAACAATGCTCCTCTGTTTAGTCTAGGCAATCCATTACATAAGTATACATATTATACATTCACCAGTTTGGAATTTACAAGGTCCACACACATCATTCACCTTCTTCCTCAAAAGTTATGTTTAAATTCTTTACATAATCAATGAAAGGTCTCCATATATTCTCAAACACAATTTCCTTTGATTTCAGTATGTATGTTATTCTTTCTAGTGGAAGGTTTGTTAACATCTGTCTTAACCACTGAGTCACATCTAGTCTATGAGTCTTTTTCCACAATAGTGCAATACATTTTTTGGCGTTAAGCAAACTGAGGTCTATGAATGTTCTTTCACTCTTATTAAAGTTATGCTTTTCTGGATACTGACCCAACAAAAACAATTTAGGATTCAATATGATTTGTTTTGAAATTATTTTTTCAATTGTTACCCTCACCTCTTCCCAAAACATTCTAATTTTTCTACATTCCCATAAACAATGAAATAGGGTTCCTTTACTTTCCATACATTTTGAGCACGTATCTGGTATGTTTTTGTTATATCTATTTAACTCCACCGGTGTAACATACATCTGCATTAACAATTTAAAATGTATCAATTTAAGACGTACATTTATTGATTTGGTTTGAGCTTCTGTACAAGCCAATTCCCATTGTTCCTCTGAAATTTCAGTTTGCAGGTCTTCTTTCCAATAATTCAGTCTTTTCTGTGAGTTTTCACTTGAGGATAATGTCAATGAGTTATAAAACTCTGAAATAATACCCTTTCTCTTACTATCTTTCGTCAAGATTTTTTCCAAGGATGAATAAGTAGGTCGGATGAGAGCATTATTTTGATTTGATCGAATAAAGTTCCTAAGCTGAAGATATTTAAAAAAATTTGTTCTATTAAGATTAAATTTGATCCTCAGTTCTTCAAAAGACATTATGTTATCTGAACATGACAAATATATGTCTTGAATCTTTTGAATCCCTTTTAAATTTCATACTTTAAATACAGCATCCACTCTCCCTGGTTTAAAATATTGATTACCCCATATTGGGCTAAATTGTGACAGTAAGTGTGGTTCTTTTAAATATTTTGTGGCTTCACACCATATTTTGATCATATGCTTTACAAATGGATTTTTAACTTGTTTCTGTAATTTTTTTGCCGAGTCTGAGTATATGAATATGGGAAGAGGTAAAGGTAAATTGTATGATTCCATTTCAGTCCAGTGAGGGAGATCATTTGATGAAAAATAATATGTCATAGACCTCAGTTGTGCTGACCAGTAATACAACATAAAGTTTGGACATTTCAGACCTCCACAATCAAATGGTAAATATAGTAAGGACAGACGTAATCTAGCCTTCCTATTGTTCCATATAAATTCCACTAACTTTTTTTTTAATTCTTGAGAATAGATCTGAAGGTGGTGGTAAAGGAATGTATTGAAATAAATAAAGTATTTTGGGTAAGATATTACTTTTAAGTATATTAATTCTCCCAATCATCGACATTGGTAGTGACATCCATCTCTGAAGTAACTCATTAATGTCCGTCATTAAGGCTTCATAGTTGGCACTCGTGACTGATTCTAGCTTAGGCACAATTTGAATTCCTAAATATTTAAACTGATTTACAACTTTGAATTGATTTACCTCAGGAGCTGGGTGATTTCTCTGGGTCTCATTTAGCATTAATATTGAAGATTTAGTTTTATTTATTTTATATCCTGATATTTCCCCAAAATTCTTTATTAAATTCAACAAGGTCGGAATTGATTTTTTAAGATTCGACATAAACAAAATTATGTCATCGGCATACAGGGAGATTTTATGTTCTGTTGGTCCTACTTTAATTCCATATATTTGTGGATGTAAACGTACTGCCATCGCTAAAGGTTCAATTGCCATAGTAAACAGTAAAGGTGAAAGTGGACAGCCTTGTCGACATCCTCTATTGATATTTATTGATTTTGAGATATTGCTGTTTGTTAGGATTTCTGCTGTAGTATTATTGTATATTATCTGAACCCATTTTATGAAATTATTTCCAAGTCCAAACCTTTGTAGGACTTCAAAAAGAAAGGGCCATTCGACCCTATCAAAGGCCTTTTCGGCGTCCAATGATAGGAGAGCTGTATCCGGTGCTTCTTTATTAGAATAGATAATATTAAATAGTCTTCTTACATTATGGAAGCCTTGTCTTCCCTTTATAAAGCCATTCTGATCTCGGTTAATAATATTTGGTAATATTTCTTGTAGTCGTCTTGCTAAAATTTTACAGATTATCTTAAGGTCAGCATTTAATAGGCTTATTGGTCTCATATTTTCACATTTTTTAGAGGGTTTACCTGGTTTTGGCAACAGTATAATTAAGGCATTATTCATGTATAGTGGTAAATTACTATTTTGAAATGCTTCTAAAACCATTTCCAAAAATGGTTTTATTAATTTATTCTTAAATTTTTTATAGAGGTCAACTGGAAGACCATCTGGTCCTGCACTTTTTCCTGATTTCATATTATCAATGGCTAGCCCAACTTCTTCTTGACTAATTTTAGACTCCAGTATCTCCCTGTTTTCATTTGGAATACACGGTATAGATAATCCGCCCAAAAACCCATTTAGTTTTGTTAAGTCAGTTTCATTTTTTGTATCATATAGTTTTTCATAATAATCTCTAAAGGCACTGTTAATTTCTAAAGGATCTACAACTGCCTGTCCGTTACTTATAATACTGGTAATTGGTGTTTTTAATTCTAATTGTTTAATCTGCCATGCCAATAATTTCCCTGATTTTTCACCTTGTTCATAAAAAGATTGCTTCAATCTTAGAAGACTCGGGGCAGCTCTATTCGCTGATTTTTTGTCATATTCAGCTCTCAGAATCAGTAATTCGTTCTCTAACTTTGGGTCACTTCCTGCATACACTTTTTCTTGGAGAAGTTTTATTTTATGTTCCAATTGGGCTCTCTCCTCTTGAGTCTTCTTAGATTTTGAACCTGTATAACTAATAATATGCCCCCTAATAAAAGCTTTGAAAGCCTCCCACTTTATATATGCTGATGTTTGTGTAGTATTGATATCAAAGAACTCATCTATCTGTTTTTCTATGTACTTAACAAATTCCTCATCCTGAAGCCATTTATGCTGAAATTGCCACCTACCTGGTTCCTTTGTCAATTTCTTATCTACATATATTAAACAGCAGGGTGCATGATCAGAGATAACAATGTTATCATAGAAACAGTTTTGAATCTTGGACCTTAATTCTGTGGAGATCAAAAAATAGTCAATACGTGAGAATGTCTTGTACAGTGGGGAAAAAAAGTGTTTAGTCAGCCACCAATTGCGCAAGTTCTCCCACTTAAAAGATGACAGAGGTCTCCAATTTTCATCATAGGTATACCTCAACTATGAGAGACAAAATGAGAAAAAAAAAATCCAGAAAATCACATTGAAGGATTTTTAATGAATTAATTGGTAAATTCCTCAGTAAAATAAGTATTTGGTCACCTACAAACAAGCAAGATTTCTCGCTCTCACAGACCTGTAACTTCTTCTTGAAGAGGCTCCTCTGTCCTCCACTCGTTACCTGTATTAACGGCACCTGTTTGAACTTGTTATCAGTATAAAAGACACCTGTCCACAACCTCAAACAGTCAGACTCCAAACTCCACTATGGTCAAGACCAAAGAGCTGTCAAAGGACACCAGAAACAAAATTGTAGACCTGCACCAGGCTGGGAAGACTGAATCTGCAATAGGTAAGCAGCTTGGTGTGAAGAAATCAACTGTGTGAGCAATTATTAGAAAATGGAAGACATGCAAGACCACTGATAATCTCCCTCGATCTGGGGCTCCACGCAAGATCTCACCCTGTGGGGTCAAAATGATCACGAGAACGGTGAGCAAAAATCCCAGAACCACATGGGGGGACCTAGTGAATGACCTGCAGAGAGCTGGGACCAAAGTAGCAATGGCTACATCAGAAACACACTACGCCGCCAGGGACTCAAATCCTGCAGTGCCAGACGTGTCCCCCTGCTTAAGCCAGTACATGTCCAGGCCTGTCTGAAGTTTGCTAGAGAGCATTTGGATGATCCAGAAGAGGACTGGGAGAATGCCATATGGTCAGATGAAACCAAAATAGAACTTTTTGGTAAAAACTCAACTTGTCGTGTTTGGAGGAGAAAGAACACCATACCTACTGTGAAGCATGGGGGTGGAAACATCATACTTTGGGGCTGTTTTTCTGCAAAGGGACCAGGACGACTGATCCGTGTAAAGGAAAGAATGAATGGGGCCATGTATCGTGAGATTTTGAGTAAAAACCTCCTTCCACCAGCAAGGGCATTGAAGATGAAACGTGGCTGGGTCTTTCAGCATGACAATGATCCCAAACACACCGCCCAGGCAATGAAGGAGTGGCTTCGTAAGAAGCATTTCAAGGTCCTGGAGTGGCCTAGCCAGTCTCCAGATCTCAACCCCATAGAAAATCTTTGGAGAGAGTTGAAAGTCTGTGTTGCCCAGCGACAGCCCCAAAACATCACTGCTCTAGAGGAGATTTGCATGGAGGAATGGGCCAAAATACCAGCAACAGTGTGTGAAAACCTTATGAAAACTTACAGAAAACGTTTGACCTCTGTCATTGCCAACAAAGGGTATATAACAAAGTATTGAGATGAACTTTTGTTATTGACCAAATACTTATTTTACCGAGGAATTTACCAATTAATTCATTAAAAATCCTTCAATGTGATTTTCTGGATTTTTTTTTTTCTTATTTTGTCTCTCATAGTTGAGGTATACCTATGATGAAAATTGGAGACCTCTCTCATCTTTTAAGTGGGAGAACTTGCACAATTGGTGGCTGACTAAATACTTTTTTACCCCACTGTATATATATATATATATACTGTATATATATATATATATATATATATATATATATATATAAAATACAATCTATATTTTGTAAACTTGCTATATGCTTCAGATCAGTCAGATGCCTGTGCAAATGCTTAAATATTCTACCTTTATATCTTGTTCATGCTTCATGCTTAGCTCCCACCAGTCTCTTCTTGGATCTGCTTGATAAGCACCTGCGCCTCCTCAGGGGTCTTGAAGGTGTGGGTTCTCCCTTTATATGTGACCAGCAGTCTTGCCGGATGAATCACTCCATGATGAATCCCGAGGTTGCGCAGCTCTCTACGGGCGGGGTCAAACTGTTTCCTTAATTGTTGGATTCCTGTGGCCAAATCTGGGTAAAACCGCACCTGTTGATCCTGATATTTAATTTCTCCTTTTGCTCGCACCGTGCTGGAGATTGTCATCTTGTCTCTGTTGCTGAGGAACTTCATAATCAGCGTCCTCAGTGGTGCCTTATTATCTCTCAGTGGGCCGATTCGGTGGGCGCTCTCTAAGACGACCGATGACTGCAGCTCCACGTTGTTCAGCACTTCTGGAATCCACTTTTCCAAAAAGGAACATGGGTCCCGTCCCTCCGTTCCCTCCGGGAGGCCCACCAGCCTCAGATTGTTCCGTCTCGACCAGGATTCTAAGTCCAGGGCACTATCTTCCAGATGTTTATTTTTTAATTCCAATGTGCGCACCTTTAATTGTAGGCTGGTGATGTCATCCTCAGCGCTGGAAATTCGGAGCTCCACCTGCGATACTCGTTCCATACAGTCGCTTATTTCCTTTCTCATTCCTTCTATCGCTGCTATAATCCCATCAAATTTAGAGGAAAAGTCTACTCTCATTGAGCTAATGGCAGTGAGCACCGCACCTGTGCCCTCGCCAGCAGTCACCACTCCGCCGCTAGCTTGCTCCGCCATAATCTCTGGAGATTTTTCTGCTTCGTCACGAGCGTGGAAGTCTGTTAGCTTGGACTGTTTCGATGATTCAGTTTTTCCTCCACCTAATTTCCCAGCCTTAGGCTTTACCGGCATATCCGTGCCCAAACGCTGGGATAGGTTTTGTTCCAATTGAGAGAGTTATTTGCCAACTTTTTATTTTTAGGAGCAGAGCAGAGTGAACCACATCTTCCTACGTGGCCGCCATAACCGGAAGTCCATTGTGAACCATTTTTAAACTTTTATGAAACACACTCTACTGTGGGCAAAACACTCCCCGCCTGGCATTACTAATGCCACTACTGCTTTATCAATTACTTCATTTTCTTAGAGCATAACAACATCCGAAATGGGACACAAGTAAGTCTTTGAAACACCCTGGGATGATGTCCTCACTTCAACCTTTCTGACCTTTCCGTCGCTGCTTGGAAAGGTGGATGTGATGATGGCCATTGTCCATTCATTTCTGGGTGCTTGATTTTGTTTCAACAGTACTATGTCACCTGTCTGGAGGTTGTGGTGTGTTGTATGCCACTTGCGCCTTGATTGGAGGGTGTTGAGATATTCGTTTCTCCAGCGGCTCCAAAATTCATTGGCGAGTGCTAGCACTTGTTTCCACTGGTTTTTGAGCAAGTCTTTTCCATAAAAGTCTGCCGGTGGAGGGGGGACATGCTGCTTTTGGGTCAAGATCATTGCGGGACAGAGTAGGAATGGTGAGGAAGGGTCCGTTGAGATGGGGACAAAGGGCCTTGCATTGATTATAGACTATACCTCAGGCATTAAAGTACAAAGCACTTCATGCGTCAAACGAGTGTGTTTGTTTTGCAAAAGCATAGAGTCCAATATTCTGCGAGTGACCCCAATCAGTCTTTTCCAGATACCCCCCATGTGGGAGGCATGTGGGGGATTGAACTCCCATGTGCAACCGTTGGCATGAAGATAGTTGACAATGGTGGGAGGGTTCTTGTTTGGTTGTGCCATGCCTAACTCCACACTCACTGCAAGTGTCCATAGATTCAATGACTTCAATATGTATGCATCTTGTGGTCATACACGTAAAGAGTATTGCCCACCTTTTGCTTTGTGCAGCGCCACCTCGTGTGTGTCGAGTGACTACTGACCACGGACCGAATACGTCCAACCCGACATATGAAAATGGAGGGCATGTTTTGAGTCTCTCAGGTGGGAGATCTGCCATTTTCTGAGTCTCTAGTTTTCTCCTGAGTTTCCTGCACATTACACAATGGTTGATAATGGATGAGACCAGTCTTTTGCAACCTACAATCCACAGTCCGGCTTGCCTAATTGCGCTCTCTGTGAACTGCCTTCCTTGATGCACAACTTTGGCATGATAGTGTCGGACAAGCAGCTTAGTTACGTGATGCTTGTTTGGGAGGATGATTGGATTCTTGGATGCTGTGTTCAGTGAAGCATGTTTGAGGCGACCTCCAACCTTGATGAGGCTTTCACTCATACAGGGATCAAGAGCTACGATGGGACTTGAACTGTGGACGGTTTGGTTGGCATGGAGAGCGGTATACTCATCGGGAAAAGCGTCCTTTTGAACAGACTGGAGGATGAGGTTACTGGCAGCATCCAGCTCCTCTGGAGTGCGTGGCTTGCTACATTGATGCCAGCCCCTGCATGAATGATCTGACAAGTTGCTTGATGAGTGAGAATGAGCTAGGTGAATTAGGAATGCAATGGCACGTACTAATGAGTTCCAGCTTGAAAAGCGCTGGAAGAATTCTGGTAAGGGCCCGTTTTTCTGAATGTGAGTAGCAAAAGTAGCGACTTGTCTAATTTCAAAGTCTACTTCAGGCTCAATTAACTCAAAGGATTCATGTGTCCCGGATTCAGGTAGTTTGTAAAGGAAGTCCGGTCCCTTAAACCACATAGTGTCCATGAGCTGTGATGCAGGTATTGACCTGGTGGCTAGATCAGCTGGGTTTTGCTCTGATGTGACATAGTGCCACTGTTCAGGGGATGTGGACTGGCGTATACGATGAACGCGATTATGCACATACTGTAAACATAGAAGCGCTTTGAATCATTGCAAATGTACCCAAGAACCACCCTGCTATCACAGTAGAATTTGACAGCATTTGGTTTGTGATCAAGTTCGTCCAGAATGAGCTCCGCCATCTCAACTGCTAGAACTGCTCTGCAAAGTTCAAGGCAAGGTATCGTGGGCTCTGGTTGTGGTAAAAGTTTTGCTTTCCCAAGCACAAACCCGACTTCGCATTGTCCTTCTGCATTGACTGTCTTCAAGTATGCTACTGCCGCATTAGCCCACCTTGAGGCGTCGGAAAAGATGCACAGTTCGGTGTAAGTGGACTTAGAGAGGGAAGCTGGTACATAGCAGCGTGGCACTTTAAGACTGCTAAGATCTTGGAGGGACATTTTCCATGTTTCCCATGTGTCCATTTTGTCCTGAGGGAGAGGAGCATCCCAACCTTGGACACCATTTGACAGTTCACGTAACAAGAGTCTGCCTTTGATTGTCACTGGTGATGCTAGTCCCAAGGGGTCGAAGATACTGTTAATTATTGACAGAACCCCGCAGCGGGTGTAGGGTTTGTCATTAACAGCAACCTTGAACGTGAAAGAGTCAGTATTTATGTCCCAGCACAGGCCTAGACTTCTCTGAGCTGGTAGAGTGTCATTGCCGAGACTCAAGTCTTTAATACCGGTGGCCAGGTCTTCTGGCTTGAAGGCTTGCATGACTGAGACACTATTCGAGGCGATTTTGTGGAGCTTGAGATTGGACTCGGCCAAGGATGCACATGTGCGCTTGAGCAAGTCTACGGCTGCAGATTCAGTGGGGAGCGAAATCAACCCGTCATCTACATAAAAGTGTCTCTCAACAAAGTGTCTTGTGTCTGCTCCAAACTTTGGCTCGCCTTTCTGGATAGCCCTGTGTAGGCAATAGATAGCTACCGCTGGCGACGGGCTATTTCCAAAAACGTGCACCCGCATGCGGTACTCCTGCACCTCTTTTGACAAGTCATTTCCCTTGTGCCACAAGAACCTCAAATAGTCTCTATGGTCTGGTCTGACTAGGAACCCGTAAAACATTTGCTGGATATCGGCAGTGACTGCGATGAGCTCCTTCCTAAACCGAATCAACACACCGAGGAGGGTATTATTAAGATCTGGGCCTGTTAACAGTACTGAGTTGAGTGACACACCAAATTGCTCGGCACTTGAATCAAAGACAGCCCATATCTGACCGGGCTTCTGGGGATGATATACCCCGAAAATGGGCAGGTACCAGCATTCAGTGTTATCAGTGATGGGTGGAGCGATCTCTGCATGATTGTTCTCGAACAGCTTGTCCATAAACTCTGAGAACTGTTCTTTCATTTGAGGGTTTTTCGTTAAGTTGCGTCTTAGTGAGCTGAGTCTAGACAATGCTTGGTCCCTGTTATTTGGGAGTGGCAAGCAAGGAAACTTGAATGGCAGAGGAGCGATCCAGTTGTTATTTCCATCCTGGTGGACTTCTTTCTCCATTATCTTTAGAAAGGTCTCATCCTCGAAGGACACGGCACACTTGTTATCGTTCTCTGTGCACTCAAAAACTTTGTCCCCAAGCTTTTCTTCCACTGCATTGGGTTTTGAGCTGCGTTTAGAGAGGCCATCCTTGTGCTCCCCGCCGTAGCATGGTTTCTCTTTGATGTTGATGCTGTTAGGACAAGGAGTGAGGAAAGATGGGCGTCCATTGGAGAGCATGTGAGTTTTATAAACATTGACGGTTGGCTTATGAGCGTTAAGGCACACTTCCCCCACAATTACCCAGCCTAGGTCCAGGTGTTGAGCAAAGGGAGCATTGTGGGGTCCGTTGACTTGTTGCCTTGCTTTGTGGACTTGTATGATGTCTCTGCCCAGTAAAATTGCTATCTGAGCATCTGGGTCGTACTTGGGAATGAGAGGAGCGAGGTGTTTTAAGTGGGCGTGAGCAAGAGTGACTTCGGGCGTAGGTATTTCATCTCTATCGAACACTATCTCATCGCATTCAATGAGAGGAGGGAGGTCTAAGCGTGGACCTCCACCTACTGGCTCGATTTGGAACCTCACTGCTTTCCTGCCAAGCATTTCGGTTAGACCAGCACATGTTCTCATATGGTACGTCAGAGGGCTACCCTTGATCCCAAACAGCTCAAAGAATTCAGGACAGGCCAGCGATCTATTATTCTGATCGTCAAGGATTGCATACATCTTAATGGAGCATTCTGGTTGGCCTTTAGGGAAAACTCGAACTAGACATACCTTTGAGCAAGAACGTGGGGGATAACCTTCGCCGCAGATCTCAGTGCATTGTGACGTTACCTCGGGTGGCGTGTTGTCTCGGGGCTGAGGCTCTGGTTCAGGTGTGTTTTCTGGCTGAGGTTGCTGACTTGAATCGGGATGCATGGCAGAGCAAAGCTTTTCACTTTGGCACTCCTCGCACTTGAGTTTCATGTCGCAGTCCTTTATTGTGTGTATGGGAGAGCAGCAGCGAAAACATCGTTTGTGTTCTTTGAGTATATTTCGCCTTTCTTGTAGTGGTTTAATCTGGAAAGCTCTACATTTGGCTAGAGCACATGTGTCAAAGTCAAGGCCCGCGGGCCGGATCCGGCCCGCGAATAAATTATCTATGGCCCCCAGAATGATATTTGATTAGTATTAGTACCGGCCCGCAGGCCGCAGCCGCCTGCTGGCATTTTGAATGCATCAATACTTCATTTCCCACAATGCAACAATAGCCCGCGAACTCACTGCAGTGCTGCGAGCGGGCCTCGGCTTCATTATTCATCATCGGGCTGCCTTGGGAAAAACTTGTGGGATTGATAACAGACGGAGCACCCGTGATGTGTGGACACAGGAGTGGATTGGTGGCAAGAATGCATGAGAGGATGCCGGACGAAAAGGTCTCAGGTGAGCTGACAGCTTATCACTGCATAATACACCAGGAGTCGTTGTGTGGTAAAGCCTTGAAAATGGAGCATGTAATGAGCGTCATAACGCGTGCAGTTAACTTCATCAGAGCCAAAGGTTTAAATCACCGCCAGTTCAAGGCATTTCTGGGCGAGTTAGACACAGAGTATGGTGACGTGCCCTATCACAGATGTGCGATAGCTAAGCCAGGGAAAGGTGCTGCAAAGATGTTTCGAGCTGCGTGAGGAGAACTGTCTGTTCATGGAAAGCAAAGGAAAAGACACAACAGAGCTCCGAGATGAAACATTTATGTGTGAAATGGCGTTTCTGTGCGACATCACAAGCCATTTGAATGTGTTGAACCTGCAGCTGCAGGGACGGGGGCGTGTCATCTTTGATATGTACAGTACGGTGAAGGCGTTTAAAACCAAGCTGAGTCTGTGGGAGGCGCAGATGAGGAAAAAAACTTGAACCACTTTTCCAGCTGTAAGATCATGAAAGAGAAGCTGTCTACCGCTGTGTTTCCGAGTGCACAGTTTGCTGATAAACTCAACATACTCGGCGGCGATTTGCTGACTTTGAAGCCCAAAAAAGCAGGTTTGAACTGCTCTCCAATCCTTTTGGAGTTGACGTGGAAAGCGCACCACCAAACCTACAAATGGAGTTGATTGAGCTCCAGTGCAATGACACACTGAGGGAAAAGTATGAGAGTGTGGGTGCTGCTGAGTTTGCACGTTTCATCCCCGACACAATGCCTCAGCTGCGCATTCAAGTTGCTCAGACGCTGTCTATGTTTGGCAGCACATACCTGTGTGAACAACTGTTCTCTTTGATGAAGCTAAACAAAACATCACACAGGAGCCGTCTTACTGATGAACACCTTCATTCAATCCTGAGGATTTCCTCAGCTCAGAGCCTGACCCCCAACATTAATGAACTTGTACAAGAGAGGAGACACTACAAAGTATCAGGCTTAGCCTCAGACAAGTGAGCATCACAGAACATTAACGTCTTTCTAGTTTTTAATTCAGTTAAATTTTTACACTTGTTTCTACAAGACGTGATTTTTCTTTGAAGGAAGTATTATTTTGTCTGTGTGCCATAGATTTTGTATTTTATCTTATTGTATTTTATTTATTTATATTCATTTTTCAGTTAATGGACTCAGAGAAAATTGCAGATAGGAGCCATGAGAAAGAATGGAACTGATTTGATTTATTTTTTTTTCTCATTTTACTATTTGAAAGCAGTAATTGCTAGGATCAGAGCAGCACAATATTGCATTTTCAGTTTTTAATCCTGCAATTTCATTTCTGCATTAATCTTGATATTAAGAAACATTTTATTTTTGAAGGACATTTACTTTTTTGCTGTTTGCCTGTTGAAAATGTTTTCCCTTGAAATAACTGACAGAACCATAAGAAAATATTTCTTTATTCATTTAATGTACAGGACATGCAATTTTTCTTTGAATAAAGTTTGTTTTTGTCTGTGAGCCTGTTAAAAAAATGTTTTCACTTGAAATTACTGACAGAGCCATAAAAATATTGGATTATTCATTCAGTCATTAAATAATATACAGTACACTGTGTTAGGTCTTGGTTCAAAAGGCTATTTGTAATCATTTCAATATGTTTTAATAAACATTCAACCATTTCAGCCCTCGGCTTGTAACAGATTTGGTTTTTTGGCCCTCTGTGTATTTGACTTTGACATCCCTGGGCTAGAGGATGCATTTTCTTATGGACTGGACAGTAGCGTGTTAAATCGTCCCCTTTAGTACTAGCGGGAGCAGTTGTGTTGATCTCTGTTTTGTTTACAGTTAGAGGTGTTCTGTAGCTAGTTTGTTTGAATGGTGGTCTCTCACCTTTGCTGAAGGGTTGGCTGCTGCATGTCGCAAAACTTGGGTCATTTCTTGCTTTAGCCTCGTCTTGGACAAACTTTACAAAATATGAGAAGGGAGGGAAAGTTACATCATATTTTTGTTTGTATTTTGAGCCTGTGTGCAGCCATCTATCTTGTAAACTTGGAGGTAACTTTTCAACTATGGGCTTAACACCACGGGGTGTGTCGAGGTAGGTGAGGCCTGGGAGATAAGCTTCATCTTTAGCGACCCGCAGCTCTAAGCAAATCTCCAAGTTCCCTGAGTTTTACATTGTCTCTCTTTGTAAGGCGAGGGAAGTTGTCTAGTTTTTTGAACAAGGCATTTTCTACTACTTCTGGCGTAGCATAACATTCTTCTAACCTGTCCCATGACAATTGGAGGGCAGCATTGGGGCTAGTGGCATAGACAGCTCTGATTCTTTTAACATGCTCTGAGGACTCTTTACCAAGCCACTTGACTAGGAGATCTAACTCCTGGCTATATGTGAGATCAGCGTCTTCAGTTGCATTTATGAATGACGACTGCCATGCTGTGAAGTTTTCGGGGGTGTCGTCAAACTTAAAGAGTCCTGTTGTGATTAACTCTCTGTGCGCGAGGAACCTAGCAAAGTCTGCCATAGGCGGGTCACTATTGTGGGAAGCATGGTAACTGTTTGGCTTGACATAGTCTCTTGGTATGTCGATGGCTTCATTTTTTACGTACATTTTCTTGAATGCTGGTGAAGAGGGAGTTTGTTTGGGTCTCCTTGGAGTGAATAATTGCGCCTTTTATGCAGGTTCGACTCGAGGTGCTTCTTCTTCGGCTGGTTGCACCTGTGACTTTAGCTGGGTTTGGTGTTGCACGTACTCCATAGTTCTCTGTCTGAAGACTTGTAATGGAACTGCACTCTTTACACTCTCTCCTTTGTCTTGCTCGGCAGCTGCAGCAGCTTCTAGAACTTCTGCTTTTGCTGTAGCGGCCACTGCTTCCTTCTCTATCTCCAGCATCTCTAAATCCAGTTCTAGCTTTGCTTGTTGCTTTTTAATTTCTAGTTGTTTCTTACTGTACAAGGCTTTAGCATTCGCAGCTTCGGCAGAGGCTCGTGCCATGATGGCTGCGTCCAGTACGCTGGACTTTGAGGATAACTTGGAGGATGAGTGTTTGGAGATAGACTGTTTGGATGATTTTTTGGCTTCAGAGTTAGCCTTTTCTTCTGCCTTCTTCTCTTGAGTGTCGTCCATCGCTGTGTCGTAAATTTACAGATGAATTATGACATTTTATTATTAACTTATTGTGAACCATTTTTAACCTTTTATGAAACACACTCTACTGTGGGCAGAACAGTCATGTTGACTCTTAGTTTGCCTTTTCCTTTTTCTGCTACATGTGTTTTTTTTTTGTTTTTTTTTTTTGTTGTTTTACTGTACCTTATTTTTATTCTTTTTAATGCCTAACCTTAGAATTGGCACTCTTAATATTAATGGGGCCAGGGATGATGTAAAAAGGGCCTCTTTAAACAAAGCTTTTTAATTTAAAGAAGCTTGATGTGCTGATGCTACAGGAGACTCACAGCACTGTAGACATTGAGAGCTAGTGGAGAAAAGGGTGGGATGGCTGCATTTTTTTTAGCCACAAATCTAATAGCAGTGGGGGGGTTGCTGTACTTTTCTCTAGGGGTTGTGTGCCTGTCTGTCATGAGGTAGAAGAGGTGGTGAGAGGCCATTTACTCTTATTAAAGGTACAGTTTGAAAACGTGAACTTGGTTTTTATAAACGTGTATGTGTCAACACAGAGAGCAGAGAGGATCAGGTTCTTTGATGTGTTATCGGATGAGATGAGATGAGATGAGATGAGATTCAACTTTATTGTCATTACACATGTATGAATACAAGGTAACGAAACGTGACTTGGCATTTGGGCACGCTCTGCAGAGCGCATCCAAGGCCGGGGCAGCCGCTAGGCGCCAGTCATATTACAGGTTAGGTCCTGTAATTTGAATAGTTTTTTTGTTTCTGGGGGGTGATTTTAATTGTACATTAAACCACAGACTAGACAGGAACCATCAGCAGCCTTTCCCTGCTTCTGCCAATAGGCTGAGGAAACTGGTGAAGTCACACGAAATGGCCGATGTGTGGAGATCACATCATAGGGACCAGAGGCAGTACACCTGGAGCCATGTTAAAGATAACCTTTTATCTATGGCTAGGTTAGACCGTTTTTATGGTTTTAAACATCAAATGAGTATTTTTCAAAGTAGTTGTATCTGTCCTGTTGGTTTCACTGATCACTGATCACTGCCTGCTGTTTTGTTCTGTTTTTATTGAAAATTGTGGTAGACTGCAAGTCTAAATTAAAACATTACTGGCACATGCCTCTAGGGGGAACTACCGGTATTGTTCAGCACTACTTTAAGGGGACACATTAGAATAAGAGTGTGAAAAACCCCGTGCAGAACGCATGTTCAGTCATCGTGTGTGATGCAAGAATAAATGGCAAGAGTTAGCCAAAGAAATCAACTCAAGTGTGATCATTGCTACACGGTAGGATATCACACAATTGGCGACGAGGATTTAAAAGTTATCAACGAGAAACAGAGAACATTGCAAGTGTGGCAAACTCAAGTGAATCCAGCAGTTCGAGTGCAAGTTCAGAGGAGGAAAACGAGGTTTCCCCACCACGACGAGCAATGGCGGCTGTAATCGGAACGGTAACCCCTTTTGATAACTCAACTCAGTCATGGGAAGAATATAGTGAAATGTTGGACTTTTTCTTCGAAGCTAATGATATTGAGGAGCCAGACAAACGGAAGGCTGTACTGTTGAGTGGAGTTGGTGCAACTACTTACAGCTTGTTGAGAAATTTAGTAAGCCCTGCATTACCGAAAGATAAAACGTACGACCAGCTTACTGCTGAGCTTCAGAAGCACTTCAGCCCCAAACCGAGTGAAATCGTACAACGATTCAAATTTAATTCACGCATAAGGAGGAACACTGAGTCCATAGCAGAGTATGTGGCAGAATTGAGGAAATTAGCACTGCACTGTGATTACAAAGACTCATTGGAAGAAATGTTAAGAGACAGACTTGTGTGTGGAGTGAATGATGACCGAATGCAACGGCGACTTTTATCTGAAACAAAACTCACTTTTGCGAAGGCTTTGGAATTATGCCAAGCAATGGAAACAGCATCTAAAGATGTGAGAGAAATGCAAGGGAAGCTAGCAGAGGACACAGCAACGCATGCTCGTGTGCCTAAGACCCAAGTAGGTGTCTACAAAGTGTCGACTGACAAAACTCAGCGCAAATTCCCCAGTTGTTATCGCTGCAAAGGCCAGCACAATGCCGCCGAGTGCAAATTTGCCACTGAGCTGTGTCATAATTGTGGCAAGCGAGGGCACATTAAGAAAGCATGTAGAACAAAGGTGGGCAATGCACAGGTGCAGAAGGCAACAGTTAAAGGGCAAAAGAATGAAAACAAGGGCCCAGGAAAGGAACAGCGAGCGAATCAACTTAGAGGGGAGGGAGAAAGTGATACAGAAGACATGGGTTTTCACACAATTTACAACATGTCAGATGAGCTGACCAAGGTAGCGCCCATCACGCGTACCATGAATGTTAATGGAATGAAAGTAACATTTGAAGTTGATACAGGCTGTGGAGTAACCATATTAAGTAAACAGCAATATACACAACTGTGGAAGAAAACAGACACAGCAGAATTAAATCCCTGTTCATTAAAATTAAAAACATACACAGGAGAGAAGCTAGACGTGCTAGGCATGGCACAAGTGAAGGTGCAACACGAAAACAAAGAAAAGGACTTACCTGTAGTAGTAGTTGGTTAGTTAGTTAGTTAGTTAGTTGGGGGCGAAGGACCAAATCTACTAGGGCGAAGTTGGCTACAAGAACTGGCCATGATTGATCAGTTAGTGAATAAGGTGGAATCTCAGCCCAAATTGCAGCTGGAGGAGATCCTCGAAAGACACGCTGAGGTGTTCAAAGAAGGTTTAGGACAGCTAAAAGGTGTCACTGCAAAGATTAATGTGAACAAGGAGGCCCAACCACGATTCTGCAAACCCCGACCGGTGCCCTATGCAGTCAAGCCACTGGTCGAAAGCGAGCTACAGAGGCTGCTGGATGACAAGATCATTAAGCCAGTGCAGGTTGCAGAATGGGCGGCGCCCATAGTCCCAGTGCGAAAGCCGGATGGCTCCATTAGAATATGTGGAGATTACAAACTCACTGTCAATCGAGCATCACGGGTGGATCAGTATCCAATTCCTAAAGTGGAGGACCTCTTCGCACAGCTGAATGGCGGTCGACACTTCACGAAATTAGACATGAGTCACGCTTACCAACAGGTAGTCCTGGAAGAAGAATCAAGAAAGTATGTAACCATCAATACACACAAAGGCTTATATACCTACACACGCTTACCATTTGGAGTAGCTTCCAGTCCTGCTATATTCCAGAGAACTATGGAGGGCATCCTAGGTGGAATTCTGAATGTTGCCATTTATTTGGATGACATCCTTTGTACAGGACCAAATGAACAAGAACATCTGAAAACGCTGGAGGAAGTGCTTCAACGGTTGGAGAAAAGCGGTCTGAGGTTGAAAAGAAGCAAGTGTGAGTTCATGGGAAAAGAGGTGGTGTTCCTAGGCCACAAGATCAACGCCAGTGGTCTACACCCTCTGACAGACAAAGTGGAAGCCATTGCGGAGGCGCCTGAGCCACAAAATGTTACTGAGTTAAAAGCCTACCTGGGTTTGTTGAACTATTACCATAGGTTCCTCCCAAAGCTCTCCACGCTGCTGGCACCACTACATACCTTACTTAAGAAGGAAGAAAAATGGTCATGGGGGGTCAAGCAGCAGAAGGCGTTTGAAGAGTCCAAAGCGCTACTTCAGTCCTGTAGTGTGTTAGTGCACTATGATTCAAACAAACCCCTCATCCTGGCGTGTGACGCATCACCCTACGGTGTGGGAGCTGTACTCTCTCATCGTATGGAGGATGGCTCAGAGAGACCCATAGGGTTCGTCTCAAGAACTCTTAGTGCAGCTGAGAAAAACTACTCCCAGCTAGACAAGGAGGGCTTTGCAGTAGTATTTGGTGTAAAAAAGTTCCACAAATACCTGTACGGGAGACAGTTCGCTATAGTGACTGACCACAAGCCACTAATTTCACTGTTCAGTGAAATGAGAGCCATACCCCAGATGACATCTCAGAGAATTCAGAGATGGGCCGTTACATTAGCAGCGTATGAGTACACCATCATTTACAAAGCCGGACGGGACCATACGAATGCTGACGCGATGAGTAGGCTACCCTTGGATGGAGGAAGAGACAGCACGCCTGAGGAGGAGGAGAGAGTGCTATTGTTTGAAGATATCGGCGTGCCCCTGGTGAACGCACAACAAATAAAGAAGTGGACAGACAAAGACCCTGTTCTAGCAAGAGTGCGAGAATACATCTTGCGAGGATGGCCGAAGATGAACAGTCCTGAGTTCATTCCCTATGCCCGACGACAGGATGAGCTCAGCACCCAGGAAGGTTGTATCCTGTGGGGAGGACGCGTGGTTGTTCCACCACCTGGTCGGAATGCCTTACTGCAACAACTACACCAAGCACACCCTGGCATCACTCGCATGAAAGCGTTGGCGAGGAGTTACATGTGGTGGCCCAACATGGATGCAGAGGTGGAGGCGCTTGTGAAGTCATGTGCGGCATGCCAGGAGAACAGGAACAGTCCTCCAGCAGCCCCACTACATCCCTGGGAAGTTCCAGATAAACCATGGAGAAGAATTCACATTGACTACGCAGGTCCATGGATGGGAAGAATGTTCCTGATCATAGTTGACACATACTCAAAGTGGATCGATGCATATTCTGTGAGTAGCTCTACTTCTACTGTTACCATTGAAAGTCTTAGAAAGAGTTTCAGCCAACATGGCATACCTGAAATCATAGTATCAGATAACGGTACATGTTTTACGAGTGAACAGTTCCAAGAGTTTTCTAAAAAGAATGGCATACGTCACATCACGACTGCGCCATACCATCCTTCTTCTAATGGCTTAGCCGAGAGGGCCGTGCAGACGTTCAAGTCACTCATGAAAAAGATGGCAGGAGACTCTATTGAAACCCGAATGTCGCGAGCTCTGTTCAGCTATCGAATAACACCCCAATCTACAACTGGCAAGTCACCAGCTGAGCTGTTGTGTGGAAGGAAGTTGAGGTCAACATTTGACTTAATACATCCAGACTTCAGAAACAAAGTGCATGACAAACAAGAGAAACAAAAAGGTTATCATGACATGCATGCTAGAGAGAGAATACTGAGAGAAGGAGACTTGGTCTACACCCGCAACTTTGGCTCAGGACCAGCCTGGGTACCAGGAGAAATAACAGAAAAGACAGGCCCTGTGTCATTCAAGGTGACATTAGGCCATGGACAAGTGGTGAGGCGACACATCGACCAAGTTCGTGGTAGGAGCTCCATTCCCCTGCCGATGGCACCAGAGGTGTTGTCTGACACCCATTCTGAGGAGAGCATCAACGAACCACCACTTCAGGTGATACCTGAAGTACCCGTCTCTGCAGATTCTACTGGCAGCACTGCAGCAGCCGAAACAGTGGAGCAGTCTGAGTCTTCACCTGCAGTTGGCTCACCAGCCGTGAGAAGATCTCAGCGAGCTAGGAAAGCTCCAGACTACTTGAAGGACTATACTTAGTCAGTAGTGAGTTCCCCAGCCACAGGACAAGAATGCGTCCTGGAACCTCACTGGGAGGCGGTAGTCAAACCTAAATCCCTAGTTAAACTGTTATGTGTGTTATACATGTATAAAAAAAAAAAAAGAGAAAGAAATTATGTGTATGGCACATGTGTTTTAAGAAGTTAAAAAGTAACTGTGATAGTTTAGGGTTAAATGGGAGTTCCAGGATGTCTAGTATAATTGGCTAGTGTAATTAAGAGTAGTTTAATCTAGAGGGGAGGGATGTGGTAGACTGCAAGTCTAAATTAAAACATTACTGGCACATGCCTCTAGGGGGAACTACCGGTATTGTTCAGCACTACTTTAAGGGGACACATTAGAATAAGAGTGTGAAAAACCCCGTGCAGAACGCATGTTCAGTCATCGTGTGTGATGCAAGAATAAACGGCAAGAGTTAGCCAAAGAAATCAACTCAAGTGTGATCATTGCTACACGGTAGGATATCACAAAAATGTAAAGTGTAAGAGTGCTTTTTGGCATTTTAATAATACACTTTTAAATGATGTGTCTTTTAAAGGAGTTTTTCATGGTGTATGGAAGTCACACAGGGAACAAAAGACCTCTTTTAAATCTCTCCAAATGTGGTGGGATTTTTTTAAGGCACAAATAAAACAACTCTGTCAACAGTACACTCGAAATGTCACTCATAGCTTGACCCAATCCTTGAAAGCTCTGGAGACTGAGGTGGTAGAGCTAGAGTAGTTGCTCAGTTCTACAGGAAAACAAGAGCACTTAGAGGCTCTTAAATCAAAAAGGTCAGCCTTGGCTAGTTTGGTAGGGGTCACCGCACAAGGAGCTCTGGTCCGCTTGCACTACATGGATGTAGCTCTGATGGACTCGCCCTCCAGGTACTTTTTTGGACTGGAGAGGAAAAATGGCCAGAGAAAGCTTATTCACTCCTTGTTGGACGATGATGGGAGAACAATCTCCACAGCAGCAGAGATCAGGAAATATGCTGCTAGTTTCTACAGTGAACTGTATAAAGCAGAGTGGAGGGAAGACACGTCACTGGGTCAGAGTTTCCTTGGTGGTCTTCCAGTGCTCTCAGAGGACCTTGTTGCCGGCTTGGATGCTCCACTGTCTGTCTGAGCTGCATGCAGCACTAATGAGCCTCCAGAATGGAACGTCACCAGGCATAGATGGTCTCTCTGTGGACTTTTTTAAGGAATTCTGGCCCCTGCTTGGTCCAGACCTGCTGGAGGTTCTCCAAGATAGTTTGAAGAGGGGGACCCTACCCACGAGCCATCATCATGCTGTTGCCAAAAAAGGGGGGACCTACAGAGCCTAAAGAACTGGAGGCCAGTCTCTCTGCTCTGCACGGATTACAAAATTCTTTTAAAAGCTCTGGCCCGAAGACTGAAAAAGGTGATGAGCGAGCTCATTCATGTAGACCAGACTTACTGTGTGCCTGGCAGGCTGATTAGTGACAACATCACTTAAATTCAGGATGTTTTGGAGGTCTCTGGTTCATTGGCTGTGGAAACTGGTTTGATTTCAATAGACCAGGAAAAGGCTTTTGACCGGGTTGAACACCAGTATTTATGGACAGTTTTAGCTGCTTTTGGGTTCAGCCCAGGCTTCATAGCCGGGATACGGGTCTTGTACAGTGACATTGAGAGTGTACTGGAGATAAATGGGGGCCTGTCTGCCCCTTTAAAAGTCCAGAGGGGGTTTCGGCAGGGCTGCCCTCTCTCAGGGATGCTGTACTCATTCGCCATAGAGCTTTTGCTTCACCGTTTGAGAAGGGACCCATCAGGAGTCATGTTTCCTGGCTGTGACACCACGTTTAGGCTGTCGGACTATGCAGATGATATAGTCATTCTGCTAAACAAGCAGAGTGACATTGACGTTTTGGCTAAGAGTGTTAAACGTTTTGGCCAACTTTCTTCTGCAAAAATAAACTGGGGAAAAAGCGAGGCTCTGATGGTGGGGGGAAAACTAGAAAATCAGCTTATGCTGCCTGGTGGGCTGAATTGGAAAAAAGGAGGATTCAAGCATCTTGGTGTTTTTATTGGAAATCAACAGTTTGAGCAAAAAATTGGGATGGGGTAATGGAGAAAATCAAGGGGAGACTAAATAAGTGGAAGTGGCTAATACCAAAAATATCTTTTAGAGGAAGAGTGCTCATTTTATATAATCTTGTTTCCTCATCCCCGTGGCACCACCTCATGAGTATGGACCCCCCTGCTGGTTTGTTGTCCAAAATTCAGTCTGTTATGGTGGACTTTTTTTGGGGGGGTGGACTCCACTGGGTTCCTCAAGCCCTGTTATTTCTTCCCAAAGAGGAAGGGGGGCAAGGAGTGGTTCATTTAGCTAGTAGAGGTGCTGCTTTTAGACTGACTTTCATACAGAGACTGCTGACAGGCCCCCAAGACCTGGTGTGGAGGCCTTTGGCCTGTGTTATTTTACAGAGTCCTTGGGCTTGGGCTAGACCTCCCTGCGTTTTTAATGGATTTTAAGAACTCTAGTGCACTGTCTTTACCCAGTTTTTACCACAGTCTGTTTTCAGTGTGGACCCTTTTTAAAAAACAAAGAGGGCAATGCAATTCCCTCCACTGGTTGTTGAGGGAACCACTGGTTTGTGGTGGTCGTCTTGGTGTCCTACCGGGAGTTGGAAGGACCTTCTTTGATAGACTGTGCTCCAGGAATGTTCTCACTTTGAAGCAAGTGGTGGAACTGGCTGGTCCTGGCCTCAACAACGCCTCAGCTTTGGCAGCACATCTCGGTTTTAGATCAAATCGTTTCATTGGTGGTCTTCTTGCATACTGGAAAAAGGAGCTTGATGGACTTGAGCGCTCCCTACTCATGGACTTTAGCAAAGGCACGCTGCAGCCAGAAAGCACGGACCCTTTTCCCTCTCTCACACTTCATATGGACTTTGACGTTTCTCCTAGCTCCTTACTGGCATTCTCTGCTCCCACTGGTGTGGACTTTGGAGGAGCCAGTGGTAAGGCACTCTACAGATTGTGGTAATGGCACTCAACAAGGACAGATTGAACACCTGTGTGGACACTCCATGGAGAGCCTACTTTAGACTGGAAAAAGGGCATTGGCCTGCCTAGAGGGTTCTTTATAAAGCCCCTCTTCCTAAGAGGCATGGAGATTTACAGTGGAAGGTCCTACATGGCATTATAGCTGTCAGTGCTTTTGTTTCTGTGATTAACAGCAGTGTCAGTGATCAGTGTGTTTTCTGTTCCTCTAGAGAGACAGTTTTTCACTGTTTTACTGAATGTCAGTGTCTAAATGGTCTATTTGAACTATTCACAGAACTTTTTCACAGCTTTAAGGAAGTTTTCTCCAAGCAGGTTTTCATTTGTGGTTTTATGTACAATCATCGTTTTAAACAGACAGGGCAGGCAAAGTTGACTATCTATGTAAGCCGGAGATGAAAACTTGAGAATGTTGAGAATGATGTTGATGTCAAAATTTTATTTGTGAGGCTACTTAAAGCCAGAATAAGGCTGGATTTTGAGTTTTTTGTGGGGAATAGGAATGTGGAAGGTTTTAGGACCCTCTGGTCCCTGGAGGATGTCCTTTGTTTAGTCCGTGATGTGCAGCTTTTGTTCGGGCATTTTTTGGGGGAATAATTCTTTGTAATGTGGTATGGTATAGTAATTGTACTGAATGATGGAAAAATGCATTTATTAAAGACCTTTTAAAAATCAAAATATCTCTCTCTCGCTCTCTCTCTCTCTCTCTCTCTCTCTCTCTCTCTCTCTCTCTCTCTCTCTCTCTCTCTCTCACACACACACACACACACACACAAACTTGATTGCCAGTCCTTGTGGCCAGGGCAATGAAGCTATCCAGGTCTGCAGGGTGATCTAAAGAAGCCAACTGATCCTTAATAGGCTCACTGAGTCCATGAAGAAAGGCATCAAACTGGACCGCAGAATCCCAACCACTGTCTGGTGCCAACCTGTGGAACTGAATGGCATAATCAGTGACACGACACCTTTCTTGCTTGAGAGCGAATAAGGCTCAGGCGGCCTCTCGCCCTGGAGGGTTATGATCAAAAATCTTGCTGAGCGTGGACGAAAAGAGCTGAATGGACTCACATATAGGGGATTTCCTTGCCCACTCAGCAGTAGCCCAGGCCTCAGCTCTACCAATTAGGTGGGAGATAATGAAGGCTACGTTAGAGCTCTCATTGGAGAAGGCAGCAGCATGCAGCAAAAAGTGCAGCCCACATTGAACCAGCAGATCAGCACACCGCAGGTGATCAGTGTAGAGAGAGACCAAACAGCAGAAAGCAGGGACTCCGAGAACTCGAGGAGGCATGAAGGCAAGAGGTCTCGGCAGGGTGGTGTTGGACATCCTCGGTGCAGCATATGGATATCCCCGATGTAAATGGAGTCAACAAAAGAGCCACAAAACTGAGCTTTAATGTAATCCTGATTCCAATAATTTTTCATTAACATTTCACATCATTCTGAGCACAGATGTATCTTTCCACCCCTACTTTTATATTTACTCCATGAAATTATGTCACACACGTACAATATGCCTGACTTTTTGATATTGCAAAATGTCTGGAGGCAAAGCAAAATATGATGCATCTCTTGATAGAGTATATTTCAGCCATGGCCAAGAATTGTAAGTAGAAACTTCGTTTTGATGCTCCATGAAGTGTTTTGGGGAATGTCTTTAAATTGGGATGCATTACTGCATCGTCTTTGTATTCTGATCATTGTCACTGAAACTTAAGCCTCTGAAACAGCAAATGTCTGGATTCAAACATTTTTTTAATATCTAAATGCTTCATAAACTGCTCTCGTATTTACTATAATCAAAACTAACTCGGTAAATATGCTCCAACAAATCACAAGTGAGTCACTTTTGGCACGCGATTAATAGATGTATTGAACCATGACTATCCATCGGCTTTAGCATCCAGTCCATTCATTACAAATTTAATTTGACTTTAACTTTGTGTGTTAAAACGTCACCTGGGGAAACGGACTTCACCTGGAGAAAGCCGAGTGGCTCAGTCACTCCACTCTACAGTTGCAGACAGACTGTGTCCTACATGTGTGTGACACACCAGCGGGTGAGACTGGGGAGCAGGAGGCAGAAACCTGCTTGATGCAGGGCTATAGCTAAGGTTTTGAGGGGCTTAAGATCATTTTCAATTATACTTTTTTGGTGAATTCTTTTTATTTCAATGCTATGAGAGGCTTTTGGGCATACAAGCAATGTATTTTTATAGTATAATTTTAAGGACATTAAAGTTGGGGGGGGCAGCTGGGGGGGCAAGGCTCTACAATGGGGGGGGGGGGGCAGTTGCCCAAGGGTTGTCAACTGTCCCAGTTTAGCCGGGATGTCCCATTTATTGGGCTAAATATGTTTGTCCCGAGGGGGACGTGTGTTGTCCCGTATATTTAAGGCTGCCTTAATGAAATAGTTAACATGCAGAGCTACCAGAGGACTGCCCCCCCCCCCACTGTAGCCTTCACTATCTACAGTAGCTACGTGGCCTAGGGTCTCAAAACGGAGATACAACCTTACACCAAACAATCGTTGGCATGGGAATAATTTAACTTAACTTACTTAATAAACGGGCTAAGCTGGGCTGAAGCCCAGGGGCCGATGGAGGTCAGGGTCTATTACGAGCCAATGAAAAAGATCACATTGTTGTTAATTGGGCACATTCTATGTCCATCACTCAATATTCATGTGTGGATGCTGATTGGTCCAATTTACAAGTGCACCAGTAACAATAGCATATCAGAGGAATTGTTTTAAGATGTGACTAAGCAAGTGCCAG